>JAQFVV010000052.1:4367957-5007957 GCA_028023455.1 Epiperipatus broadwayi
CTTTTGGCTGGCGACTTTATCGTCTAATTTGCCGCAGGTGGAGATTTCGTTTCTAATATCTCTAAAAGCGGAAATTAGAATTGTGTTTTTCTTTGTAAGTTTATAAGTCATCAGCAGGAAGATAAAATTTATCCTTTCTTAAATTACAGGTGAGCGATACTTTCGTTCTGCTAAAGTGTTTACAGCTTTTAATATTCTCGTACTCATGTGCACTCTCCGATAGATTTATTTTTGTATTTATTATGTATGCTTTAAATTTATCAGAGCATGTACTCAGAATTTGTTTGTAATTCATTTTCTTTTCTTTAATTGCTGAAGCAGATGGAACTGTTTTTTTAATTATTTGCTTGTCTCCTATTGAGACCTTTTCTTATTAATTTTAAAATAATTTTCGCCAATCGTTTGACTGGGATTCACCAGTTTTAATTGTTTCTTCATTTCAGTCATGTTTGTCGGTTGTTCTTGAGGTGGATCAATCACCATTATTTTAAACGTAGTAATAGGTGCAGCTCATACTGATATAAGGACATTCAAGGTCTGACCAATTTTTAGATCTCGAACAGCTCATCGGCGCTGGATTCTTTGATCTATTTCAGGGGCATAGGGTTTAAATATCTGAAAGTGAAAACCAATGTTTAGGTGAATCCTCTGCTGAATGAAATTTGCTGCCTCCGTTTTAAATTTGTTTATTGGAAGATCAGCCAGTCTGTCATAGCTTTGCCTTTAGTATGTCTGGTACATGCCTGAGTTAACCCCCATCTATTGTGTCATAAACTTATATTTAATAATTTATTTTCTCATAATAAAATTTATGAAATATGTTTAAACTTAATTTGGCTGATATTTGTCTTTGTGCTTTTGTCTCAATTGTCTAAACAATTTAAGATCTCTTGTTTCTCCCTGAGTCTAGTCGGCGCAAACCACCATCATCATCTATTCTGATCACAGTTAACAAATTTTCCAGACACATAGTGGTCTGGTGGCCCCCTCTGTTTCAGAATAGATTGAGTATCCGGTATAATATATATATATATATTCTAACCCACCAAGATTAATTAATTTATTAAAAAATTTATTAGTTTATTTGCACCCAGGACACTAATTTTTCTGGTTGTTGTTAAGGCAACCAAAATAAAGCAACATATCCATTAATTTTCCAATATGATCTAAAATACTTTTCATATAATACAACTGTACATTCAATTCTCTTAAGCCATGCCACGATTGTAATAACAACAATAATTGATTACTTATTAATTTAAAGAATAATTATAATAATATTAATCTCAGGGTTCTTTGTTTCATGTAAGGAAATGCTCGGCAGTATTGTGTTGTCGCATATGACTGGCATTCTGGTCGGCTATAGGAAACATTTATATTACTTAAATTCAATGTGTCTTCATCTCTCATATCCACTGCTATATTATTTAAAGAGATGATAATTCTATTCAATAATGACGTATAATTTTGAATAACACAGCCTTTTTTTTTTTTTTTTTTCAGAATCTCAGTCAGAATAATAAAAAGACAAGGGTGCTTTTTGTGTCCTTCCATCATCCATGACAACACAATAATATAACTAAGATTTATTACTTAGACAATTTAACTAAATGGGAATGGAATAATGTGCAACCAAAGTTAATGGTTTGGGAATAAATTCATTTTTTTTTTTTACACAAAGGTGAATGTTTAGTCTTAAGTTTTCAACTCCATAAATAATTATCATTAAACTAAAATATAATGACATATTCCGATCTGCTTAACTTTATTTATCTGGTATATTAAGTTTTTAAGAATTTGGAATGATTTCGGACTCAAGAAAAGGTTTTGCAAATATTGTGCAAACACTTATATTTAGCATATAAAAACAAAAAAAATGAATCTACAACAAATTTTAACAAGACTATAATTTATTATTATCACAAAAAAAAATATATATGGACATTTATTCAATAATCCCATAGTAATACAAAAATATAAAATATAACTGACATTAATCTGTATACTCTTTTGGTTATGGACTAGAGGTTACTACTTCTCCTGTATGCAATCATATGGATTGATTAACTAAAAGTACATTTCATTACCAATACATTGTTTATTAAATTTTGGTAACCTTGTAGAAGCTTTTATTCAAAATTATTGACTAACTATTTTTTTTTTTTTAACTGATTAATCCAATCATATGCAATATGCAAAATATTAAATTTATTTCTAATACATTTACTTTATTTATGGTCTTTAATGGGATAACCTATTCTAATTATAGGCCAGTTATCAGAATTTACACTTACCATCTTAAATTTAACTTAATGCTAACTTAAGTTATGATACAAATTTTATTCATACGTATAATTTTAAAATATGAGTATTATTTAATTACTAACCAGAATTAAATATTGCATTTGAATATTCCTTCAGTAAATAAGTGTTTTAAATTACGCAATTTTAATTACTTTCTCCATTGATTTACTTGTCAAATACTAGCAATATTTAGCAGCACAATACAGATATCGACCTTAGTTACTAACGCACTATTTATACTAAAGTGGATCTTGAGGAACTAACACCTCCAATATAACCTTTATCTTGCCCGAACTTTCAAAATTAAGCACAATAATCAAAACCTTCCATGGTGGAGATATCTTTATTTTCTCATGAGGAATATGGAATAACCACGAAGGTCTGTAAAGTAATCTACTACATTAAAATATTTTGGTGGTTTCTTGCCTCTTACTTGGGCATACAATGAACACACACCAAATACAATCCTCTCCTGGGATTTAAACGAATGAAGCATACTAAATGCTAGATAAATTCTTGATCGTCCTATCTATGAGAATCGATCATTTGGGCTATAAACATACCCGAACATTATATTTAAAATCTTCCTCTCATGGAAAACAAAGCTTTTGGGGAGATCATTTTTCATCCCACAAAATAAATACATTATAATTATTACCTATGTGAATATTAAGCATATACCAATGCTATATCTGGGCAGGATAAGTAAATACACTGATTATAATAAACTTATGTTACCGGGTATACTTTGATCAACATCTGAAATCAATGGACATCATAGAATAAAAGTATAATAATTTTAATTTTAATAAAGGAACATTCAAAAATAGTTGGTAGCATACTATCTTAAACTAAATAAAGTGGATGTGTTATTTAAGAATAATTAGGAATAAATTCCCAATTAATACAGTATAAATTCGTTTCAAAACTTTAACAAGAAATATTTTGTTATAGCATTTTTTTTTTTAGTTACTTCTGATAATTTTCAATATTTATTTTACCCCTTAAATATCTAAATATTTTTCTTTTACGTATCTAACATACAAAATTTCTACCTACAATTGTATGTAATAATTAAAACATATTTTATAGATTTTTTTTCTTTCGTGTTAAATATCAACTTAACCTATAATAATTATATTAAAACATACCTTTGTCATTACAAGGCTATTAAATATCACTTGACCATACAGACTTTAACCTATGTGATATAACAAAAAAATACATATCATTTATAACTTAGTTTTAAACAATCATTAATTAACAAGTGCATACTCTCTCATTAGAAAATGTTTTTCTGTTGAGCAATTGGTCCAGGTGAAAAGCTTTATCCAGTCATATTTCACGAAGCAAGTTTAAAAACAATAAACGCATGGTATTATTTCCTTTAAATAAAAGTTTTCTCTTATTTTGTGCGTTTAATAAATTAGGTAAAGAAAAATATAGCAGAATTGAAGATTAATTCTTACTTGAATTAAACTGCTACAATTTTGGGATCCATAGAAAAAAAATAGACTTCTAATATAGACAAATATTTGACTATAGATGATAAACATACTCAATATTTTTTTTATTTTTATTGACGATACATATACTTATTAGCTAGCTTACTTATGGACGAAAATGCGCAATTTTCCGAGAGATTATTATGATAATAACTGCAGTCAATTTATGTGTACATGAAGTTTTAATAATTCCAACTGATGTATAATATAATATATCATTTATTTTTATCATTAAGTCACTAAGATATTTGGTTTTGTTCATACTTTAGGAATTATAAATTTTTTTAACGGTAACTTCTCCGTAAGAATGCCCCTATATAACTTTTCCTATATTTACTCTGAGAAAGTTTATATATTTTTTTTATTTTTTATTTTTTTTAAAAAATATACAGGTGCATAATTTAATCTTATTTATCATTATTATTATTTTCAGACAATTCTTGGTGAATAAAACATATTTTAACGTACATTACTTGTAAAGGCAGACAATATTGAGAAAGAGCGCGAAAATGTTTCTAGTTGATTTTCCTGGGTTTCAAAATATTTCTTTCAATTATTATTATTTTTTTCTTTCTATACCAAGAAAATATCAATAAATGACATAAAGTTAATAAATAATTAATTTTTTCTTGGAAATCGCTTCTTTTCCTTAATTTAGATATAATATAATTTTTTGTGACTCTTTTAGTTACATTTGTAATTTTTGAACTTTAGCATGAGACAATAAACTTTTAAGTATAAAAGGTCTTTAAATAGGTAGATGGCAAAGAAAATCAGGATATCTTATCAAAAAAATTTAGCCACACATTATATTATTAAAATTTTACTTTGATTACATTTATTTCTGCAAAATAAAATAAAAAAATTGAGTTACCAAATTTCAGCACTGTTCCTTACTTGAAAACTAAAAGCAGACTATCTTTTTTTTTCAAAAAAAAATGATCTTGATTATGAAATTGGTTGTTTCGTTTTGTTGCTTTTTTTTTTTTTACTTTAGCGACCTCTTCCAGAAAAATAATCATTTGATTATAACATAAACAAAAGAAAGGAAAAACTTATTACAATCATATAGTTTTCAGTATTATTTACCTGGATTACAAAGTAATTTGACAATATAAAAAAAATAATAATAAATACATTAAATTAACAATCAGTGATGTATAATTCTTTAAACATTATTTTTTTTTCTTTTTTTTTTTTTTAATTTTTTTTTTTACAAAAAGAAATTACCAGAAGTTATTGTGCTTTATGATAAGACACTCATCCACTCTCCCCTCTACCCATCCAAAATCAATTACTGTTTAGCTTTTATACCATATTAATTTGCTCTAATTATTAATATCTCAATTAAATTATTCATGTTCTCTCTTTAAAAATGACATTGAGTTTTGAAATCTATTAGTTATTCACCCAAAACATGCCAAAGTGAGTGAATAGCATACTTTATTAATCAATTATTACTATTGTTATTTTATCTTTTTATTTCTTTAAAGAATAGCATTGTTTTCCTGCAGAAAAATGCCAAGTAAACCAAGTGTCAATAACACTAGGTTACAATTCTCCCACCATTATAATAAATAAAAAATAAAATAATATATGCATTTTTAACACTTCTTATGGTATTACTAAGTTTATATCCTACTTCTTTATTATATCAATAAATACAGTTTAAAGGATTTAATTTTGCTTGGGATATGGTAGTAAGCTTTGGGCATTATAGGCACCTCTTGTTCCATCAGGGGTTGAGACCAAAAAGGCATTCTCACCCACTTGTTTCACAATTTCATAGGGGCCTTCATAAAGATACATGAATTTTCTAAACATATGTTTCCGGAGATTACTCACATGGGGAGTTCTAATTAAAACAAAATCATGGACTTTAAAAGGATGTGGACTGGTTTTGGAATAACGAGTGCGTTTATCACCCATCTTTTTAAGGTTAATTCTGGCCAGTGCTTGGTCATGTTCCACATTAATATTTTTCACTATTACGGGTAACAGTGTTTTGATTAGTAAAGGTTCAGGTCTACCAAAGTGCAGCCGAATTGGAGACATTCTAGTAGACTCATTAATAGTTATATTTATATAATTAATCACCTGTGGCAACTTATTGACCCACTGTTTGTGATCCCATTCCATATATACTTTGAACAACCTACTTATCTCACGCATGATTCTTTCACTTGGATTGGATTGGGGATTTCTAATCGAGCACATGATATGTTGAATATTTTGCTTCTTACCCCACTTTTTCCATGTACCAGAAATGAATGCAGTAGCGTGGTCGGTAAGTATTGAAGCTGGTTTTTTTATTAATGGAATTTGATAAGTTTCCAAGCACTTAATAACATTTTTAGCATCTGTTTTTGGAACTGGGTAAGCAGAGACATATTTGGTAAAAACGTCATACATCACAAGAATAAATTTTTGACGGTTGAAAGGTGGAAGTGGTCCATAAAAGTCCAGTGCCAATAATTCATTGGGCTGACTGGGCAGTATGGGTTGAAGTGTTCCCACATATGATTTATTTTGAAACTTAGTTTTTAAACAAATCTCGCATTCCCTAAGTCTACGGGCAATGGATTCAGACATCTTATGAAAATAAAAATGCTTCTTAATAATAGGTTTAATTTTCTGAATTCCATAATGTCCATATTGGGTGTGAACATAATCTATGAGTTTATTGACTAAACATAAAGGAATAATCACTCTCCAAGAATTTTCATCTCCCCTTTTTAATTTCTTCATTAAAATTCTATCTTTAAACCTATACCCCTCTTTAATTCTATCAGCATATCTACTTTTCTGACCTAATTTAGCTGGATCTGATAAGAAGTGAACTATTCTCTCCAGCCTAGCATCCTGTGCTTGCAGTAATTCTAAATTTGTATAATCTCTAACTATTTCTTCCTCTAACAAACTAGACATATTACAAATAATTATATTTTCAGTACTGGGGTTCTGATAATTAACAGAAACAGGATTGTGGCTAAGAATATCTGCAATGACATTATCCTGTCCTGAACAATATATGATTTCATACTGATACTGTTGGAGATAGAGGCTCCATCTGATTAATCTTTCATTATTAAGGTAACTCCTGTTGAGAAACTCTAAACTACGATGATCAGTTAATACTATAATTTTTGATCCCAACAAAAGCTGTCTAAGTTTTTGAAATCCCCACACAACAGCTAATGCCTCTTTTTCTGTGGTGGTATAGTTAAGTTCCACTCCCCTTAAATGTCAGCTTAAGAAATATAAGACTCTAGGTTCCTTATTCTCATTAAATTGGTATAGAATCACCCCTAAACCGAACCCACTACTGTCGGTTTGCAAATAGAACTCTTTATTTAAATCTGGATAGGCTAAAATTACTGTTTTTAAAAAGTTATCTTTAACAATTTGAAATTCCCTTGTATGTTCCTGGGTCCACCTCCACTTTTCACACTTTTTTAATAAAACAGATAAGTGCATAGTATCATATGAAAATTTTTTATAAAACCTGTGATAGTAATTACACAGTCCCAAAAACGATCTCAAGTGCTTTCTGGTTTTAGGGACGGGAAACCTTTGAATGGCGGCAATTTTGTCTGGGTGAGGTTTGACCCCTTCAGCACTAACCAAATGACCAAGAAAAGAGATTTCTCAGGCAATTAAAATACATTTTTCTTAGTTGACTTTTATATTGTTATCTGAACACTCACAAAGAAACATGCTAAGATGCTGTAAATGATCATTTAAATTTTCCGAAGCAATGACAATATCATCGACATATATAACTAACAAATTTTTCAGTTCTTTTGAAAAGACCATATTCAAGCATCTGATATGGCCAGCCCCACTATTAATTAAACCAAAGGGCATCCTTTGAAAAATATAAGATTGGCCCTGGTAACGGAATGCCGTATACTTTTGATCATTTTTGTGGTGTGGGATTTGCCAATAGCTGGTAGTTAAATCAAATGTGGAGAATATGCTCTTCCCTTTGAACTTCGTCAATAATTCCTGAATGGGTGATGGTATGTCATGCTCTGGGACAGTATGCTGGTTAAGTGTACGTGCATCCAGACAGACTCTAATGGATCCATCTTTCTTTTTGACTACTACTAATGGATTCACATACGACGAAGGGCTGGGCTTAATTATTTGCCAGTCAATCATCTTATTAATCTGCTGTTGAACCTCTGCCTGGTATTGATAAGGAATAGGATAAGTACGCTGCTGGAAAGGCTCATTATCTTTCAAATTGATTCTATGGACATACCCTTTTAATATACCATGTATTTTGGAGAAAACACAACGATACTGGAACAACAACTGGAAAAATAATTTATAGTATTCTGTGCCAATAATACATGAACCATCCAACTTAACTTTAATATTTACATCAACTGTTGTCTCCTGTATGGTCATTAATTGATTCATCTGACTATTACAATTGACTACAAGAGGGCAAATCTCCTCTTTACATCCAAAAGTTTTATCTCTGTAATTAATATAACAATTATTTAGAGTCATGAAATCCGAACCAATTATGGCTTCATGAATCAAACCTGGCATGATTAAAAAGACATGCTCAAATTTGCACAAATTAATTTCTAATGTAATAAAAACCTGTCTATTAGATAACTTAGTCTTCTTTCCATTAGCAAGTATTACCCTAATCACCTTAGTTGGTAAAATTGGAATAGATTGGTCAGCTGACTGAATTTTCAAGTAAGTTTCTTCAGACAACAAGGAAGCTTGACTGCCTGAATCAATTAAGGTGTTGACAACAATTCCTGAAATGATAATCTTTATCATGGGACAGTTGTACAAGATAGGTGGCTCAGACATTTTGCCAGGTTCCAAATAATCAATGTCAAGGTCTATATTATTGATAATCCACATCATGCTGTTCCCCATATGTTTAAAACTAGGGCCCTGAAGTGAGGAACGTTCCTGCGAGGTCCTTTTTAATTTAATGCCCCACTACTTTTACTACCTTTTATATTTTTCTTTGGTATTGTTGGGATACCATTAGTAGAAGGCTGATTCTCATTCAGAATTCTACTCTTAACTGTTGGCCTACTGAGGTGGCTATTCTGTCTACCATAGGGATTCGTCCTATAATATCCTTTTTCTCTAACTAACTTCCTCCTTCCCATATGTGACCTATCTGTGAAATTGATATTACTCACCATCGGATGGGTGTCTCTATTTACCCTAATTCTATTATCAATATTCCTATCGCTGGTCTCTAACAAATCTAAAATTTCTACTACCTCTTCTATGGTATGTCTGTCAGCAGCAATCAAGATCTGCTCTATATGCCTCGGCAGATTATGGCGAATTATTCGCACAATTTGGGTCTCAGATAAAGGATAAGCTGTCAAGGTTTTCAATTTGATGGACTGACTCCTGAAAAACTGAGTATAACTACCCTTATTTACATGATATCTTTCCTGAGATATCTGATATCTCAGGTTATCTTGGCGGTCTTCCCCCAAAAAACTGGCTAACATAAGATATTTGAAGTCTCCATATGTTTCTGGTTTAATAAATAATGATTGCCACCAGTCTTTAGATGCTGCACACAAATGGTTAGCGGCAATAGCAATCTTTTCTATCTCAGATAAATGACATAAGGTGAATAACTCCTCCAGATTCTGGAGATACTCGTGTGGATTCTCCAGATATTCACCTCTAAAAAATTTTATTTTTAAGAATTTTAAGGCCATGGAGCTATTACTTTCTGGCTCTAGCATGACTTTACTTCTAGCCTCATTTAATGGATCGTATATTGATTCTACTGGATTAATTACCGTATGTAACTCAGATATTACTTGGTTATTATGACCATTATTTGTTTCCTTTACTTGAGTTTCAGATAAACCTTTACTTTGAACAACTTTTTTACTTTTTGTAAAATTATCCCTATTATAGTCTATAGTTTGCATTCGACTCTCTAATTCTAACTTATAGTTTTGCCATTCACAGTCTATTCTCTTTGAACTATCTTTTAGGCCTACATTTAAGTGTTTAATCTGTTGTTCCAATTGGTTAATAGTTTCATCTTTATCTATCCCGAATTTATCTTCTAACCTTTGATAGACTTTACTCTCACACTGAGTCATTAATTCTTTTATTTCATCTTGGAGACTATTATGTAATAGCTGTGCATTACTCTTTATTATATCATTAAAATTTTCTGCTCTTCTTATAACTTGACTTAGCTCACTTTCTAGATTTTGATTAATCTCACATTGGGTCAACTCTTGAGTTTCTAGTTTAGCTATTAATCTGGTAATCTGGCTTTGACATCCTTTCACTACATTGTCAGGTGCTAGAGTTATATTTTTAACTTCCTCTTTCAAATTACTAACTTCACTTCTAGCACTGTCTAATTCTCCCTTAATAGATTCAACTCTATCCTGAACTTCTCTTTGAAATACTACTGTTTCCTTTTGATAATTTCTTATTTCCTGTACTTCATTGTTTAATACAATATATTGACTTTTAAAGTCCTGCTGGATAGCCTCAATCATATTTTCTGCCCTTTCAGAATTTGTTTCGATCTCTTTCCTTATTCTTATTTCCAGCTTTTCAGAGGCCAATTTTGATTCTTCTACATGATTTCTCAAATCTTCCCTTAAGTCCTTTATCTCCTGTACTTGATTTTGAGATGTCTCTTTGATCTCCTGCATTTGATTCTCTAATTTAATATTTAAATTTTGGATCTGACTTTTTAATTCACTATGTGATTGTTCTAATTTACTATTTGAGTTTTGGATCTGACTTTTTAATTCACTTTTCAATTCACTATTTGATTTTTCTAATTTTTTCAAGAATTCCTCCAATGTATTTCTCATTAATTGATCTGGCTCATTTTCATGTTTTTCCTTTATTATTGTGGCTTCTTCTGGGTTAGCTATATCCAAATCTTCCCCTTCCTCTTTTAATTCTACACTAAAATATGGAGTCTGTGTATCAGGGGATTGTAACTCTTGGGATCCTCCCAAATCCTCAGAAATACTATGATTATCTTTGTTTTCACACATATTAAAATTCTAACTCTTTTAGTATTTAACAGTACTGAAATATTAGCAATGAACTATTAATAAATTTATCGATAAGAAATGATTGACAAGACATCCTGCCTCCATGCCTCTCCTACCAAAAACAATCTACACCAAAAACTATGCTCTGACATTTAATATCCCTAAAGCTCCAACATTAACTACTAAATATGCTTTTTTTTTTTTTCACATGCTTCTTGGTCCATATAAATATCATTAGATATTATGTAATATAGCATAAGTGCCAATCACAAGACCAGACAAACAGATCATCATAAATGATAAAATCATTACAGTGTTTTATGGAATTGCCTACAGACCACAACATCCTAAACTGACAACTTAATTATTTATTGTTCAATGGCAAAAGATTAGATCATATAATAGATATTCACATAATATCTTATGGCTAAAACAATTCATTATTGGCAAATATTTTTAATCAATGAATAACTAATCCATTCAAGTGCAAACAATATTAATATTGACTCCAAGAAAAGTTTACTAAATTCCTCGTGGCCAGCTATAGCCATCGATGGCCCCTGTAGTTGGGCGGCCATTTCTAACCCACCAAGTTTAATTAGTTTATTAGAAAATTTATTAGTTTATTTGCACCCAGGACACTAATTTTTCTGGTTGTTGTTAAGGCAACCAAAATAAAGCAACATATCCATTAATTTTCCAATATGATCTAAAATACTTTTCATATAATACACTTGTACATTCAATTCTCTTAAGCCATGCCACGATTGTAATAACAACAATAATTGATCACTTATTAATTTAAAGAATAATTATAATAATATTAATCTCAGGGTTCTTTGTTTCATGTAAGGAAATGCTCGGCAGTATTGTGTTGTCGCATATGACTGGCATTCTGGTCGGCTATAGGAAACATTTATTTTACTTAAATTCAATGTGTCTTCATCTCTCATATCCACTGCTATATTATTTAAAGAGATGATAATTCTATTCAATAATGACTTATAATTTTGAATAACACAGCCTTTTTTTTTTTTTTTCAGAATCTCAGTCAGAATAATAAAAAGACAAGGGTGCTTTTTGTGTCCTTCCATCATCCATGACAACACAATAATATAACTAAGATTTATTACTTAGACAATTTAACTAAATGGGAATGGAATAATGTGCAACCAAAGTTAATGGTTTGGGAATAAATTCATTTTTTTTTTTTTTTACACAAAGGTGAATGTTTAGTCTTAAGTTTTCAACTCCATAAATAATTATCATTAAACTAAAATATAATGACATATTCCGATCTGCTTAACTTTATTTATCTGGTATATTAAGTTTTTAAGAATTTGGAATGATTTCAGACTCAAGAAAAGGTTTTGCAAATATTGTGCAAACACTTATATTTAGCATATAAAAACAAAAAAAATGAATCTACAACAAATTTTAACAAGACTATAATTTATTATTATCACAAAAAAAAAAATATATGAACATTTATTCAATAATCCCATAGTAATACAAAAATATAAAATATAACTGACATTAATCTGTATACTCTTTTGGTTATGGACTAGAGGTTACTACTTCTCCTGTATGCAATCATATGGATTGATTAACTAAAAGTACATTTCATTACCAATACATTGTTTATTAAATTTTGGTAACCTTGTAGAAGCTTTTATTCAAAATTATTGACTAATTATTTTTTTTTTTAAATGATTAATCCAATCATATGCAATACGCAAAATATTAAATTTATTTCTAATACATTTACTTTATTTATGGTCTTTAATGGGATAACCTATTCTAATTATAGGCCAGTTATCAGAATTTACACTTACCATCTTACATTTAACTTAATGCTAACTTAAGTTATGATACAAATTTTATTCATACGTATAATTTTAAAATATGAGTATTATTTAATTACTAACCAGAATTAAATATTGCATTTGAATATTCCTTCAGTAAATAAGCGTTTTAAATTACGCAATTTTAATTACTTTCTCCATTGATTTACTTGTCAAATACTAGCAATATTTAGCAGCACAATACAGATATCGACCTTAGTTACTAACGCACTATTTATACTAAAGTGGATCTTGAGGAACTAACACCTCCAATATAACCTTTATCTTGCCCGAACTTTCAAAATTAAGCACAATAATCAACACCTTCCATGGTGGAGCTATCTTTATTTTCTCATGAGGAATATGGAACAACCACGAAGGTCTGTAAAGTAATCTACTACATTAAAATATTTTGGTGGTTTCTTGCCTCTTACTTGGGCATAAAACGAACACACACCAAATACAATCCTCTCCTGGGATTTAAACGAATGAAGCATACTAAATGCTAGATAAATTCTTGATCGTCCTATCTATGAGAATCGATCACTTGGGCTATAAATATACCCGAACATTATATTTAAAATCTTCCTCTCATGGAAAACAAAGCTTTTGGGGAGATCATTTTTCATCCCACAAAATAAATACATTATAATTATTACCTATGCGAATATTAAGCATATACCAATGCTATATCTGGGCAGGATAAGTAAATACACTGATTATAATAAACTTATGTTACCGGGTATACTTTGATCAACATCTGAAATCAATGGACATCATAGAATAAAAGTATAATAATTTTAATTTTAATAAAGGAACATTCAAAAATAGTTGGTAGCATACTATCTTAAACTAAATAAAGTGGATGTGTTATTTAAGAATAATTAGGAATAAATTCCTCAATTAATACAGTATAAATTCGTTTCAAAACTTTAACAAGAAATATTTTGTTATAGCATTTTTTTTTTTTTAGTTACTTCTGATAATTTTCAATATTTTTTTTACCCCTTAAATATCTAAATATTTTTCTTTTACGTATCTAACATACAAAATTTCTACCTACAATTGTATGTAATAATTAAAACATATTTTATAGATTTTTTTTCTTTCGTGTTAAATATCAACTTAACCTATAATAATTATATTAAAACATACATTTGTCATTACAAGGCTATTAAATATCACTTGACCATACAGACTTTAACCTATGTGATATAACAAAAAAATACATATCATTTATAACTTAGTTTTAAACAATCATTAATTAACAAGTGCATACTCTCTCATTAGAAAATGTTTTTCTGTTGAGCAATTGGTCCAGGTGAAGAGCTTTATCCAGTCGTATTTCACGAAGCAAGTTTAAAAACAATAAACGCATGGTATTATTTCCTTTAAATAAAAGTTTTCTCTTATTTTGTGCGTTTAATAAATTAGGTAAAGAAAAATATAGCAGAATTGAAGATTAATTCTTACTTGAATTAAACTGCTACAATTTTGGGATCCATAGAAAAAAAAATAGACTTCTAATATAGACGAATATTTGACTATAGACGATAAACATACACAATATTTTTTTTTTTTATTGACGATACATATACTTATTAGCTAGCTTACTTATGGACGAAAATGCGCAATTTTCCGAGAGATTATTATGATAATAACTGCAGTCAATTTACGTGTACATGAAGTTTTAATAATTCCAACTGATGTATAATATAATATATCATTTATTTTTATTATTAAGTCACTAAGATATTTGGTTTTGTTCATACTTTAGGAATTATAAATTTTTTTAACGGTAACTTCTCCGTAAGAATGCCCCTATATAACTTTTCCTATATTTACTCTGAGAAAGTTTATATTTTTTTTTTATTTTTTTTAAAAAATATACAGGTGCATAATTTAATCTTATTTATCATTATTATTATTTTCAGACAATTCTTGGTGAATAAAACATATTTTAACGTACATTACTTGTAAAGGCAGACAATATTGAGAAAGAGCGCGAAAATGTTTCTAGTTGATTTTCCTGGGTTTCAAAATATTTCTTTCAATTATTTTTTTCTTTTTCTTTCTATACCAAGAAAATATCAATAAATGACATAAAGTTAATAAATAATTAATTTTTCCTTGGAAATCGCTTCTTTTCCTTAATTTAGATATAATATAATTTTTCGTGACTCTTTTAGTTACATCTGTCATTTTTGAACTTTAGCACGAGACAATAAACTTTTAAGTATAAAAGGTCTTTAAATAGGTAGATGGCAAAGAAAATCAGGATATCTTATCAAAAAAATTTAGCCACACATTATATTATTAAAATTTTACTTTGATTACATTTATTTCTGCAAAATAAAATAAAAAAATTGAGTTACCAAATTTCAGCACTGTTCCTTACTTGAAAACTAAAAGCAGACTATCTTTTTTTTTTAAAAAAAAATGATCTTGATTATGAAATTGGTTGTTTCGTTTTGTTGTTGTTGTTTTTTTTTTTTTTTACTTTAGCGACCTCTTCCAGAAAAATAATCATTTGATTATAACATAAACAAAAGAAAGGAAAAACTTATTACAATCATATAGTTTTCAGTATTATTTACCTGGATTACAAAGTAATTTGACAATATAAAAAAAATAATAATAAATACATTAAATTAACAATCAGTGATGTATAATTCTTTAAACATTATTTTTTTTTTTTTTTTTTTTTAATTTTTTTTTTTTACAAAAAGAAATTACCAGAAGTTATTGTGCTTTATGATAAGACACTCATCCACTCTCCCCTCTACCCATCCAAAATCAATTACTGTTTAGCTTTTATACCATATTAATTTGCTCTAATTATTAATATCTCAATTAAATTATTCATGTTCTCTCTTTAAAAATGACATTGAGTTATTAAATCTATTAGTTATTCACCCAAAACATGCCAAAGTGAGTGAATAGCATACTTTATTAATCAATTATTACTATTGTTATTTTATCTTTTTATTTCTTTAAAGAATAGCATTGTTTTCCTGCAGAAATAATGCCAAGTAAACCAAGTGTCAATAACACTAGGTTACAATGAGCGTTATATATATATATATATATATATATATATATATATATATATATATATATATATATATATATATATATATATATATATAATATGAAATATGGAGAAATGCATGTTAGAAGTAACAAAAAAAATTGGAAATAAAATGCATGGGTGAAAGAATAAAGGTATATCTGATGTCATTGAAAGAATTAAGAGACAAATGAAGTTGGGCTGGACAAGTTGCTAGAAGAGAAGGTAATATAGATAGATAGTTGAAATCTTATACTGTATTCCAAAACATTGTAAAGGACTTAGAAAAAGTTCACATGTGAGATGGATAGATAACATAAGAAAATGTGCTAGAGTAATGTGGAGAAGAGAGGCTGGTGATTGGGGCATATGGATTGAACTTGAAGAAACCATGATCTTGCAGTGGATCAATAGTGGTTGAAAATGATGATGATAGGGTTAGGAGTCTTCCATAGCAAATTTTCTTTTATACATTTATATTCAACATGCAACAATTAAAGTATTTTATAATTTAAGTATGTCATTGTTTGAAAAATTGCAAAATATACTAATGCAGCTGAATTTCAGTTCTAAATAGAACCCTCCACTGGCCATTGATTAATCATAAACTCTTAATCAATGAAGCTTAAGTTGTTATAAGTTCAATACAACCAATATATATATATATATATATATATATATATATATATATTTTGAAAGTATGAGTAAATATTTGAAAGACACACTTTAGTAACATACTTCTAACATGCTTCTATCATATAAATATAAATTGAAATATTAATGGCATGCATGTTAGGCCTTTTACAGATTCGTTTAATTTCGATTTCATGTAATTACATCAGTTATATAGTATAATATAGACATGATGGTGCTGTATATTAATTTAAACATGCAAGCTGTAGCAGATTATTAAATTGAAAGTATGTCAATGATAATGTGTTTTTATTTCACTATTCCGCTAGATATTGCATGTTAAATTACTAAATCGTATCATAATTTCTGTATTAAATTACTCTATATAAATACAGATATAGAATATTAAAAAAAAAAAGTATAAGCCACTATCTGCATAATATCCATATTTAGTAAATCTTTGTCATTATAAGCAATTGAATTTTATTAATTTTTTAAAAATATTAATTAAAATTGAAGTAGTCAAGAATTGGTGGTCGAGAGGTCAGCACAGCTGCCTTACAAGCAGTTGTCCTGGGTTAGCGGGTTCGCTTCCCGGCCGATGCTATGACACATGAAAAAAATATTGAAGTATTATAATTTTGATAACCATGGGAAGGATGTCAATCCTTTAAAAAGAGACGGTTTATTAAAACTTACATATATTATTATAACGTCATTTATATTACATACTTATAAATATATGAAATACAGGCTTATTATACACAGTACATGGATTTCAGTGCACTCTATTATATATATAAACGTTAATATCCCAAACCTTATTCAATGTAGAAATATAGATCTGTTCTTTTATGCTACGCATACATCCATTTTAATGATTAGATTCTGTAAAATCAAAATCGACAATTAGTGATCATGTAAATAATATTTTTCCGGAAGGACATACTATCTATCTGGTTTTTTGGCTTTAAAGATATATTTATTATGGTGATAAAAGAATTTATCTACCTCTTTGATAATTATCCTCTTCTTTCTTTACCAATCTATTCAATCATTAAATACTTTTCAAATGAGTTAGATCATCTCATGTGTGACCAAAATAGGAATTTTTCAACTGTTTATTTATGCTTCCAGTAAGAATTCAGATCTAATTTCATTATTCTGCCAATCAAAAAATTTTCAAATGTTTTTTCCAGCATCACAGTTTAAAAGCATCAATATTTTTTTTTATTGTCCAACTTTCATATCCATATAGAAGCCCAGGAAATGCAAAAGTTTGAATAGGTATATAATTAATAATTGTTTTTGTATATTTCAGTTATATAATACTGATTTTGTTTTTTCCTTATGGTTTACATGAATTCATTAAGATGTGGAGTTTTGATAGTTTTTATTTTTCTCTTCCTTTCTTTATCTTATATAATGAGCATGCCACTAGCTTTTAAAAAGCTTTTCAGAATGTTCCTATCCTCAGATCGGTTTCTAGCTTCTGGCTTTTGTCAGGATATTCTGAAAAGCTTGTTAAGAGCTATTGACACACTCATTATATAACATTTGTAATGCAAACTTATTAAATTAAGTCATGTGATATATGACTTGATTTCCTTGCAATTTCTATATCTTAATAAATGATCGTTTAACATATTATTTTTATAATCATGTATTTTTCAATGTTGTTTTCATAGCTTTAATTTGTTAATAATAGTGTTTCTGCAAAATACAATTATTTTACAAAGTTGTTTTCTTCTCTTGGATAACTAGTTATGGCTCTTCTAAAATCTATTATTGACACCCACACGAATATTGTAGAAATATAATTTCATATTTAATTTTCCTTGTTTTTCCATTATTGAAAAAAATTCTTTTATCATCATGTAGATATGTATGAAAAGGATTAAAACACACACATGCATATGTAATGTTATTTTATTATACATATTAAAAAGGATTTGAAGTCAGAGAAGTTCCTCTTAATTACATTAAGATCAGTATAGATAATATACTTGTATTTAAATATATATAATATTGTATTTGACATTACATATGTTTGTTTATGATTTTTAATTGGAGAATTGAGTATGTGTTTGAAAGCTATTTGATCTGATAACATCATTTCCACTTAAAGTCTTGACTTTTTTTTTCTTTTGAATATTTTGAACCAAATGCATAGTTGATCTACATAATTGGCTAAATCTGTACTATGTGGTTTAGTGCTCTGATAAAATGATAAACTTGAGGGCTAAGGGTTCCTGGATCAAAGCTCAACTCGGTTACTTCTTATGTTTAAACTGCATAAGATCTTCTAAGCAAGTATTTATTCTATTATTGGTTTCATTTTTTCATTGACTGAAACTTTTCTATTGGCTAATAGTTCTGTGGAAATAGTAAAAATGATCGATATATGATTGCAACTTCTTCCTTAGGGCTTATGTAGAAATAAACCTAGTAAACTCAAGTAATTTAATACACAAATATATATCATCATCATTATCATTTTCGATCCACTGCAGGATGAAGGTCTCACCAACTTCAATGCATCTTCTCCAATCTCTGGCCTTTCTTCTCCACATCACCCTTGCATACTTATTTCATCTATCCATCTCACATGCGGTCTCTTTTTAGGTCTTTTATAATATATATTGTAACCTTCTCACTGGCATGATGATGTCCGAACAAAGGTCACACAGACAGCCACTATAATACCTATGGATTTTTCTAAAGAGTATGAGACCTCTTATAGACAAATATCATCTAACTGCAAATGCTAAAATATCTCAGGTTCTTATATTTAAAATTTGTCTCAGGTTCTTATTATTTAAACTCAGTTTCTTTTTTAATTATAAATCTTATCTCAGGATTTGTAGTTTATCTATATCTCAGGGTTTGTACATGTACTTAGATGCAAAAAAAATGATTATTATATTATACACTTCAATATTCTAAAATGCAATAACTGTTTAAATTATGTATTAAATATTCTGTCTTCTTCTTATGACTCTATCATAGGATATCTTATATTTTAAGCAAAAAAAAAAATGCAAATCTACAAAAATCAAGTATCTTAACACGTTAAATAACACATGGGTAGCAGACAAAACACTTCTTAAATGTTTTGAAATTTCTTCTTATTTAAATATGAACTTATACCAAGTGCGAAAAATAGGATAATGCCGAAAGTAGAAAGGGTATAATTTTATGCTACCAACTACATTACAAAGTATTTTGAAAGAAAGACAACTTAGCACAGTATCTTATTACAATGCAGATGAAATAAATAATAAGTAAAATAGATAAATAAATTTTATGTGACCATTGGAATGTACTCTTTTATAAAGTAATGAATAATAAAACTTTATTAAATTAAATTTTCTACATAAATGAATGTAATAAAATACCAATCATATTTATTTACAACAATTGAAATCTTAAATTGGATTCCAAGAAATTGTAAAAGACCCACAAAGAGACCACATGTGAGATGGATCGATGAAATAAGAAAGTGTGCAGGGATGATGTGGAGAAAAGAAGCTAAAGATTAGAGAAGATGGATTGAACTTGGAGAGACTTTCATCCTGCAGTGGATTGATAATGGTTGATGATGATGATAGTATTTAATTCAATAAATATTTAAAATAAGTATTACTTTTAATTTAACAAATTGTACTAACAAAAATATTCATATACTTTACAATAAAATATTCCCTTCCAAAGCATTTCTTCAAAAATTATAATTCAAGTATTTATATTACTTAAAAAATTCTTATATTTTATTTGATACTATCTCTCTTACTATTATGTACACAGAGCAAAATAACATACATATTTGGCTATATGCAGCCACTAGTATGATATAAAACACTTTACAGAGCCACTATGAATTTTGTAAAGATGGAAAAATATTACGCAAGAGCAAAATATTATGTAAAAATATTTACAATACAACTATATTAATACCTATGAGAAGTGAGGAAAATAAGCATGCTTAATACTAACAATATACTTAAATTTAAATTGTAGTAGAGCTAATAAAATAATTTCAAAGAAGGACATGCCTTAAAATATTCTAACATATATAAAATACACACTAATACCAAGTCATAGGCAAAGTGGATGATGGAAATATATATAGGAAGGCATCTGGTAAATTTGTGCAGGCAGAGCTGAAGTAAGAAAGCCTCATTCTCTCTCATGGGGGGGGGCTTAACACATACAAAAGCAATAAAAATATCAACATAAAAATGACTAAGTTGATATATGTCTCCAAGCAGTGTACCAATTAATAACCACATAAGGCACGAATTTTATAATAATAATAATGAATAAATAATCAACACACACATGCATTCATAAGCATAATAACACATCTACTTGTTTTAGCAATATGTGTAGACTAACACACCATGATTGCATAATGATATTAAACATTAAAATTATCAAGCATTGGTGGTCGAGTGGTCAGCACAGCTGCCTTACAAGCAGTTGCCCTGGGTTCGTTTCCCAGCCGATGCTTTGACACATGAAAAAAATTTATATGATATCTAAACTCACACACAGACTTCCAAAACATTTTCAGTCATAATACACATAACAAGCCAAAGAAGGAATTCTTTGTCAGCAATGTCCACACTTGAAACATACATTTAGAGAAAAATGAGCTGAGAACAGTTTATAGTAGCACTGACAATAATAAGTAAGAAACAGTTACTTTATGAAGTTAAATATTATTTTGTTAATATTAAAACACGAAGTAAACTTGTATTATTTCCTTCTGTATCAAAGCAGTGAAAATACACTTTAAATAAATAGATAGATGAATTGAGGATAAATAATTATAACACTAAAGTATCATTTTATTTGTGTTAACAAAAAACAGATAAGGTCTTTTCTAAAGTATTGAGAAAATCAATTTGGTGGACTTTTTTTTCATTAAAATTATGTAAAACAGTTTAACACTGTCATATTTTATCGTGTTTTTAAGACTGACAATATTTTTCAAATAATTCATTATTATAATTCTTTTGATTTGATAAATATATAATGATTTTTTAAACTTAAACTACTTGTCCTATATAAGTTATTTATTTTAAAAATAGAACTTTATCATAACAGATAACTTCATTAATAATTAGAATTATTGTAGTAACAAATTTAAATTTAAAGTATCAAGAGCAATGGTTAAGCTAAAAGTTTGAATTAATTAAAATTTTATAATAGAATAAAATAAACATACACATATTTTGGTATCTTATCAGTTCCCAATAAGTTTTTTCATTCCAGATGCTTTATAATTCTCTTTAAGAAATAATGTAGTTGTCACACCTTTCAGTAGTTTATTTCAGACATAGATAACACACCCATAGTAAAGCAGTATCACAATGATAATTTTAAGTTCTTACTCAGACATTTAAATTAATAAAATAATAAACAATTTAAAATAAAATGAATTAAAAAACTTTTAAAAACTGATTAAGTGAAAATAATAAAGATAAAATTTGAAGATAATGATATGAATACTTTTCCAATTTATCTTTTTATAAACACTTGTGCACATTCAAATTTTACTGCAATATATGTCACTGGTATAATTCAACTAATCCAATTGAAATATGGAGGTGGGATTTTTAAACATTAGCATATTTTTATCTTTTCTAATTATCTAGTCATTTATTTATAGATTTTTGACATTAAACTTATTAATTAAGATTTTCTAAATGAGATGTCTAGACAGTAAAAATAATTAACCTTTATCAACTACTATTTTTTTAATTAAAATATCTTTATTTTATTCAAAATAAATACTCTTTTTCACTCTATTTAAAACTCTTTTAGACTCAATATTTGAAGAACTCTTTATAAATATAACTTAATAATCACTTTTTAGACTTCCCAATCTTTCAAGACACATGCACAAACACTCTCACACACACTAGATATAGCCAACATTTTAAAAGCAATGAAGCTAAATTTTTACCTACTAAAACTTTCTTAAGTTAAAATCTATTCCAATTAGTTATTTTTAAGCTTAATCTTTTTAAATTCTAACATTAAACAGATATTCCACTGATTAATATATTATGAAATATAATTTTAAATGTATTTTGTTTTAAAAACTAGCAAAAATAGAAACTTTAACACAAATAAATTATATTTTACAACTAGCAACAAAACTTTATTCATTGCAATAATTTAAAACATAGTACACTTCAAAGTAACTTTTATCTATATAAACTTCATTAACACTTTAAGCAAATAATTTTTATTTATTTAGAACAGTTTTGACTGTCTTAGCAGTCTTCTTCAGATCTTAAAACTTTTACGCTACCTCCACTTTTCCTCCATTTTTTTATTATCTAAATTTAAACTATTAAATTAGGATTTTTTAAACAAATATTAAATAAACTAATTTATATTCCTTAAGCAATTAATATTCAAATATGTTTAATAAACTGTTTCTTTAATGAATTAAAACACTTAATTCAGATTTTATAGCTTAATAATAATGAAGTTTATTTAAGTAAAAAAAAAATTAAAACACTACAGATTATATTTAACAAACAGGGCTAAATATAACTTACAATATATATATATATATATATATATATATATATATATATATATATATATATATATATATATATATATATATATATATATACATATAGGTTTTTAAAATTTTTATCTCCTCCCTCTCTCTTGCTTTTTTCTAGGAATAGTTTTCTCCTAAAATAATTTTTTTTAGAAAAGACAGCATTCAATTTAATCTTTTTTTGATCTACCATTGATTCTTTTAAAACCACCATAGCTTTTTAAATCAATATTACTAAGAGAACATATGAAGATTTAAACTAGACTCTGTTGCATGAATAAAATGGCTAAAACAAATTAATTAAATGCTACCTGAGAAATTTTTAAAAAAAAATCTTTAACTAATAATGTTTTTTTAAAAAAAGATTAAAAATATTACACCCATTTTTAAATTTATTAAACTGGAGAAGTCACATTTAGTTGATTTTAATTTAAACTCTTAAGGGAAGTATTTGAGATCCCATTAAAACATCAGCTTTTCTAAAAATTATTTTTATAAGACTACTCTTGTAAACTTAGAAAAGCTATTAAGATACTTGAAAATATTCAATGTGGTTAGCACAGCCGCCTTACAAGCAGTTGTCCCAGGGTTCACTTCCTGGCTGACGCTTTGATACATAATATATATATATGAAATAAAATAGAAAATCATATAAGATTATGATACTAACCAAAAACAAAAAATTGACTAAAATTATTCCACAATCATGGTTTTATCTATTAACAAATAGATCTTTTCAAGTTAGATTAATCAAGATATATATATATAACAAACTAGCCTTCCCATCATTCACTTTAAAAACCAACATGTATGTTAATATAGGTATGTATTTTCTTCAAATCAAATGTTATTAACTAAGCTGTAAAATAATATATCTTAAGAAATGAAAATTGTTCATAAGTCTTATATTACATAGTGGTTTAAACTGTCACATTTAATTGAGAAAAAAAAATGACGAGTTAAAAGTTTTAAGGATAATATTTACTATACAATAAACAAATTACTGAAGTTTTGTTTTGACTAAAACAAATCTATTTTACATTGACATTATTACGAATAAAGTCACATTTAATGTAATTACTTGATAAATATTAAGAGCTTTAATGGTTTCATTGGACAGTCTTATTATAATTACCAATTTCTTTATTAGTGGTGATGTATCTGATGGAAAGCTATTCGTAAGTAAATTTTTGCATATATTCCATTTGATCCATCTTTATCAAAACCTGCAATTTTTTGTTAACTGTGCTATAATAGTCGCCACAAATATAAGCTTCCCATCTGGATTTGTTTTAATTGCTATGCACATTATGTTCTCACAACTATCAACCAGAGTGGTCACACTATCTTGTGCTAATTTATTTAATTTATCTTCCATCTTAGGAAATTGAGTAAAGGGATATTTACATGGCTTATAAACACCCACACACAAAATTGCTCCAATCATTCAGTTTAACTTCTGCGGTTGAAATTTTAAATTCTGGAAAATTTTGTTTCCAGTTCCTGCTTGGCAGAAATCTTATTAATCAGGTACATTTCAGTATCTAAAGGACCCGATCATTTCATCCCCATAATAGGGTTTATCTAATCCTACACAACATGCATTGACAGTAATTTTATTTTTACTTGTAGCAGCTCTTTTATGCAGCCTTCAAGATCCTTCAAGTATTTGTCTGAAGGTTTGTAATAATGGTACTTTAGATGTGATAATATGTTGGATTACTTCCATCATCTGTCATTAAATGTTGGATGTCTAGGAAATGTTAAACTTCAGATAAACTTTTCCAGTACAAACAGCTTAGAAA
The DNA here is from genome assembly GCA_028023455.1 of Epiperipatus broadwayi. Lineage (NCBI taxonomy): Eukaryota > Metazoa > Onychophora > Udeonychophora > Euonychophora > Peripatidae > Epiperipatus > Epiperipatus broadwayi. The sequence goes on from JAQFVV010000052.1 coordinate 4,392,751, forward strand.
TAACACCCAAATAGAAAGCACAGGTTAGTAGATTACCCAATGTTTTGAGTAATATTATTCTCCACTCCTTTTCAGGTGTTGCTGGCCCGATGAGTGACAATGCTAGCATAGGAGTTGAACTTAGACCAGGTGATGCTATACTGACTAATACCTTTCTTACATAGCCTAAGCTTGTAGTTAAACACCTGTAGAGGTCCCTACTATCGCATTTTACATGCATATGCTCGAGGTTACAGCCTCAGTAAATATTACTTTGATAGAATAGTAAAGATAGTTAGAGCATTGCTTTAAAATTTGAAATTCAAGAATCCAAAGATGTAAGTTTGACTCTTATGCTAGTTTGGGCATTGGTTAGAAGAGCAGAAAATAATCCCATTTGAATATGTTATGTAATCTACTAACCTGTGTTGACTTTGTGGATTATTACTAACAGTTTTTTTGTATTTGAAAAGTTTGAATAAAGTTTTAAAATTTTTCTAGATATTCAACATTTAATGATAGATGATGGAAATAGTTCAACTTACCACTTCCTGCTAGTATCTATAGCATTTAATGTCATTTTAGATAAAGTTGGAGGGCTGTCAGAGTCATAAATTAAACCTTTCCAGTCTTAAGCCAATAAACATCACATGACAACTACTTTTTATGCTTGTGTATAACTGTTGTTAAAACAGGCAAAACTCACTATATGTATTGCCACACACAGCAAACTAGAGTAATCAATGGATGCCAGAAGGCTTGTGCATAAAATCCCCATCTAATGCCTACTCATCCAATATACCCAGACTAGTTTCTGGCTTGTGGCCTTCGTCAATAAGGAGCCTTGGATCTGAGAGCCCTGCACCTAGATCTTATGATCTAATGCAACCCTCCAGTTATACACAAGCATAAGAAGTGTGTGGTAATGCGATATTTATTGGCTTAAAATCAATCCTGCCTAATAGGATAGTGGTGGTATGGTTATTACTGAACTGAGTTCAAACCCATATGACTATATAAGCTAATGGGCTTAGATTGAAAACATTAAGGTGTTTTCAGTTTAAGACTTTTGTAGTTAAGTGGAGATAAAATGTGGCTGCTGGAGGGTTGCATTAGATCCTAAGATCTAGGTGCAGTGCTCTCAGATCCAAGGCTCTTCACTGACAAAGGCCACAAGCCAGAAACTAGTCTGGGAATATTGGATGGGTAGGCATTAGAAGGGGATTTTATGCACAAGCCTTCTGGCATCCATTGATTACTCTAGCTTGCTGTATGTGGCAATACGTATAGTGAGTTTTGCCTGTTTTAATCTTTCCAGTCTCTCTATTTAGTTGTAGATACACCAGCTCCACAGTCTACTTCCATTACTATTTTTTTGGTGTATATTTTGAGAGGCAACATTATCTGATCCAGATTCTTGTCATGGTTTTGATTTCTAAAATGGGACTACTTTTTTCTATTTACTTATTTCTTCTCTCTATTTACTATCTTGCAAGCACATTTTTTATAAGTGTTCTCACTATATTCCTTATCTTTATTTATTTTATTTGCAACCTTTAGCATAATAGCATGATTTACAAATAAATTTTGTAAAATTTCTAGTTTTATTGATATATGTTTTATTCACTTTAGAAATACTAGTATTCCAAAATTCTCAGGCTTGGTCTATTGCTAGTTCATGGCCACTTTGTGAGTTCAATTAACTGTAGCAAGCATCTGTTATCTGAATCACTTATCATACTTTTAACTATTACAACAGGATTTCTTGAAAGAATAATGACTAACTTTCTCTGACGTCAACCATATTCTCTCTGCTTTTCTTTCTAACTTGCTGTCCATTGTATAAATGAAAATGAGCTGTATGCTTCAATGGTTGAAGATTGAAATAAGTATTCGCTTCTTTCAATACTGCATGGCAGCTTTTTAGAATCCAATAGAATGCAAAGTCAGATTACTTATTCAATCACTCTTTGCCTTACATAGCACAAGGTGATGTGCCATTTATTAGAACTTTTTTAAAATTTCTTTCACATGAATGGGTCACTCTCAAGGGCTACTAATATTGAATTTATTAATTAATCCTTGTAGGATAGATAATTATTTACACTTATTTTACCTGGTCTTATGCATAATAATCACGTTCTTACAGTTTTCCTTTAGACTCTTTGGCTGAACTCTACATATTGCGACTCAGTTTTTGCCTGTTTAATAACAGTTATAAGCAAGCATAAGAAATGGTGATCATGTGATGTTTATTGACTCTTTGGCTGCACTTAATTATTTGCTATATCTGACAGCAGCAAGAACACATTTATAACCTCCTTCATAACAAAGATTCAGTTAATATATATAAACTTTTTCTATATTTTCTACAACTTTTTAGGATCTAGTGTAAAATGACGTCATCTCTACAATCATTTTTATAATACTGTATTCATCACCCCGTTTATGGCTTGTGTGATCAAGCTGAAATGTCAGTATATTTATAAAAAAATCATACATGGATTTACCAGAAAAATATATAATTTATAGACATTACATATTTAGACTTAATAGTAATAGGCATGGGTATATGTTTATTAGTTATTTTCAACATATGCTAGGCTTATTAAATAATAGTAAAAATCTGTTCAGCTTTTATGGCTCCCTAGGTTTGCTTTTGAATAAGTTTATAGGGATTTAATATCATCTGTCTAACTATTCTCTTCTTCATCTTCTAGCCATGGCACTATAATGTCATTCTCTAGCAGTAATAGTCAAATTCCTCTACTGAAACTAAAACTGTTCTTTTATTATTTCTCCATTATTATTTTTCAACTCCCTTTAAAGGATTCCTTTTTATTATTATCAGTAATTTGCTATCTTGTTTTAAAAACTTTTTTTTTTTTTTACAGTTTTTAATTAATTATAACATTTTGATTTATTAAAATTAAAAATAGTCAATTTAAAACAAAATTGAAATAGACAACCTACTATAAATAAAAATATTATTTAATACATCAATCCGGCTTTCATTTCTTAATGGAATCTTCTCAAGATGTTTCTTTTTTACACAATCACATGACCAATTACCCTTCAGCAACTTCTCCAATAGTTAATATTGAATATAAAAAAAGTATTTGAAGAAATATTGAAAGTTGAGAATGATTATGTTAGTATGAGATAGAAAAGATATTAAAAAGATTTTCAGAAATAATAATACAAAAGATAGTGTAAGCATAGGTATAAAAATAGAAAGTGGGTTTCAATTTCATAATCAAAGCACTTATATAAGACATTGATAAAAGAAAAACTACCCAATGATATTAAGATAGGATGGAAAAAATAGTAAATTTTTAGGGAAATGGATATGTAACTCAAAAAGGATGGGTAATATTAAAAATAGGATAGGGTTGGCTTATAAAATTAATTGTGGTCTTTGCAATATATATATATATATATATATATATATATATATTGCAAAGATATATATATATATATATATATGGAGAGAGATCAATCAGACAGGAAAGACTGCTATGGAAAGAGGCAATGAGCGTGATAGGGCAATTAACAGAAAGAATATACGATCAGGGACATATATACATTTTTTGGATACTGGACATAAAATGAATTGTGAAAAATATATTCAGGTAATAAAATATATTAAAAATTGCAAGAAAAGAAAATGTTATGAGATTTTATACATTCAAAAAAATTTAAACAAATGTGTAAACATGGTTAAAGGTCCAGCACAATTACAGGGAAAATTGGCATTGTTACATTATGGGAAATTTTAGAGTTATAATTTTTAAAAATAGAAGGAAGGGATTATTGTTGTTTTTTTTAAAGATTATTTGTATATATATTATGATGGGAGGGGAAAGGACTGTAATAAGTTTAACTATTTTTATGTACATATATGTATTTTACTAATTATATTTAATGTTATAAATATTAATTCTTATTAAGCGCAATGTCAGCACATAATACTTATATAAAGCTAAGGCTTTAGTACATGCGCCTTGACTGCTTAATTTTAGCAAGAGAGACCTCTACAAATCACAACACGAGATTCGACTTTATAAAGATAAGATGGATCCTCTTATCTCTAATCTATTTTTCTTAATTATATAGGCAAATCTAAAGCATTTTGATTTGGGAGCACGAAGCTAATAAATTTTTCACTGATTAAGTCCACTATTTCTATTAAACATTAACATTCGTGAAATCTTTCGATTTACAACGAGTCAATATTCAGGTATTAAATTTAGAAATATTTTGAATCAATTTAAAGTTATAAATATTAATTCTTATTAAGTGCAATGTCAGCACGTAATACTTATATAAAGCTAAAGCTTTAGTACATGCGCCTTGAGTGCTATATTTAATGAATGTATTTTAATAATTATATTTATTGTAATATAATACAGAAAGCATACCAACAGCTCAAACAAACTCTCAATTGATTAGTGCAGTATGAGAAAATATTTAAAATCTTTATCCAGAACCTTCCCATCTCCAGACCAACTGGTTTCGAGCTTATGGCTCACATCAGTGGAGAGCTAGAATATTCGGATACTAGATCTAAAATATCAACTCAAAACCCAGCACTTATTTCATAGTAATATTTAAGTAGAAACTCTGAAATTTTCAGACATGAAAATGTCTTTAAATCCAGCTACCTAACTTAAATAGTTATATGGGACTGAACTAAATTCAGATCTATGATATTTTATTAGCCTCAGCATAGCCAAAGCCTTAAAGGTAAAATTATAATAATCAGAAAAGCAAGTCATATATAACGTCTCATTACTTTCAGAGTTTTTACTTAAATATTATGTATGAAATAAGTGCTGGGTTTTGAGTTAATATTTTAGATCTAGTGTCCGAATATTCTAGCTCTCCACTGATGTGAGCCATAAGCTCAAAACCAGTTGGTCTGGAGATGGGAAGGTTCTGGATAGAGATTTTGAATATTTTCTCATACCGCACTTCTCAATTAAGAGCTTGTTTGAGCTATTGGTACGCCCTCTGTATTACATATTTGTAAATACAAGCTTATAAAGGTAATGTCATGTTATATATGACTAATGTAATGTAAATAATGTCCATTGGAGGGAGCAAATTATGGGAAAACTTAGGATGGGGAATGGAAAGGGAAGGTAAAGTGGCTAATAGGTTTCTCTGAGCATAGTTTCTGACAGATTCCTGATTCTGTATAAGGAGAAGTCACAGTGCATCACAACACATCACGTGTGATCATGTAAAAAGAAATATCTTGAAAAGATTCCATTAAGGAATGAAAGTCAGATTGATATTATGATATTTTAAATAATACTTTATTTACAGTGAGTTGTCTATTTCAATTTTGTTTTAAATTGATTATTTTTAATTTTATATATAGAAAGTAACTTTATGGACAAATTTTAACATTGAAATTTGATCATTAAATTTATTTTGATTTATAAGTGCTAAACTTACTCCACCCACAACTTTGATACCTTCCACTCTAGATAAATACATTAATGATTATCACTAATCATTTATTAATCTAGAGATTATCTTTAGTCATGACATACACTTTGAACCTCAGTTAAAGATTAATATATCAGATTTTTTAATTAAACACACACACACACACATATATATATATATAGTTATTTCACATGGTGTGGAGGTTAACTAATACAGTTTTTAATTAATCTTAATTAATTTTTCCTAATTAACTTGCAATCTGTTTTTTTAATCTCATCTATTACAGATTAATTACATATTTTACATAAAAATATGAAAAATTACATATTGTACATATAATAGTAACATTTCATGAATAAATTATGATTATCTAATTTACAAAATAATTGCGCATGTCAATTTAGGTAATAAAATTGAAACTTCTACTTTTTCCAATCCCTAACTTCTTCACATCGTAAAATTTTCTTTGTTCTACCATCTATCTTCCAAGTGATCTTCTTCTGTATCTTCTCCGACTTTTCGAGGTCAATTTTAAAACATCGGTAGTCTATCTATTGACACTTCCTAGCAATATTAACAGCTCAACTTTATTTCAGTCTTTAATCTTATCAGTTATACCAATGCTTCCAGTTTTTGTTCCCTCTTTGTTAGTTCTAATAAACATATCTTCAAGTAAGTATAATGAAGCATCATTATGATTATTTGAAGCCCAACCAGTAAAACTTTCTCTATCAATTCTCTGAATATAATCTTCTCTAAAACTGATTTATTAAGGATTAAAACAGATAATTCACTAGGGCAGACTGAGCAAAAATAGTAAACGTTAAAATTTTAAATGTAACAATTGTTACCAACAGATGGAGCTATTGATAATAAAATCACCAATATATATGTATAATAATAAAAAATCTCTAAGAATAATTGAAATCATTAAAAACATATTGAGATAATAATGATGAATACTTAATGAATTATCAAAATTGAATTTCCAATCTATTTAAAACAACAAATAAACAAACAAAAATTGTGCAGACAAAAAAAACATTAATCTGCAATAGAAAAGAAAGAGATTGAAATACGTAATATATTAAATTAACACAAACTCAGGCCCATGCTTGTGACGATAAATAATTTTTGCAGAAAAGGTTTTAAAGAAGGTGTAACACTGGTTACAAATCATATAAAGATTTTGGATGATCAGTAATATTAACAATTTTAACCAAAATATTTGGTACTTTGCTTGCTACAGTTCACTAAATTGTTTTTCAGCATAATTTCAATCAAAATCACACTATAATACTACTGATAGTTAGTTATTTTTATTCACAGTATGTACATATGTTATGGACCATACAATTAAAGTAATTCTTTTGACAACAAAACTTCTTTGAAAGTAACAGGTTATTAAAGTTACAGATAAGAAAGAGTCCTAACTTTTAATAATTCCTCATGATTTATGCAAACCCTGAAAAAGTGCTTTAGAACAGTGGTTTTCAAAGCATGTTACATAAAACATTGGTGTTCCATGGAAAAAAAATTGTAGAAATAACAATAGATAGCTCCATGCTATTATAGTCATGCATGTACTGTGGCTGCCTACATGGTCAGTATCTGTGTAACATGGTGTGACACCCATATGTCATTATTCGAATGACCTGAATTTTTACTGTCTGTTTGTTATTTTCAAATGGTGAAGATGTAATAATATCTTTGTAATTTTGAATTTTTACGATAGTGTTCTACATAACAAGGTTCCGCAATTTAAAAAAAAATTGCAGGCAATTGCTTTAGAGCTCCCTCCTTCCAAATCAATTGACCCACATAATAAAAAAATATACTGTCAGTTTCTTAGGAGGTCATGTACTATTCAACCGACTAAGTTGTTTTCATCTGGGAACTAATTCAGAAACTAGAAGTTGTGGAGTCTTTCATTCATAAATCAGATTAATTCTTGTCATTTATAATATGATTCAGAAGTCTTTGAAAGATCTATCAAAAAGGCAGTGATGTTCAAAACATTGGAAGAGACCAAATGAACTTTGATGCGGGAACTTTTTAAAAAAATTCTTGAGTCCATGAACTTCGATCCAGCAATCTTTCCTGCCTATGTTCATCATTCTATTGCTACTTCAAATTGTACAATGTATTATCTAACATGAAGACTAAGTTTGAAACCAGATTACTCCAAATACATCCCCATAAATTTTCAATAAAACTTTAATGCTTTATAAATGAGAGTAATTCTCTACCCTAAAATATCTATTATAAGCTTGAATAACTAACAATTATCCAGAATGGCGGTACAAAATAAATAAAATCCTGTACTGATTTCTAATTTTTAAACCAATAGTTACTCGGCTTATAATATTGAACTACAATAGAAAACTGCTTTTGTTTATAATACTATAATAAAGTAGAAGATTCAAATGATATTGTATTAGTAAAAGCTATGCTTTTTTTAGATTAATAATTTTATTATATACTTTATATATATGTAAACCATGAAAGGGATGCAAAAACATTGAAAATATATTTGGTGCTAATAAGTTAAAAAACATATTTAAACTCTGATTCCTTTTTATATTAGTATGAATAATTATTACAGTAGCAAGATATATTTATATTCTAAAAGTTTACAAACTAGTGCAAGTAAAGTATAAATAAATCCTGATAGTTACTATCACATTTTATACGCATGTGATTGAGGCAACAGCCTTAATGAATATTATTTACGTAATGAATGTGCGTTTAAATAAATTTATAATTAAACCCTTCTTAATAAATATGCCTCTTATAAAAAGATATTATTTTTTATCACTTAAAAACAAAACAAATACCAGATTATTATTATTGTAATCAACTATTACTTAATATTTTTTTTAGCACACATATGTATAGTATATATTGAATTAAATATTTTCATGGATTGTTATTATAATAAAGAATAGAAATAAGAAGATTATTTCTATATAAACAGAGATAATTTGTATTTGATGATGTTGCCCGGAAACCAATTACTAATTGAACATCCTGAGACTAAACAAGTTTTTTCCATTAACCCATACAATAACACTTTTGTTCTGAGGTTTTTTTAAGTAAAGTAATAATGGAATCAATCACTCTTCTCCTCAAGCTATGAATAAATATTATTCTATTGACAAAACATAAAGAATAGAATGGATCCACCTACTTTTTAAGCTTTGCGATATTTATACGCACATTCCAGCCATCGTGAATAAAAATAATGAGGAGATTTAATATGTCATTCAATGTTATAAACATCAAAAGCTTAAAGAATAGGTGGATTCATTCTATTTTTAACTTTTTGTCAATAGATTATTATTTATTCATAATCAGAAGAGAAGAGGGGTTTGTGACATTAATTACATACATATTGAGCTATAATAATTTAATGATTATAAATGTACATATATATTAACAGTTTTTGTTTTGTTTAGGAAGCTGAGATACTTGGAAGCAGTGAAAGAGTTTCGTTCTTCTTATTCCTATAATAATTACATGTATGCACTAGCAGGTTACATTTCCGAACAACTTACAGGACAACATTGGGAAGAATTACTTCAAGAAAGGATATTCAAACCTTTAAATATGACATCCACTATTTTTTCTAAAGATATAACTAATTGGGATAACTTTGCACTTCCTTATGTATCGGTCAATAATCAGTTATACCCTTTGGACCCAGAATTAATTCAGTAAGTAAACAAATTTTCTAACAGCAAATTTGCATGTAGATATTATTTAATATCTAAAAGTAAACCTAACATTTGATATTATGTAGGTAATATTTAACAGGAATATATATACAAGCATTCTGGGAATCTTCTAGAATACATTTAACATTTACATCATCAATAATGTATTTTATTCTAAAGCCATCTAGTGAAATAATGGGAAATCAATGGATATCAACCCAATTTTCAGACTACTTTTTGATTTTTGCTTTCTTAATGAGAAGCAATAGCTTGCACGTATGTCTGATAGAAAACAATAGAGAGAATATAATCTGGGGATTTAGTTAGCCCTGCCATCTGGTGTTCATTAATTATGTCTTGAAAGTAAAGTCATACAAAGTGGACTAACATTTTATAAATGTAAAATGGGATTTCATTATCAGTTATAAGACTTGACTTTAATTGCAAGTTTGTTTTGGCTGAGCCTGCCTAAAATTTATTGTTTTTTTATTTATATATAAATTTAAATACTAGTGTACTGTCAAAACTGAACGTAATGCAATTAGAAGGGATTTGAAATTAGACTTTCAATCTCCCTACAGCTACCCACTCCATCTTATACAACCGACACACATGACTATATATATATGTGAAAAAGATAAGTGATCTACAATATAGGTATTTCATGCTAAAACAACACTTATCAGTTGGTCCAGATCATCATCTTCCACACACATATATAATCTGTCCTCAGTTTATATTAAGATAGAAAATTTTCAAACTTTAATGAACAGGCTTCAATCTTCACCTCCAGATCTTCAACCATCCATACCATTGAAAATCTAAGGATGGACTGCACATAGTCCAATATTATTATCATACCTATGTATACCATACATATATTGGAGATTATTTATCTTTTTCACATGTATGTGGTCATGTGAGTCAGTTGTATAAGATGGAGTGGATAGCTGTAGAGAGCTTGAAAGTCTGAGTTCAAATACCTTCTAAACATATATATATATATATAAAACAAAAACAAGTTTTATATACGTAAACTTGCTATCACTTGTATTTATGATCAATAGATGGAGCTTTACCAAGACCTCCAAACAAGTGTATTTTTGTTTACATAAACGTCAGAGTCAGAAATCATTGTCTCTTTCATTGGCTCCACCCTCAGTTCAGCTGATTTCAAGCTGATTTGCTATCATCAGTGAAGGATAGGAGTTAGAAACTAGACCTAAACACTGACTCCAAGCATTTATGCAAAAAGTTTCTATCAGTTTGCAAGCATAAATCTTTTAGACACGTAAATGTCTTCAAACTCAGCTTATCTAGCCAGATAGCTATATGGGGCTGATATTAGTTCAGTTTCTCCACATAGTCAAAGCTTCTGCAATATATATCAGTGCAAGAAAACTTAAAGGTACATTTATGAAAAACAAGTTTTATATATATATTAAAATTAACACACACACTCTCACACACACACATATATATGTATATATCAAATCAATACAATAATGTTATGCTGAAAATGAAGTATAGATAATATGAATAGCAATATTAATACAAGTAGTGCTTCTGAAATAATTAACATTGAATATTTTATATATATACATATAAATATCTTATATACATATTGTAACCTATCCGGCAGTCAACAGCAAAATTGATTGTGTGCCAAAGAATACAATATTACAAGTGATCCAATATCTTACCAATATTAGGTCAATAATGTGCCAATGAAATGTAACTTTCCAGCTTCATGTATTACTGTCAATTACATGAGAACTTGAAGAATAACAAATACAATAAAAAATTTATAAAATGTTTTCATATTTATCTTTATATCTCAGGATTATAATTCTGTTAATCTATCTCAAGCCAGGCACAGTTAAGTTAAGCAAAGGGTTTCTTTTTACTGCTATTTAATGTACTTGTACACCAGCATACAAGAATACATTATAATTTAGATTATGGTTTGGCCATTTATCTAGGTATGGTATTAAGATGATAAACTTTGTGAACAATATAACATAACCAGTCATCTAATTGACATGAGTCTCATTATATTTGTATTTGCTGTTAATTAATTGATGCATAAACTCTAGTGCTTAAACTAAACAAATATCACACACTGGATGATAACAAAAGAGAGTAATGGATTTTATTTATCCTTCATTGCGTCATTTAAGTAATCCCATTCCTCAAATATCAAGGATTACAAGATAAATATACCTTACGATTTTCATACTGGAAATATTAAAATTCTAACCTTTCAGACAATACAAATCTTTATTAGACTGTAATGGATAGAAAAGAATTGAATTGTGATCAGTGATTTGGGATGAACCATGAATGCAAAAGCAATAACTAGTATACAACAAAATTACATTGATATTTATTTACATTACTATTTACAATTTATTTACAGATTACATCAACAACAAAAAAAAATTAATACTAAATAATAATAGATTTTATAAAATAAGACATTGACACAAAAAAATCTTATTCCTTGTTTATGGATCCCCAAAACTTTTCATTATAGGTTTAGTTGTATTATTAAAAATTTACTATATTAATAAAGTGTAATAAGTAGCTACATCCCCTTGAATCAAATCAAATAAATTGATTGCATGATTGGTTTCAACAATTTTACCAATACATTACTCTAACTTATGTTACATTGAAGCCTATCTGGATTTCCAATACTCCATCAACAGGTAAGAATATATTTTATGTTTTTTCCTTGAGCCATACATGATCAACAGTGATGAACAATGAATGCATCCACAACAATGACTCACCATTTGATATACCAAGGTAACATTAACACATAGAAATTGAAGATCAAATTTGTAATGACAATACCAATATAAATCTAGGATTACAATTGAATATGCCAACCTAGGTGTCTATCAGAACCTATCTGGATATAAGAAAGTTACACACCAAAAGAATTAACAACTTCCTTCATACCTTATGTCATCTAAGCATACTCATTAAGATCATGACCCCATTATACGACCTTCTATAAGATATATCCACTACAATGCATAATAGTAACAACTCCCAAACACAATAATGCTAGGATAGAATAAAAACCTGATACATCCAACATAGATCCACTGCTATAAGATGATCATCTCCACCAATCATTGGTCATAAATAGATTTGAGCATTTACACATTGGATCTAATAACAACCCATACCAGTCTTCATCAATTCATAAATTGATTCTATCCAAATAGCAAAATGTAAGTAATTACACAAGCCTTAGGTTCAGATGATTTAAACTTCTTTTATTCTAAACCCTGTATAGGATAACAATCTTGTTAACCCAGTTTGGAATCACAATATAAAATTAATAAACCAAAATATAATATTGTTTACAATATTTTATACTAAATATCAATAATGAGTTTTGTCATCATGACATTAAATTTAATATTATAATTATAATATTAATTAATACCCTTGAAATTTAATACTGATGAATTTTTAATCGTAAATGACCTTTACCTATTCCTTTAAAGCTCTTATATTAACATTATATTATCATCTTTTAATTCAATCAATCATTATCCAGCTTAAAATATAACAGAAAATGTATATATAATTATTACATATATGACATATAAAAAAATATATATAAAATAAACAACACACATATACGGACATAACACCTTCTTGTACAAGATACAACAGGTAAAATTCTCTATATGTATTGCCACTTAGTGCAAGCCAGAGTAATCAACAGATTCCAGAAGGCTTGTGCATAAAATTCCCATCTAGTGCCTACTAGCCTTCTGGCATCCGTTGATTACTCTGGCTTATACTGAGTAGGCACTAAATGGGAATTTTATGCACAAGCCTAATCAATAGATGCCAGAAGGCTTGGGCATAAAATCCCCATCTAGTGCCTACTCACTAGTAGGCACTAGATGGGAATTTTATGCACAAGCCTTCTGGCATCCATTGATTACTCTGGCTTGCACTGAGTGGCAATACATATAGAGAGTTTTGCTTGTTTTAATAACAGTTAAGAGCAAGCATAAGAAGTGGTGATCATGTGATGTTTATTGTACAAGATACCTAAATAATTACCAATGCTTAAAATATATTTAGCATTCACAGTTTGAATATTATTATTAGGCCTGGCTATTCATTTCCATATTCCAATTGTGTTATCCAAATTCCTAGAAAAGGTTAAATATTTAACAGTCTTCAGTTAGCCATATAATAATTTATTTAATATAGAAATTTGATCGCATATTTTATATTTCACAATATTTTTTAATATAATTTTCCAGAGTCAAGTATTCTTGTAGAACAAATTATTTATCCTTAATTTCTTTATCATCTAACATTACACCATTCTAAATAAAGATTTATGTTAAGATAACATGTTAAGTAATATTTACTAAGGCAATAAACCTAAAGCATGTACGGTTGAAAATGCGAAGGTAGGGACCTCTATTGGTCTTAACCACAAGCTTATGCATTGGAAGAAAACTTCAGGTTAATCATTTGTCTATCTATATTCAACATACAATTCTACAATTCTATTTGCAGATACAGTTCTAGAATAAATTATAAACATTTCTTTTATAATTTATATATCCATGTAAATTTTAAATGTGCCTTTATCAGTTAATGAATGACTCCCTCCAAGCAACCCAAAATATCCAAAGCACAATTTATCAATTTCCAACTTCCATGATAATAGTAATTAATGATTAATTATAAGAGTTATCTATATTCCAAGTACTTTCAGCAATTTCATTAATTAATAAATACGTACATAGGTTTATCCAAAAAGTATAGATGTCTAAATATAATGTAGATTAAATAGGACAGTACATTATTAAAGTAATAATACTCCTTTTAACTTTAACAATTTTTAACAGAGAATTGAGACTTTAATTTGCGTATTCTGTTTTCTTTTCCTTCTATTCATTTACTTGGTACCTTCTGAACATTGTAATACATTTTTTTAATAATGACGAATATTGATTAGAGCCAATGTTTCTTTCAGGACAGAAATTTAAAACTTTTATATATGCATAACAATTGAACAAACTATACTTTTTAAATAATAATAAATTTGATATTACAAATTTGTTTTGGTTTTTAAAATTAGTTTGCAAGAAAATTTTTTTTTTTATTGTTCTTTCTCAATATCTTCTCACGAACAGCTTTTTTTTTAAAAAAAAACTTTTTTCATTTGCATATTAACATGAGATAATTTAAAGCAAAAATAGAAAAAAACTACTTAGAAGAATTTATGACTTATCAGTTACACAAACGGAGTTAGTTTTACCGTAAACCACTTTTATATTTAATAAAGCATATTTAATTTTTATCCTGTTAACAAAATCACTATAAAAATACCAAATCTTGCATTGTTAGCCAAGAGGTATCATAGCTGCCATGCAAGCAAGTAGTTGGTTGCAGACGGTTGTGGGTTCGTGTCCTGGCCGATGCTATGATATATGAAAAAAAAATCTAAATTATACATTATTTTAGTCAAATATAAGCAATAATAAAAATGTAATCAAGGATATGATTAATCTCGATTGCACATATTAATGATGCTTTTATTCATATCATAGTGAAACATCAATCATTATAAAAACAGTTATAATAGATGATAAGCTAAACAAATAAAAAATATAAATAACATATTTTGAACATATATATGTAGTAAAAAAGGGTCAGGTTTCTCTCACAATGGTATTAAAATTTAAAATTTTTCAAAGCATCACCAGTGACCATCGATCTATTTTAACAATAGCTGGGTAATAAGGTTACAATATTCCCAGCCCCCAAAAAAACAATTTTAAATTTTTTTATAATTAAGGATCCCATTACCTAAATCTGATTAAATTAACAAATACTTCTGACTCTATCTTCTAGATAATAAATCCAAACAATTTCAGAAGCACACCCAAAAAAATGTTTACATCCTTTTACTATATTACACAAACACACACGAAAAATCTTTTTTCCTTTTTTTCCATATCTCTGTAGGATAAGGTATTAGGCTATGGGAATTGTATGTCCCTTTTAGTCCCTTAGGGGTTGAGAGCATAAAAGCATTCTCACCAACCTGGCTGTTAATTTGGTAAGGACCTTCATATAAGCTAAGAAACTTTAAATGATTTTTCTGAATATTGCTGACATGAGGGATGTACAATAGTACAAGATCACTGACCTTAAATTGATGTGGCCTAGTTTTAGAATGTTTTACCCTTTTTGACTCATTTGTTTAAGTTTATTTTGGCCCTAATTATATCATCACCACTATTTAGCTTCTCTCCAATGAGGGGTAATGGAGTCCTAATAAGCAAGGGCTCATGCTCCCCATAATGAAGCCTAATTGGCATAAACCCAGTTGATTCATTAACAGTTATGTTAATATATTTAATCACCTTGGGAAGTCTATTTACATATTTCTTATGATCGTCTTTAACATATATTCTAAAGAGATGTCCAAGCTCCCACATAATGCATTTACAGGGATTGGACTGTGGGTTTCTTATAGAACTCACAATATGTTTATTATTTTTTGGGGGTTACTGGAGTGTCACAGTGCTTATGGATCAGAGGTCACTGATTGGGAATTTCTTGAGGTAATTGTTGAAAAGAAAGGTGTTTTGAAAATATAAATTGTAGAGAGCAGATTTTTTCCCCCATTACATAGCGACTGATAAAAATGTAGATGGTGATATGAAGATATAATAGCAATCTTATTTTATATGTTTATAAAGCTGATACTTTTTATTATATGTAATGTTTTTAATGTACAAGGGGAGACCTGAGAATAATCAAGAATTGTCCTTTGGTAGCTGTGCTTATTGTAATATGTCTCTGCCACTAGATATCTCTTGCAGGAATATTTATGCATATGTTGACAAAGATTATGTTGTGGATACAGGATGGAGAAGGATAGAGAAGAATATGGGGAAAACTTAGAGCAGGGAATGGAAAGGGAAGGTAAAGTGGCTAACAAGTTTCTCTGGGCATAGTGGCTGAGAGATTCCTGACTCTGAATAAGAAGTTGCAGTGCATCACATCACTCATCAATCTGCCAAATGATGTCACTATATAAAATCATGGTACCATGTAGCACAGTAAAGTTTATTTTGTGTGTTGGTCAATTTTTGGAATCACTGAAAAGTTTGAACAATGTGAAATTTCTATTTTGTTTTAGAAATTAAACTGAGAGACTGCAACCTCTCAAGCACTCTTAACTATCAACAGCCAATCAGATCATAAGCACTGAGACAGAGAATTTAACAAAAAAGGGTGGTTCCCCCCTCTTCTTTACTAGTCTTTCTATATATCCAAGCTAGTCTAAAGTACTTAGATCTGAAAGCGTGAATCTTAAATATCTTCACACTCAACTCACTGAGTTCAAATTACAACCATACAGTGTGAAACATACAGCACAGTAGTTTTTCAATGTTATAAATTTGCAGCAATATATGTAAATAATATTTATTTTATAAAGCACAGACGGTATTGAAATTAAACTGAGAGACTGCAACTGCTTACGATCTGATTGGCTGTTGATAGTTAAGAGCGCTTGAGAGGTTGCAGTCTCTCAGTTTAATTTCAATACTGTCTGCACCTTATAAAATAAATATTATTTTGTTTTAGGGAAAATGGCAAGGAAAACAGTTACAATGCTTGAAACAGCCTACAGGGAAGCTGCTTTGGGGAAAAACACAAGTTTATGAGTGGTTCAATGGAAGTGTCAAATTCATCCATCCCAAAAAAGCATGGCAAGTGAAATCATATATCAAGATGCTGCTATTTTTTGGATGCAAATGGCATTGTTTAATCAGAATCTGTTTATAATGACTAGACATTTAAACCTACATGTTCTGAAAAGTTTGCATGATGCAGTAAAACAAAAACATCCTATTTTTGGCTTAATAGAAAGTGCAAACTTAACTATGACAATTCACCAACATTCAAACCCTTGATAGTCTTATTATTTCAGCCATATTCACTTGATCATGTTTCATGTGACTTCTTTTTATTTTCTCAATTAAAAAATGCTTCACTTCTTTTTTTGCTGACTTAGAAGCGCTGGGAAAAAAAAACAGAGGCGTCTCTTTGCAAGTGTTTCGCGATTACTTAAAAAAAATGAGACTATTGCATTGCATTAAGTGATCAGTACTTTTAAAGGGGTTCAATTTGTAACACTTAAAAATACAAATTTTAAAATTACAATTACAGTTATTTTGGGGTCCCCCCCCTTATATAATAAAATATCATTTTTGAAGCAATTTATAAATTAAGGTCAATATTATGATTATTAACTTTATTAAGATTACTAAATTTATATGAGTTGCTTCTCATCAGCTGCGTTAAGCACCAAATCTTATCCTATAAATAATAAAGAAAAATATCTGAATTATGGCACAACCGATGAAAACGTTGGAAGTTTAAGGCTCTCATTTAAAATATTCAATAGTTAACTATAATAAGAAATTAATCTAAAAAAAGATTTATAATGTTATATTTATAAATCTGTATTTACATCTTTCATCCCTAAAATCTTAATTCTAATGTGTATATATATACGTTTTTCAGGCAAGTTGAACCTGCTGGGCCAGCAGGATCTATTTGTACTACTGCTAAAGATATGACAAAGTGGATGGAATTGCAGCTCAATAGAGGTAATCATCATCTTCATTCTAATCATGTGATCAGTAAGAAAACATTTGAAGAAATTCATTCTCCACAGAATGTTATTCCACTATATAAGAACCATGGAGTCATTTTGCCTTATAAAACAATTTTTCCAGTTTCAGATGTCCGATACAGTTATAATCTTGGCTGGAATGCTGGCAGTTATAGAGGTAAAATTATTCTTTTTTAAATTAATATAATAATATTGTTAGAGCTATTGAAACTTTTATTTTGATAATTTTATTCATAAAAAAAACTATATGTTAAGTTTAACATAATAAAAAATTTTCATACATTCATATAGGTCATGTGACATAATAGTAAGAATTTCTGGCAATTTTTCCCCAATGAGCTTAAAATGGTATTGAGTAAATGATCCATTCATCTAATCATCACTAATACCTGGTTACTAATTACTTGATTATCAAGCTAGTATAAGCTTAAGAAAATCTTTATATTACATGTTCATACTTACCATTCTTGGAATTGTAATTAATAATCGCTTTGTGTGGTGTTTGTAATGAGTAGTATATATGCAATATATATATCACACAAATAAAATCATCAGTTAAACAAATAAATGAATTACAATAAATAAATAAATGACCATTGAGTTTATTCAGCTGAGTACTTTCGAAGGAATACCTTCATTATCAAAGCTGTGTGCAAAATAAATTGCAGAGTAAAACTATTAGTATGAGAAATGCAAAGTGTATGCAAATTATGATTGGCATTTTTTTGAGATTGCAAAACATGTATCTCTTTTATTCATTGTGTTACAATCCTGATTGATAAAATAGGCTTCTTTGATCTTTCTCTTTAAGTCATGTCACTCTTTGAATGTGATTCAAGGGATGTTTGTAATGCATTGGTATCCGGTAGAGGTGCTATGCTGTGCAAAGATGGAGGTGTGTGGGGATCTGTTTGTGCTTTGTTGTAAGCATAAGTATGCTGTGAGAGTCTTGTGTGTAATGTTGTCTTTGTTTCCCCATAATATGATGTGCGGCAATTGTTGTATGGACATGCTATATTATATATTGCTTGCTGTGTGTGTATTTGAGGTAGCTGATCTTTAGTATTGTTGAGAATTCTATTAAAGTTGGGAGGAGTGTGATAGCAGAAGCTGAAATTATTATAGAAAATTTTGTGTAAATTCTTGTATATATTCTTTATGTATGGGAGAAGGATTCGAGGTTGGCTCTGTGTGTTTGCTGAATTATGCTGGTTTTTGAATGTCCTGATTATATTATCTATTTTTTTTTTGTTATATCTCACCTTTAATAAATCTGCTCGATGCATTTCTATATTAGCATTTCTATCAGCTTCAAAACTGCATGGTTTGGCATTTCTGTAAAGAAATGCCTTTAAGCCTGCCAGTTTGTGGATGGTAGGGGTGTTTGATGAGTGATGGATGTGGCCTCTTATGTGTACTGGCTTGATTAACATTATGTGGTGGAAGCACTGGGGTTCCATATGTACTTTCAAGTCTAGGTCTTTGATAGACTAGTGTGTATCTTGGTGTATTATGTTTATAATCAGGCCACTAGCAGTGTTCAAGTTTGTCTTTATATCTTCTATGGTTTCCAGCAATGCATCTATGAAAATATCGATGTAGCAAGTGTACAATACAAGATCTGTGACCAGATGTCTGGGGATGATGATCTGTTCATATGCATTGAGGATGATGCTGGATATAATTCCACTCATGGGGAGGCCCATTGGCCAACCATTGTCCATGTGTTACCATTGCTGGTCAAACATAGCATAAATGTTTTTATCTAGCCATTGCAGAAATGCCACTATGCATTATATGCATTGCTGGTGCATGCCTTCTTTGTTAATTCTTTTACAATGGATATAGATTTGGGTCTATCGATGGAACCATAGAATTCTGATATGTCCATTACTGCCATGCTTGTGTTGTGTGTTGGTGTGACTGCCTTAATTCTATGCATGCAATTGAATGATGATTTGATTGTGTGAGAGCCAAAGCCTATGGTTTGTGTAAGCCATGCATTTATCACTTTGGCTGCATTGTAATAATGCACACCTCCAAAGTCCATCATTAAGCATAATGGTATGCCTTCTTTATGCATCTTGGCATTGGAGAACAATCTGGGAGGTGTTGCAGCTGATGGATACATTTTGTAATAGTCTGCCTTGGCAAATGCTTTGTCACTATGTGGTCTGAAAACAGACAATATGAACTTGTCTTTGTTCAGTTTAAAATTAAGAGTAGACACTTTAATGAATTTTAACTTTCCGATTTGTTGCTGAATCTTGGCTCTATAATCTGGAGTAATCATGATGATGAATTTATTTCCCTTATTTTTACACATGCATGTGATGTTGTTATCTGCAAGGAATCTCTTTGCTGTTATATGTTTCTGCTTAAATCTATCATGCTGTGGTTGTATCGCTTTTTGTTAAACACACTTGGCAATTCTAGTTATATAGTGATCTTTGTGAGGATAGTTAGCTAAGCTAGCTTCGACATCTGCAATAAGTTCCATTTTTGGCAGATTCCATCTGCTACCGACCAATCTGGGGCCTTTTGTAAGGACAGCATTGATTGTTTCCGGTATAGGGAGGTTAGTTAAATTTACATAGCTTTCTTGATTGTGTTGTTGTATGTGAATGTTTTGCTGGTTAGCCAAAAAAATGAAACTTATGGTTGAACTTCATCTCTAACCTTCTACTCAATCAGTTACATTTGTCTGTTGTATGCAGGGGTATGTTGAGGTTGTTCAAAATTGTGTCTTTTCTCTTGTTTTCCTGGTGTAACTCCTTTCTGCCTACCTGAATTACTCTATTTAATATGAAAACTGGAACCTATTTATAGATAGCATTTCTGTTGTGTATTGAGCGGTTCAAGTTTGTATTGCAAAATTTCGGAATTCTTGGTTTCCTGGTGTAACTCCTTTCTGCATTCCTGAATTACTCTATTTAATATGAAAACTGGAACCTATTTTTAGATAGCATTTCTGATGTGTATTGAGCAGTTCAAGTTAGTATTGCAAAATTTCGGAATTACTTTGTGATCTCTGCACTTACATAGAAAATCTAATCCCATCCGATATTTGCATACTGCTATAGAAGATTTTAATGCCATCTTATTCCAAATCGTTGGTTCCATAACGCATTGTTGATTGTAATTAATAATCGCTTTGTGTGCATGTTTATAATTCATTTATTTGTTTAACTGATGATTTTATTTGTGTGAAATATATATCGCATATATACCATTCTCGGAATTGCTTATTGAGTGGAAGTATCAGGAAACATTTTATTGCTGCAAACTATTATGGTAACTTATAGGATATATGAGCACAGACTTTCAAACAACCCACCACTCTCCACTCTATCTAATAACACTGATACACCTAAACACATATATGTCGAAAAGATAAATAATCACCAATATACGTATTTCATGCTAAACCAGCAATCATCAGTTGGTCCAGATTATCATCTCTACACATATATACTATAAGTGCTCAAATGTATATTAAGATAGACAATCCTCATACTTTAATGGACAGGCTTCAATCTACTCCACACTCCAACTCTTCAATCGTCCATCCAATTGAATATCTGATGACGGAATATATATCTGAGCACTTGTAGTATATATGTGTAGAGATGATCATCTGGACCAACTGATGATTGCTGGTTTAGCATGAAATACGAATATTGGTGATTATTTATTTTTTCAACATATATGTGTTTAGGTGTATCAGTGTTATTAGATAGAGTGGAGAGTGGTGGGTTGTGTGAAAGTCTGTGCTCATATACCCTATATATTACATATATATATAGACACAGGTATATAATAAGCCTGTGTTTCAGTTATTATTATGGTAATTGTAAAGACTGAACGATTAAGAAAAAAAAAGATAAGCTTGAACTAAAGAAATAGAGAAGCTTAGTTGCTCTGTGTCCATATGAATAAAAATTTTCAATGTTATATTAGAAATAAATCCAGAATAGGTCACATGACCTATAGATGTATTACATAGTTGCATAAACTAAAGTAACAAATTAAAAACAAAGCTACAAAGAAAGCTGATATTTTTTCCACTCTTAGCAAATTGCTACAATAAGAAACGGTCGTAAACTACCACTGAGTGGATGATTACGAATCATTGCTTGATCCTAATACTCTATTAGCAAGTAGTTCAACTGCCTTTGACAAAAAAATTATTTTAATAATAATCACAACTATATTTAAAGATGCACTATTGACACACACACATTAGTGATTTATTTATCAGATTTTATTCATCTTTCATTTACTGCAAACCATGTTATCATTTCTATTTCAGCATTATTAATGTTCTATTATTTCTATAGATGTCCCTTTTCTGCATCTCTTATTAAAATAACATTGAAATTTATTGTAGGGTCATTATCCCTACACCACTCTCACACAAGTTTCTATCCCCTTTTAACACCTTGTGGAGGGATCTAATCATGACCATATGATCAAAGATATGTGAAAATAATGTATGACTTCCAATGCATTTGGTCATATAATTATGATTATACGCCTCCACAACTTGTTAAAAGTGGGTAGAAGCCAGTCTCCATCCTGTGGGAGTGGTGTAATGAATATTACAATATAAATATTCATTAAATGGATAATCTCTAATTTATCTCTGTTATTTATTTCCGGTATTACTACCTCTTTTTAATATATAAATTTTTTTCTACAGTATATGCTTTTTCATACCTGCACTCCAATATGTAATATATAGGGATTTGAACTCAGACTTTCACATGACCCTCAACTATCCATGCTATCCCATACTGCTGATACACTTGATCACACACATGTCGAAAAGACGCGGGTGATCAAGTGTGTCAACAGTATGAGATAGCATGGATAGTTGAGGGTCATGTGAAAGTCTGAGTTCAAATACCTCTTTATATATATATAAGAGTGTTCCCATTATTTTTGTTTATTCTATAGATCGTATATATATATTCCTAAAACATATATCATAAGAAGATTGGTCATTTTTTCATCAATAGACACTGTTTAAAAGTATACAAAATAGTATAGATGGTACATGATGAATACATATTTACAGCACTGATAAATTATTTATTTACATATATAAACAAATACTCCCTAAATTAATGGAAAAGCAGGAAATTTTCTTTGAATATTTAATATCACAAGAAAAAAAAAGTTAATCTATAGAAATATGTGTGTGTGTATATATATATATCGGTTGAGCAAGTTTGAGCAAGTTCTTCAGTAATAAGACCCACAAATAATACTCTATATACATTTTTGAATGTTAAAGAGTCACGGTGGTAAGAGCGACACAGGCTATCTAATGTTAAGACTTATTTTACCAAACAAGTACAATAATGAATTCTAGAACGCTTTCATCAGTTATCATTAAAATGCTAAAAATTTCAAGTATTGATATATTTGTTTTTTATTTATCTTTAAAGCATATAGGAAATAAAATAATCTGATATCGGTGCACACTGTACAACTATAAATTAGAAAATGTTAAATCACCCTTCCAAATGTTCATATTTCAGCAACGCCCTCTGTGAATAGATATGAAGTCTGAATCTCAAACACTCAAAAGGATATTTACTATAAATTAGTTATATAAAAATTGAGTAAAAATGGCAATGAAAACCAATATTTATATTGTCACGAGATCAACATAAAGTTGATTTGGAAGCCATATGCAAGATACAAGCCACAATTTGACCAACCATTGATACATATGCATTATCATAGAAATGTTTTTGAACTTGGTTCTTCATACATATACATATATATATATGTATGAAGGTTGCAGACAATGAAGGTTGCAGACAATGAAAGAGATATTGAATTCTATTTCTCTCAGTGTTTATATAAACAAAGCTTGTTAGTAAGCTATTGGTAAAGCTCCATCTAGTGATCATAATTGCAAGCTGTGAGCAAGTCACGAAATTTATAACTTGTTTTGTTTATCATATATATATACACGGTGTATATGTACATATAAACTGCAAAATGATTTTGTCTTTCTATTTATGGTTTATGATTATATATTTAGGCAGATCTTTACCTACATAGATTCTACTTACATAAATGTTGAGTAAATAAACAATTCTTGGCATATGTAAAATGTTTATCTCATGATTTGTGATGTATTTTGTAAAATATGCTTTATTTTCATCTGTTGATAATATTTTCACATTCTGCGTCATAACTAATGGTAAACATGCACTGAATGGGATCTGACTTACATAAAATTTGGCTTGCGGGCTATTTTACTTATATTAACAGTCTGCCTTTACTTTCCTTCCCCAAGTCTGAAGTTACATACTTGCTCATTGAGTAAAGAGTCTATATCATTTAGATAAAGACATGAGTATTTATAAATGAAATTTGAACTTTTCAATTCAGTTCATAATTATTATGGTTTTCTAAGACTGGTATAACATTCTCACGAATTTTCATTGGACCAAGTTTGAATATAAGAGCTATGATTATTGCTGTTTTAAAAGCATTATTTTTCAACTTAGTTAATTGCAGAATTCATTTTCATTGGAACTCTGACAATTTTTAAATGTTTAAATTAAATAAAACAATTCATTAAAACATTTATTGAAAATGCAAGAAACAAAAAGCTAACATAAAACAAACAAACAAATAGGTTAATAAGGAAAAGCAATATTAGTTCAAACTCGTCATTAAAATGAAGAGTAGGCAGCTGAATTCTGAAATCACTAATAGTTTTCCCACTTCTGTGCTTTGTTTTAATCAATAGTGTAGAATGAAATTTTTTATACACATTATAAACCATTACACAAGCTCAAAAATTAATTTTATCTTGTAGAACTCTAGGATTCCATATAATCCAAGTTGATAATGTAAAAAAAATCTTATTTAATTTATCATTATATATATTAAATTATATTCCATTTTAATAATTAATAAAGCAAGTCATATATAACATGACATTACTTTTATGAGCTTGTAATTACAAAAATGCACATAGAGAGCGTACCAATAGCTCTAACAAGCTCGTAAATTAACAAGTGCGGTTATGAGAAATATTTAAAATCTCTATCCAGAACACTCTTATCTCCAAGCCCGAAACCATGGTCTGGAGATAAGAGTGTTCTGGATAGAGATTTTAAATATTTCTCATAACCGCACTTGTTAATTTACGAGCTTGTTAGAGCTATTGGTACGCTCTCTATGTGCATTCCATTTTAAATCAGATTATTAAAACGAAGGTATTTCTGTGTTTATCCGCGATAGCGATTTCATTTTTAGAAAAGAATCAGATTTGTTTAGGTTACTGAAAAGTTTCGAAGAAATTCCAGCATTTGTTCGGGCAACCGGCCAATACACAATCTGAATAGCTCATTCAGTAGTAGTCTAAAAATATTTTATGCACTTACAATATGTCAAGCGTTGGTGACCTAGTGGTCAGCATAGCTGCCTTCCAAACAGCTGGCCCGGGTTCGCTTCCCGGTCAACGCATTTGACATATATAGATATAAAAAGAAGGAATATATAATTATCAATATTTACAAGATAATTCAGAGTAGAAAAAAGAAATTAATACTAAAACCTCATTAACTTGCTTAGTGAGTATATATCCATCTTCTCCAGGATTAGTTTACATTGGGGTAGGAGGAGATTCTAGAAACAGCTTTTTTCTCCGTGGTGGCTTATTTATTAAGATTGTCTGGGGGGTAGTGCTAAAACAATATGTGAAGAATTACGCATTTATTTGAAATTTAATGATGAATATTTATTTGTTTTTAAATGAATAAGTTTTTTTATTTATTAAAAATGTACTTAAATGTTTTAATAACAGATTTCAAATTATTTTCTTAAATTAAAAAAAAGTAAAAAGATAGTAATGATGTTACGACACTTTATTGTTTATTAAAATGATTATTATTTTTTGCAACAATATATTATATCATCAGTGTTTAGAAAGTTTGAGCGCCAAAATCGGCCCTGGGACGTTCTACTAATTGCACCAAACCGCGCAGGGTAGAAACAAACCATCTACATTTAACAAAGATGTTTCCTCCCAAAACACTACACACATGCATGTATATATATAGCACGAACACACATGTATGCTTGCCTAAATTAACTTTCTTGTTAATATATATTTTTTAATATTGCAGGTTTTAATAAAATATATCACGGAGGTCGTATTAATGGATATGATTCACTGTTATGGATTTTGCCCGATTTACATACTGGCATTTTTACAGCCTGCAACGGTCCCATGACTACAGATTCTTTAGCCTCGGAACAACTAATTCATCAATTTATCAGTGATTTAATTATGGGAGAAGAACCTTGGCTTAATACCTCTACTGCTTGTTCTTATCCAGCTCCTTGGATACAACTTACTTCACCTTCTTTACCGGAGAAAGATTACCCAGCACGATTATGGGCACCATTACGACCCATAACAGATTACATTGGTGTATATGAACATCCAGCTCTTGGAACTGCTACTGTATTCTATAACAGTTCGGCAAAATTTTTACAAATTAATCGTGGCTTATTTGGAACAGCTTTGTTAAAGCCGAAACCAAACGCAGACACATTTTCAATGAAATTCTTTGGCGTTTTGTGGTTTATTTCTGAAGCTGATGAATGGGGTGAAAACTCAAATTTGACGGTTTATTTTCGAAGTTCGCTTAATAATAAAATTATCGATGAACTTGAGATTCCTTTTGAAGAATCATCAGCTCCACCTATATTTAAAAAAGGATATTCAGAACCGGAAGTTGTTTTTGATGAAGGATGCCATTATAATTCTCAAAAAAAACTATCATACTCTTTTATTTTTATAATATTGATGATATTATGCATGAAATTTACTTTATAATTAAAAAAACTGATAACATTGCTGATAATATATTTTATGTGCAATCCGACTTGACTTTTCTTGTGACTTGTAAAATTTTTCTTAAAATATTGTTGCCGTATAATGAATGCATGATTAATTTGAAATAATTATTTTTTTATATTACAATTCTTGAAACTAAAAAGATAAATGTATGTTAAAAGGTGTAAATGTTATGTATAATTTTTTAATAAATATATTACACATATGATCACACGCACTTATAATCGACATATACCTATATTTCATTGGATCAATCTGCTATTACCCAGACTGTAAAAATTATTCAAAGCAGTTGTAGAAAAGATAAAAAAAAAAACACAAAATATTATCTCTATAAATGTCCAGTATACTAAACAAGAATTTTCACAAATATAATAAACACATATGTTAAGTTTATCTATGCAAGTGGTTGTTCTTATGCATGTGAATGTTATAATGATGTTTTAATAGGATTCCATTTGCTATATCATACTGGTAGCAGAAGTGTCTGAAAACAGAAAATTTCAACAACTGCTTGAATGATTTCTGATACCCAGATAGTATCAGTTGTGAACCCATCAAAACATACACACACTAATGAAGTTATCAACAGGCAATTTATGGATGAATCTAGGATATATGTTTGCATCTTTTATCTTTGACAAATGTTCACTTTAATAATATATATTGTACCAGATGAACATTGAACTCAATTTGAATCACAGTTGGGAGTTCATGAGATTAATATAGAGAAAAGTGGATTAAGAATAGTTTTATGTTAAATATAAACCTAATACATTGAATAAGGAAGGGTTAACTGAAATAAAGACTCCCTTTATGCTTATATAAAATGTCAACTAATAGAAGGAACACCATTTCCTTGAGTTTGAAAATAAGAAACTATTGACATTGAAAATTAGTTGATTACTAATCTGTAAATAAATCATTTTGTTTATTGTTATTTATTAAACAATGTGAAAGTTTAATTTATTATATGAAATATATCTGGTCAGAATACTAATTTCTAGGTATTTTCGTTTATGTGTCTTGATTTAACTATGTTTTTATTAAATTGAAATCAATGTATTTGTCAAAGTAAGTCATTGGGTTTTACAAAGAGTTTCTTGATTTGACAATGTTTTTATTAAATTGAGATCAATGTATTTGTCAAAGTAAGTCATTGAGTATTATATAAAGAGGAGGATTAGCATGAAGCTTGGGAATCTTGATAAATCTCTTTAGTTGCAAACACAGGTATACTCCTGGAATCTTTCCTAATATCAGGTGGTGTTGAATTTGTGATGATGATCATGGACAAAAGCCTGGATAGTAGATGGACTCAGAGACTAGGATAGGAAGAAAATGGAATAAGTATCACTAATTTCAAGGTATATTCATATTTCTACTCATCCAATGATACACACACACACACACATATATATATATATATATATATATATAATTCATTGAGATTAATACTCAAATTAAATAGTAAGAATACTATTTATAAGATGCATGAGTCCAAGGTTAACTACTTCTATAAGTTATTATTAGTTTTATAAAAGATATAAGAGAAATTATGTACATTTATATAATATGTTTACCAAGAGTTCCATAGGAGACATACTAGTAGGCATAACATTTATTTGGGTAAAGATGATATTCTTTCACATTTTCATACTTATAAAAAAAAAAAGCTATGTTTAAATCCATTTAACAACCGGGTTTGAAGTAAAAGAGAATTTCTTCTACTTCAACATAAATAGCCCAACAAAAGAGCTATTATATGTCAATGGAGAAATTTGTTTAGGTCAGTTAGTAGTAGTTGACAGTTGCCTAGCAACAATAAAAGGTAAAATGTTACTTCTGTTTACATGGATATAACCTCCTTATTTATATTTTTTATTATAATAACAATCCATGAAAATATTTAATTCGATATATATATAAAAGCCTATATATAAGAAAATGGGATAAAGAAAGATCCTGTTTTTCACTTAAAAAGTTCATCTTGTACTTTGGATTGAGAATATTTTATTTACTTAATAAATCAATGGTTTGAGAATTAATCTCAATGTGTTATGTAATATTCATAACTGTATAATAATTAATTGATGAAACACTATATTACTTTTACAATGCTTTATTATCCATCCTTTCCTTCTGTTTACAGTTTCAATTGCCCTAGCACAGTGAGATTAGGAGATATAAGGTTCTGAAGAAGATTGCTGGGGCAATCGAAACTGTAAACAGAAGGAAAGAGTTGATAATAAAGCATTGTAAAAGTAATATAGTGTTTCATCAATTAATTAATGTATGGTATACATTTGACATTGCAATAGGAAATAGTAGTTATTATACTTCGTGAAGAAGATATTTATAACTGTAAATATATTTATATCTATATGTGTTAATTATTATGTATAACTTTAGAATATATTTGTTTGTATTTTATGCTTAATAAATTAGGATATGGCGCTTGTTGCTGTTTAAAATAATGTATAAAATTTCAATATACGCACATATTTATTTATGTATTTGCATAATAAGCTGTTTATTTTCTGTGTAGGCTGAAATTACATTACATTTAAACATTGTCCAAAGGAGAAAAGTTTACAAGCCAATTTTTTTTTAATTTTTATTTATCTGAGAAATAATAAAATTTCTTATTTTTTTTTCTATTTTAAATATTTTCCATGTGTAGAAAATTTTTGAAATTGCAGCCACATGTTTTGATTATAAAAACTATATAAATTAAAAACTAACTGTGATAAAACACAGTTGTTGAAACTTTAAACATAAAATTACAAATATAAAGCTGAGCGCTTTCGGGGGACATAAGCCTCCATAATCATAGCCTAATACAAAATATATACAAAATATAAACACTTATTCAAAAGCAAAATGCGTACCTCAAATAAAATGTAAACTAAATCTAAATAAACAAAATAACATAAAAATATAATACAATAAAAATAAATATTATAACGTCCATATTTTAAAAATATTAAAACAAGAATCCTTTCTATTAATAGCATTGGGATTACCAGCTATAAAAGCTTCTTTAATCTTACGCTTTATGTCATTCTTCTCTGTACACATTGACATAGGGGTCCAGTTTTATTTTCATGTTCCACAAACACTAAATTAAAGCTGGACACCTATGTCAACCAGTAGAGGCAAAATTAGTGAGCATGGAGAAGAATGAACCTAAAGCGTAAGATTAAAGAAGCTTGTTTTATATCTGATAATCCCAATGCTATTAATAGAAAGGATTCTTGTTTCAGTATTTCTAAAATATGGACGTTATAATATTTATTTTTATTGTATTATATTTTTTATGTTATTTTATTTATTTATTTAGATTTAGTTTACATTTTATTTGATATATGCATTTTGTTTTTGAATAAGTGTTTATATTTTGTATATATTTTGTATTGGGCTATGATTATGGAGGCTTAAGTCCCCTGAAAGCACTCAGCTCTATATTTGTAATTTTATGTTTAAAGCGTCAGCAACTGTGTTTTATCACAGTTAGTTTTTAATTTATTGATTTTTGTTGAAGTATATATATATATTCTAACCTGTAATCTCGTGCATTTTCACTTCCAGATAATATATGATATAAAATAAAACGGGTTCTATCTCAGTTAATAATTAATAACTAAAATATTCAGCATTAAAATTAAAATATTTCACTAGCTCAAATTTAAAATACGAATAAGGTTCAGTTTATAAAAATAAATTAAATAAATATTTAATATTTTCATGAGACTTGAAGTGAAAATACAGGTGACAAGATAGATTACATTGAGCCAATATCCCACAGGATACTACCTCAATGGCATAAGAACACTATCCCCCCTTTATTACTATTTCAAATAACAAACTCATAGTATTCTTACGATTTAAATAACTTCTACTCACTAAGATTAAACTAATAATTAAATCTTAATCTTCTATTTAATAATCTAGCTCAATAAAATAATCTCAGGTTCATAAAGTTTATTCTAAGTTAATAAAAATACGGTAGTAAAATATGAGAAGGGATTTTATGTCATAATCTACTACACTGAAACTAATAATAATAAATAACAGTAATAATATTCTTCATTGTTTAACTAATTCTGTATATCTTTTCTTTTTACTATAATTTTATTACCATAATAAAATAATGAAATAATATAATATGATCTTATATCTTCATGTAATGATATAATAAATATGTGGTAGCATTTTAATAATCTGACAAACAAAATATGTGTGGCAACTGATAGCATATAATTTAATATAATATTGTGATAACTGATTTATGACCAATAAAATAATGTAAGATTATGATTATTTAATTATAATGAATACCAATAAAATATTTAAAATTCTTAAAATAATTCTCTATTTATCTTTTGTGCAAAATTATATATTTGTTTCAATTATTATGCATATATCATGTTTTCATGCAGCGATGTGGAGAAATAAATAACTCAGACACAAAATTTTTGAAATAACAAAATTTAACAAAGTTTATTACTAACAACAAATAAATAAACAATTTATTTACACTATTTACAGTGGATATCCTTAACTTTTTTACTTTACAGTTTGATCTACTGGGTTATAAAAATAATAATTTATATTTCAATTATATCTTTATTTAGATTTAGGACAAAATTTTAAAAAAAAATGTTACTATTTGGTTTCTCATTATGGTTAACTTATTACAAATATATTTATCTACTTTATTAGCAACAGCATTTTATCCTTAATATTATTAAACTATCTTATTTTAAAAATTCATACTTAGAAAACATTCTATAGAAAACAAAATTTTATAATGAGTATGGATTTCTCAAAATATTAAAAAAAATTTCATCTTGCAAAGTCAAAGATGTTACACAAAATATTATCCAAAATTCAGTACTAGATTTTAGTATTTATCACACAGTGTTTACTAATCATAATATATTCTTGTTTAAGCCTTACTTTAGTATGATATAAGTGTAATCATCAATATATTTCTGTTAATCAATAAACAAAAAATATACTATGCATATTGTTTACATAATTTACTTTGTACTATTGTATTTTAAAAATATGCAATACTTATTTTTTCTCTTAAAAAAAAATAATACTAAAGCATTTAAAATTATTATCACTTTAAAGAAAATATCTTTGTTTAGATACTTTATTTTAAAAAAGTTTATATTTCATTTCCAAAATAAAATTCAAAATATATTCTATGATTCTTTTCTTTCCTTAGGATACTTTGGATCTTCAATTTTAAGTTATAACGTCCTATTCCTTCTAAGCAAATAAACCAATCTTATACAAAACGATAGCATAACCTAAGTTCTAAATTATTTATCATTTCTCTTAAACATATCTTACTAAACGATGCAGTTACATGAAATAAAGATAGCGAAAACAGTTTCATAGGATTAAGGAAGAAAGCTAGAGTATTACTCTTAACATATCTCAAAATCATGGCATAGTACGAAGAGGTATGACATTTACCTGCCTAATATCCTCTAGTACAGGGACGATGTTAAAGCTATTTCTTCAGCTTTATTAGAACATCAAATATTTAAAGAAATATAAACACTGTCCAAATAAAATGTGTATCAGTCATAGGGCTTTGTTAACTATGCTGATATTCACATAAAGACTAAATATTATTTCCATTCCTTATAATATCCTATTTCTTAAAACATCATCTTGGTTTTCTGTTCACTAAGTACTTCCAAGCCACTATCTCAACATTATTTCTCAAGATTTTTCACATCTTACATCGATAAATATCTATCTGCATTTACAAAACAATAAATAAAATTCATTAATAGTTAAACAATCTAACTGTTCCACAAGAAAAGTCTGCTTACTTCATTATTCTATATGTCTAATCATATACAATCTACTTAGACAATATTTGAATATCCCATAACATGAAAATTTTAAAAGAATCACATAATTATTTGTTATGTTGGATTATATCACTAATAAAAAAAAAAATCAAAAAAAAATCGTCGTTTGCATATTTTCAAATCAATCCTATCTCATAATATTTTTTATGAAATGCGGTACATATAAGTAAAAAACTTTTACATTTCATTCTTCCAATTTATGGATGATCTAAAGAAAACAAAAAATATATACATTATAAATTATCAATAGTTATTATTATTACCAATAACCTTTATCTAGTCATCGTGTTCAGTAGGCTTCCTTTATCCACTTGAGCATTGCAGATATAAAAAAAATTCACACCCATACATTTTATATTAAAATATTTTTAGCTAAATTATTAGATTGTTATATTATAAAATTTTAATATTAATAAATTTATGTTTTTATGTTTTTTCTAATATTATATAAAAATTTAGATTTAAACTAGGTTAACAAAATAAAAGGAATCAAAACTATAATTACATATTTTCTTGACGATAGTTCCTGATAAGTCCAAAATGTTTATTATTTTCTCTAGAGTTTTTTAAAAATGTTCTCCAAGCACGTTAAAGTTTAAAATAAAAATAATTATTAATCCATTTAGTAAAATTTATAGAAAATAATCCTTGGTTTTAGTATTTAGGATGATAATTATTAAATCATAATATTAATTAATCCCGTGAAGCTTCTTAATTTTCTCTACCAATATTCTCTGCATATCCAATGCATCAATCCATCTAATTTAACTTTAAAAATATTCAATAAACTTTTAAGTACTATTTGTATTTCCATGGATCCATCTTTTATTCAACTATGTGTTCACTTTTTTATATATGTTTCCTTCTTGATACATTTAAACTTTCGTTTGGTATTTTTTATAAATCTCTTTTAAAAAAAAAAAAAAAAAAACTTCAAGTACTTTTAAACAAATCTTTTCTAAATACATTTTAAATAATTCTAAGATCGGATATTTTAATATCAAAAACACTTCTGTAACATATTCTTCTGGGTTCTTTCTTTAATTCTTGAAACTATTTTTTAAAAATGTTACCTTCAGAAAGGATATAACATTTTACTCCTTTGAATATCATATTATATAAAATAATTAATGGAATATAATTGTCTTATTACTATTTAAAAAAAATAAATCTTGGATAGGCTTATAAATAATACATTTCAATACATTTTTTTTAGACTCCGTATAATGTCCGAGCTGTGGTTTTTTATGTACCAAAACAGTTCTCCGGTGAAATATTAATAAAGCTGTATCAATAAATATTCCAAACATTTTTACAGTATTACAATTTATATCCATTTTATTTTGTAGTATATCCATGTTTTATTGCGAAGTTTAGGTTAAACTTTTAGATAAAATACGACTGGTAAGTACTTTAAAAATTAGAAAATCATTTCCACGAAGTTTCTAAATTATTATATTTTAACACCCACTTTTGCAAAAATACTTTAAAAAATTATCAATTAGTTTTTTGCAAATAAAACGATAAGAAAGTACTAAAAAAAAAATTGACTAAAATAAAAATTTTAAAAATACTATCTTTTTGATAGTTATAATTTACCTTTCTCCGGTTTTAATACATTATTAATCTCCCCTTATACCCCCGTGCAATTCATATTTATAGTCTGTAAGAATACCTCATTTGATTGGTTGATTCTTACTTTAACTTGAGAACAAATTTACATATTTTCAGTTTATAGCAGAATTATATTTGAAAAAATAAAAAAAACTATGACGTAATGAACCTAAAACATTATTTAAAATATTACTTTTAAATAAATTATTATTTTATTAAAACTATTCAAACATTTAAAATAACTTTTAAAACAATTTTAATAACTTATTCCATTTATCTATTTTTATTTAAACAAAATATTTAATTTTTTTTTTATTAACTGTATTCGTCTTTATTACATTATTTAAAACATTACATACGATAGTTAACTTAATATTTATTATTATTTTATGCTAGGTGACAATTCCATCCAATTCTATAACTTTTAAAATATTTTAAACTTTGTTATTAATTCCAACAAGCGTGTGTGTGAAAGTATATAGTATACAAGTCACATGATTAATAACTTTGACAGACAATTTTTAATCTATTTCTCTGCCCATTTTTATAAAATTGATACACTTATTAATTATATAATATAATTATAAAATTTGGAAGAACAATTTAGAAAATATAGAATTAGATATAATTTTCACCATCACAAAGTTTATTTTAAAAATATACTATATTAATTTTGACTATTTAAATATGATTACAAATTTAAATATAGCATTTATTAAATTATACGTTTTAAACTATTAAAATCGCATTTTTAAATATACTTTTAATTATTTATAGCTGTGTTATTTAATATGGCCAGCTTTTACAACCATATGCAACAATATTTAAAGCTTTCCTTAACTATTTTTAAATAATTCGCTATAATTTTATATACTACGTATTTGCTTTAACCTTAACTTGTACTTTAAAAATATAATCAACAAACTATAATTAATGTATTAAAAGAACATATTCTAAAATTTAAAATTTTTAGTAATTGACTGTTATGAACTATTACTGGCCTATAGAAAAGGGCACAATATATATATATATATATATGTGAAAAATAAAAACAAGTTAGTCACGTAACCTGCTATCACTTGTTATTTATGATCAATAGATGGCGTCTTTACCAAAACCGCCGAAACAAGTGTAAAATATTTTTACATAAACGCAAAAGGAGTCAGAATTAACTACCTCTTTCATTTTGCTCACCTCCAGATCAGCTGATTTCAAGCTGGTTTGCT
The DNA here is from genome assembly GCA_028023455.1 of Epiperipatus broadwayi. NCBI lineage: Eukaryota > Metazoa > Onychophora > Udeonychophora > Euonychophora > Peripatidae > Epiperipatus > Epiperipatus broadwayi. The sequence continues at coordinate 4,428,246 of JAQFVV010000052.1, forward strand.
TTCGTCAGTGGAAGGATAGAGCTATAGAAACTAGGTCTAAAGACTGACTCTCAAGCGTTTATGCAAAATGTTTATATCAGTTTGCAAGCGTGAATTTTTCAGACCGGTAAAGTCTTCAAACTCAGCCTAGCAAGCTAGATATCTATATGGGTCTGATCTCAGTTCAGTTTCACCACATAGTCAAAGTCTCTGCAATATATATCATTGCAAGAAAACTTTAAAGGTACATTTATGAAAAATAAAAACAAGTTAGTCACGTAACCTGCTATCACTTGTTATTTATGATCAATAGATGGCGTCTTTACCAAAACCGCCGAAACAAGTGTAAAATATTTTTACCTAGTTTCTATAGCTCTATCCTTCCACTGACGAAAGCAAACCAGCTTGAAATCAGCCGATCTGGAGGTGAGCAAAATGAAAGAGGTAGTTAATTCTGACTCCTTTTGCGTTTATGTAAAAATATTTTACACTTGTTTCGGCGGTTTTGGTAAAGACGCCATCTATTGATCATATATATATATATATATAATAAGATTACTATAGACTTTAATTTGTATGACATGTCTGATGCTAGGCTACTAAATTTAAAAAAAATTGTGAGTTAAAGTGCTTCAACATATCTAAAATTATGATTTTTCATGCATGTGATAATAATAAAAATTTATGATCTATGAGCAGCAAAGATTTGACTTATGAAGGGAAGACAAGAAGAAGAATTTGCTAAATATATAAAACCTGTCATATTTATTAAATAAAATTAAACAGCAATTAATATATTACTTGCCGATCATTTTAATTATTATAATAATATTGGAAAGAAATTCTGAGGCAGACCCGAAAAAAGGTACATTGGTTATACAGTCTAATGAAAAAGTGTTAATGTAAATCTCATATCAAGTGATTCAACAAACTAAAGTTAATTGAATATTCCAGTGATTAGAATTAATTGTTAAATACCTGTAAAAAGTTTAAGCTTGATTGAAACGTTTCCAATAATTTAATTGTTGATAAACAGAGCAAAACTCTCCATACAGTATTGAATGTGATCATGTGATGCTTAATGGTTTAATTCAATTGTTAGTAATAGCACACAAGTTAATATATAACAGAGTGTTTTAAGTGGTATTATTCTCCTCTCTTTTTCAGGTGTTGCTGATGATCAGTGACAGCACTAGCATCTATTTAAAGCTGGGATTTTTAGATATGTGAATGTTGAATTTTAAGATGACACTAATTACATTATTCTATCAAAGCCACTTGACAGCATATCCTAGTTGGTTACAGCATCATTTTATATTCACTATTTATGAATCTAAAGATCCCAGGTTTGATCCCAGATACTACTGTCACTGTCAGGTCAGCAGTAACTAAAAAAAGGGAATAATATCACTCAAAATATTGTGGTTTTAGTATCCTGTATGATATTACCAACAGTCAGATATATTTAATAAGTTTAGATAAAGTTTGAATTATTTTAAAGACACTTAACAATTAATTGTAGATAAACCATTAAACATCACATGATCACATTTCCTATACTAGCACATTAATTGTTGATAAACAGAGCAAAACTCTCCATACAGTATTGCCACCTGTGCTAAACAGAGAAATCAATGGATGCCAGAAGGCTTGTGCATAAAATCCCTATCTAATGCCTACTCATCCAATATCCCCAGACTAGTTTCTGGCTTGTGGCCTTCGTCAGTGAGGAGCTTTGGATTTGAGAGCACTGCATCTAGATCTTAGGATCTAATGCAACCCTCTAGCAACCACCTTTTATCTCCACTTAACTACAAAACTATGAGAATGAAATTGAAAACACAAAAAATATTTTCAATCTAAGCTCAATAGCTTATATAGTCATATGGGTCTGAACTCAGTTCAGCACCCATACATTTTGGTGTCTTTGGCTCTTTTACAACCATAGCCACCACTATCCTATTAGGCAGGATTGGTGTTAGACCATTAAACATCACATGATCACATTTCCTATACTAGCACATTAATTGTTGATAAACAGAGCAAAACTCTCCATACAGTATTGCCACCTGTGCTAAACAGAGATCCTAAGATCTAGATGCAGTGCTCTCAGATCCAAAGCTCCTCACTGATGAAGGCCACAAGCCAGAAACTAGTCTGGGGATATTGGATGAGTAGGCATTAGATAGGGATTTTATGCACAAGCCTTCTGGCATCCATTGATTACTCTGTTTAGCACAGGTGGCAATACTGTATGGAGAGTTTTGCTCTGTTTATCAACAATTAATGTGCTAGTATAGGAAATGTGATCATATGATGTTTAATGGTTTAACACCAATCCTGCCTAATAGGATAGTGGCGGCTATGGTTGTAAAAGAGCCAAAGACACCAAAATGTATGGGTGCTGAACTGAGTTCAGACCCATATGACTATATAAGCTATTGAGCTTAGATTGAAAATATTTTTTGTGTTTTCAATTTCATTCTCATAGTTTTGTAGTTAAGTGGAGATAAAAGGTGGTTGCTAGAGGGTTGCATTAGATCCTAAGATCTAGATGCAGTGCTCTCAGATCCAAAGCTCCTCACTGACGAAGGCCACAAGCCAGAAACTAGTCTGGGGATATTGGATGAGTAGGCATTAGATAGGGATTTTATGCATAAGCTTTCTGGCATCCATTGATTACTCTGTTTAGCACAGGTGGCAATACTGTATGGAGAGTTTTGCTCTGTTTAATTCTAGATAATGGAAGTATACTTCTTTGAGTAAGTATATTTCCATTATCTAGAATTAATTGTTTGGAGAGATGTATGGTAGGAGTAACAAGAAGAGATCGAAAACACAATATATGGGTAAGATAACAAACAGGTGACCTCATTGTAAAAATTAAAAGACTGAAGTGTAGTTGGGCTGGACATATTACTAGAAGAAGTGATAATAGATGAATAATTGAAATCTTAAACTGGGTTCCAAGCGATTGTAAAAGACCCAGAAAGAGACCACATGTGACCTGGATGGATGAAATAAGAAAGTGTGCAGGGGTGATGTGGAGAAGGGAAGCTAAAGATCAGAGAAGATGGATTGAACTTGGAGAAACCTTCATCCAGCAGTGGATTGATAATGGTTGATGATGATGATGATGAATGGAAATATTCTGATCTATAGTTATAAGCAAAATGCCATCACCATAAACGTTTTGACAAATGGTAATCACCAATCAATAAAAATTATATTAGTAAAAGAAATTCTTTAAAATGAAAAAGGAAATACATGAGTGCATAGCAAATCCCTTGCAAAACTTCTTAACTACATGGGTGATGTATGAACGATAAAATATTAATCTTCTCTGTTATTCACTCAATAGGTTCAAAAATTAAAAAAATATCTTTACATTTCCACTACAGCTGTAATATTTTTATTTCTTAAACAATTCAAAACAAAGCAAAACTCTTCATACAGTAGTGCCATCTTGTGCTAACAAGAGCAATCAATGGATGTCAGAAGGCATGTGCATAAAATCCCTATCTAGTGCCTACTTATCCAATATCCCCAGACTAGTCTGGGGATATTGGATGAGTAGGCACTAGTCTGGGGATATTGGATGAGTAGGCACTAGATAGGGATTTTATGCACATGCCTTCTGGCATCCATTGATTGCTCTTGTTAGCACAGGATGGCACTACTGTATGAAGAGTTTTGCTTTGTTTTGAATTGTTTAATAACAATTATGTGCTAGTATGAGATAGTGATCATGTGATTTTTATTTCTTAGGAATGACTTAATTTGAAAAAATTAAATTTGTATTCTTTCTTCCAGCACATGATCTTTTAAATTAATAGCACCACTCTCCACTCAATAGTGCCACCCTGTGCAATCCATAGTAATCGTGGGATGCTGGAAAGTTTGTGCATTAAAATCCCTATCTAATGCATACTCATCCCATATCCCCCGACTAGTTTCCAGCTTTTGGCCTTTATCAGTGAAAAGCCTTGGATCTGAGAGCACTGCATCTAGATTTCTGTGTCAATCTAATGCAACTTTACAGCAGCTACCTTTTACCTTTTTAATTAACTATAAAGCTATGAATCCAGAATAAAAACACAATAATATTTTCAATCCAAGCTCATTTGCTTGTGCAGTTATACAGATCTGAACACAGTTCAGTATCTATACTTTTCACTATCTTTGGTTTTATGATACTCATAGTCACAATCATCCTTTGGTCAGGATTGCTATTAAACGACTAAAACGTCACATGATGACCATTTCTTATGCTTACACAAGCTATAAAAAAGTAGCAACTATCTCCATACAAAGAGGCCACCCAATGGAAGCCATAGAAATCAATGGTCGCTGGAAGATTTGTGTAATGTAAGAAATTGTGTGATATTTTATTGGTTTGAAACACATCACCTTTTATTGATAATCTAAAGATCTGTAGAACTAAAAATACAAATTTTCAATCATTAATGATCACCGAAATTATTACCTAATCAAAAATATACATTAGGTTCCAGAATACTTATCCAGTAACATGTTTATTTGCACTGGATAGTTTACAGATCTCAAAAGTATTAAATTTATAAGTGCCGTAAAAATCAAATTAATAGTTTTGAATTGTGTCTAAAACCCAAGAAAGAAAAATCCACTGAAGATAATCCACCTTTAATGGTCTTCAACAATTTTTCATTTACTCTATGCATTAGAGGTAATGAAATCAAAGGCTTCAAATGCTATCATATGGGATGTATTATTAGTAACTTTATCATTAGATAAAGTATGAAGATTGGCTATCTTAATATATACTCTGAGCACTTTTAGTATATATGTGTAGAGATGGTAATCTGGACCAACTGATGAGTGCTGGTTTAGCATGAAATATGTATATTGGTGATTATTTATCTTTTTGACATATATGTGTTCAAGTGTATCAGTGTTATGAGATAGAGTGGAGAGTAGTGGGTGGTGTGAAAGTCTGTGCTCATATACGCTATATATAGACAGGTATATAATAAGCCTGTGTTTCGGTTATTGCATGGTGATGCCTGCCCATCCTTTATATATGTATTAAATGGATTATGTCCTGTACATGAGGGGTCAGACTGACCTTAGATCAACATGAGTGTGAATCTCGGCCTCAGGCTGGCTTTTGAGCGTTCCATCACCAGATTTCAATTGGGTGGACGGTTGAAGAGTTGGAGGGTGGAGTAGATTGAAGCCTGTCCATTAAAGTATGAAAATTGACTATCTTAATATATATCTGAGCACTTATAGCATATACATGTAAAGATAGTAATCTGGACCAACTGATGATTGCTGGTTTAGCATGAAATACGTATATTGGTGATTATTTATCTTTTCGACATATGCATTCAAGTGTATCCATGTTATGAGATAGAGTGGAGAGTGGTGGGTGGTGTGAAAGTCTGTGCTCATATAGCCTATATATTAATTAGGATCATGATTTCAACTTTTCTAAGAATTCTAAAACAACTCACAAACAGAATGAAAATCCTGAATAATAATAAATAATATATATAAAAATAAAAACAACTATACTATATTTCAGATAAGGATATGAATAAGATGCTACTATAAGTAATCATCAAAAATTCATCACTAAATCAATATAAGAATTTTAAAATACACAGCATCTAATTAGTTACTGAATGACTGTTAAACAAAGCAAACAATCTTTTGACTTAAATGAGGAGAGGAAGATCATACAATTGATAAAACAACAGAATTAGTGCCTATAAATTTAAAACAGGCAAAACTCTCCATACAGTAGTGCCACTCAGTGCAAGACAGAGTAATCAATGGATGCCAGAAGGCTTGTGCATAAAATCCCCATCTAGTGTATAGCCATCCAATATCCCCAGACTAGTTTCTAGCTTGTGGCTTTCATCAGTGAGGAGCTTTGGATCTGAGAGCACTGCACCTAGATATGGTGATCATGTGATGTTTAGTGGTTTAATACCTATAAATTTACAAACCGCCCATATAAAAACAACGAACATTAGAATAAAGAAACATTGCTGAAATTAACAAATTTGTATAGATTATTCATTTAATGAATAATATTTCTGTAGTGTAATTTTCACTACACAAGTTAGGGACTGACTTCTATCCACTTTTAACACCTTGTGGAGGTGTAATCATAAACATGTGATCAAAAACAAGTGATAAAGATGTATGATCCCCAACATGCTCATTTCATGCTGAACCAGGACTCATCAGTTGGCCCAGATCACAATCTTTTACATGTATCATTATTATTCTTTAATATATATAGATAACCAATTACTACCAATTGAAAAGTGTCAAATGTACATCCTCACAACTTTGAAACAAACCACTTAATGGAAGTATATAATTTTTTTATTAGTCATTCTTTAGACTACAGATTGTCCACTTAATAGATAATATGTCTATAGTACCATTCTCATGCAAGGTAGGGATATGTAAAGAGATTGTGAGCGGGACAACTGATGAGTGATGGTTCAGCATGAAATATGCATCTTGGGGATCATACATCTTTTTCACACATCTTTGATCATATGATTTATGATTGAGGTGTTAGAAGTGGGAAAGAAATCAGTGCTTACATAGCTGAAAAGTTTTAAATAATTTAGTTTACTATGATTAGTGAAGTTTTCAACCATCATAAGGTTTAATAAAATCAAATCTGAAATGTTGAAATTTTATTAGATAACATTAAGATTCACATGGATATTTAATTAAAGTTTACACTATTTAGTAAAATAAATAATAATTAAAACTATCAGTTGCTGTATGCTAAAAATAAACCTGCTGTGTACTCCAAGGATATTTCTTCAATATCTGATGGATAGCATCAATAACTTTTATTATAAATAAATAATACATAAGCTAAAACTTAACAATGCAGGTTTATTCATTTGCAATAAAAGTATATATAAAAAAAACAAATAGTGAACAGAATTCACTTTGTACTATCCAAAGTTATTACAATAAGCTGTCATATAAAAGTATTTATTCACACGCACAGCATCATATAAATAGAGTTGTATAACTGTGTTACCATTCACTTTGGTTTTATACATGCAGATATTAGATAACTTGTATTTATGATGATTTCATAATCACTGTTAATCAGCCTTCATTATGCCAATGAATGCAACTTATATTTCCATTATCAGCCCACTTGAGTAGACCCTTGCAGGTTTTTTTATATATCAATTCTTCCTGCATAATATGCACACATTTGCATAAATATATTTATTAATCATTCAACAATATTCATGCTGTATGCAAATTTTTCCAGAATGATAATAATAGTAAGAGGTGACAATTATAATGCTCTGTCTGTATATGGCTATGGAAATTTAATAAACTTTAGTTTAATATATATGAAGGACCCACTGGAATCGTTTTCTGGTTTGCATGACTGTTATAGTATATACTTCTGCTGTTATATACTTCTTGAAATAATCCGTCTGCCAAATGACACCACCATGTGAAATTGTGTTGTCATGTACCACATATTTTTATAATGTGTTTTGGGTATTTGTTGATTTTTGTATAATGGCTGAAAAGGTTGAACAATGTGAAATTGTGTTTTTGCTTACAGGAAATGACAAGGAAAACTTGTTTACAGGAAATGACAAGAAAAACAGTTGTGAAACAATTTATAAGCACACTGATCTCATAAAAACACAAGTTTATGAGTGGTTTAATTGAAATGTTAACTTCACCACATGGCCAGAGAAGTCCAATGTCAAAACAATGCTGATTTTTTTTGAACAACACCGATTTTTTTTTGACACAAATGGCATTTTTCTCTCAGATTTAGTTTGTAACAGTCAGGTATTTTTTTTCTCATGTGTCATAGCATCAGACGGGAAGCGAACCCACCAACCCGGGACAACTACCTGTAAAGCAGCCATCGCTGACCTCTCGACCACCAATGCTTGACGACAGTCAGTTCTGAAACATTTACATGATGCAGTAAAACATAAACATTCTGTTTTGTGACAAACAAAACAAAGTAAGCTTCGCCCCCTATAAAATGGCGTCTTCTCTTAAAGCCTTAAGTGAGAAACACTTTTTAATTAAATTCATCATGACCCAACGTATCTATCAGCTGTATTTACTCAACCTCACTTTGTGTTTTTTTAAAATTTATTGAAATGAAAAAAATGTCTCAATTTTTTTTTTTTGCGGACTTAGAACTGGGGTTAAAAATGACGAGGCATTAAAACGCATCACTTTGTGTTTTCAGAATACTTTGAAAAGTGACAAACAGGTATAATCCAGTGTATTGCATGAAACAGACTATACTTTTTAAAGCAATTCAATTTGCAATAGCTAAAAATAAATATACACTTTTTTATTAAGAAGTTAATAAACATTACATGACCACCACTTTTTATGCAACTCACTATACGTATTGACACACACAGCAAGCTGGAGTAATCAATGGGTGCAAAAAGGTTTGTGCATAAAATCCCCATCTAGTACCTATTCATCCAATTTCCCCAGACTAGTTTCGGGCTTGTGGCCTTCATCAGTGAGGAGCCTTGGATCTGAGAGCACTGCACCTAGATCTTAGGATCTAATGCAACTCTCCAGCAGTTACCTTTTATCTCCACTTAACTACAAAACTATGAGTCTTAAACTGAAAACACCTTAATGTTTTCAATCCAAGCCTATTAGCTTATATAGTCATTTGGGTCTGAACTCGGTTCAGTACCCATATATTTTTGTATCTTTGGTTCTTTAATAACCATAGCCATCACTATCCTATTAGGCAGGATTGGTTTTAAGCCAATAAACATCACATGACCACCACTTTTTATGCTTGTATATAACTGTTTTAAAACAGGCAAAACTCACTATACGTATTGCCACACACAGCAAGCTAGAGTAATCAATGGATGCCAGAAGACTTGTGCATAAAAACCCCATCTAGTGCCTATTCATACAATATCCCCAGACTAGTATCTAGCTTGTGGCCTTCGTCAGTGAGGAGCCTTGGATCTGAGAGCAAAGCTTGCTGTGTGTGGCAATATGTATAGTGAGTTTTGCCTGCTATTAAAAAGTTCTGCTATTAAAAAGACAGTTAGGAAAATAAAATAGAACATTCTTTTGTAAACAGTTTTGAAATTTCTTCACCTTAAGTGACATATTATGTAAAATATTATTTACTTGAAAAATTCAAAGCATATTTTAAATGCAATCTTGTATTTTATTATACTTTATTACATCATATATTTATCATTCACCGTGTATTTTATTCTGTCAATAATTTTATTTTTATATAATATATATATTTTTATTTTTTGAACACATTTTCTATAATACTATTTGTTTTGAAATTCTATCATTTATAAAAATATAATCTCCACATTTGTATTTATTTTAATAATTGTAATTAAACATCAACTTTGATATTTGAATAATATCCTTTTACCTCAGATGTATGAATATGGAATTTTTCTCAAGACTTATTTATTTTTCTCAGGTAGACTTTGTTAAAATAATAAATAATAAATAGAGAATCAAAATATTAATAAATATAATGTATGCAAATCTATAAGCATAACTAATTATTTTATATATGTCAAGGCATCAGTCGGGAAGCGAACCCCGGGATATCTGCTTAGAAAGCAGCTTATGCTAGCCACTAAGCCACCAACGCTTGACATAACTAATTATTTTGAAACTGAATTTTTGTAATCTAATAGAAAATATAACACGTTTAACGTAATCTGCATCTCAATGGGTTCATTAAATGTTTATAAAACTTAAATTATTTTAATTAATATTAAAAAGGACACTATTAGAGACATTTATAAATTTGTAATTGGTAAATAATCCTGAGACGGACAGCCTTCGCTTAGACAAAATATTATATGTCCGAAGTTGTATTAATTTACATATAGCTTGCTGAAGTTTTCAGTAGCTTTAGCATGGATGTCATATATATTCAAGCTATCACAGTTTATATTTATATCTATTATCTGAAGACTAATTTAATATTCAGAGGTTATTAAATATGAAACTCAGCTTGTCTCTCTGGTTAATTATAGTGATTCAGAATAGCATATAGTTGTCCTGAAATTACGTTAATATGTATAAAATTCATGCTTTGTGTTGTAATACATCAATAAATTGAATGCTTATATACTATCCAAGCTAAAATAAAGATTAGTCCACTCTGTATTTTTTCATTTATTGACTGAAATGTATTAGTTTTCAGATAGCTTGCTGGAGTTTTTAAGTAGCTTCCGCATAAATTTTATCTATATTTGAGCTTTCACAAATATTTATAAATAATAATATAAAGAAGTTACAGGAAATGCAAATATAATGAAAACAGAGAGGAAATTAAAACACATATAACACAAGAAATCACTCGAATGAAGATGCTCGAGTGTTATGTTATAATTATTTTTTTGAAGAAAAATTTAAAATGCATATGAATTAAATTAATCTTAACAAAAGGACGCAAGCCTACATTGTTTTATGAACATGAAAAAGAAGAGAGAAATTAAATTTGTTAAAATAATATAGCTAGTTATTCAATATATTACGTGCAAATTAAATAAATAATCTCTTCTAATTAAAATATAAAAATAAGCTATGGAGGGATATCAAAAAGTTTTTATAATTATCTAAACCAAGTTCTGCTAATACTATTTACAATGAGAATATTCCATATTATTATATACATACGAATTGCAGTTAAAATCAATTGTATGTTTATATGATAGTACCAGAATAATATTTTTTTTTTCATTTTTAACAATTGGTACCTCTTTAGCAATATTTATATTTTACCTAAGTAAGGCTAGTAATAAAAATTGCTTAATTAACTTGACATCCATTGTTTTAACAATTGTAGTTAGCCCATGACTTTCAAGTAATATTTACTAAAGCTGTAACCTCAATAATATGCGTGTAAAAATGCGATAGTAGGGACCTCTACAGGTCTTAACCTTACATTTTGGAAGAAAAGAGGAGATCCAAGTTTAGATATTTACCATCAATTCAAGCAAAACACATGCCATATCTTTTTAGTATTATTGAATTTATTGACGTATTCACCATTTAATTGTCCCTTATCTATCTACAATCAGTAATTTTAGGCATCTGAGCAAATATTATTTTAGATAGTTAATAATTTTTTTATTAGTCATTCACTAAAGAATAATATTTATATAGTGTAATTTTCACGACACCACTCTCATACAAGATAGGGGATAGTTTCTAAGCACTTTTAATACTTTGTGGAAGGGTGTAATCATAAACATGTGACCAAAGACATATGAGAAATATATATGATCTCAAAAATGCACATTTCATGTTGAACCAGCACTCAGCAGTTGGCCCAGATCACAATTTCTCACATGTATCTTTATCATTGTTCAGTATGATAACTACTCTTTCTTATTGCATTGCCAAATGTATACCACATAATACTAAATTGTCCAAGCACTTTACTACTGTTACACAATGCTTTATTTACCATCCTTTTCTTACAGTTTCGATTACCCTAGCAATCTTCTTCAGAACTTTATACATCCCAACCTCAACTGTTATAGTCAAATTTTAAAAATTTGCAATCTTCTTCAGAAATAGCTCCCAACCTCAACTGTTACACTCAAATTTTAAAAATTTGACTGTAACAGTTGATGTTGGGAGGTATAAAGTTCTGAAGATTTCTGGGCCAATCAAAACTGTAAAAAAAGGGTAGTTAATAAAGCATTGTGTAACAGTAGTAAAGTGCTTGGACAATTTGGTATTATATGGTATGCATTGTTCAGTATATATAGATAGCTAATTACTACAGTTTAATTTATAAGCATCAAACTTACTGCCCTCACAACTTATACTACACTGTATTGAAATATTTAAGGCTTTACTTCATTAGTGTTTGAAATCAATTAATATATATATGTGCTCTGCACACAGATAATGAAGCTATTAAACGTAAGTAAAATTATTAAAAGTTACTGCCAAGCACTTTCGGGGCAGTTTATAGTCCCATATTCATGGTGACTTGTATTTAGTTAATCTCTAGTCTAATTAATTACTAATAAAAATTATTAATATATTTCTATTAAGTGGTTTTTGTCAAAGTTGGGAGGGCAGTAAGTTTTACATCAATTAAACAGTAGGAACTGGATATTTATATATACAGAACAGTGATAAAGATATGTGCAGAAGATTGTGATCTGTGCCTACTGATGAACACTGGTTCAGATGAAATGTGCATGTTGGGATCATACATCTTTTTCACATGCCTTTGGTCATATGTTTATGATTGCATCCTCCACAAGGTGTTAAATGTGCATAGAAACCAGCCCCTACATTATGTGAGAGTGGTGTAGTGAAAATTACACTATTGAAATATTATTCATTAAATGCATAATCTCTAGTCTAATGAATGACTAATAAAAATTTATTATATTTCCATCAAGTTGTTTGTGTCAAATTTATGAAGGCAATAAGTTTAACAATTCATTTAAACTGTAGTAAATGACTATCTATATATACTGAACAATGATAAAGATATGTGAGATTGTGATCTGGGCCAATTGAAGAGTGCTGATTTAACATCAAATGTGAATTTTGGTGATAATGTATTTTTTCACATGTTTTTGGTTATATACATTTTCCCACAAGGTGTTAAAAGTGGATAGAAAACAGTCTCTACCATGTGGGAGAATGTTGTAATAAAAATTACACTGTAGAAACATTATTTAGTATTCAGATTGTCGTTATTTTTCTTTTTTTTTCCATTGAAGAGAGCTGCAGCATTATTTAAAATAAAGATAGCAGCAATATTCGGGAATAGATTGGATAATAAAGATGCTGTGGATAAATTTAGTTATGATGATAGATATGAGAGAGGACTCAGAATTGTGGATTTTGATGAAAAATAAAAAACTATATTACAAATTCTATCTCTGAAAATAAATATAAAATGAAAATGGACATGGGTGCAATCAAATTGGATTGTATTTCGGCTAACAGAAAATATGTATTTCAAGACTTAATGTTCTTAATATATTCATTATTAGAAATGATCTTCAATTAATGAGACATGAAATACGTGTTAATGCAAAACAAGAGATTATTTTTATCAGAAGAATTTAAATAATATTTTAATTTGCGAAACGCAGATAGATGAAACTAAAATAAATTGAGATACTGCCAAACTCTTTGCGCTCATTATAATCAGTGAATTAATTGTGAAGATATTTAAAGCTTCAAGCTTTCAAACCTAAATGCTTATGACTGGCTTAGATATATAGAAAGAAAAGTAGAGAAAAGGGTGGCCGTCCTTTTCTCGTAAAATCTTTGTCATGTGTTTTTGTCATTTGGACAGCTATCATAACATCTGATTGGCTGTCAGTTAAGTATCAGAAGAATTCCAACAAATTTAAATTAGAATTCACAAATCTTTTTTTTTTTTTTAAAAAAAAAAACAGATTTTGAAGATGGTTCAGATAAGATTTCTAAAAAGATAGTTGATACGAAACCCCCAGAAATTTACCAGTAAAACTTCTATTGGGATAAAAAATGATAGAAAAGTATATAAAAATTTTAACATTAACAAGAATTGGATATCTAGTGTAAAAGAATTATTCATGATATAAAAATATATACAGTATACATATATTTGTGAATTGGCAAGAAAAGCGATAAAAGTGAGAAAATTAACCATAGAATTAGACTTGAATGGTGTGATTTAGTAGAAAGAACTTTTAAAAATATGTCTATGCATTTGAAAAAAGAAGATATTTGATCAATTCTTACATATGCATAAACATGGAAATTTTATAAAAAAAAAAAAGCCATATAGAAAGATGGGTCTTTAAGACTAATACGAAGAGATCAAAAAGTAATACGGGGGTGGGAAACGATCAGGTAACATTGACACCAGTGAAACAATGAAGGGATTAAAATGAAACTCGGCTGATCATATTGCTAATAACAATAGATGGGCAGTTGAAATAAAACAGGATCTCAAAAGATTGTAAAATACCTAGAAAAAGACCATATATGAGATGGATGAATATACGGATTAAGGAAGTTGCTGTTGTATTGTGAACAAAATAGGTTAGGGTTCAGTGAAACAGGATTAAACTTGCAGAGATCTTCAATTTACAGAGAATCAATAATGATTGTAAAATAATGATGATGATCATTATCTGCAAACACCAAGAAAATCTTGTTGAAAATCAGTTATTTCCATAATTTTTGCAGATTTTTAAAAATATTTTGCATACATAATTTTCTCACATGAAATTAATTCAATTAATTACTTAATACCTAAACTTCTGCATTTTCTCAGTATAAAAATTTAACTTATAGGCTAATTATAAATTTATTAAACGCACATTGATTACGTACGTAATATTTACTGAGGCTATAATCTCGATAATATGCGTATAAAATGCGATAGTAGGGACCTCTACAGGTGTCTTAACCACAAGCTTACGCTATATAATATGCGTATAAAATGCGATAGTAGGGACCTCTACAGGTGTCTTAACCACAAGCTTACGCTATATAATATGCATATAAAATGCGATAGTAGGGACCTCTACAGGTGTTTTAACCACAAGCTTACGCTATCACCTGTAGAGGTCCCTACTATCACATTTTATACGCATATTATCGAGGTTATACTTATAGGCTAATGTAAGTTTTTTTGTAAATTTTTTTTCCAATTCTTGAAACTTTAACAATTGTGTACTTTGGCTTCAGTATATGATTTTTATCTATATTATTTATAGTTGGTAACAAAAATTGACAATGTTTTTAATTAAGTTATTTTACTAGAAAAATATTTCAATAAAATCTATATTTAATGGTGGTGCTTGGGTTTTGCAATTTCTAAAATCAATTTAAAATCACAGAATACTTAGTGTTTACTATATAACATTACAAAAAGATTTTTATCATCAGTTTTTGCCACTTGACTTTCTAAAAAACTAACTATGTTTGGAACTATCTTCATCTATTAGTTGCATTTCATTCAAGCTATGCTTTTGAAGACTGTGACCTGAAAACTTCTAATAATATTTGTTTCACTATATAGATCTAACAGTCGATCAGCAATTTATCTAATTTAGTAGGCTTATGAATATGGACAATCCTACTATTTTTTTAATCTAATTTATAGAGTATTGATCCATTTTTATAGAATATAGGGATTAAATAATCAACAAAGATTAATTATAGTGCAAAAAATGACCAGTTTTTAGCTAATTAGCCTTTTTCTTATAGAGGAATTGTATATACCATTATATGTGATTATTGTCTTCTTTCAATCAATAGCAACTCAAAAACTAAAATTTCAAACCCTTTTCATCTTTTTTTTTAAAAAATTATATACACACTTTGAAAGATAAAGGTTATGTCAATCTAATGTAAATTATATATCAAAATATTTCAGCTAAATAAAATAATAAAAGTTTAGATTTTAATTAGATTTAGCAATTTTTTTCCAGAAACTGACTCATAGCTTACTTAATTAACCATTAAATGTTGATAAGTAAATAGGCATCTAGTTATTTTTAGTTAGAGAACAAACAAGGATGGATAGCCATTGGTGGCCTAGTGGTTAACATAGCTGCCTTTCAAGCAGCTGGCCCAGATTCGTTTCCTGGTCAATGCATTTGATATATAAAAAAAACCAGAATGGTTACTCACTTAAATTCTTATTATTGAGTAATTAAAAAACCTACTGAAAAATGTTTTTTTCTTCACTATTTCTCTTTAGTAGAAGCTTTGTAATGGACTAATTAAAATATTTATTATTCTATTAAATTTAAGATATTTTTTCATTACACTGGACAAACCGCTTGATGGCGCTGTTTCTATGTAAACAATGACAAATGTAATGTTCCAGGCTGGTGTAATATTTTTGTTTGGCATATTTTATTAATATAATTATTTCAAAACCTCATTTGATTCACCTTTTTATTTGCTTTTTATGGGTTGTTTTTAAAAACTACGTTTCTTTATCCCCCCTCCCCATTTTTGGATTTCGTGCATTTGTTGTTTTTTATAAAAAAAAATAATAACATTTAATACAATAAAAAACATTAATGAAAAAGAAAATTAAACGATTAAGCTTTCCAGTTTCTTTTGGGAGGGAGGGGAGTGTTCCTTTCTGCATTCTTCCTTTTTTGTTTTTTGCTTTGGAATAAGAAAGTAAAATGAAAAGATTATCGCTATCATCTGTTATGATGGCTGCTGGACTTAATATGTCCAGAACCGTGTTATTGTGCTTTTTTTTTTATTGTCAACATCCTAATTTGTGTACTGATATCTACTGAGATTTATCATGATGTTAGAGATTATCTTTTTTTTAAAAAAAGCATAACATTTAATACAATTAAAAACATTCATGAGAAAGAGAAAGAAAATTAAACCATTACACTTTCTAGCTTCTTTTGGAGGGGGGGGGGATTTCCTTTCTGCGTTTTTTCTTTTTTGTTTTTTGCTTTGGAATTAAAGAAAGTAAAATGAAAATATTACTGTTATTTTTAGTTTGTGATTTAATGAAGTGAAAACATAAGCCTAACATATACTACTTTTTATTTATCATTTGAAATACGACATTTTACAAATTCTATCGAAAACTGTACACATCCCATTCCATAGGTTTTAAGGTTAATCCAGCTTTTTATAGACAGCAGACGGGGCAGCGGAAACTGAACAATTGATCCAATGTCATCTCTTTGCCACAAACACATTGCTTTATAGCATACAGTATATTGTTGGCTTGCAGAAATGATACAGCATCAGCCTGTGACAGGCAACTACCAGAATTTAAAACTTTGCATATCAGACACTTTGTTTCATTGTTCTCACAATGAACATGATCTTGCATGTGAGCTCTTGCAAAGCATACTCATGCATGCACTTTTGAGATTGTGTTTTAAGCTCTGCAGGACAACGTCTAACATCATGTTAATTCTCAGTAGATATTAGTACACAAATTACGTTGTTTACAAGTTATTAAAAAATGCACAATAACACAGTTCTGGACATTTTAAGTCCAGCAGCCATCATATCGCATAACAGCAATATATAAACTCTCACAATTTATGTAAAGTGTTGCAACACAAGGCAAGTGGGAATTTTCTGTGCATTCTCATAGAAACCGTGCTGTCTAAGCAGGGAAAAACTGGAGATCTTCAGTTTGATGACACCAAAACTCACCATCAAGCAGCCTTAATTGGCAGCTTCGGTTTGAGGCTGCATAAATGGCATAATTCTACACATTTGCAGACAAACAGCACCTTCAAGTGGCTTGTTCAATGTACTGAAAAAGTACCAAATTTAATCTAGTGAAGTCACGTGATACTTTATTTTCAATAAACCTATCTTATAATTAAAAAACCTCTCTAAATAACATACATACAAAGCTGTAAATTATTTATAAAAAATGATTTATGCATATAAAAACTTAATACACTATAAAATATTTTATAAGTATGTTTAAAATATGGGATCAAATTATTTTGTTGATTAGAATATAGACTTTGATAAGAAAAATATTAAAATGATGTCAACTTTATGAAGTTAATATAAGGAAAACTATAATTGGTGTGAGTAAGATGGAGGAAAGGTGAAGGTAGAAGGAAAGTTAAGATCTGACGAAGACTGCTAGTACAGTCGAAACTGTTAAATAAATAAAATTATTTGCTTAAAGTGTTAAAGGAGTGTTGATGAGTTTATAGTAATATATATAGAGATGCAATACTATTAATTTAATATCCTTGATTGATACAAATTAATGATTTTGCACAAATGGGAATAATTTACCAATATATTTCTTATCCTTTCCTCACATCTTATTTTTTCACTAAAATTTATTTTTAAATTTTGTTGCAAACCTCATGTTACTTGATTTAGAGATAAGTTTTTTTCACCAGCTTTCCATCTGGAAAAAAAAAAATTCTCATTTGTTAGACACAGTTTTGTACCAAATGTGAATCTTCCTTTATTTTGCTAGGAAAAAAATAAATAAAATGAATCTAAATTATTAAATGTATTATTTCATTAATTTTATTTTTAAATGTTTGTATACATTAATTTATTTACTCTACCATGTTCATTATAATACAGAGAGCATACCAATAGCTCAAACAAGCTCTTAATTAATAAGGGTGGTATGAGATAAAATTTAAAATCTCTATCCAGAACACTCTCATCTCCAGACCAACTGGTTTCGAGCTTATGGCTGACATCAGTGGACAGCTAGAATATAGTAACTGAAAATATTTTTTATTATTTACTTTTTAGATATAGCTGAGGGTGATTTCAAGTGTTATACACCAGAAGTATAGCCCTCACTGACTGATTAGGAGTAATGCTCCATATATTAAGGAATAGTTGCAATAATTATTTAAAATTAAGTATGCAAAAAATAATCCCAATACAAATCTGTCTTCTAGGAGCAATTCAGTCATGACTTGAATCCAAAGAATGTCAGTCTAATCTGCGTCAATTAGAAAGAAAAGATGAAGAGACATGGTTCATTACTAACCAAGATCACATGAATAAAAAAAGAAAATAGCATTCGATTTTCAAACAAATGGAATATTTAAAATCTAATTTAAATAATTATCACAACTATTCCTCAATAAATAGGCCAGAACACCTAGCCAATCAGTGAGAGCTATGATTCTGGTATATAACCCCAGAAGCAGCTCAGCTGTATCTAAAAAGTAAATAAAATCTTTTTCAGTTGTCGAGTTTAAAACGTTTTGCTAATTTATTACAAATACAAACAAAAAGGAAAAAAGAATATTACATGTATATTATAACATTTTAATGCATGTACTCAAGATTAAATAAAAATATTACTTGAATAAATCATAATTTTTGTAAAATGATAAAGTCTAAAAATTGTGAACATTTATAATTTTGAATGATAGAAATTTCAGCAATAGGAAACCAGATTAACATAAATACACCAGTTTTCCTGTAAGCCTTTTCATTTAATTATTTTTATCTTTGATTTAAATGTATTTTAAATTAGAAGTCTGACTTAGAAATTACATTAAGATTTTTAAAACAGTCTTATGTTTTCAATTATAAAAGAGTATTATATTTGGATAGCTACAATTAGATACACTATATTGCTATATGGTAGATCTACTTCTGTATACCCAAAATAAAAGTTATAAAATTAAATAAAATTTAACATCAAATTATAAATTAAAAAGACTAATATATATAGCTTATGAAATAATTATCCTTGTTTTTTTTAATTTTTTCTCTTAACTTTCTAGGGAACCCAAGTGATTATATACGTACACACACAAAATAATAGCAGCTACTGCGGATAATGATCACGTAATTTTTTCTTTATTATCAATATTTGTGTTCACTGCACCAAAAGATAAGAGACTCCGTGAAATCATAAACCTGCTTTTTTTACCACATCGCACACACACACACACATATATATATATAAGTATACTGCAATTATTTTAAAATCTTAGTTATCCGTATAGTTGATATTCATATTATAATTATTATAAATTTATTTAACGCACATTGATTACGTAAGTAATATTTACTAAGGCAATAAACCCTTAAGCATGTGCGCTTGAAAATACGAAGGTAGGGACCTCTACAGGTCTTAACCACAAGCTTACTCTTTGGAAGAAAAGAGGGGGACCCTTCTTTACTTCGACCTACTTTCTATATAAATAGGTGAAGCTGAAGCGGTTAGAACTGAGAGCGTGAAGCTATTCAATACTTCACTGATTAAGTCCACAATTCCTATTACCCATTAGTACTCGCGAAATTATAAAATCGTTATAATCGAGTATTCAGAACTTTTACATTGCAAAGACTGATAGAATCATTGCGCTGTTTCGTTTGGCAGTTGAAAATCATGCCTATATATGGTCTTAATTTATTATGCAAATGAAGCATTTGAATATTCAAATTTTTCGTTAATGGAATGCATGAATGCTTTCTATTAATTTCATTTGAATCCTTTGCAACTGCCCATGCCTCCTTATATTTTTGTTTTTATGGTTTCACCACAAACCGTGCTTACATTACTAGGACTAAAAGTATGATCCATAGCGACCTCGTGATACTGAAGAAGATCCTGCAAAAGTATCGAATAATAACTGTTATATTTTCTTAATACTCGATTATAAAGAGTTTATAATAATTATAATAAAATTAAAGAAAAGAGAATTAAATGTTATTTAGAATTATTCATATTATGAATATGTATGATATATTAATTAATATATATTAGATAAGAAACGTTGATGTCACAATACTAAATTTTATCAAAAAAAATTATATAAAAAAAAGTCATTTGTTTAAAAAGAATTAAATGAGATAAATAGTGAATGATATATATATATTTTACAAAATAAATTTCTAAATGAACTTCAATAAAAATTAGAACTTGGAAAATAAATTAGCTAAAAGCAGCAATTTTAGCATTTTAAAACGTGAATAAAAGAAAACCATTAAAGTCGATAAAATCATTTATAAAGTGGTTTAAATTATACTATTGAGATTAAATTCTAATAGAACAACAAACGCAAAAGAAAATGATCAAATTTATTAAACAAATAGAAACAATGACAATAATACAGTAATGTGAAATATAACATACAGCTTAATATATTTGCAGCAAATACTGGAGGGATATTTTTTCATAAAATGAACATTTTTACCTGTATTTTTTTTTTACCTGTATTTGATGCCATTAAATAAATAATATCAATAATTATATATTAAAATAAAGTAACATATATTAAATAGAATAAAAAAATAATTTTATTATAATTTTCTAATATTTTAATTGACAAGTTTGATTATATTCATAGAAGCAGGCAAAAAACATTTAAAAATAGAAAAAAAATATATATATAGAGGATTCCCAAATAATAATAATATTAAAATATAAATATAGCATGTATAATTAAGCAAGAGGCAATTAGAGGGGATTTGAACCCAGACTTTACAGCTCCTTTCAGTCATTCATTCCATCTTAATTATGCAACTGATACGCATGGCAAGGATACATATGAAAAAGATAAATGATCTCCAATATACCTATTTCATGCTGAACCAACATTCATCAGTTGGTCCAGATCATCATCTACCATGCACATATATAATCAGTGCTCGATTTATATTAATATAACAAATCTTCAAACTTTAATGGACAGGTTTTAATCTTCTGCACTCTCCAACTCTTCAGCCATCCATATCATTGAAAATTTGATGATGAAATGTTCAAAGCCTTTGTTTGCTGATATTATTGTCATACCCAAAACAAGCACTGATTACATATATGTATGGGAGATGATGATCCAGATCGAGTGATGTGTGCTGGTTCAGCACAAAATACATATATTGGAGATTGTTTATTTTTTTCATATGTGTGTGGTCTTCGGTGTAGTTTGTATAAAATGGAGTAGATGATTGAGAGAAGATTGTAATGATAAAGGAGAAGGAGAAAAATAAGGAGAAGTAATAGTAGTAAATATAATGTACCATGAATAAAAATGACGATTATTTTAGCAGTTAACAAATAGTAATACCGGAGCTATGTGAAACATTTTTTTACTACTTGAAATTATGATAGAATGACAGCCTGTTAAGCTAATTGCGCAGACGCTGTGAGAATGTTATTAATAAATGAATACCTTCGAACAACCACATGATATAGTATTTGTATAAGAGTAAAAAGGAATCCTCTTACCCTTACGACTCAAATGTTTATATATGAGCAAATCTAAAGTAGTTGTAATGAAGGCGTGACTACATAATAGTCACTTTAAATTACTATATATAATGTCTGTATGAATGACGCCAATGAAATTTTCTAGAATTTACTAAACGCCACTCTAAACGAAACTAAATCATATACATGAATAAGCATTTATTTTATAACGTCTTGCGTGCGATTATAATTACGATAGAATCACAGCCTGTTAAGCTAATTGCACAGACGCTGTGAGAATGTTATTAATAAATGAATACCTTCGAACAACCACATGATATAACATTCTCACAGCGTCTGCGCAATTAGCTTAACAGGCTGTCATTCTATCGTAATTATAATCGCACACAAGACGTTATAAAATAAATGCTTATTCATGTATATGATTTAGTTTCGTTTAGAGTGGCGTTTAGTAAATTCTAGAAAATTTCATTGGCGTCATTCATACAGACATTATATATAGTAATTTAAAGTGACTATTATGTAGTCACGCCTTCGTTACAACTACTTTAGATTTGCTCATATATAAACATTTGAGTCGTAAGGGTAAGAGGATTCCTTTTTACTCTTATACAAATACTATATCATGTGGTTGTTCGAAGGTATTCATTTATTAATAACATTCTCACAGCGTCTGCGCAATTAGCTTAACAGGCTGTCATTCTATCGTAATTATAATCGCACGCAAGACGTTATAAAATAAATGCTTATTCATGTATATGATTTAGTTTCGTTTAGAGTGGCGTTTAGTAAATTCTAGAAAATTTCATTGGCGTCATTCATACAGACATTATATATAGTAATTTAAAGTGACTATTATGTAGTCACGCCTTCGTTACAACTACTTTAGATTTGCTCATATATAAACATTTGAGTCGTAAGGGTAAGAGGATTCCTTTTTACTCTTATACAAATACTATATCATGTGGTTGTTCGAAGGTATTCATTTATTAATAACATTCTCACAGCGTCTGCGCAATTAGCTTAACAGGCTGTCATTCTATCGTAATTATAATCGCACGCAAGACGTTATAAAATAAATGCTTACTTGAAATTATTTAAATAATTGCATTACTATCATTAACATATTTTTAGGACAACTATAAGCTATTCTGAAATCAGTATAACTAACCAGAGGGAGCAGCTGAGCCTCATATTTACCAATCCCTAAATATTAATCTTCAATTAATAGATGTCAATATAAATTATCTCAAATATAGATAAAATTTATACAAATGCTATTGAAACCCCCCCCCCCAGCAAGCTATATGTAAATCTCTTCATGTTAATATGCCAATAAATGATATTCTTATATATGACTGAAGCTAAAGTATAGGTGAGCTCATTCTATACCTATATTTATTGTCAATTGATTTACATATAGCTATTTAAACAAAAGAACAGGCAAAACTCTCTATATGTATTGCCACTCAGTGCAAACCAGAAGGCTTATGCATAAAACCCCCATCTAGTGCCTACTCATCCAATATCCCCAGACTAGGTTCTGGCTTGTGGCCTTCGTCAGTGAGGAACCTTGGATCTGAGAGCACTGCACATAGATCTTAGGATCTAACACAACCCTTCA
Source organism: Epiperipatus broadwayi (assembly GCA_028023455.1). NCBI lineage: Eukaryota > Metazoa > Onychophora > Udeonychophora > Euonychophora > Peripatidae > Epiperipatus > Epiperipatus broadwayi. The sequence continues at coordinate 4,451,588 of JAQFVV010000052.1, forward strand.
GCAGCCACCTTTTATCTCTACTTAACACTATAATATGTTCAATCCAAGCTCATTAGCCTATATAGTCATATAGGTCTGAACTCAGTTCAGCACCCATTTTGCCTGTTTTAATAACAGTTATAAGCAAGCATAAGAAATGGTGATCATGTGATATAGCTATTTGGGCATTTTCAATCCTTGCACACTAATTATAACTATATTCCAGCTATCAAAAAGTTATATGTATTTATTTTTGGGTATTTATGTTTTAGCCACCATTATTACAAAATATTTAACAGTTAAACTATAATTTTGAAAATAGTTTAGTTTTTACTTTTTTTTTCATTTGTCAAAGCATCAGCCGTGAAGAGAACCCGCGAACCCGGGACAACTGCTTGTAAGGCAGCTGTGCTGACCACTCGGCCACCAACTTTACTTTTTCTTGCATTAATCTTTTTAGTTTTTTTTTTTTTAATAAATATTTTACCTAATTGTAACCTATATTATCAAATAAATTAAAAATTCATTAAAAATAACGTAAATGCTAAATTATAAATTATTTACATAATATGTATGCTGAATCAAAATGGACAGTGGTTATATTTTGACTAACAGAAAATACGTATTTTAAGATGGTAATGTTCTTAATACATTCAACACTGGAATTGATCATCGAGTGAGGGAGGTAATATACTTGTTAATGCAAAATTAGAGGAGCAAAAGTTATTAAGAAAAACAGTATTAACAGCTGATATTCTTAACCATAGAAATATTCCATTGAATTTAAATTTAAAACTTGCAAATAGTTTTAAAATATTAACAGATTTTAAAAGTGGCTTTTAAATGAATGAAATCAGTAAAGATAACATACATTAATAACAACTTCCAGTTCTTACTTATAAATGTAAGACTTGAACGCTTATCAATTATTAGGAGTAACAAAAAATGATCAAAAATGAACTATATGGATGAGAGAACAAACAAACTTAATTGACATTATTGAAAAAATTAAGAGATTGAGATAGAACTACTCTGAACATTTTTCCTAGAAGAACAACAATGACAAATACAATTGACTTCAAAGGTTTATGGATGGATGAAATAACTAAGTTTGCTGGTATGTGAGGAAAAGAAAGACTAGAATTTGAGAAATTAGTCTAAACTTGGAGAGATTTTCATCCTGCAGTTGACCGAAAATGAATGAAAATTAAGTTGATGTATATAATTTAATATTATATGTATTTTTAATACTTATTAAGGAAAGAATATTAAATATAATATTATGAAGCATATTCAAAAAAAAAAAACATCCTTATTAATAATATAATTAGCAGGTTATCAGGCTTACTATAGTAACTACTAGATTTTTCTAGTTTTTTTTTTTTTAATGTGTCAAAGCGTCGGTGGGAAGCGAACCCCGGGACAACTGCTTGAAAGGCAGCTGTGCTAACCATTCAGCCACCAACGCTTGACAGATTTTTCTAGTTGTATCAAATCAAATGACAAGTGATAGTTTACTTTCATATTAGTTAGTTCTCAATTTATCTTTTCACAGATAATTATATAAGCAATGATTTAGCCAATAGATGCAAGATAACAATACCATCAGACTTCTTCTTGCGCAGTCTTAGAAAACAAGTTTGAAATTGTTTGTGGATATTATTACCATTAACATCAGGGCCGGCGGAAGCGGGCATGCAACGCATGCTAGGCATGCGGGCGCTGGCAGAAGGAGGCGCCATCACTGAGAGATTAGCATCTGAAAAAGAAGGCGTCATCCCTGAGAAATTAAAACTCTACTAACAAAAATACTCACATTTGAAGAATATTATTCTCAAATGTTTATTTACAAAAATTATTGAGAGTAGATTATTGAAAATCATATGAAGTCATATTATATCTTATTAAATGACACACACAAGCAGGCCTGCACACAAGCTCTGCTTAATATTAAAAATATAAAACAATCAAATCTATTATTTATCATGAACAATAAACTAAACATAAAGTTTATTATATTACAAATTTCATATTGTAATGTTTATATATATATAGTACTGCTTATAGTAAACTATAAGTAACTTTCTGCTAGCAAATATATAAATAAACACACACTAAAAGTATTATAAATTAGAACTTATGTATGTATATGCGTATATATATATTAGATCATGTTTGTTAAAAACAGACAGTGACGCAAATAATAAATATGAAATTTTAAAAAAAAAAAATATCTAAATTTGCCGTGTTAAATTATATATTATTTCATACAAACCGTTTGTATGAAATAATATATAATTTAACAATCAATTTTATGCTATTTTTGATATCAAAAATAGCATTACATCGTGCATTCTTTCTAAAAATCATGACTTTTTTAAAACGCCACGGGACACGGTCGGGTCACCTTAGTAAACATACATATTGACAGGGGCACCAAAATCAAATTTGCATGCGGGCGCCTAGTACCCAGCGCCGGCGCTGATTAACATCAAGTATTAATTAATGTTTAACTTTGATTTATGCAAGTGTTATACAAGAGCTAAAAGTATGCATTTGAAAAATACGTAGGAAAAAATGTTTTATATTATATAAGTAAATATAATTATAAATTTATTTAACGCATTGATTACGTAAGTAATATTTTCTAAGGCAATAAACCTAAAGCATGTGCGGTTGAAAATGCGATGGTAGGGACCTCTACGGGTCTGCGTAAGCTTGTAGTTAAGACCTGTAGAGGTCCCTACATTCGCATTTTCAACCGCACATGCTTTTTTAGGTTCATTGCCTTAGTAAATATTACATAAGTAAATATAATAAATAAATAGTCGATATATGTTAGAAATATATTTTACAATTAGAAAATTACATAAAGTTTTGACTGTTAAATAATTATTAAGAAGATTATATATAGTCAAAAATGGATTAGTGAAAAGTTTTCTAAAAAGTTAATTAATTAAACAATGAAAACAACTTAAGAAGGATGTGCTAATAATCGAGAAAAGGTATGTAAAAATAGAAAACACATTATCATGAAATATGTCACTTAAATTACTGACTAATGAAATGCGAAAATTCGAATCTTATAATAGATCTGGACTGTTTAGTGTCTAAAAGAAATCTAATTATTTCAAATGAAGAAAGGAAATAAAGCGTAATATTAATAAATATTGGATGTAATCTTATGTTAGTCATAGTAGATTAAGGTTTTTAATACAGATTATGAAGAATTTCATTATAATTTTTATAACGCTAAAAGTGAGGTAATATATGTAATGTGTTCTTATTATTAATTGTGTATATGTTTGATTACTAAATACGTTATATTAAACTTAATACTCTATACAGTTAAGTGTGACAAATATTCTGTCTTTAAGAGTACGCATTTTATCTCTCAATCACTTTCTAGAAATGCACATTCGATGCTCTCACCATCAGTGCGCCTCTTTTAAACTCACCCGGAATAAATGCCTTTTAATTTTATTTTAAAACTAAAAAAAAAATGTTCAGGAGTTCATAAAAGTTCGGGGGTCAGATTTGATCCTGGAATCTCTCAAATACGAATCGGACGATCTACCATGTGTGTCCAACCGAACGGACTCCAAACGTGTTTTCCTTGTTTTTAACTATTTAAAAGATTTGGGGCCGAGTGGTTAGCACAGCTGCCTTACAAGCAGTTGTCCCGGGGTTCGCTTCCCGGCCGACGCTTTGACACATTAAAAGATTTTGTAATATTTAAAAGATTTAACTTTTTATGACAGAACTAATCCCCCCCCCCCCATTAAGCACAAACAATGTAAGTTAAATGAACAAACAAAAAAATATCAATAATACTGTCAATCATTCATGAACAAATTGATGATTATTAAACCCCTAAAAAATGCCAAATTTTTTAACATTACTTGAGGAAGCTATTCTTAAAATGTTGATTTAGTTTTAAATTTTCTATACTTTTCACGAAACAAAAAGGCTTAACGTTCTAAGTATAGCAACAGTTACGTACGAGTACATCGTTCTAATAACGATTACATCTTCGATATATTATTTTTAAAATTTCACTATAGTAAGTTATACTTCTACTACTATAATTATTTTACCAATCTCTTCAGTTAATACTTAAACATTTTAGCATTTTCTCTGAATAGGTTTAAAATAAGAAAAAACAAAAGCTCTTGAAATCTGATGTGACCACTGTAAGCCGTAAAGATCTATTTCACGTTGCTTCAGAAGCTGCTGACGTTGTAATGCTTCCTCTCTTGCAAGTCTAAAAAGAAAAAAATGAATACAAATATATAAATTGTTACATTTTCATTTACCATTGTCAAACTTCCTCCATTCACAACTTTGACGCCATCCATTTCAGATAAATACAATAATGACTATTACTAATCATTATCTAAACTAGAGATTATCTCTAGCACAGATATAAACTTTAAACCTCAGTTAAATATTAATATAAATGATTTTTTATTTATTTTACACACACGGTGTTGTTAACCTTTCTCTTTCCCGTGTGTAATATCTAATAGATATAATAAACACCCCCATACGATAATGATTAGTAATAGTCATTATTGTATTTATCTGAAAATGGATGGCGTCAAAGTTGTGAGTGGAGGAAGTTTGACAATGGTAAATAAAAATGTAACAATTTACTCTAGATAAATACTTTTCATATAATAAAGATATATATGAGAGATAGTGACCTGGGCCAACGGGTGAGTGCTGGTTGAGCACGAACAAATAATATTCAATAATCATAAATTTGTAGTAAATTTTTTTTTAGGAAACAATTATTCCAGTTTAAAAATCTGAAAAATGAATAGGGGGGGGGGAATCTCTTGGATCTATACGTAAATAAATGTTATGTAGCTATAGAAAATTAGTTGTCAAGCGTTGGTGGCCTAGTGGTTAGCATAGATGCCTTCCAAGCAGCTAGCCCGGGTTCGCTTCCCGATCATCGCATTTGACATATAAAAAAAACTAGTTGTCTAACAAGATGAGAAATTTCATCTCAGCCCACAAATTGTTAACTTTGAAATCAATACATTGCAAAACATCCATTGAGGATCATCGAAAAAAAAAAATTACTAACAGCATCTTACAGAGAAAAGTGAAGAGATATTATTCATCTGGCTTAAGATGTGTCAGCTTTAAACTTTTACATTCTTGTTAGCAATAGCTAAAAACTAAATTACTGACAGTTATTGGATTGCTAGCTAAATTAGCTATAAATCAGCTATCTGGAAAAAAAATTCTAAGCTTGATTAGAACATAAACAACTTTTAAGTTTCACCGACTCCAGATATATTGTACAGGCTTAACACCTGCGTTTATATATGTAATATATGCGGATTCGAACTCAGACTTTCACATGACCCACAACTCTCAGTACCATCTTATACTGCTGACCCACCTGTTCACACACATGTTGAAAAGATAAATAATCACCAATATACGTATTTCGTGCTAAACCAGCCCTCATCAGTTTGTTCAGATTACCATCTCCACACCTATATACAATCAGTACTCAGCTTTATATTAAGATAGCCAATCTTCATAGTTTAATGGACAGGCTCCAGATATATAAATATAAATTGTAACATGAAACATTGAGGCAATACCTCTGTTACAGAAGATCTTTCTTTAATATGAGATACATTGTGAATATATAAACATTCATTTAAATGATTATGAAGTATATAACAAACAAAGCAAACCTCTCCATACAGTAGTGCCACCCTGTGCCAACCAGAGTAATCAATGGATGCCAGAAGGCTTGTGCCTAAAATCCCTATCTAATGCCTACTCATCCATTCCCCAGACTAGTTTCTGGCTTGTGCATAAAATCCCTATCTAATGCCTACTCATCCAATATCCCCAGACTAGTTTCTAGGGATTTTATGCACAAGCCTTCTGGCATCTATTGATTACTCTGGTTGGCTTAGGGTGGCACTACTGTATGGAGAGTTTTGTTTATAAACAATTATGTGCTAGTATAAGAGGTGGTTATCATGTGAAGAAGTATATATATGTATAGTACACATAATGTAATTCCAATAATTTTAAACTTTTCTCGAGAAAATGTAATTCAATATAAATAACCTGTACAACAAGTATTTTTAACATACTTGTACTTATTATTTATATCGAATAGTACACATAATGTAAATAAAAAAAAAAGAGATTTTGCACATATGGTGCTTTTTAAATGCAAGTCACACATAATAACAGCCAAAGCCTAACAATCCATAATATCTATAATCTGAAGTTTGTTAAGAAGAATCCATCTTTTATCTATGGTATCTTGACAACAGATTGTTGTAAATTCCATGCTTTGAAAAGCTTTGATTATTATCATGTGTCTAATATATATAATAAACATCACACGACTACCTCCTCTTATGCTTGTGTATAACTGTTGTTAAAACAGGCAAAACTCACTATATATATTGCCACACACAGCAAGCTAGAGTAATCAATGGATGCTAGAAGGCTTGTGCATAAAATCTCCATCTAGTGCCTACTCATCCAATATCCCCAGACGAAATTCATAAGCCAGAAACTAGTCTGGGGATATTGGATGAGTAGGCACTAGATGGAGATTTTATGCACAAGCCTTCTGGCATCCATTGATTACTCTAGCTTGCTGTGTGTGGCAATATATATAGTGAGTTTTGCCTGTTTTAACAAATATATATAATATTTAAATACATGTATATTTTCTATAGTAAACAATATAAATTATAAAGGACTTGAACTCAGACTTTCAAACTCCCTACAGCTATCCAATCCATCTTATACAGTTGATACACATGATATTGATGGCATAAGAGTTGGAGAGTCTTCCAAATCTCATTTGATGCAATGCAGTCTAAACATGTTTTCCATGTTTCAAAGTCCTTGCAAAGAGCTGCTTTTTAATGCCTCTATTATTTTTTCTTCATTCATTGAGAACAGATAAATATAGCAGATGGATAAACGTTGCCATGGTGTTTTTAATTTAAAAAAATGTTTCACGATCAAGGCTTTTGTGCTGGTGCATTGTCATGGTGAAGCTTGCCCTCCACATCATGTAGACATTTTAGAATTTGTAGGTAAAATGCATGATTATTTCAAATAAATTCCGAGTAAACAATGCCTTTTGCATAAAAAAACAAAATTAGCATCACTTTGACATTGGATGTGAATTCACTTACAGCATCTTTTTGGAATGTGATGAATTTGGCACTTCCATTAAACCACTTATAAACTTGTATTTTTTCCAGAGCAGCTTGCTTGTAGGCTGTTTCAAGTATTATAACTGTTTTCTCCATTGTTTTTCATAACAGAAAACAGAACTTCACATTATTTCAACTTTTCAGCCATTACAAAAATTTACAAATAAGTGAGATACGCTTAACAAAAAAACATTTACTACACAGCAATATGACTTCATTCAATGATGGCAGTTGTTGCATTGATACAAAGGGGTCACTGCAAGAGGCATTAGTGATGGAAGTAGGTACTGCAACATGCTCACCTTCTAGAGAATAATTTCAGTTTTTTGGGTACCCCTTGTATAAAAAAGAACATGTATTTAATAAGTAATTGTTTTACAAATAATTTTTTTTAATTTGATAATTTAATTTTAATAAATGTTTTTTCATATTTATTAAATAATTTATTTTGCAAGAATTACTACATAACTGAAACTCTGTACATAATTCAGTGGTGGCTGATCCAACAGCATTGCAGCACCCCTAGAAAAAAATTATTAAAATTGTGCTTGAAAATATCAGTAATATAATAATCATTCCATAGTTTGCATAATTATTATGTAAATACAACTAATTAAACTGTTTTCAAAAATAATTATTTTAAGTGATACTTAAGGTTCTGTTCAAAGACACTGCTAATTATGTCAATGCCGGAAAAATCATATTCCTGTGACGTAAGTTCCGTTATGACTCATTTACTTTTATCAACGCGCATGTTTAGCTTCTACTTGAGGATGGAATGTTAACCTATCCTGGTTTCTCTTCAGAGTGAATACATCTTTATTGTTCTCATTTAGGATTAGCAATAAAATATTCTGATTTTTTTTTTTGTAATTAATATTTATAAATAGAGAGATATAATAAAATAATAACTATTATTTTAAATATTTATCATGACGAGTATTAGCGTCGAATGTATACAAAAATTACATTTCCTCAATTGGCATTAAATGAAAAAGTTGAAATGACAAGTAAAGATCGATCTATCACAGATATCATTATTTGTTAGTAGTTAATAAAAACAAAAAATACATTAGATCTTTTAACAATGGTTGGAATGAAAAAATAAAATGAGTGGTTGGTTGAAAAATTAGGAATGCTGTTTTGTTTTCTTTGCTAACTTTTTGGAAAAAATCTTGTATTAAAGCACCCCTGCTAAAAATTTCACAGGCCACCACTGGTGTAATAAGTATTTATATATAAATTACAATATGCTCTACTTTGAAATTTGTTCACTCCTTCTTTCATACACGGTCTTATTTATTTCTTATTGTCCAAAATTTCCAACTATGAGTTAGCGATTGTAAGGGTATACACAATTTTTGTTTTCTTTTTCTTTTACTGTGATAAAAAATATGTGAAATAATTTTAAAACTATGTGAAGTCAAAATGGTGGGAACTGAAATATTACTATGCAGTAAATGGTTGGTTTTTTTTAAATCTATTGCTCATGCGATTTAATATTTCAAAATTTTTACTTCTAATCCATTGTTTATTTTTAATTATTTTTGCTTGCAAATAAAAAATCCTTATTCCTTTTATGAAGTTTATAATTTATATGATTTACTTGTAAAAAAGAACCACTTAATAATTATGAATAAATATAGGGGATTATTTATAGTTAATGGGTGCTTGTTAGTCTGAGTTCAAATCCCCTATATTTACAATTAAGTTCCAGGTGTATGAAGAATGCCTGTATTTCAAATATTTATTAATTATGACAAAAATGTTCATCAAAAATTGCTTATCAAATACAAAAAAATACTTATGAAAATTATTTATTAAATAATGTTTTTAATTTTAAGATATTGTGTAATAATGATTTGGAGAGTGACGTATGTGTGATGAAATATTGTGATATATTGAACATGATAAAATGGATGTTGATTTCTTACGTGATAAAATATAGGGAAATGAGCTATGTAATAAGCTTATTAATATGATAAATAAAACAATTTTTTTAAAAAAAAATAATTTTGATAACATGAAGAGTGTTATTATTAATAAAAGTTATTTGTGAAAAACTGCAATAATTATTGAATTTAATAGAATTATACCCATGTACAGTATTTTTATTATTCATTTTTTTTGTCAAGCAACTTACCTTGTTTGTTCATCTTCTAAAACTGTTTCTCCAATTGGATCTTGCATTTCTAAAAAGTAAGCAAATTACCAATCAGAGACAATGTTATAAAATTAGTAACTTTCAGTAATATGAAACAAAAATGTTTTAAAATTAATTTTATAAATATTATATTAAAATACTTATTTAAAAAATCTGATGACTATTATTATTTTACCATGATATATTTTCTTTTTATTATATGATTTTTTAAAATCATTAGTATAGAAAAAAATGATTACAAAGGTATAAAATGTATTAAAAAAAGCGTAGAGCACCAATTTTTTTAAAAAGTTAAATTTTTTTATTAGATAGTAGTTTTGATTTGACAGAAAAGTTTTAATTCAAAATTAGTTGATTGAATATTTTAGTTAATATACACAATTTAAAATTAATTGTTACTGTATTAAAAATATGCCCAAAATTTATTTTTAGTTTTATGCTGAATAAATTTTGTACCTTTTTTAATACCATATTGCTTTACATTCATGATAATGTTGCCATTGGCTTGGATAATTTTACAATAAATTACAATATCTGATTTAAAATTAAACAACTGAATGGTATTTTAAACTTATTTTAATAACCTTTGACCATGTAAAGTTTATTATTAATGGCATAATCCATGAAATCATTTTTTTAAAATAACAATTATGATAATTAAATTTTACAACAAAAATGATTAGCATATATAAACAATTTAACCCACTGAAGAAGAATCTGCCAGTAGTAACAAAAACAATTAAATTAAATTAATCTAGGCCTAGTACTTTCGAAGTTTTTCCTCATATTCATGGCCAAAATTCATAAAAGTGGGTAAATATACAAATTTTAATCTAATGTACACATTTTAAAAATTAGTATTAATACATTTGGTTATGTGTCATCAAATATGATTTCCATTATTTATAATTCTGAATGAAACATTTTTTTTTGCTTTTGTAATCATTAATGATGAAAACCTTTACTTTGGATATATTGTAAGTATAGTACTGCTTGTCTTGTAAGGACACTGACTGAAAATTAAATAAAGGATTGCACTATACATTAATTATATTTTAAGTTTATAATTAAAATATTGTACACAATACTGTAATACTGTATGGGGCATAATAAATAAACTCTGTACTGTACATTTTCAGCATTAAACAGGCAAAACTCTCCATACAGTAGTGCCATTTGGTGTAAGCCAGAGTAATAAATGGATGCCAGAAGGCTTGTGCATAAAATCCCTATCTAGTGCCTACTCATCCAATATCCCCAGACTAGTTTCTAGCTTGTGGCTTTCATCAGTGAGGAGCTTTGGATCTGAGAGCACCTAGCTCTTAGGATCTAATGCAACCCTCTAGCAGCCACTTTTTATCTCTACCTAACGACAAAACTATGAGTTTAAAATTGAAAACACAATAATATTTTCAATCCATGCACAGTAGCTTCTATAGTCATATAGATATGAACTCAATTCAGTACCCATACATTTTGGTGTCTTTGGTTTTTTGATAATATAGCCACCAAACATCACATGATCATCACTTCTTATGCTTGCTCATAACTGTTATTAAGACAGGCAAAACTCTCCATATAGTAATGCCTCTCAGTGCAAGCCAGAGTAATGAGTAGGTACTAGATAGGGATTTTATGCACAAGCCTTCTGGCATCTTTTGATTACTCTGGCTTGCACTGAGTGGCACTACTGTATGGAGATCTTTGCCTGTTTTAATAACAGTTATGAGCAGCATAAAAAGTAGTGATCATGTGATGTTCAGTGGTTTAATATTTTCAGCATGTATGTATGGCTGGCAAAAACAATTTGGAATTTTCTTTCAAAATCATTGTAATGAATAATTGATTGTAAATCAAAATGGGGGATATGAATTGCTGATGACCACTGTGAATTCATGCATAAAGATTCAGTGCCAAGTGAGAATAGGTATATTTATTTTATTGACCTAAAATAAATTTAAAGTAAGTTGCACGTATCTTCTCCCAAATTATGTTTACAACACTTAAAAAAAAGTATATATAATAATTGACAATATAGTGATTTATACTCATATGAAATAATGTGGAAGAAAACATATGTAAAGATTAGTTTCTTGGGCAATATTTCATATATATAGAAATATCATTTCTATTTAAAACTTTCTTTTCCACGAATGTATATCAATGTTTTTTCTCATTACAGCAGTCTTTAAATGCTCTAAAATTATAACATAAAAAGAACAAGAGATTCTCAACTAACGGAAGCAAAACAAACATAAACTACTTAAATTGTGAAGAGATGTAAAATAAAACATATAGCACAGTTAGTAGAAAGAGCAAAAAAACAACAATAAACAATGAGAAGTGAGTTAATAAAAGAGATTATGTACAAAATGTTAAATATGAAATTATGAAGGAACTGAACTATACAGCACTGTTAATTTAGCCTATTAGGTAGAAAAAAAAATTATTTGAGATAGTAATTTTAAAAAATTATAAAAGAAAAAAAAGGAATTAGATTTAATATGTTCTTAGAAGCAGAATAATTATTGCTGAAAGGATATGCTAATACAAACTCTAAAAAGTAAAAAAAAAGAAAGAAAGAAATTAAAACAAAAGAATATAATAGTTAAGCGTTGGTGACCGAGTGGTCAGCGCGGCGTTGTCCCGGGTTCGTGGGTTCGCTTCCCGGCTGATGCTTTGACATATGGAAAAAAAAAAGAATATAATTCTAAACTTTGAAGATCAGAACAAAACAGACGATAGATGAAGATATCAATTTATAAACTATAGTCAAAATGTAGTTACTAAGCTATTTTTATCAATATTATTTTTAATGAATTTAAATAAAGTAAAGTAGTTCAGAACACACGATATAATAAATTTTTATGTTATTAATAATGAAATAATACTTTTGTATTTCACTACATAAAAATTTAATTCTTGTTTTAAATTATAAATTGAAATCGTTAAAATGAATTAAATTACTTCAGTTTAGCAATTATTTATTGCGACAAAAAATAGCAATACCGGTAAAAATGAAATTTTTTGTTCTAAATTGCATATTTAAATTTAATTTATTTTTTTAAAATTACAAATTTAAAAAAAAAAAAATATTAAAAGAAAAAAGATCTACATATTTTTTTTCATAAATAAAATGTGTTGTGCCTAGAAGTAAAACTATTAACATGTTCATTCCTTCTATAGTAATTATTATATATTAGATTATTAAAATTCTTAGTATAGTACTGTTATTGGGCCTGAAACATCTGAAGACAAAAAGAAGAATAATACCACTTAAAACATTGTATTATACAGTAACATGTGTGCTCATACTTTAATTGAATGTATTTGAAAACTGTAAATAAAGTTTGAATTTTTCTAGACATTTAACAATTAATATTAGATGAGGGAAATAATCCAATATATAATTACAACCACAATACAATTATCGTAAACTTTCAGACAATTCATCAGATGGCGATTATTATGAAAAGTGACTCCATTAGTTCTTAGACGTAGAGGTTTTTAAAAGTGAAAACTTTCCTGCTTCAAGAGAAGTAATGGTGAAACTATCAGGTGGGCTCATTGCCTTGAATTTGAATTTAAAAATGAGTTTAACCACCACAATTAAGGATAGTTGTAACAATTTTTCCAAAATGAAGTGTTTGCAAAAAGATAAAGAAGCCATTGCTGCACAGAATTCAACAGATATGAAGAAAACCAAAGAAATTAAGTCAGCAATGGTAGATAACTGGAAGTTAAATTTGGAAAGTTCAGAAGAAGAAATGTTACAAAGTGATTTGGAAGGACTCACTGGAAGAAAAAAAAAGAATATCAAAAGATATGGTAGATAACTGGAAGTTAAATTTGGAAAGTTCAGAAGAAGAAATGTTACAAAGTGATTTGGAAGGACTCACTGGAAGAAAAAAAAAGAATATCAAAAGATATAGCCCTCTTGTTGCTTCTGGAGTTTCAAAAACAGACAAGGAAGGTAAAGCAAATTTTGAGTTATTAGAATCTGAAAAGAAAACATTAAGTAAAAAAAGTAAATCTATACGCAAACAAAAAAATTATCTCATAGTGGCTTCTAAAGGCACTCAACAAGAACTTATTTTAATCAATAGTGATATAATAAATAAGAAAAAAATTGCAGATTATATAGAAGAATGGAATTAAAAGCTTTCAATTGGGAATAATGTTATTCAAAATAATATGGGAAAAAATGGTGAATTGGTGGACAATGTAAAAACTGTAGATATTGATTCTGAACAGTTAGTTATTATTAATATATGTGATATTATGGATAATAATGATTTAAGGGAAAGCAAGATAGGAGAAGAAGGGCCTTCTACAATACTTGATTATTTACAGGATGAGTATAATGAAAATCAGAGATACCAATCTGGTAGCAATAGTTTTAACAATAAAGAATTAACTCAAACTAATTCTGAAATAGACATGAATATTAGAAGAAAAAAATCTGGAAATTCGAAATCTATTAAAGGATCTAAAAAGAATAATAGTAATTCAAAGGGAAATTACAGTACCCAGACGGACAGTGTAAAAGATAAGATGTTTCAAACAACTGTCCACACAATTAAAAATACGTCTCACAATAGTATAAATTTTGCCAGAACTGTGAAATTTGAAGGAAATTATCATGATATGGATAATGGGGAGGCTAAAGAGAAATATAATGACTTAGTAGAATTTTGGTATGAAGATGTTGAACAAAAAATTTGTGCTGTGGGGAAATATTGTGAACAAGATACAGTAATAAAAAATATCAATTAGGAACTTATTACTAGGACATTTAATGCACCAATCCCTTCCCAATTGTTAAAATCTTTCAGTAAGTATTATAGTGATAAATCCCTTATACTTACTATCATAGATGAGAATTGTGAGCTATATAGTTTTTCAATTGAGGATTTCAATAATGTTATAAAGGAAAAAAAAACTGTGGAATATAATCCTCAAGATATTGACTCACCCTAACAGAAGATACTTGATTCTAGAATTTTATAATGTAGCACAGAAAGAATTTTTTAAAAAACCAGTTACAATGATTGATGATAAGGTGATATGTGTTGATGACCTGAACATGCCAGCAGTAATGGAGGGAATAATTAAAAATTGCTATATAAACTTTAAGAGTGCAGATCTTCATAAGTTAATAGGTAAGTATGGAAAAGTGTTAGAATTCAAGTATTTATATGATAGAAGAATTTGAGATACCAATTCTTAGGAATACAGCCAAATTTAGACTTACACTGATGAAGGAATGGGGATCCAGAGATGTGCCGACTTTCTTTCACACAGATGTATCTCCCCTAGTGGTCTCTTTTTGTGGAGCACCATATCATGTTTTCTTTGTAGGGAGAGGACCTATCTAGTTAGAGAGTGCCCAGAGAGATTCTGTAAAGTATGCAAGGTCAGGAAGACAAGATTTCATAGTTGTGTTTTTGGGGATGTGAACTCATCAAATTTACAGGATGAAAATGGAGAATCTGTCAAGGTGAAGATGCATGATAAAAAAACCTGAAGAATAAAAAGGGAATAGAGAGGTCTTCAGGGTCAAAAATGATTCTGAATATGGACTCAAGAAGTGAGGCTGGCTCCAGTATGACTACTATTGTGAGAAATAAATCTGATGATGACTCTGCAATCAATGAGAGTTTTCCTCCTCTGATAAAGGACAAACCAAAGAAATGTAAGATGAATAAAAAATATAGGCAAGTACTTAAGGATAATTTATTGGGATTTGATGACAAGCAATATGAAAGCAGAAAGCAAGAATGTTCGGAATTGGAGAACTCAGATCCTATAGATTCTGCAGAGAAAAAAAGAAAAAAAGTTAAGCATAAGAGGGATTGTGGAAGATTGTGAAATAGGCAGACTATAGCAGTAGAGTCTTGCAGACTAATTTGGTTGGATTGGCTGAAATTCAAATGAAAAAAGCAGATCAAGATCTTCGACAAAAGACACTTCATAATGGTACAAGTATTTCTGGGAGAGAGCCCCATTGGCCTATACAATCCTGTTCCTCCCAAGAGAACAGTGAAGATGATATATTCCAATAATGAGGATGGGAAAAGAGATCAGAGGAAATTGATTCATACTAAGTTACAGAAAATATATATAATTTAATTTTATTGGATTTTTTCTTTTAAAGCTTATGAATTTAAACCTGGTGAGGGACAATTCCAAAGGACTTAATTCAAGACTGAGAATGCAAGCTATTAACAAGTAGATTGAGAAATTTCATCCTTACATGCTATGCCTTTCTGAGATGAGATTACATATGAAATTGGATTGAAGACATACAATAATTTTGTCAAGGGTGGGTTTTTCCTAACATTTGTTATCCCGATCTGTGGATGTTGGAGTTGCAAAAATTTGTTTTTTGTACATAAAAGTTTCCCTCTCACCTAACTGAGAATCTGTGAGATTGATAATCATCTGTTAATTATTATATTGCTAAATAATAGTATTAATATTAATATAGTATTTGTTTACTTATATAACTCCACTGCATTAATTCATCACATAATCCAGAGAATTAATTTAATCCTAATTATGCTCACAGCATCCCATCTATTTGCCATCTGGTGTGTGAGAGATAAATCTTAATGCCTTGGAATAAATATCAATTTGTTTAGAGGATTTAACATATGCTAACTCCAACAGAAGTTTACACAGTGACATAAAATATGTTTACTTGGTCTGATGATTGGTAAAATGATGACTTGAATAGGATAAACTATGAACAAGTATGAAAATGATGCATTGGATGGGAAGTCAGGGAGTGGTTTTTTTCTGGGTATTTTCTTGAAGATTGGTAGTTCAACAATGGCATTAAGATATCTATGAATGATGTAAATATTAGTGTAATAGATTGATAACAATGTTAATTCTGTAATTTGGTTTGTAAACCAATATTAAATAAAGGTTAATTTATAATTGGAAAAAAAAAATCAGTCATTCTGTTTCAAATAATATTTATGAATTTATTTTAGGTAAATTTTAGATTATATATACCATATTACTTCGAATTTAAGTCCCACTTTTTATCAAAATTTTAAAGATATAAAATTAGGGTGTGACTCAAATTCATAGCAAATATTATAATATCCTATTTCTGCTGATCTTCCATTCCCCAATAATCACATTTTTGTTTTATGCTCTACACATGCATATAGTCTTATGATCATTGTTAGCAATTTATTTGCCATTATCCATTCACATTTTTCTTTTAGTTTACATTTAAGAAAATAAAAATGTTTATTATTTTCCTATACTTATTATAAAATCACTTTTATAATGTTTTATTTTTGTTATTGATTTACTTCCATTATGTAACACTAGATGGTGTTGTATATTAATTCCTTAATATAATAATAGATTTTTAACATTTGAAAATGGCCCTAAACGATGTGCCAAAATGTTTTTTATGTATGATTAATATATATTAACTGTTTTATATAATTTTTTTTGTTATAAAATCATTTTTATAATTTTTTCCAATTTTAAAATCCTACTGCAGCTTAAATTCGAGGGTGGCTTAAATTTAAAGTAATACATCATCTACATTTTTCTATAGTTTCATAACTGACATTATTTATTAATTCTAATCATAATTTTACTGAATAAATTTAAATTTATTTACAAATTTTAAAATGGTAATTAAAAAAAAATTAAAAATTGTAATCCTTTTGAACAACCTGATTTGGCTAGTTTGGAAAATATTTTTGTTTTTTTATTTTTAATAAATAAATCTTTATTCCTAATTAAGAGTTTATATATTTTTTATAATATCTGTCAAAGTTATGATAAAAAAAACCAATTGTAATCTTAAAAATAATATATCAATTTTGCAGATAAATGAAAAGAGTAATTAATAAAATACATAGGAGTAACACATAACTATACTTTTCTTTTTTAAAATATTGATAATTCATGTATTTGCAATTTTAAAACTCAATTTATTATTACAAAAAAAAAGTGACAAAAATATTATTTACAATCTTGATAATATTTTTTTCACTTGCTCTTTCTCTTTTATATTAACTTGACATATTTTCTTTTACAAAACAAATGTGTTCAAATAAAATCTTAATGTGAACATTATATTTTTACCAAAAAATAAATAATTAATTTAACTGTATTTTTCTTCCTGAGATTCTCTCATATAAAAAATCAAGATGATGATTTGAGATGCACTGTAACTTCTCCTTTATCAGAGTCAGAAATCTCTTAACTACCATGCCCAGAAAAATCTGTTAACCATGTTACCTTCCTTTTCCATTTACCACTCTAAGTTTTCCCCATATTTTTCTCTATCTTGCTCCATCCCATTTTCACAACATAATCTTTGTCAACTACATGGCCTTTATATATAAATTTCTCTTATCTTTTTCTAAACCCAGCATAAAAACCAAGAAACTACCTTCTATATAATCCCTTTGTTTATATTTATTTCCCCACAACTTCATTATTTGTGCTTTCTATTTGCAAGCATTTACATTCAATTAACAGATACCTAATATTTTCTATGCCTTCTATACACAACTTGCAGGCTAAATGACCCACATTTTTCCATTTAAGTGTATATTTTCTTGTTGCTAAATATCCTGTTTGAGCCTTAAATACTAAACTACATTCTTACTATTATCATAAATTAACTCAGCACCCAATATTCTGTTCACTTCTATATATATTTAAACTTTTTTACTCTCCATACTAGTTCCCCCAATCTCTCCAACCCCCTGTTGTTTATTAATGCATCTATTCTTTTATCCCATTCCTTGCAAGTATTACACTCAACAATTTTCCTAACACAATCATACCACCTTTTATTATCCAAATCTTCTGCATGCTGTACCACCTTTCTCTCCCATCTTGTTGCCAGCACTTTACTCATAACCCAATTAAATACTATTTTGGTTATTCTCTTATCATTTATAAATTGCAACCTACTAAACATTTTCATTTTGCTTTTTGCATCTCTCATATAAAAACATGACCATCCATTTCTTCTTGAATTACCTTCTTTGCTGTCCACACATCTGTATCTAATGCATGTCTTCCTACTTCTCTTTGTACTTTTTCTAAATAATCTAACACTTCTTTACTTTCACATAATGTATTAAATATAGCTTTACTTCTCACTATATGTAAAATATATAATTGTTAATTAGAGAAGATATTAATTAGTATTAAAGTTTATCGGCTTAACGTTTTCGAGGATCTATGCCTCATATTCATAGCCTTCATAAAATGTATTGTTATCATAACTGCTACTACCACTCCCTTCCACACAATTCTAGCTACATCATATTTACTATATAAAAACACTGTTAATTTCTTTATCAGTCCTTTTTTCTCTTTGCTTCATTTATCAATATTTTCCCCATTCATCCAAGCAATTTCTCTGATTATTTAAGAAATTCAATTGCCATGTACGGTCCTCTAGTGAGAGATTTTGCAACTTTTTTTCACCCACTGTTAAAATCCAATATTTGATTCTAGTATTTTAATTTTAAAAAAATTCCAAAAATGTTAGGATATTCAAAAAGGTAAGAAATTGAAAGTTTGCTAGACTCCATATTGATGATTTACAATTGTTCCCATAGAAATCTTGAACTTTGTGATAGTACTTTGAGAAAATATTTTGATTGATCAAAAACTTGATGTATTGGATTGCTTATGATTATTTTTGCACAATAATAGTTTAATAATTATTACAAATCAAGAACATATATTATTACAGGTTTATTTTCTACAGAAATGTTTTATTTTTATATATAAAATTTTAATTTTTATCCTAGAAAAGTGTTATATTTTTCTAAGTAATGTTACCATGGAAATTATGATGACTGCAGTTAGAATTTGTTAATAACACATCAGCACTTACAATTTGATTAAAAATATGGCATTATCATAAAAATTACTAAAAAAATCCTAAACGTTTAAAGTGTAAGTTAACAGATTTATTAGATAAATAAATGTGTCAAACAAAGATTTCTTCCTTTTCCAAAATCAATCTGCCCCTCCGAAAGCTGAATGACAAAATGATGCATTGTTTTGATTAAAATGTAATTTTAAAATAATTGCAAATGACAAATGTGATTTTTTAAAATCTATTTAATTTCTAAACAAAAATATCTATTAAATGATGGGATTTGAACTCAGACTTTCAAGCACTTTTCAATTATCCATACAATCTCATACCACTGATAAACATGACCACATACATGCAGAAAAGATAAATAATCACCAATATACATACTTCATGCTAAACCAGCACTCATCAGTTGGTCCAGATTATCATCTCCCACACACATATATAATCAGTGCTCAGTTTATATATCAAATCTTCATACTTTAATGGACAGGCTTCAATCCACTCCAATCTCCAACTCTTCAGCCATCCATACCATTGAAAATCTGATGATGGAAAGCCCAAATCTGATGCTGATGCCAATATTATTACCATGCCCATGTTGACCTCAAGTCATTCTGACCCCTCATGTATAGGACCTTATCCATTTAAATACATAGAAGAGGGATATGCAGGCTTAATGTGTAAATATTTGAAATACAGGCACTCTTCACATACCTGGAGCCTAATTGTCAATGTAGGGGATTTGAACTAAGACTTTCAAGCATCCTTCAATTATCCATACTATCTCATACCACTGATACACATGACCATATACACATAGAAAAGATAAATAATCACCAATATAAGCTGAGCACTGATTACATACATAAGTGTGTAGATGATAATCTGGACCAACTGATGAATGCTGGTTTAGCATGAAATATGTAAATTGGTGATTATTTATCTTTTCTACATGTATGTGGTCATATGTATCAGAGGTATGAGATCGTATGGATAGTTTAAGGGTGCTTGAAAATCTGAGTTCAAATCCCCTATATTTACAATTAGATCCCAGGTATGTGAAGATACCTGTATTTCAAATATCTATCAAATGATGTTAAATTTATTATATTTTAATATATAATGATGGTTTAATGCTACAATTAAAAGTGAAAACAAAGAAAACTATCAGAGTGTTGCAATGTGAGAGAGATAACAAAAATAATAAACAACTTGGCAATTTGGTTTTCAATTTCAACTAAAGCTGTGGTCATGCAAGGATAATGACAACTTTTGAGTATCAAGAGCACTTCCCTTTCATTTGGAAATCCAGCTCTTCATTGATGTGATGTACTGTGACTTCTCCTTAAATGGAGTCAGGAATCTCTCAGCAGCTATGCCCAGAGAAACCTGTTAGCCACTTTACCTTCCTTTTCCATTGTCCACCCTAAGTTTTCCCATAATCTGCTCCATCCCATTTCCACAACATAATCTTTGTCAACTCCATGACCTTCATATCTAAATCCCCCTTATTTTTCCCCAAACCCAGCATAAAAACCAATAACTCACTTTCTGTATAATCACTTTGTTCATATTTAGCCTTCCATAACTTCATTATTTGTACCCTATCTGCTTCCAAACATTTACATTGAAGTAACAGATGCCTAATATTTTCTATGCCTTCTTTACACAACTTACAGACTAAATCACCCATATTTTTCCATTTACTTGTATATTCCCTTGTTGCTAAAGATCCTGTTTGAGCCTTAAACAATAAACTACTTTCCTTACTATTATCATAAATTAACTCACAACCAATGTTCCGTTTACTTTTATATATATTTAAACTCGTTTTGCTCTCCATACTAGTTCTCCATCTTTCCAACTCCCTATTCTTTATTAATGCATCTATTCTTCTATCCCACTCCTTCCCACTATAACACTCAACAATCCTCCTAACACAATCATCCCATCTTTTGTACAAGTATACTGACATAACTTCTTTATCCAAATCTTCTGCATACCGCATTACCTTTCTCACCCATCTTGTTGACTGCCCTTTACTTGTAACCCAATTAAATACTATTTTGGCTATTCTTTTATTATCCATGAACTGCAATCTACCGAACATTTTCAATTTGCTTTTTGCATCCCTCATATAAAAACTTGACCATCCCATTTCTCCTTGAATTGCCTCTTTTGCTGTCCACACCTCAGCATCTTATGCATGTCTTCCTGCTTCCCTTTGTACTTTTTCTAAGCAATCTAATACCCCTTTACTAACACATAATGCATCATTGCCATATGTTAACCCTGCTACTGCCACTCCCTTCCATACAATTCTAGCTACATCATATTTATTATATGAAAACAGTGTTAATTTCTTTATCAATCCTTTTCTTTGCTTCATTTATCAATTTTTTCTCCCATTCATCCAAGCAATTTTTCTTATTACTCAAGATGATTCCCAAATAACTATATCTATTCACCACACTTAACTTTATATCCCCCAATAAAAAATCTTTGTCTTCTCTTTCCCCAGTATTCACTATCATTATATTTGATTTTTCTTCACTAAATTTAATCCCCATATCTTTACCCACCCTTGCGCATGTCCTCAGCATAACTTCCAAATCTTCTATTCTTTCTGCACACAAAAAGACATCATCTGCAAAAAAAAGTCCGGACAATGTATATACTCTCTTTATCCTTAATGATGCTGACATCTAGTGAAAGTTTTTAATAACAAATGAATGCTCTAGAATAGGGATCCCAATCCTATGTCTGTGGGCACCATGGTGCCCACAGACCATTTTATGTGTACCTGCCACTATCCGAACACAATAAAAAATTATTTATCTGATACAAATAAATTTAATTTTTAAAATTTCTTATAAATTATTGTATTATACTGTATTCAAATGGTAAAATTTTATTTTTGAAATAAATATTTTTTTGTACATTATGTGTATTATTAACAATATCCAACTATAAATTTACATTGAAAAAATAAATGGTGCCCACCACCTGGCCGGTATTATAGAATGTGCTCTTAAGTGCAAAAAGGTTGGGGACTGTTGCTCTAGAACAACTACAAGTGAGACATTTTAGGCATGATTGAATAGCAATTGCAGTATCGTTTCAATTCTTCAGAAGTAATCTTTATCCATGATGGTTAAACCTTGTTGAATAAATTATGATATTTATAATTTATTCAGCATTGATTTAAATTTATTTAAATGTATTTCCATGATACTATAATTATTTGAAAATTGTTAAAAAATATATAAATGATAAAAAAAAGTCAATCTTTACTTTAGCTTCCATGTTATAAGAGAATGGACAAATATTTCTAATGCAAATAATACCTTTTTTTCACATTAAAACAGGCAAAACTCTCCATACAATAGTGTCACTCAGTGCAAGCCAGAATAATCAATGGATGCCGAAGATCTAGGTGCAGTGCTCTCAGATCCAAGACTCCTCACTGATGAAGGCCACAAGCAAGAAACTAGTCTGGGGATATTGGATGAGTAGGTACTAGATGGGGATTTTACGCACAAGCCTTTTGGCATCCATTGATTACTCTGGCTTGCACTGAGAGGCACTACTGTAAGGAGAGTTTTGCCTGTTTTAATAACAGTTATAAGCAAGTATAAGAAATGGTGATCATGTGATGTTTGTGAAATGGTGATCATGTGATGTTTGTTTTACATATATAAGTAATAAATAAAAAATAATTTTAAACACTTTTTATTCTTTTTTGTTATTATATTGTCAGATTTGTGTATATAATTACATAGTGGTTAGTTAAATTTAGTAAGTTTAAAGTATATGATGTAGATTTTATATGAATTACTGCATTTGATAATGAATACATTAACAATGTTAACTACGATTTTCTGTATTGTATTTCATATATTTTAAAGTTCATGTAATCAATTATATATTTTCATACATTATAAAGCTATATTTTATAATATTATGAATGGCTATTCAGTTCCCTCTATGAGATCACTGTTTTATCTTTTTTCTAATTTTGCATTATGAGTAACACTTAGTTTTATTAGCTCCATAATTTTTTTTTATATCTATGTATTTTTTATAATTTTTGTTCTTCTAGATATTTTTTGATGTATAAAAAATATTAAACCATATATAATTTTAAAAAAAATCATATTAAGAGTTAGGGATCTATCAGACAACTGTAACAATTGAAAGTTATTTCTTTATTTGATTCTGTGTAAGCGATCTTCACAATGAACAATTCAATTTTTCATGAACTTATCCAATTGTAAGATTTGAAATACGAGGCACTCTTACCTGGAGTATGTATTTGTAAATATAGGAGATTTGAACTCAGATTTCAAGCCCCTTCACTATCCACACTATCTCATACCACTGATACACAAGACCACACACATGCAGAAAAGATAAATAATCACCAATATACATATTTCATGCTAAAATAGCAATCATCAGTTGGTCCAGACTACCATCTCTCATATATATATATATAATCAGTGCCTCAGTTATATTACGATAGCAAATCCTTACAATTTAATGGACAGGCTTCAACCCTCTCCAATCTCCAAATCTTCAGCCATCCATACCATTGATAATCTAATGATAGAATTCCCAAATTCCATGCTGGGGCACTGATTATATATATATATGTATGGTTAGATAGTAGTCTGGATCAACTGATGAGTGCTGATTTAGCACGAAATACGTATATTGGTGATTATTTATCTTTTCTGTATGTGTGTGGTTATGTGTATCAGTGGTATGAGGTAGTGTGGACAGTGAAGGGGTTTGAAAGTCTGAGTTCAAATCCTCTATATTTATCCAATTGTGAAACATTTTTAGATATACAGATGTATATTGAAAAAACAACAGCTCATTTTGTGACATTTTAAGTAATTTTTAATGGGTGAAATGTTTAAACACTGAATAAAAAGAAAGGTAAAGAAAATGGTGATGTCTGTATATGGCTTCTTGGAAACAAACAGAAAAAGAAAAGATCAGATTAATTTGAATTTTCATTTGAAGCAAATGACAAATTAAAATGGCATTAATTTAGTTATAAGATGAGTTAAATTATTAGAAAAATGTATAATGCTTGAAAAGATTGATGATAAAATACCAAAAGGATGACCGACAATGAGATAGGTAAGGTAAATCAATCATCATAATTATGAATGTATCAAACAAGTAAGAGATTATTCTAGTAAAATGTTTTTTATATGGCCATAGAAGTAGATTTGTCAATATAGAATAACAATAGCAGCAAACAACAAGAACAACACCAATGATAATGCAAAAGAAATACAAAATCACAACTTCACTTTTTAGGAAAGTAATAGGATTTTTTTTTTACTTCTCTATATATTTTTTTTTATAATCAAGATATTTTATATCTTATAATATTTTAATAATGTTTCAAGATATTTTATGAACATTTTTGTTGCAAGATCAACAAGATATCAATTTATGAAAGGTTTATTAGCATGCAATAAAAATATACATTAGTTTTTCATGTGTCAAAACAATGGCCAAGAAGCCAATGCTTGACAAATATACAATTGGGGGAAACTCA
The DNA here is from genome assembly GCA_028023455.1 of Epiperipatus broadwayi. Taxonomy (NCBI): domain Eukaryota; kingdom Metazoa; phylum Onychophora; class Udeonychophora; order Euonychophora; family Peripatidae; genus Epiperipatus; species Epiperipatus broadwayi. The sequence goes on from JAQFVV010000052.1 coordinate 4,476,418, forward strand.
CTTTTCCACTAGGTGCATAAAATTTCTGTGTAGACAATTCTCTCAGAATGAAGAACAGAAGAAATCAAACACAATTGAGTTTAGTAACCAAAAACATGTAGACTATTTTGTGCAAGATTAATGTGATTATCACACAAAGCTCATTGAATATTCATTACGCATATAAAAAAACAAATAAGCACAGCCTTAATTTAATGACTATCAGGAATACCCATTTCTTTTACATCACCAGCTCAATTATAAAATAATAAAATTGTTTTTGCAATAATATGATGTGGCTATAAAACAGCTTCACTTTAGATAAATAAATTCACGTATCTATGTATGAAAAGCAACATGGATAGAAACATGGCTAAACAGATTGAATATTTCCTCTCATATTTTCTTCTTTCCTTTCATCACTCTCTTTCAAGCTATCATTACTACATCATCCCATTTTAGTAATAACTGTTTGTTTTTTACTTTCAATATCTTATTCTCATATTTCCCATTTTCGCTTCCAAGAGTTAAATTGAAGTTTAGAAAATCTCTATTTGTCTTCTACTTCTCTTGATCCGACCATTTCTAAAATAATTTATTCAACATTTTATATTCAAAAAAGAAATATTCAATATTTTCCATCCCATTTTCTCATGAATTATATATGCAGTTCAAATTCTTTACCTATTTTTTCTTCTTTTTCTTGCTCCTGCCTTTGTCCCAAATGACAGATCCCTTATCATTGTACATAGTTTTATATTTATATATTTTTAATCTTACATGACAGTAAACTGGTTTTATTTATATTCATTTCCTTAAATTAAAGCAGACTTGCTGATTTTTCATTCATCAATTAATCTATTCATTTTTTATGGATCTATTGTGATATACTAATTAAAACCTGACATGAGTTACTACCCAGAACAATGGATACATCCACTGATGAGGTATTCGGTAATGTATTCACTGTCAAATAATTATTTGCTTAGAACAAACAACAATAATAATCATTGGAGTATTCGTTGTTGCTAACATACTTACGTGCTCGTGTGATATAATATATATGTATATGGAATTATTAACTTGAAAGCTTACGCAGGAACTATCTGCTAGTATATAAATCTATTGTGAAGTAGAGTGAACATTAATTAGTTCAGAGCCAGTTGGACATTTAAAAGGTTGGCGATAAATATTAATTAACCTCAGCGGTTAAACAAACTAATTTGGCGCAGTCAAGGATAAAACCTGTAAAAGAAAACATTAAACGTAATCAGCAATGACTGCCATATTCCAAATGTCAATAGGTAAATTTGATATCGAGAAACCTATCAACTGGTCACTATACATTAAACATGTGGGAAAATTTTTCCTTGTTAACAATATCAAGGAAAATCACATAAGGGTGGCCATATTACTTGGATTTTCTGAAATGAAAGTGCTCGAGATTGCAAACCATCTATGTGAACCAGCAGAGCCTGAATTTTCAATATGATGAAATTGTTCAAAAATTAACAGCACACTTCTGCCCTCTTCCATCAAAACATGTTGCTAGACTGCATTTTAGAAATCAATGGCATATAAAAGCAGAAACTTTCAAAGAATTTGACACAGCACTAAAGGAACTAGCAAAAAATTGTGTCTATGGACAATTTTTAGAAGAGGCCCTGTTGGAGCAGTTATTATGGGGCATATACAACACTAAATTCTGTAAACAACTACTAGCCGATTCAGAGTTAAATTACAAGGATGCCATTAAAAGAGGAATTGCACACGAGTTTGTGATGAACCAAGCTAAAGAATATCTGGATACCATGCCATCAGTAAATTTTTACCAATCAATTAATAAAACTATTGAACAGGAAATGAAATGTCAAAACAGCAAAGAGTAAAACAATAAAAAAAAACTGTTACTGCTGTGGCAAATCTGGACATATCGCTCGAAATTGTAAGAAAAATCGAGAGTATTGTACAAATTGCGGATCGAAAGGTCATCTAGTGAAAGTCTGTCGTAAACAAAAACCAGAAAATACAGACAAAAGAAACCTTAATACAAGCATTACAAATTTAAAATGTAATGAAGCAGAATTCAAACTGTCAATATTTATCGAAGGGAAATACATTAAAATGGAAATTGACAGCAGCTCCGGAGTTACACTAATGTCACTTAGCGATTGGGAAGTTCTCACTGTGCAAAGAAATGTTACACGTAAAATGGAAAAAACCAATGTAAGCATTAAAGATGTAAATGGCAATATGGTGGAAATATTGGAATGGTAAAAGTAAAAGTTAAACTAAACTCAAAAATAAGAAAATTACCTCTATACATAGTCTATAAACAAGTAAATTCATTAATAGGCCAGAATTGGTTTAGACCACTTGGAATTACCATAAACGAGATAAAAAAAAGTCAATGTGGAAATCAACTACATAGACAACTGGAATTCACGGATAAATAGTAAAAAAGTAGCAGAGTGGACAGATAATGATCCAGGATATCAATTGCTTATAAAATAGATTAGTAAAGGTTGGCCCAACAAACAACCAAAGAACTTGCTACTGGCTTTCTGGAATGCTCATTCAAGCTTATCAGTCTGCAAAGGGTGCATACTAAATGGAGACAGAGTTATAATACCCTTGCAGGTCTGGAATCAGGTGCTCAAAATGCTGCACAATGGTCACCCAGGAGTTGTTCAGGCAAAAGCACTTGCCAGAAGCTATGTTTGGTGGCCTAAGATAAATGAGGACATTGAATCCTTCACAAAAACATGCACAGCATGTCAATCAAATGCCCGATCAACAATAAAAGAAAATAGTTCATGGCCACCAGCTAAAAATGCATGGTCCAAAACAGAAAATAAAACATTCATAGCAGGAGAAAAAGTATGGTTCAGAGATAGTTTACATAAGCGACACATAAACCACATACACCATCGCAGTTCTCCAAGCTGGGAGAACAATAAACCCAGTGGAAATAAAATCGAACTGGCAGAGACAAAATCAGAGATAGATAAACCACAATCACCAAGACCTCAGAGAAAAAAACAGTCTCCCAGATTCTTAAAGGACTATGTCTGCTAGAAGAGAGGAGAAAAGAGAAAATGCTATGTTGGACTATAGAAAAAAACAAAATGTATTCCATGTTTACTCCTAGTTCTGTGTAGTGGGAGGAGAAGTGTGATATACTAATTAAAACCTGACATGAGTTACTACCCAGAACAATGGATACATCCATTGATGAGGTATTCGGTAACGTATTCGCTGTCAAATAATTATTTGCTTAGAACAAACAACAATAATAATCATTGGAGTATTCGTTGTTGCTAACATACTTACGTGCTCGTGTGATATAGTATATATGTATACGGAATTATTAACTTGAAAGCTTACACAGGAACTATCTGCTAGTAGTATAAATCTATTGTGAAGTAGAGCGAACATTAATTAATTCAGAGCCAGTTGGACGTTTAAAAGGTTGGCGATAAGTATTAATTAACCTCGGCGGTTAAACAAACTATCTATAATATATGTCTAACATTTATCTCACATTTTATATAAGTAAATGAAAATACATTTCCATTTTTTAACTTTGCTTATTTTAAAACTTTTACAGCAATCATTTTTTGATATCTTCTTTTCATAATCCAATTAAACACTGTTTGTACTAATTTATTTAGTAAAAAATGGAATTAGAAATTCTGTGCATGTGATGAAAGAATAGAAATGTGATTACGCCATCCCACAATTCCATTGAGACAGTTGTTATAGAAAAATGACCAATGGTGGGAGAATCTCATAACAAGCAGACCCTGCACTAACTTATGTAACTGAAAAAAAAAGTGGAGACCGAAAAAACAGTTTGTATCAGAAACTTTATGTAGATTTTGATGAACTACCATTCTTTTCTATGAGGTAGCAAGAGATACTCTAAGTCAGGAATTGTTTATTTTTTATTAACAATATGCCTTCATATTTGAAGGTTATGTGATGACCATTGATAGCCTGAACATAGCATTCTGTTATTGATTCATCTTATTCATGTTATATAGCTTTTCAAATACATTACATTTGCTTTGAATTTAACTCATTATTGTTGCGTATCTTTACTCATATTCTTACCGTATTGAAAAATTATTAAAGAATCAACTCCTGTAAGTTTGCTCAATAGATTTCTGGTGAATTGGTTTTTATTTAATTAAGAGAAGCAGGATAATTATCCAAGAAAAATCCCAACAACAACAACAAAAAAATAAAACCTTTTGTAAATACAATACCACATAAGTCTTTTTGCCCTTGTATCTCTTTTAATTTCCATCTGTACTCTTCTGCTAATTGTTTGTCACGTTCTATTTTCATTTTTCTCCGTTGTTCTGCTTCTGCTTCAAGTTCTTCTTGAGATTTTTTGGCCAATATTTCTTCTTTTTCTCTAGAATAAAAAAGATTAAATTAGCATAAGGTTGGCTATTTGATATATATGTAAATATTAATTTTATTATTATATGTTTGAAACTATCTCTACATTCTTATGTTTTAATAATTATATTTATAAAGTGCATACCCGTTACTTAATGTAATATTTATTAAGGCTAAAACCTTAAGAATATGTGCCTGAAACGGCTAAAACCTTAAGAATATGTGCCTGAAAAAATGACAGTAGGGACCTCTGCAAATCTTTTGCATATTCACAAACAGACATAAATTATATATATATTGTACCAGTCGAAAAATGCACCACCTAAACTGCAAGTCAGATCCAAACTCAGCTGAACCAAACTGAATTCAAACCCAACTCACCAGTTCAGATTAGTAGAAATCTAAATCGACGGCACAGTGCTATGCGCCAAGAAACTAGCTCAATGGGTGGTGAGGATTAGAGACCCCTGAACTAACACTAATATCGGATAATGAATTAACTTAAGATACTTTTTTAAATTGAATCATATGTATACGTTTGGGTTGCCAACACGACAGCGAGCATTAACATTAAAATAATCATTGAATAAGATAATTAAGAAACTAAGAAACCAAGTGTGTTTAGAAAATATTTAATAATAATAGTTGTTATTTGAATTTTAATAATGATTATATTAATTAATTCTAGTCCTTAAACAAAGTTTATAATTATAATCAGAGTGGCGGTCCTTATTATATGCCAATGAGTATTATGCAACATTTGAAAGTTTATGTCTATGCCACCCACAAGAAATAAAAGGCAGATAAAGGTACTCATTAGTAAAGGAAATTATTACTCTAATTTTATACGAAAGAATGTGATATTTATTTCACATTCGCAAATCCATTCGTGAAGAGCAAGATACGTATGTTAGGGCATAACTTTTAATCTTTATTAGAAAACTTATTTTGAGATATAATGGAGAATTTTTTGGACTTTAATTTAAATCACTTCATCACGAATTACGAGCACCAGAGCGGGCTTTACTGGAACTGAGAGGTAACGGTGCTGACGAATTATGAGCTATAAAGTGAAATTGAAAGACGATGGCTAGTCGATAATCGAAGTCCTATAGTGGCTTGATCTGACAAGTCTTATGCCCTTTGACTAATATGAACAGGAGAGGAAGTGATTTCTTCCTCGATAATTTAAAATAACAGAAATTATCACTGACCAGCCTAACGGAGTGGAAGATTGCCCTATGTCAGCAACGTTCGAAGATGATGACTTGATAGTCATCATTTGAATACTAAAACCCATATAGAATGCTCTAAGTGATGACTTGATCAATTAATTAAGGTCAAACAAGCTTTTAACGAAAACTATTTTAAAGTATTTGTAAATCATATTAATTATGCCCCAATCATCGTGCCCTTCCTGAATCTTAAATAACAAAGTTGAATTAGAATATATTTGTTTGATTCCTTTATCGGCCCTTTGCAAAAAACATTTTAAGATTATATTTGAATAATAAATAAATATTAGTGAAACGAGAAAATAGCAGTGGCATAGATTAAAAATGGAGCTAATAATTTATTATTAGCCAATGATAAAAATAACAATCATTAATAATTTCTTTCGACTCGATGATTGATAGAACTGTATTAATCTAGTTCTAATGGGTGAAAACTACTATTAGAATTAATATTATATTATTTGCGTGAGGCAAATAGAACAAAAAAGCTCATTGAGTCGAAAGATTATTGGCATATAATTAAAGTAACAACATTAATAAATTACACAAATATATATATATAATATAATAAATGAACCGCCAAGTAAGAAAAGAGAAAGTTTAAAGATTAGAGATTGAGAGAATTTATATAAGTTTAAAAATAGCATAAATAAAAGGGTTTACACAGAGTATTACATTTATAGAATGAAAAGTGCTCTTAAAGGGAGTATAAAGTAAAGTTTGGAAACTGGCCAGAAAGCTTAAGATTCATTATGGAAATATATTACCCATTTCTTCCAGGGCGGGTTCCCTTAGTTTACATGTCCGGGTGAGGAAAACGTCGGCATGCATTTGGTCGATTACTTGAACAGTATTTTAATGAATTTTCACGATCTTAGCAGCATGATTGGTCCGGAAAAGATTCAGCAACTTCATTGAAGATTTTTAGGGGACTTCAGGAACCGATAGCCAGATCCTGATATTTAGCCCCTTACCATGATTGAAACACTATTTAAAATGCAAGATGTATTTTTTAAAAATCTAATCTATATAAATATAAATGTGGAATACTTTATCGTCCACATGTATACACGTTGAATAGAATAAACTTTTTAAATAAAATTGATAAAAGTAACTTGATGTTCTACAACTTCTTACTGATTTTGCCGGTGGTATATATGCCATTTTTATCAATTTATTTGGCAAGCAAAAAATATATAATAATAAAATATTAGACTTTTTATATATTCTCCACTTAAATATTATGATGGCAGATCTAAATAAAATTATATAATAGCCATAAATATTGTGATAATAGATTTACACGAAAACACCAGAAAATGTCCTTTTCGTGAAGTCCAAATAGATATTGGTTTATTTTCAATTCTTTTAAACTTTTAATGTTTACTTTAAAGTTGAATCAGTTATTTTCTTTAAATCAATAAGTGATAGACTAATGCTTTGGGTAATGAAGTATCTATAGTTTTACTTTATTATAAAAAGCTAATTCTTAGATAAAACATGATATGGGAGAGATATTAAATACCTAGTTGATGCGCCCTGAATAAATTTGGTTGAAGGAGACATTTGGGGCATAAAACAGATTATCTGTCTTGCGTTGTTAGCCGAGAGGTATCGCAGCCGCCATGCAAGCAAGTAGTTGGTTGCAGATGGGTGTGGGTTCGCGTCCCGGCAGATGCTATGACATATGAAAAAAAAAAAACAAAAAACAGATTATCTTAGCAGACTTATTAATTCTTTTTTAATTATAACTTTTATATTAACGTTAACTTAGCTACAACTTTAACTTCAACTAAAATAAAAGTTTTATTGTCTTTTATAAATTTATTTGAAAAACACATTTAATCTGCCAAACAATAAATATTTTTCAATTATCTTTACTTTGTTTGTTAAAAAAATCATTAATACATTTGAATATCTGGCTTATCTGCCATTATAAACTTGTTTATACATTCTTTTTATTTTAATTAAAATGAGAGGTTTTAATAAAATATACACTTAATACAATAGTTGAAATAATTTAATTTTTATTTTGGACTTATAATTATATAAAACAATATTTAATGCTAAGTTTAATAAGCAGATATAATTTTTATTTTTTGACCTTGCCAAATTATAAATCAGAAAATCTTTTTATTTATTATTTTTTAAAAATATATGCACATGCATGACATAAATATCATAAACATTGAACATATTTGGTTTTGAAGTTACACCATGACATTTAATGGAGTTCATTGTTTTCACTGTTGGGTAAACTCTATTTTTTCACTATCAATCTTTCTATTATATATTATTTTAATTAAATAAATTATCTTATCATTTGATAAACATAGATCAATTTTAAGGATAATCATTTGTTCTTCAAGAAAGAGTTTAGCTTTAATTTTATTGTCGACTTTTTCACTTTTTTGGTCAGCCATGGTATCTTCTAAAGCTTTAATCCTTTTCCTAGTATTTTTCTTTAACAAACAATTTTCCCCTCCACAGATAAATATAGAAAGTATTATAGATTGCACATTTATGATTTTTACTTTTAAAAATATTTAATAGAAAAGATTATAGATGTAGTAATGTAAGGAGCAAAATTTAGGTGTGAATGTTTTTCATTGAATCTCTTTTTAGGATTAGTATAAAAAAGTCCACTACTAAATCCTTGTTTGCTGAATGATTCAAGAATGCAAAAACTATTAATCATTTTTCTGCTTTCGTTTTAGTTTTAAGTCAGTTAAAAACATTACCGTCATAATATTGTCTTCGTTAAGCTTCATCGCAATCCCGCTGTTTTACTCTGTTTTTAAACTTACCTAATAAATTTTGAAAACTTCTATATTTTTAGATATGTTGGCATCAGCAATCTAATCTGTCTAAAATTACTGATGTCTATTACATCAATTCTGAATCCATGTTTGTTTTCATTCAATCTGGTTTTTCCCACTGTGCAATACGTAAGTTAAATAGACAGTGTCCCAATATGCATCATTGGTTAATTTCTTCATCATAATAAATTCTGATTAATTTACCCAAGCCCAATTTAACTGTAGATTCTAGGTACATATAGAGATTAATCATATACAAAAATGAAATATTCTGGTAAGTCCATTTTTCTAAGAATATTCCAAAATTTGGCATGGTCAATCGAATCAAAGACCTTATTTCAATTAATAAAGACGAGTTAGATTTTTATTCTGGAATTTTCTGGCCTTTTCAATTATCTAATATATATAATCAGTGATTTCTTTAATTTCTTTGCATGCTAATTTTTGCTGAATGATTGTCAGAAAAATATTTTTTGACTGCGTTTTATCAAGATTCTCTTTTTGTTATAGAAATATAAGTTGACTTTTTGTCATTTTATAGGTTATCATTATTGATTAGATTTTAAAATTAATTTCTTTCACTCTTTTGCAGTTTATTGCAAAATTTACAATGCATGGCCTTAACTTTTGGCAAAAATATCAAGTCTAATCTGACATTTTATCCAATTATATTAGGTTCTTTATAGTAGGGGTACCTTACTAAAAAGATCTTAATGTCTTAATTACATTTTCTGTATAGTTCTTTCAAATCTATTTGATCTTTATTAGATGTTTATATTTGTAATTGCATATATATATATATTATAATGATCACAAAATAAGTGAAGATTGAATCTAACCGCAATCTGCACTACCAGGGCGCCATCTAGGCATTTGAGCCTAGAAAAATTTATAAAGTAGGCAGATACGCGCTGTTAAGATTCCACTTTATTTAAATATTCAGATCATTAGCCCAAGTCACTAGCTCAGTGGAACAGCAGAGATTATAAAATATAACTTTATATCTTAAATATAAAAAAATAAAAGCCACTGCCATAAATTAACACATAAAAATATTTATTTACGCACATATAAAATCATTCTAATTTGAGGAATAAGTTTAACATTTTAGATTTTTATATTAATCTTTAAATTTACATTTAACTACATTGCCATAAGGAGTTTAATATTTATTTAGTGAGTCAAGTATGAATAGTATACATAGATCTGCATTTGACAAGAAAATATTCTTTCCCTTATTTAACCTTAGGTCAAAAAGTTCGCAGCGAACCAGCACCAATCCATCTGATACATTTATGTATTCAATGTAGCATGAAAATACGACAACACAAAATACCATACTGTCAGGAATGTACATCTGAACAGTAAGTAGAGTTAGAGAAAACATTGTCTCTCCACCAACAGGAATGCTACATCTGTTGGCGAGTAGAACAATAAACAAAAAACCTTCATAGGAATGGACTGTGGTCCTTTGCCAACTTACAAACCCATCCATAGGCAAACAGAAGATGTGTGGCATATATATGCAATCCTGCCCATAGCGGATCTCATACTACATTTACTAATTACACAAATATATCCAATCCATTGAGCTAATTCAACTACAAAATGAATAACCTAAAATTACCCTCCCCTAAACTATATATATAACTTTACAAATCTATACAGCCATTCACGCCCGCCTTAAATTTAACATTTAATTATGTTTGCACAGATGAATTTTATACAATTTTTTTTATAATGTCGAGTATAGATCGGCTGCACAGATTCTGCAGTCAAAAACATCCCAAGATAAACACAACTGATGAAAATACAAAATCATCGATAATGTCAATTGCATAGGGAATACAAAAACCCATGGCATTCATCGTAAGATGCCGCAGTGATATTGATGACTTATATATTCCAATCGACTATGAAACAGCAACATAATTAACCGCTAACAAATCTATGCAACATCCATACCCAACTTAAATTTCCTCATTTAAAATTTATACAATAAGAAAAAAAAATGGAAATGATTTTTATCAAAAGCAAAACATATAAAATTAAACATTATCAATTGATTTTAAACTTAAAAGTCAGATAGAAGTTCATAAGCTTGAACAAAAGTTCTTAATTATTTTTAAATTTTAGAGTTCATGTCAATAGCTTACAGTAGAAGAATCACTGCTCTTGATGTAAATTTCCATGGAGTCTTTATTTGAAAACCCGGTCAGATTTTCCGGAGGTAGCATTAGCTGGTTCATTTCGGTATCACAGCAGTTCATTTTTAAAATGGAGAGAGAGTGTGTGATATGTGCGTCCTATCATGACCCTCAAAAAAACAAAGCCGGACAACTCTTAGGAAAACTGTATTTCTCCTTTTATAGTATCCACACAGATTCAACCAACAAAACGTCACTAATCCATTCTTTTCATTCGGGTCTGGGCTGAAGCTTGGTGCTTCCATTGGTCAAGATAATTTCTCTTTATTCTCTTATCTAACTTTTCATCTGACCTTTTTAATTACACAGCTTTTGGATAATTAATAAACAATCATTTCCATTTACAGATTACAAGAATTAATTAATACCTGTTTTTATTTTAACTTATGTTATTTCTTTATTAAAATATTTCTATATTTAAATCTTTTATTTTTTCATCAAAAAAGTACGTTCAAATACTTTTTTTATTTATAAAAAAAATATTTTTAAAGTTTAGCATCTGTGCCAATATAATATATACGTTATACGTTTAACAAACATTTTAATTTTAGCGTTTAGTTTTTTTTCTTTTTAATACACTTCTTTTTATTTGCGAACTTTAAGATTTTATTTTAAATTAATGTAACAACATATTTATATATCATTACATATCAGTAAACTTCCTCAAAAAAATAAAAACATTAAAAAAAAAAAAAAATTTACTTAGTGTTAGTAATTACATTACACAAATTTGTTATATATGAAATTTCAAAAGGACAACACTTTTTTTTTAAAAGACAAAGCAGTAATTACAAATATAATGATAAAAAAAAAAATGTTGACTGATGATGCCTTACTACCAGCTAAATTTCTGCCCCCTCCCAAGTTTCTTTTCTTCTACCTTTAACTATTACTTACGCAAGCTGAACGATTAGATTTTAATTTAAACAAGACTTTTTTTTAAAAAAAAATTATGATTTATATTTATTATTATGTTTATTATTTAGATTTTAATATTAATGTTTTATTCGTCGCATTTATTTCTACATATGCGCAATTTTTCTTACTGGCAGTACCTTTAAGACAAAATTTCAAACTGTAACTCCACGTCAATACAACAAATATATTTATACTAATTTCAGAAAAAATATTATGGGCATGATTCACTTTTAAAATTTTCAGGGCACTCATGTTTATTAAAGATCAGCCCAAGTTGGGTAGCCAGTTATAACGATCGAAATGAAAGTGAAGATCGAATCTAACCGCAATCTGCACTACCAGGGCACCATCTAGGCATTTGAGCCTAGAAAAATTTATAAAGTAGGCAGATACGCGCTGTTAAGATTCCACTTTATTTAAATATTCAGATCGTTAGCCCAAGTCACTAGCTCAGTGGAACAGCAGAGATTATAAAATATAACTTTATATCTTAAATATAAAAAAATAAAAGCCACTGCCATAAATTAACACATAAAAATATTTATTTACGCACATATAAAATCATTCTAATTTGAGGAATAAGTTTAACATTTTAGATTTTTATATTAATCTTTAAATTTACATTTAACTAGGTTGCCATAAGGAGTTTAATATTTATTTAGTGAGTCAAGTATGAATAGTCTACATAGATCTGCATTTGACAAGAAAATATTCTTTCCCTTATTTAACCTTAGGTCAAAAAGTTTGCAGTTGAACCGGCACCAATCCATCTGATATATTTATGTATTCAATGTAGCATGAAAATACGACAACACAAAATACTATACTGTCAGGAATGTACATCTGAACAGTAAGTAGAGTTAGAGAAGACATTGTCTCTCCACCAACAGGAATGCTATATCTGTTGGCGAGTAGAACAATAAACAAAAAACTCCATAGCAATGGACTGTGGTCCTTTGCTGACTTACAAACCCATCCATAGGCAAACAGAAGGTATGTGGCGTATATATGCAATCCTGCCCATAGCGGATCTCATGCTACATCTACTAATTACACAAATATATCCAATCCATTGAGCTAATTCAACTATGAAATGAATTACCCTCCTCTAAACTATATATATAACTTTACAAATCTATACAGCCATTCATGCCCGACTTAAATTTAACATTTAATTACATTCACACAGATGAATTTTATACAGTTTGTTTTATAATGTCGAGTATAGATCGCACAGATTCCGCGGTCAAAAACATCCCAAGATAAACACAACCGATGAAAATACAAAATCATCGATAATGTCAATTGCATAGGGAATACAAAAACCCATGGCATTCATCGTAAGATGCCGCAGTGACATTGATGACATATATTCCAATTGACTATGAAATAGCAACCGCTAACGAATCTATGCAACATCCATACCCAACTTAAATTTCCTCATTTAAAATTTATACAATAAGAAAAAAAAAATGGAAATGATTTTTATCAAAAGCAAAACATATAAAATTAAACATTGATAAAAAAATCAAGTCAGATGACATAATTTTAATAAAGCTCCTATTTACAAATGTTATATATAGAGTAAGTTAAAAACAAACTCTTATGAAGCTTCAAAAATACCCTCAACCTCAGACCGTGGTTTCTGCCTCTAGCGTCATCAGTGAGGTGCTAGGGAATAAAAATACTAGAACTAGTCCAGCATTTTATCAATGCCTAACTATTGAGAAGAAAATCTGAAACTTTCAGAATGTCTGAAAGTTTCAGATTTTCTTCTCAATAGTTAGGCATTGATAAAATGCTGGACTAGTTCTAGTATTTTTATTCCCTTCTGAAAGTTTCAGATTTTCTTCTCAATAGTTAGGCATTAATAAAATGCTGGACTAGTTCTAGTATTTTTATTTCCTAGCACCTCACTGATGACGCTAGAGGCAGAAACCACGGTCTGAGGTTGAGGGTATTTTTGAAGCTTCATAAGAGTTTGTTTTTAACTTACTCTATATATAAAATTAAACATTATCAATTGATTTTAAACTTAAAATTCAGATAGAAGTTCATAAGCTTGAACAAAAGTTCTTAATTATTTTTAAATTTTAGAGTTCATGTCAATAGCTTACAGTAGAAGAATCACTGCTCTTGATGTAAATTTCTACGGAGTCTTTATTTGAAAACCCAGTCAGATGTTCTGGAGGTAGCATTATCTGGTTCATTTCGGTATCACAGTCAGTTCATTTTTAAAATAGAGAGAGAGTGTGTGATATGTGCGTCCTATCATGACCCTCAAAAAAACAAAGCCGGACAACTCTCAGGAAAACTGTATTTCTTCTTTTTATAGTAACCACACAGATTCAACCAACAAAACGTCACTAATCCATCCTTTTCATTCGGGTCTGGGCTGAGGCTTGGTGCTTCCATTGGTCAAGCTACTTTCTCTTTATTCTCTTATCTAACTTTTCATCTGACCTTTTTAATTACACAGCTTTTGGATAATTAATAAACAATCATTTCCATTTACAGATTACAGGAATTAATTAATACCTGTTTTTATTTTAACTTACATTATTTCTTTATTAAAATATTTTTATATTTAAATCTTTTATTTTTTTACCAAAAAAGTACATTCAAATACTTTTTTTATTTATAAAAAAAAATATTTTTAAAGTTTAGCATCTATGCGAATATAATATATACGTTATACATTTAACAAACATTTTAATTTTGGCATTTAGTTTTTTTTTCTTTTTAATACACTAATTTTTATTTGCGAACTTTTAAGATTTTATTTTAAATTAATGTAACAACATATTTATACATCGTTACTATATATATATATTGTATTTTTATCTCACACACTTATATAAATGTGGGAGACAAAGAAAACTTCCTTTTTCATGTGTTATCAATGTCATTGTACCCTCCCCACCCTTAGTGAGAACGCTTTCAAATATAAAATGATAATTTACACTTTTTTTTTAAGTTTAGCTGTTTAAAGTTCATACTTTATACTTATTCATAGAGGGCATAACTGAAACATCTTAACATAATTATAGAGAAAGTGGGTTATTGGTTTTTATGATGGATTTGGGAAAAGATAAGGGGGGTTTTGATATGAAGGCCATGGAGTTGACAAAGATTACATTGTGGAAATCGGATGGAGCAGATTATGGGAAAACTTAGGGTGAGGAATGAAAAGGGGAGATAAAGTGACTAACAGATTTCTCTGGGCATAGTTGCCGAGAGATTCCTGACTCTATATAAGGAGAAGTCACAGTGCATCACATCACATCCTGAAGAGTGACTTGAGAGTTTTTTTATTTATTTTCAGCGAGGAGTATGCATGATATTTACTTACAATCTTAGATATTAAAGAAACAAATTCCTCAGCACAATGGTATGGCATTATGTGTTTGATGGACAGTGATAAAGAACTGTGCTGACATCTTAATCTTTAAAAATAATAACAAATATTTAGTTTATCCATTACAACATTGATTAGTAACTTGATCATTGCTAGAACCACCCATCATCACTAATTTACATAGATAATTGAAATCCCCTCTAGCTGCATTATATGCTAACTCTTTATTTAGAAATAAATTTCTTGATTGATATAAAAATTCATTCCTTCTAACCTACTATTTAAGACACTTCTCTATAAATAAAAAGAGAAATAGGTATCATTCTTTATACTAATAAAGTTATTATATACTGGAACTATATTAGCAGTGATATCAGGAGTTAATTCTAACCCATTACAAATAATAATAGATATTGTAAGCATAATATATATTAAAACAGGCAAAACTCTCCATACAGTAGTGCTGCTCAGTACAAGCCAGAATAATCAATGGATTCCAGAAGGCTTTTGCATAAAATCCTTATCTAGTGCCTACCCATCCAATATCCCCAGACTAGTTTCTAGCTTGTGGTTTTCATCAGTGAGGAGCCTTGGATCTGAGAGCACTGCATCTAGATCTTAGGATCTAATGCAACCCTCCAGCAGCCACCTTTTACTTCTTCTTAACTACAAAATTATGAGAATAAAATTGAAAGCACAATAATATTTTCAATCTAAATTCATTAGTTTATATAGTCATATAGGTCTGAACTTAGTTTAGTACCCATACATTTTGGTGTCTTTGGTTCTTTAATAACCATAGCCACCACCATCCTATAGGCTTAAACCACTAAATATCACATGATCACCATTCTTATGCTTGTTCATAACTATTATTAAAACAGGAAAAACTCTCCACACAATAGTACAACTCAGTAATGGTGATCATGTGATGTTTAGTGGTTTAATACCAATCCTGCCTAATAGGATAGTGGTGGCTATGATTATTAAAGAACAAAAGATGCCAAAATGTATGGGTATTGAACTGTTTTCAGACCTATATGACTATATAACCTAAGCTTAGATTGAAAATATTATTGTGTTTTCAATTTTATTTTCACAGTTTTGTAGTTAGGTAGAAATAAAAGGTGGCTGCTGGAGAGTTGCATTAAGTCTTAAGATCTAGGTGCAGTGCTCTCAGATCCAAGGTTTCTCATTGACAGAGTCCACCAGTCAGAAACTAGTCTGGGGATATTGGATGAGTATGCATTAGATAGGGATTTTATGCAAAAGCCTTTTTGGCATCCATTGATTATTCTGGCTTGCACTGAGTGGCACTACTGTATGGAGAGTTTTTCCTGTTTTAATAACAGTTACGAGCAAGCATAAGAAATGGTGATCATGTGATGTTTAGTGGTATAATATATTATTTACTTCATCAACTGATTTATATTGACATAATTTAAATTAAAATTAAATTTAGATTTGTCAATGAAAAAAGACAATGAAGTTAAATATTTAAAAAGTTTTGATTAATATAAAAATTCACCCCTTCTAATCCAATGTTTGAGGCAATATAAAGAGGTATCATTTCTTTTACTGATAGTTTCCATATACAGTAGCTAGAGGGCATTTCAATTACCCATATCAGCAATAATATTGTGAATTAATCCTAGCATATTACAAAATAATAATATACTTATGTAAGAATAATACATGCATATATAGCAAATTATCCCTTGATCCAAGACATTAGTTATATCATACAGACTAGTTATCTCAATCTACAATGGACTAAATAACTTAACCATAGAAATGAAAGATGTTGAAAAATTTTTTGAAAGAAATATAGCAATATTTAATTCAATAAAACAATGATATGAAAGCAAAAACTCAAACTTTAATGAAATATTGGTACTTGTGTATTAGGCCTACTGCCCATGTTTCAAATGACAGAATACTGTATCTTTTTTCAGTGGGGCAGGGGAGTTTTTGCAACAGCAGAATATCATATTAAATTTGCAACTACCTGTTTTTATTTAGTATCATAATGTGTTTATTATTTTTGTGTACAAATTTATACTTTTCATATTGTTAAAAATTTGACTTTTTAATACGGTATTCTGCTATCCCCCCCCCCCCACTGAAGAAAGGTATGGCATTCTGCCATGCAAACATAGGCAGCAGATCAATGCATAAATACTGAAATATTAAATTATACTGTTAAGAACATCAATATATATGTCATTAATTATAATTATTTATTTTAACGGTAGATGTTGAATTGGTTTATGATTTATTAAAATAAATGAGAAAACATCCTGTATTTATATTAATGTTAACAATTTTCAAATTATTTTGTTTTATAAAGATTTATTATATTTTTATTGTTTTTAATTTTCTCTACTTTTTCTATCATCTCGAATATTTCTTATTTGGTAAGTGAGAAGTGAAAAGAAAAGTGATTGAACATTTTTAAAATATGCACAAAAAAAAACAAACAAGATAGATTGTATAAATAAATGAGAAATATTTATATTTTAAGAAAGAGAAGGTAAAAACAATAGAGAAGTTGAAAAGAAATTATATATGTTTTCATTTCATTAAAGATATTCTTTTAACATCCTTTAAATGATTGTAATAAGAGGAAAAAAGAATAGAGTAAAAAACGAGATCTTGAAAAATATAGTCTAAAGGGATATGTGGAATTTGCTTCAGGCATATAACTGATGATGATGATGATGATTGCTTTGCAAATTGTGTTGGAATTTGTTTTCCTTCAAATGAACTTTATTTTTTACTATAAGAGAATATTATTGTCTAAAATAAATTCCAACATAGTTTTATGTCCTAGGAGATGTTGAAAACTATAGTCAATATATTACTGCTATTTGAAATATATTAAACTTCTGGGTGGAATCGAGTATATAAACACTTATTTTTTAAATATATAATTATTAATAGACACATTTTTTTTTTGTTAAATTAAATAAAGCCCATTTATAATTGCTATATCTTAAAACTCATGGCACATTGAATTTACATTGATTAATAACAAATACATTTTTTATTATCAATGCAAATAATGCTTATTTATTACTGATAAATTTTTCTTCGAGTAAAATCAGAGACAATTTTGCTGTAAGAAGAAATTCAGTGTTAAGTGTACTATTTTAATTTGAATACATAGTTGTGAATCTCTGGTTTAGTTGTAAAGATAGGCAATAAAAATTTGATATTGCAGTCCATTAGAGGGAGCCAAGAACTCCAGTTTATTCTGTTTCCGGATCCCCATTTTAGTTCCTTTTTTCTTAGTTTAGGGAATTAATTTTCTCTAAAACAATGCCTATTTAAAAGGAGGAAATTTCTTAGCTCTCTTTTCATACACAAGTTATGTCAACACATTATCACAAGTAAAAATAATTTCAACCTCTATAAAAATGCTGTGCAAATTATATGGCAGCCATTGAAATTTCAAAAGATTTCTACAGAGATTTTTCCTCTTAATGAAAACTCTTTCTTTCACTCAGTTTTGCTGAGTAGATGAGAGGGTCTGGCTGTCGGGAAGGGTCCTGGGAACCTAAAACCTAATTCTGTTGAATATGGGAGCTGGGATGAGGGTGCTGTGGGGATCGTTTCCGACGTTGAACTTCTCATTCATAATATAAAAAAAATAACGTTATTTTTAATGGGCTTTAAGTGTTATTTTTATAAATGATTTTATCCATGTATTCTTGCAAAGTAAGTTGCAGTTTGGTCTAACAGTTTTAATTGCAAGTGATTTGCCTTAATTATTTCTATTATTTCCAATGTGGATATTGATAGGGTTGGTCCTTTGCTGTTCATATGGTTTTTCATGGGGAGTTGGAATGGTTTTTAGCAGAGACAATTTAAAGTTTAGTTTTTTTTTTCATTATTCTCCATAGTTCTTCCAAACTATACTGGATTGCTCTCTTCTGGGGATATTCACAGCTATTTTGGAGAACTGAACAGTTGATTGACTTAGCCTGTATTTTATATTGTCTTCAAGGGTTTTTCTATTCCTCAACTTTCTACTGCAAATTGGATTTTTCAATATTGTACTCCTAAAACACTATTCCTATTTGAATTCTAGACTTCACGAATAATTCCTATAACCTAGGTTTACTATTAGTAAGTAATTGCCTCATGGACTGATGCTTTGAACATTCATGATTGATCAATTCTTAGAAATGCTATGGGCAAAATACAGTGTATCATTTTAGATCTCCATATTACATTATGTAAATCAAATTTTACCTTGTAAAACATATTGTACTAATAAAGTTTAATCCTATTTAATGTAAGATATTGCCATAGAACATTTTATATCATTCTTTTTAAGGTACACAATATTATTTACAATCATTATTGATTCACTGTAGGATGAAGGTCACTTCAAGTTTAAACAAATTTTGCTGATCTCTAATCTTTCACCTCTATAACACACCAACAAACCTCATTATGCTTTCTACATAAATACCAGCAATCTTCTTTATTGCATCCATCCATCTTATATCTGCTCTTTCTCTAGATCTTTTATACTCACTTTGAGATCCAGGTTAAGACTTCAACTATCCACCTATTATTGTGGCTTCCAACTATATATCCAACCCAACTCCAGTTCAGCTTTTTAATTCTTTTAATTATAACAATGATGCCTGTTGTTCTCACATGGACATATTTTGTTTTCTTTCTCTTCTAATTAATCCTAACATACATATCTTCACACTTCATCGAGTGCTCTGATTTTCCATATTGTTCGTTTGTTACAGGTCCAAGTCTCATGGACCATAATTAAGAACTGATAAAATACATTTATTAAAAACTTTGAATAGGTATATTTCCCTTTAATATTCAGTAATATTTTTAGTGAATGCACTTCATTTAAGTTTAACTCTATGATTAATGTCAGGCTTTGGTGGTCGACTGGTCAGCACAGCTGCCTTACAAGTAGTTGTCCTGGGTTAGTGGGTTCGCTTCCCCATTAATACTATGACACATGAAAAAAAACCCTCTATGATTAACTTCATTCTTTGTGTTTCCATACGTATTTAATCATCTGATCAAGTTGCTAACTTCTTCAAATACACGATTATCAGTCTTTGTTTTCTACTTCTTCTGAGAAAACAAATCAATATAAGATTAATTAGGACTGATACTCAAGATTTTTTTTAAAATCATATTTTATTTTTTAAACTATGCAATAAGTTAAATAAAAATACCATTTCTATCACTTACGATATACTTTACTCAAGCAATTTATTTTCAAAAATTAATCTACTTAAAATCAAAATAAAATTTTGGGCCATCTGAATTGAATAATTAATGCAGTCATCTATTTAAATTCCTAGCAGCAGTAAACAAAAACATACTTAATAACTTTTATTAGTCATCCATTATTCTAGAGATTATCCAATTAGGAATAATATTTCTGTAGTATAATTTTCACTAAACTATTCTCCTCTAAGGTAGGGATTGGTTTCTATCCACTTTTAATATCTTGTGGTGGGATGTAGTCATAAACATATGATGAAAGACATGTAAAAAAATCCATGATCCCCAAGATGCACATTTCATGCTGAACCAGCACTCATCAGTAGTCCCAGATGACAATCTCTTAACACATATCCTTATCATTGTTCAGTAAATATATAGATAGCAAGTGATTACAGTTTAATTGATAAGTGCCAAATGTGCTGCCCTCACAACTTTGACACAAATCACTTGATGGCAGCATATTAATAACTTTTATTAGTCATTTATTAGACTAGAGTTTGTCCAATAATGAATAATATTTCTGTAGTGTAATTTTCACTGAACCACCCTCAAGCAAGATAGGGACTTGTTTCTATCCAATTTTAACACCTTGTGGCGGAATGTAATCATAAACATATGACAAAAGATGTGAAAAAGATCTATGATTCCCAAGATGCACCTTTCATGCTGAGCCAATACATACTCATCAGTTGGCCCAGACCATAATCTCTTACACATATCTTTATCATTGTTTGGAATATATATAAAAGTCATATTTCGTGGGTTCATCTGTGTTAAAAAATTTAAATATTGATACACCGACGTTTCGACTTGATCACTTTTATCACCCAGTGAATGACTTGTGAGATCAAGTCGAAATGTCGGTATATCAGTATTTAAATTTTTTAACATGGATAAATCCACGAAATATGTCTTTTATATATGCAACCTGTAAAAATCTTCGTGTCAACATATATATAGCAAATTACTACACTTTAATTGATAAGTGGCCATATGTTTATGATTACATCCCTCCACAAAGTATTAAAAGCAGATATCAAACAGTCCCTACCTTGCATGAGAGTAGTGTAGTAAAAATTTCAGGACAGAAATATTATTCATTAAAAAAAGATTAAATTATTTTGATTTTTAATGTATTATTAACCCCCTGCCCCCATGTAAAATATATTCTGGTGCATGATGGGGGGAAAAATTAAATACATTTATTTATTGTTATATTCTAAGTAAACCTTTTTTTCCTCTCTTGTTCTTCTAATTCTTTTCTCAATTGTTCTTGAAGTTCTAATTGTTTCTGTATGCGAAGTTTTTCTGCCAACTGAAGTTCTCTTTGGCGTTCCAGTTGCATCTGTCTTTCTCGCTCTTGAGCAGCTTTCTGAGCTTTGATCATATCTTCCTCTGAGATGTCTTTACTGGTTTCATCCTTTGTAAGATAAAAAGAATTGATTAGTAAATTATTAAAATAATGGAATATAAACTAATTATTTAAATACACACACGCACACACATAAATTATAAGTATATGTAATAAATGCTCAATATAACAGCTTCCATTAAAGCCATTCTAACTTCAGAAACTGAAAAATGAATAGAGATTGATTGAATGCTTAGACATTCGAAATACTGAAATCTTCAGGTTTCAAGTCCACCATTATTAGCGTAATCAGAATGTGAAATTTTGTGATCAGATTCAATTAAAGACTATCGTTTCAGCTGGAAATGGATTTGGTACTTGTTTCTTTTTTCAAATGCCATCATACATGTGCTCGAAGGGTGTCTGTGGCAAAACAGAAGTATAAAGTATCTCATTAAGTAGCAATATCAAAAACTTTATATAATGATTAATTTAGAAATAAATTAATATATATGTAATGCCATTGCAGAAAGACTGTTAGCATTTTCACTTTCCATGTCTACCTACACCTAAGTTTGAACCTAGGCTAAATATAAGTTGAATAGGTTCCAAAGTTTCCAAACAGGCTTAGGATATTTTTTAAATAGCTGACCTATTGTCAATATGGTTAGTCAATCATTATTGGACAATAAATGTTTGTCTATTTATTGATCAATATGAGTCTTTATATATATATATACATTAACTAAAAGATAAAGCAAAAATAAAAAAATGTTCAAAACCCCTCATCATTTAGCTGCTGACAAAGTCTGGTTACTAATATCTTTTCATTACCATTTCTCTAAGAAAAGACAGGTTTTAGGGAAAGATTTTGCTTGCAGTGATATATATATATTGTAGTCTTTTTACTTTGCTACATCATTATATGGTTGTAAGTAATGGTCAATTTTAATAAAAAAAATAAATTTTATATAATGATTAGTAAAAACTTGTTATTTAATTTATAAAAGAAGTTAAAATATACTTCTTATTTAGTATTAAACTGGAGTTAATTTTTTTGAAAATAAATATAATCTCTTCTAAGTTATAAATTTAAAATAAATAATAATTAAAATCATATAAGGTATGTAAAATTAGTAGTTATAATTAACATTTTAATAATTATTATATTTATTGTTTTAAAAATCACTTAATTAATGATGAAATAAATGAAAAGTGAGGTGTGTGTTAATAAGTGTGCACACACATATTCATCAAATAATAAATTTAATTTAATTTCTAGTACATTTTTAAAAAAAATGTTAATTATGAATAATAAACGTTATATTTTAATTATATCAATTTCATAACAAGATTCTAAAATCAATAGCTATAATAATAATAATAATGTAATAATAATCAGCTATTAAGCTAATGCACATGCATTTTGAAGATTTAAATTATAAATGAATACTCTCAATTCCAAACACAAGATAAAGTCATTTTGAAAAGATAGAATGAATATATCTATCTTTTCTTACCAAATGTTTATGTATGGGTAAATCTTAAGCATTTGGAAATGAGAGCATGATATATTAAACAATCATTTTACATTACCTTTTACTATGCTTGAATAAATAATGCTTGTGAAAATCTTTACAATTTATGTTACATTATTTTTATTTTGAAATTAAAAATATATATTGAAATAATATTTTATTTTATATAGCGCTAAGTTTTTATAAACAATAATAATAATCAGCTATATATATATATTAATTAATATATAATTAAATAATATAAATTAATATATATATATATTCTAACCGTGCCCACCGTCGACCTCGTACCCCCACTTACAAATAAATAGATTACTATATTTAATGTCACCGGATTCTAGCTCTAATAATTAAATATTATATTAAAAAATGTTTTACTAGCTAAAATTTCTTAAGAATTAACTTAGGTTCTGTTTAAAGTAAATTAACACAAAGATTTAATGTATTCATGAGACGAGAAGTGGAAATACGAGTTGGCAAGGTAGATCACATTGAGTCAATATCCCACAGGATACCACCTCAATGGCATAAGAACACTATCCCCCCTTTATACTATTATTTCAAATAATAACTACATAGTATTCTTATGACTTTCGCAACGTCTACTTACTAAGACTCATTTAATAACTATAATATTAATTCTGTTATCTTTAATAATAATAATCATCATCTAGCTCAATAAATTATAATCTCAGGTTCTTAATCTTTATTTATACTTCAACAAAATGCGGTAGCACATATGGTAAAGGATTTTATGCCATATCTACTACACTGCAATTAATAACAATAATGATTACAATCTTTCTTACTTAATCAAATTGGTATAAATTTCTTTTATTGCAAATTTATTACCATAATAAATCAATCAATATCAATATCATCTTTTGTCTTTAAACAATAAAGTAAACTAAGAAGTGGTAGTGTTTAGATAATCTGATAAATAAAGTAAGTGGCAATTAATAGCATATAATTTATCAAAATATTAGGATAGTGGATTTATGACCAATAACTTAATGCAATTTTATAATTACTTAATTATGAGAACATCAATAATAATTAAGATTAAACATATTTTTAGTTATCTTTTGTGCAAAATGTACTTCAGTGGTTGTGAAAATATTCTGTGAATTTGTACCATGATGTAGTGAAAACAATACCCAGACACAAGTTTTAATAAAACAAATTTAACAAAGTTTATTAACATCAAATAAATTTAAGTAAAAATAAAACAAATCTATTTACATCTTATTTACAACGGATATCCTTCTTTCCTTACACATGACAAATGTTAATTCTACAATTTTGTACTTCTTTATAGTTAATCCAATCATTATACATTTTAAAAATTATTTGTTATTTTCTTTAGGTTTATCACACTATTTATTTGAACTACTTATGGGTAACAACATTTTTTACCTTTTAAATATACTAAATTTACCATATTCTAAATTATTTTTGTGGATCAATATTTTATAACGTCACACTTTATAATCAATATGGTCTTAAAAAAAGAAAATTTACATTTCTTGTTACTTTAAACAAATTACACAGCATATTATTAAATATTATGATTAACTTTAATGTTTGTTCTCCCATGCTAATATAAATTATAATGCGTTTTTTGCATAAGCCATACTCCTGTATAATATTATAATGTGTTTAAATATCACCCTGTTACAATTTCAAATATATGATAATAATTATCGAGTGTTATAGTATTTTTAAATATGCAACACTTATCTCTTTAAAATATAATTAATAATAAAAAGAGCGTGAAAATATATTTTAATATTTTGTATATTCTCATTTGATATACTTTTACAAAAAATTATAGTTTATTTCTAAATTAAAATGATTCTATAACTTCTTCCATTATTTAGGACATCTGTATCTTTCTTTCAATGGTTATAATCTATTCTTAGTTAACTCTTAACTATTCTTATTCCAAGTAAAATCATAACATACTTTCTAAATTATCTATTGCTTTCCCTTCAATAAAACTTATCATATACGATGTAGTAGCACGAAATACAGATTAAGATAGCGAAAGATGTATAGGATATTGGGAAGAAAGATGGATAACATGTCTTCAATAATACTCTAAGAATGCATGGAACAGTGTGAACAGGTTCGACATTTATTGTCTATTAACCCTTAAGATAAGAAAATGATGTGGCAGCTATTTATTCAGCTTTACCAAACATCAATGCAACTCACACGAAATATAAAATAACACTGTCCAAGACAACATGTGGATCAGCCATAGGGCTATATTAACTATGCTAATTCTCTCACAAAACTACTTATTTCCATTCCCTATATCATCCTAGATTTTCATACATCATCTTGGTTTCCAAATCACCCTTGTACTCCCAAGTCACTACTTAAATTATCTCTCTAGATTTTCACTATATCAAGCATCGATAAAATACGAACAACTTTTTAAAAAAAACAACAAACAAGATTCGCTACTATAAAATCATTTCTCTATCCCTTAAGAATAATTTATCTCGCTTTATAACACTGTATGTTCATTACCTACATTTTTATTAAAACAATATTCAAACATCCCAATAGGAAAAATCAATAGAAAATGTAATATAATCATCGATTATATTAAATTATTATTTATCAACAAATAAAATGACTATCGTATGCATATTTTCAAAAATCTAATTACATCTCAAAATGTTTCAATGTGTTGTTTTAAATGCGTTTTCCAATAATAATAATAATAAACTTTTTCACTACATTCATTCAATTTTCCGCTGATCTAAATAAATAAAACATACATTATATCATTAATAATTAAAAATGTTACCAAAATAATTGTCATCTTCGGATCAGGCTTTGCAGTAGGCTTCTTTTCCTTCGAGCATTGCAAACATACAATTACACACATATACAATTTTATTAAAAGACATTCAAACTCAAAAAAAAAATATTATTTCATATAATATTATATATCCCAAATTAATGTATTTGTTTCCCTATAACTATCTGAAACTTATTGCTTATAATAATAATATAAAAAAAATAATTCAAACCATAATCAAATATTTTCTGACGGTAAATATTGTTTAGTCCCATAATATTTATTTTCTTCTTTTATCTGAATGTTCTTCTCTAGGATTATTAAAGTTTTAAAAATTAACTTGGTTCCTTTAATAAACTTGTTTAGACGATTTTTAATTTTAGCGTTTAGCATCAGATTATTAAAATATTTTTAGTTATTTATCCCTCAAAGTTTTAAATGCATACTGGCAAATATTCCCTCGGCGCGTCGATGCATCTTTCTCCTTTTTATTAGACTACGAATATTTAGTAATTTAGGTACCAATTGCATTTTATTGATTCAATATTTTTTTATATTCCTCTTCCGTATTTTCTTTATACAAATATTTTTCTTTAGCAAGCTTTATTTCATTCATTCTTAATTTTATGTACATTATTTTTTGATCTTTAACTTTTTTTTTTTCTAGAGTATACTTCTTTTTCGGGTCATCTTAAAGAAAGCAATTCAAATGACATTAATTTTAAAATTATATTTGTCCATTTATTCTTAGATGAATCATAATGATTTTTATATTTTATTCTCTTTCTGAACTTTGCACACAATGTCTTTTCATCTATATTACACGCGTAACAGCAGTTTTCCTTTGGATACACTATATAAGCGGTATCAATGAACAATATAAACAATTTTGAAATACTATAAACTTTAAAACTGGTTTTAAAGAATCTATCCATATTTTTTACTGAAAATTCCGACTGTACTTCAATAGAATTCACTGGCAGGTTCGATTAAGTTAGTGATACATAATTTATGAAAACTTTAAAATATTTATTTTAAGACTCTCTCTATGATTTTAAAAATTGTCAGTTAATTTGTTCTAATAATATTATTAGAATTATATTGAAAAAATTGACTAAATTGGAGAAAAGAAATTATTAGAGAGCTCAAATTTTTTACCTCTTCACTCAAGTCTGTCAATTCTTGTTCTCCTCGATTATACAATTAATTGGCGCGATTTTTGTTGTCTGCCCAGATCTATCAAGTTTTAAAATGATGACGTAATAGACTTAAATATTAACCTATTATTATTTTTAAATTAATTTAAACACTTTTAAAATAATTTTCAAAACAATATTTAATAAAATTATTCACTACTTATTTTTATTATGATGTTTAATAAATTCTATCCATTTCCACTATAATATTATTTAAATACTTTAAAATATTGGTATTAATTGAAACAAGTGCTTGTATAAAATATTCCAGACAATTACGTAATCGTTTCCGGTATTTTGTCTATTTTTGTCTGTCTTAATAATTTTACTGCACTTATATTATATAAAAAAAATTTTTTATATAAAATTTTGAAGAAATAATTTAGAAAAAATATAGAAATAAATACAATTCTCAACATCATAATATTTACTATTCAAATACATTACACTAAATTTTATTATTTAATATAGTTTATAAATTTAAATACTATATAATATTAATTTATTCTAAGTTTTAAAGTTATTAAAATTGACTTATTAAATACATTTTTATTACTGATAGCTGTGTTATTTTAATATGGCCAGCTTTTACAACCATATGAGCAATTCTTTACTCTTTATTTAACTAATTTTTTAAATGATTTTACGTATCAGGTATTTGCTTTAGCTTTAAATTGCACTTTACAGACTCTATAAATTTAATATATTCAATACATCAATAAATATATTCTCAAATTTAAAATTTTTTAGTAATTGACCATTATAACTATTTCTTGACCTATAGAAAAGGGTACAATATATATATAATATTATTTCATTATATGTGTTTAATTACAAAATAATAGTAACATATTGTAAATTGTAAAGATTTTTGCAAGCATTATTTATTCAAGCATAGTAAAAGGTAATTTAAAGTGATTGTTTAATATAACACACTCTCATTTCCAAATGCTTAAGATTTGCCCATACATAGACATTTGGGTGAGAAAAGATAGATGGATTCATTCTATCTTTTCAAAAAGACTCTATCTTGTGTTTAAAATTGAGAGTATTTATTTATAATTTAAATAATCAAAGTGCGTGTGAATTAGCTTAATAGCAAGTTATTACTGTTTATAAAACATAGCACTATATAAAATAAAATATTAATCATAATGTAAAATATAAAATTTATGTTTCAAAATTTAAGTTTAAATAGTGTTTTTATTATTAAAAGATCAATCTTTGCATTATTAAAATTAAAAATATTGTTTTAATAATATTAGTTATAAAATTATTTTAAAAGTGTAGACAAAGAAATCAATATTCATATTTTTACCAGACATCTAAAAATAATTATTCAATCAGCTATTGTGAATTTTATTTATAAATATAAGATGAGTAGGTGATAAAGATAAAAATCAAAAAAAAATTAAAGGAATAAAACTGTATTTTTTTTGTCTTAAAATTTTAAATATAAATTTATTTGAAATCTTGTTTTAACCTTAAAAGTAATAATTATAATTTGAAAAAGCATGGAGTATGTTAATAAGCCTATTTATTAATTTCATCATCGAGTAAGAACCACAATTATTCTCATTGGTATACTACAGAAGCTGACTATAAATTTGTGATAAATGGAAGGAAATAAAATTTCATTCAAAAAGATAAAAATATATTTTCATAAGAAAACTTTCAGATTAGCAAACTGT
Source organism: Epiperipatus broadwayi (assembly GCA_028023455.1). Classification (NCBI taxonomy): domain Eukaryota; kingdom Metazoa; phylum Onychophora; class Udeonychophora; order Euonychophora; family Peripatidae; genus Epiperipatus; species Epiperipatus broadwayi. The sequence goes on from JAQFVV010000052.1 coordinate 4,505,212, forward strand.
TTTGCCTACAGAACATTTAAAGATGTAAGGAATTTATTTTTCTAGATTTTAATATGCTGAATGATAGAAAACATTTTCTACTAACTCTACTTAGTAATGATAAAGATAATTACCTCTATTTATTAATAATATTGACATTTCCAGATATGAATTTATTAATAACTTTATTCAGATAATAATGGCCTTAGAGAAGAAAGATTAATGCAGATGAAGATGTATTCAAAGTTTATTACTACTAACTGTAATATTATCTTAGTATTGTTAATGTATTAACATGTCAAATATGAATTATTCAGAAGTAAAATCTGAGAACTTTATAATTGTACAATTAAATATTTTAAATTTGGAGGAAAGAAATGAAACTTTTTAAAAATAATAAACATTTCTTTCCTCCAAATTTAAAATATTTAATTGTACAATTATAAAGTTTTCAGATTTTACTTCTGAATAATTCATATTTAACATGTTAATACATTAACAATACTAAGATAATATTACAGTTAGTAGTAATAAACTTTGAATACATCTTCATCTGCATTAATCTTTCTTCTCTAAGGCCATTATTATCTGAATAAAGTTATTAATAAATTCATATCTGAAAATGTCAATACTATTAATAAATAGAGGTAATTATCTTTATCAGATTGACCTTAGGTCAACGTGGGTGTGACAGGGGTCTCGGCCTCAGGGTGGCCTTTGAGCATTCCATCATCAGATTTTCAATTGGTTGGACAGTTGAAGAATTGGAGTGTGTAGTAGATTGGGGCCTGTACATTAAAGTATGAAGATTGTCTATCTTAATATATATCTGAGCACTTACAGTATATATGTGTGGGAGATGATAATCAGGACCAACTGGTGATTGCTGGTTTAGCATGAAATATGTATATTGGTGATTATTTATCTTTTCAGCATATATGTGCTTGAGTGTATCAGTGTTATTAGATAGAGTAGAGAGTGACGGGTCATCTGAAAGTCTGTGCTCATATACCCTATATATTACATATATAGACACAGGTATATAACAAGCCTGTATTTCAGTTATTAAATAGTGAAATACGTATTTACTAAAAATGTGAAGGAATTTTATCAACATTATTAGGAAGGATAAACTTTTAATATGAGAACTTCTTATTGTTATTTAAAAATAACTTTTCTTTGGATTTTCCATGTTTTTATTTATGCTATAAATAATGGAGAAGGATGTGAAGGGGAGAGATGGGGAGGAAGAAACCTCGTTTCAAGTAGCAATTGGTTGTGATCATCATCACAGTAACCAATACTCCCCTAGAAAAGTTTTTGTTTTTATTATTTTAGTATAGGAACTATAATCCTAAGATAATATTAATTATTTGTTTTATATGTTATTTTTTTAGATTTAAGCATTTGAGAATTATTTTGGTATAAAAAAAATAAAAAGAAAAAAAAATGAAAATTTACTCATCTATGAGAGTATCATCAATGATAATCATAAGATATTATGATTAAGGTAACTTTATATTTTAGTATAAGATATTGGTATTGAATATTTTAAATAAGGAATCAGATAAAATAAACATGTGTAATATTCATTATATGTGTATTTACATAAAGGTACATGATATAAGATTGAAACTATTTATTGTATTATTAATATGAATATATAAGCATATGTAAGGTTGCCCTTTTTATTAATTAAAAATCATGGATATATTATACTTATAATAAATTATATCATAAACTATCCGTTTGTTTTTCAATCTTCTTGGTACATTCAAAAGTATGTAGATATTAAGTATAAGTTTGAATATTATTTGAAAAATAATATTATTTTTATATGATGTTAAATATTTTATACGGAGTGTTAGATGTGAAGTAGTGATACAGGAAAGTAGTTTTATTGAAAATCCTATAGTGTTAGGAATTTGTTGTTTAAGATTAAGTATGATACAATATAAAGTGGGTTAGAATATTTGTGACATATGGATAGTGACATTTTTTTCTAAAAATCTGCAAGAGCTTAAAACAGTAGCCAAGATAAAAGGTTAAGGTAGATACAAGAAAATCTGGTCTTAATTTGCATAATCCATGGTATCATTGTTTATTATAATTTTATAAGGTATCCATACCACACTTATTATCATGAAAATCACACTGGTATATACATTGTATTAAGGATATATTGTATTAAGGAATTGTAGATTTAAACAATGGTAATAGCTAAACTTTCAAATGATGATAAGATAAATCCATTTAATGCAAGAAGGATGAAACATAAAACAGATAGACTGCTAGAAGAATTAAAAATAAAGATTTTATGAATGTTTTATCAGATATTACAGATCAAAATATAGATCGAATGTCTGAAGTGGAAGAGTTATGAGATTGTAAAGAAAACCTGATAATTATTCATACTATTATAAACAATATAATAATGTGCCATATCTTAATTAATATTTAAATAATTAAATGTTTATATTATAACAAATAATAAATATAGAAGGAGTATAAAAAGTTATAGACTTATAATTAGATAATATTATAGGAAGATTAAAAGTAAAGTAACGATAATATAGCAAATATGTTTGAGAAATATTTAGAATATGATAAAATACAAATTGTATATTTTATTGATATATTTTAAGATGGGAATATTAAGAAGTATCTTAATATTCAGAGTCAAGTATGGAATATACTATATTCTAGAGTTGTAAATAATTTTAGAATGAAGTGTAAATTATTTATTTTTTTATAAGTATTTTGTTAACATTAGTTTTTAATGTTTTGTATAATATGTTAAATATTTTTCAGTAAATATAAGAAGTGTAAATTTTTTCTTAAATTTGTATTACTGCTGTTAAAATATTAATGTTGTTTTTAAAATTAACAAAGTGTTGAAAATCTCTTTTCTTGCTTTCCAAGACATTTTTCATTATCCTAACTACACATATATTGTAATAATTAAAGATATTTGTATTATTGCACATAACTTAATAAGGAATATATATTAAGGCTATAACCTTAAGACTATGTGCCTAAAATGTGACAATAGGGACCTCTACAAATGTAAATACAAGATTAATGACTTTAAAAGACAAGAGTGGCCACTCTTATCTTAGACCTAATTTCTAAATATATAGTTAGTTTAACTATAAATATATAGTTAAATTTATATAGTATGTTAGTTTGTATAGAAATTGTGGACTTAATCAGTGAAGTAGTTAATAGCTTCATGCTCTCAGTTTTAGATTCACCTATATATTGAGAAATTAGGTATAAGAAAAGAGTGGCTGCTCTTGTCTTTTAAAGTCATTAATCTTGTATTTAGATTTACAGAGGTTCCTACTGTCGCATTTTAGGCACATATATGCGCTTTACAAATTAATAATTATAACTTAATAAGATAATAAATAAAAAAATCTTATGATTATTAAAAATATTTTTTATAGCTGAAATACACAGGCTTATATATACCTGTGTCTATATATGTTGTATCCAAAATATTAATTAATTCAATTTTTTTCTTCATCTTACTTAATGGTCATAATGAAGACGGAATAAATTGTATGCCATTTAAAATAAAATAATTAGATTATAATACATGGTAATAAAAAATTATTTTGAATTTGTTTATGATAGTTAATAGTAATCAATATTAGCTAATAATTTTAATTTAGTTTTTTAGTTAATTTAGAAGAAAATTAGTTAATTATTTTGAAAGGTAAAAATTGATTAGAATATTCATTTCTTAATTATTTTTAAATGTAGTTGGATGTAAGTAAAATCCCTCTTTACACTTGATTACGTAAATTATTTCTTTCTTTTAAAAAACAATAATTAAAACAGCCAAAACTCTCTATACGTATTATGTGATGTTTATTGGCTTAAAACAATAATTACCTGAAATGTTGATTAGGTTTAGAAATATTAATAAAGAAGGAAATACAATCATATTACTAATTAAATGAATATTATATTGTGTTATAATTAAATTTTTATATTGGAAATTTTAATATTAAATATAATTTTCTTATTTTAATTGGGAGTCATGAGGGTCTCATTGATATTTTAATAGAGCAGTATTTGATGATATTCCTATGCCATTGAGGATATACTTTTTTGGTATATGCTTAATGTTACAAAGGAGTACCTTACTGGATAATTAGATAACAAGCCTCATGAACATTAATATTTTATTATTAAATAATTTATTAAGATTGATGTAATATCTTAGACATGAAATGAGTAATATTTGTATTAGTAGAATTTTATATAAAAGAAATTTGATTTGACTGAGCTATACGTTAGTTAGTTGTTATTTAGAACTACCATACCATAGTAGTTGGGGGTGGTTGGCCATCCAGTTAGGGTACAATATATATATGTATGTCTTCATGTGTGTGTATGTCATAAAATTAATGGTAAATTAAAACAACAATAATTATTAACTATAATCTAAATTTGCTACTATACTATTAAAGACTTACTTTTATAAAGTAAAAGAGTGATAGGGACCAGACAAATAAAATACTTTTGCTGGATATCTGTTCAGCATGCTGTTTTGATTTTTAATTGATTATCACCATGAACATCATTTTCAACAATTATCGAGTGACTGCAGGATAAAGTTATCTCCAAATCGAATCAAATTTCATCACATTCTAACATGTCTTCTCCACATCACCCCAACAAACTGCCTTATTTCATCCATTCATCTCACATGTGGCCTCTTTCTAGGTGTTTTACAATATCTTGTGATCCAGTTTAGGGTTTCAGCTGTTCATCTATAATTGATTTATACTTACTTAATTGCACTGTAGCTAAACTCAAAATGAATGACATATGGATTAACTCATTAAATACTTCCGATGTTTATATTTACAAGTCTGTAAAAATCTTCATGTATATATAAAAAGAGAGAGAGAAGAAAGATCAGGGAGGAGGAGAGACAAAGGAAGAGAGAAAGAGAAAAAGGGAAGGGAAGGAAAAGGAAAATGGAGGAGAGAGAAAATGTATAAAATAGCCACACATAATTTTAACAAGGGTAGGTAATATGAAATAAATAATACACTCTCATATATAAATTTATTAAAGGAATGGTCAATTGTTTTTTCAATATTATTAAAATTGGAAAAAAATAAATATATTTTTGTTGTTTTTCCATAAAATAATGATCAGAAAATAATAAATTCTTTACAACAGCTATATAAATATCATATTTTTTAATACATTAAAAACCTTTTTCAGCAGCTAATTTGGTGCCTTTTCAACTGTTAATAATCTATTAAGTTAACAAATTATTTGAGACTAAAACCACCTAGTGTTCAATAATGAAATTAAAACAAATAATAACAATATAAATCATTAAAAAAACCAAAACCTGCATATATAAATCTAGTACTTACAAAATAATTGACTAGATCATAACAATACAATAATAAAGAATAAATTACATGCATTTTTTACAATTATATATATGTCAATTTATATAATTTTCCATTCATTTTTGGTTAATAATTTGTTAATTAAAAATGAATGGAAAATTATATAAATTGACATATATATATAATTGTAAAAAATGCATGTAATTTATTTTATTTATTGTATTGTTATGATATAGTCAATTATTTTGTAATTACTGGATTTAAGTATGCGGGTTTTGATTTATTTTAATGATTTACATTGTTATTACTTGTTTTAATTTCATTATTGAACACTAGATGGCTTTGTCTGAAATAGTTCATTAATATAATAGATTATTAACATTTGAAAAGAGCACCAAATCAAGTGTTGAAAAGCTTTTAATATATAATAAAAAATTGATATTTATATAGCTGTTGTAAAGAATTTATTATTTCCTGATTATTATTTTTCAATATTATGATATAAGTAAAATTATTTTTTCCCATAATGCACATCAATCAATCTAAGAGTTTATCTAACAATATCAATCCTGGAACAATATATATTTTATTTTAAAAGAAAAAGTCCTGGAGTTTAATGTTGAAAACAAATTTTACTTTTTATTTTTTTTTGGAATATTGATTATTAGTTGATACTCTCAGTTTTGATTTTATTTAATTATTATTTATATATTAGTCCTGCGATGATGAAAGTCACCAGCACAAACAGATGTGTATTTCCAATCATCTAAAAAAGAAATGAATTAATTTTGTAAATGAATACTAGATATTTCAAGAAGTCAAAATGAACTTTTTTGGTTTGGTGCCTGTCATATTTCACCTTGCTTTTAGAAGTGGACTAGTCCAGATTCCTTTTATACCTGATTGGATTAAGCATTCATTGCCACTAGCCAATGAGCTAACAGATAGATAACAATCAGCCAATGGTTGGTATGGATAAAAATCAGCCAATGGTTGGTATGGGCCAATAGACAGTGATGCTCTCTGAATCTGATTGCTTCCAGTGAGGTTGGTGATCTAGCAATAAATAGTCAGCCTTTTTGAAGGTAAGGCAGTGAATATCTGTTTAACCTAAGTGATGGTATGCATTGTCCATTGAAAGCACTGCTAATGTGAGCATTTCTATTATAGCCATTATTCTATAGGTCTACACAGTGAGGCAAGTCACAATAAGACTGGAAGCAGCTAAGACCAGACCCTATTTGAGGCAAGCTGTCTAAGCACAACCGGAAGAGTCATGGAATAAACTCACAAGGCAACTGATACATATAGCTAGAGATGAGTCAAGTTTTTCAAAACCACTGGCCTTGCATTAATTGAGACTGTATACATGGCAATATATTCAATGATCGTATATTATGTAAACATATTTAATCCTAATAAATCATATTAATTGAACTTCAGATGTTAACTTTGAGTCTTCAATCCAGACCAAACACAACAGGTGCAATCAAAATCCAGACCAAATACAGCAGTTACCACTTGTAATAGATTTAGATTGTTAAAGTTTTCTTGTTGGAAGATCATTTATCACTAAAACGGACATGCATGTTTGTTTCATTTTCATAAAATAAAGTTATAGGTGGCTATTTTTCAAAATAAAAAAACTTTATAAATAGATAATGGAAGATAATTTCTCACACACAAAAAAGTAAATCTGTGTAAGTAAAAGTTAGTATCATTTCCAGCAAATAAAGTTATAGGTCGTCATTTTTTCAAGTAAATATTGCCAGACTAATATGTATGGGAAATCTCACCGCTGACTAATATGTAAGTACTGTTTAATCTATGGTGATGTTAAGAAGATAGGATGAGAATAAAAGGAGGATATTTTCTACTATTTTACTATTTTATTTATCTAATCTGAACCTGCTTTCATAAGAGTAAATTAAAAATTGTGCCAGCATATAAATAACTTATTCAAAATCTAATTAGATTTTTTTTTTCTCCATTTATTTCAATTTATTATATTTATCCTTTTTTATAGGATAAAAATATGTTTTAGAATGATGAATAACTTTAAAAATAATATTAACCAAATCGAAGTCATGTATAATAAATGCAGATTTATGAATTCGTCTTTAGTTTTAATTAACTCTTAGCCCGCCTCTTACGATAGGTCTCATCGACGATTGACGTCACTCTAATTCTGTTATTTTTAATGCTAGGATAGCCATTTTACAGTTATTTGTTAGGTTTTAAAAGTTCTGTAAGATGCTGCCCTCTTCTGAATTATTTTACAAGTAAAAAATCAATAAAACTGTCGATAAACCTAAACAAAGAAAGAAGCTTGTCGGTGATTGGCTCTTAGCCATCAAAGACATTCTGATTGGCTGGCAAGGACAAAGAAACCACCTAATCAAAGAAGAATGCTAAGATTTTCAATTCGAAAATGATAAATCAGTGTTTTAGACCATTATAAAGTATACTTTGAGAAATTATGAATTATTTAAGTAAAATAATGCTAAAAACTAAATTATTTAAAAAAAATATTTATGATTTTAGTAAAAATATTTAAGATTTTAGCAAAAAAAATATTTACTTTTTCGTAATGTAAAACTAAAAAAAAACATTTACGTCAGCAAACTTTTTATTCATTACTAAGTTTAGCTTTTAATTTTGCCACTATGAAATGTTTCTACAATAAACAAATAGAAATTTATTTTTGAAAGAACTTTCGTTCACTTTCATAACCTGACAAATTATTAATATACTTTTTACAAACGAATCTAAAGTGAATATGATATTAAAAGGTTGAATATATTTTGACAATTGACTTTGTCTTGACCAATTAAAAGTCTTGATTTTTAACTCACTCAGGCCAATAATATAATTAGTGGTTTAAGGGTTAATATTTTAAGTTTAATTCTATAAACTATTTATACCTAATCAAATTACTACCAAACATAATATTCATTCGACCAGGAAGTGGATCACTAAGTATATTATCTATATTTTGATACGCTACCATTATAACAATTAATCATAAAAGAGAATATGGCCCTAATTGTGATCTGAGAGTTTTTAAAATTATATGCGAAGAGAGAGAAATGATCGCAAACATAAAGTAAAAAAAGCTATGGTTATTACACAACGTAATGAACCAAAAATCAAATAGCATTCACATTAGCAAAGTATTAATGTTCTCAGCAGACGAACCATGAATATGGTGCGAAAATGTTAAAAGTATATTTTGTGCAATAAATTTTACTAAATTTAAATTCAGATTTAGTACTTCTTTTACATTAATGGTATAAATTATTTATAATTAAATTGTAGAAAATTTAGTTTTTAAGTTGACATATGAAGGGAATGCTTTCAACAGCAATTCATTAATAATTTTGAACACATCAACATCATATTAATATATATGTATATGTTCATTGTTTCTCATATATATATATATTAATATAACAATTATTTAAATAATATTCCATTATATTATGCTATGTTATCAAAAAGAGCTTCCAAAAAATGTGTAACCTTGATATGAAGTATTATCAACATATCCTTCTTTTGATAAAATTATAAAAAAATTAAACAAATTCATCTTTCACATTATTGTGACAATGCTTATTTAATTTTAATGATAATAATTATTAAATTTAAAGTTCATACGGTAATATTTAGATTAATAATAAAAAATTAAAACATAAATGGTAAAAGATTATAAGTTTCATAGTTTTGGATATATTTTTTATAGTTTTTATGGGCCTAGTGATTTGGTTTTTGTAATATTTTATGATAAAATATGAATATAAATTTAAATTATATTACTAGATGTATATATGTTATGATATATATATATAGTTATTTGTATCAAATCGAAGATTTTCACGGGCTACATATATAAATAAAATATTATCCTGGTACATCCATGTATAATTTATTAAATATATATACAAAACAACGTTTCGACCAGGTCACTGTGGCCAACCAATTGAAACGTTGGTTTATATATATATGCAATAAATTATGTATGGATATACCCAGATAATACTTTGATATTTGATATATATATATATCGAAGGTGGTATATTGTATATAAATGGGCATAATATATGTATATATAGCTTAATTGATGAATATATATATATTGGCTGCAGAAAGGGGTTTGCTGTTAACTAAAAGGAAGACCTTTGACTCTTCTTGGAGGCCTTAAAGGAACCAAACAGGGCAAATTCCTAACATTCACTCCATAAGTCCTTGTCCCTTGCAGCTGTTATTACTATGTGATTATTCATATAGTATATGAACAAGAATGGGCGCTTACCAATATGTATTAGCCAGCTTGGTGAGTTTATTGGCTTTTTATTTATGAGTTTAAAATCAAATAACACCATGATCTTTTTTCTCAGTTGCCTGATATGGCAATATGAATGTGTGTGTGAATGAAATTTTTTTTTTCTAATAGATATACAATCATGACAGACAAAAAAAATAAATCATGGCCTTATTTTGAGTCTGTATGTAAACCATGACCTCCAGCTGGGACGGAATAAAAACCAAGCACTGCTAGTGTCATCACAAACGTTATCCATTAGTCAGAGAGGCAGTAGTCTAGGCAAATAGGTTAGGATTCATCCTTGTCCTGACATATGTATTTTGTGCATGGTTGGATTCAAGGTACTTTTGCTTGGATTATTGGTCTTGTTGAATGAATACACGATTTTGATCGGCACAGAGGCTGCGTTTTTTTTTTCCGAGTTTGGCTGTAAAGTCACCAGCCAAGGCAGCTATTGGTGGCCAAAGGTGGACAGTACTAAAAATCCTCTGATTGCAGACCCAGATTGCCAACTGATCACTTTCAAGTGAAGGAAGATTGTAAGAATCTGAAAAAAGAACTGTCTCATATTAAATGGGACATTATTGGACTTTGTGAAGTTAGAAGAATAGGTGAAGAGACAATCGATTTAAAAAGTGGACATGTGCTATACTACAAAGGCACAAATATAGGAAGTACAAGTGGAATAGGATTCATTATAAATAAAAAGTGGAAGAATAACATTGTGGGAATCGATGGTGTATCCGATAGTGGTAAGATTAATTATTCAATCCAATAGCAGATACCAAAGGGAAATAATTTAGGTTTATGTTCCAACAAGTCCTCATAGAGATGAAATGGTAGAAATTTTTTATAAGGATGTACGAAAGGTTTCTGGTCAGAGTAAACAACATTTTAAAATTGTTATGGGAGACTTTAATGCTAAAATTGGTAAACAAATGAAAGATGAAAGTACTGTAGGTAATTTTGGTTATAGTAATAGAAATGAGCGAGGTCATAGGCTTGTGGAGTTTTCAGAAAAAGAAAAACTTTATATTATGAATTCTTTTTTTTAGAAAAATGTTAAAAGGAAATGAACATGGAAGCATCCAACTGAAACTACAGTAGAATTGAATTATATTTTGACTAACAAAAAAACATATTTTAAAATTGTAATGTCCTTAATAAATTTAACACTCAGGAAGTGATCATCAATTAGTAAGATGTAAGATACATGTTAATGCTAAATTAGAAAGACAAAAATTGTTAAGGAAAACAATATTTACTGTTGATATTCCTAATCTTCAGAAACATTCTAATGAATTTAAATTAGAACTTATAAATCGGTTTCAAGTATTAGTAGATTTTGAACATGATTCAGATTTGAATGAAATTAATAAGAAAATAACTGATACACTTTTAAAAATCACAACAAAGGTAGCTGGTAGAAAAAAGCAGCAATTGGCCAATAAAATTTCTATTGAGACTAGAGAATTTATGAAGAAATGAAGGAATATGAAAATATATAAAAATGATGCTTTAAGAAGGATTGAATATTTCAAATTTTGTAAAATGTTGGGAAAAAGAGTTGATAATGATATAAGAAAGTATAACTGTGAATTAGCAAAAAAAGCTGTAGAAGAGAATAAAAGTCTCAAGAGTGTAAAACAACATTTTGGTATTGGTAGAAAACTTGTATCTGCAATAAGAAAAAAAGATGGAACTATTACTAAAAAGAGATATGATATCATGAAATGGGTAGAAGAGTTCTATCAAGAATTATACAGCAATAAAGAACAAGTACCTCCTACATCTGTTATACCTTCTCAATTGCCCAGGATTTTAAATGAAGAATTGAGAGAAGCAATTAAATTTATGAAAAAGTGAGAAGCTCCAGATAATGATGGAACTATAAGTGAAATATTAAAAGGATCAGTTGAAGAAATAGAATTTTTTTTGGCAAAGTTTTATAACAAGTGTCTAAATGATAAAGATGTACCAGATGTTTGGAATAATACAGTATTAATATTAATATTTTAAAAAGATAATAAAGAAGATATTAGAAATTACAGACCTATCAGTTTTATACAAAATTTTTACAAAGAAAATTACAAATCATCTACAGAGAACAGTGGATTACAACCAACCCAAAGAACAAGCTGGATTTTTTAAAAGTGATTTTAGTATAGTGGATCATAACCAAGTATTGAGAGGTTATAAAAAGGACCAATGAATATGAGTTGTCATTATGCTTTGGATTTGTAGATCATGAAAGGGATTAAAGCATTGGAAGATCAAGACATAGACCCAGATTATTGTCATATTCTGAAGAATATTTATAAAAATGCAACAGCAACAATTAAATTACATAATGATACTAGGAAGGTTAACATTGAGTAGGGTGTAAGACAGGGTGACTCCATATCTCCAAAAGTTTTTACAGCAGTGCTGCAAGAAGTATTTTGTGGATTAAAATGGGAAGCTAAAGGAGTAAAAGTAAATAGAGATTATTTAAGTGATATAGATTTTGAAGATGATGTAGTTGTTTTTGCAAATAATGCTTCAGAGCTTCAGGAAATGTTGCAAGAGTTATCATATGAAAGTAAAAAAGTAGGAGTAAAGGTAAATGTTAAAGTAATATTCAATAGATTTTCTCTAAAGATGAAAATAAAGATTGATTATGATGAGTTAGAAGAAGTTAACAACTACAAATACCTTGGTCAGATTATTACTACAGATGGAAGCATAATGAATGAAATTAATTATAGAAATAAACTTGGTTGGAGTGCTTTTGGTAAAAATAATTTAATATTAAAGGAAATATGCCTATATGTTTGAAAAGGAAATGTGTTTTACCAGTTCTTACTTATGAATCTGCGATTTGAACACTTAATAGAAGAGCAGTACAGATACTTCTGACCACTCAAAGAAGTATGGAGAGATGCATTCTAGAAGTAATAAGAAGAGATTGAAAACACAATACATGGGTAAGAGAACAAACAGGTGTTACTGACATCGTTGAAAGAATTAAAAGACTGAAGTGGATTTGGGATGGACTTATTGGTAGAAGAAATGATAATAAATGGTCAATTGAAATCTTAAACTGGATTCCAAGAGATTGTAAAAGAACTAGAAAGATACCACATGTAAAATGGATGGTTGAAATAAGAAAGTGTGCAGAGATGATGTAGAGAAGAGAGACTAGAAATCAGAGAAGATGGATTGAACTTGGAGAGACCTTTAACCTGCAGTGGATTGATAATGATTAATGACGATGATTGTATATATTTTATATGTATACATATATATCCATATACATAATAAGATAACAATAAATCAAAGTTATAAGGAGACATAATGTTTAGTTGCTTGTTTAAATAATAAACTATTTCTGTATTCATGTATTTATATATATCTTATAGCTCTGAAGAAGGCTGTTGGTCAATCAAAACTGTATGGTTGATTAATTTTAATAAAATAAGAATTGTAACAGCAATATGGAAGGTGTATTTGTTTAATTGTTTTATAACTTTAATATGCTTACTTTTTGAAACATGTATAAGCTATATTGTTCTTAAATTCAACAAAGTTTAAATTGTTACATTTTTATTTACTATTGTCAAACTTATTCCACTCACAACTTTGACAACATCCACCTCAGATAAATACAATAATGATTACTACTAATCATTTTCTAAACTAGAGATTATCTCTAGCACAGATATAAACTTTAACCTTTAGTTAAAGATTAAAATATCTGATTTTTTAAATTTTAAACATAGACAAACCTGGAAATATTCACCTTTCTCTTTCCCATGTATAATATCTTTATAGATATATTAAACAATTTCCATACTTCCCTATTCTTTTTAAATTCATATAAATAAAGATATAATAAAAGGCAAATGACCCCCAAGATGCATTTTGTGCTGAATCAGCACTCATCAATTGGCCCACGTCACTATCTATTATATAAAGAGTATTTATCTATAGTAAATTGTTACATTTTTATTTACCATTGTTAAACTCACTCCAGTCACAACTGTATTTATCTGAGATGGATGGTCTCAAAGTTGTGAGTGGAGTTTGTCTGTCAATGGTAAATAAAAATGTAACAATTTACTATAGATACATACTTTTCATATAATAGAGATATATATGGGAGATAATGACCTGGGCCAACCGATGAGTGCTGGTTCAGCATGAAATGCATCTTGGTGGTTGTTTGTCTTTTATTGTATCTTTATTTATATGAATTTGAAAAGAATGGGGAAGTATGTAGGTTGTTTCATATATCAAACAATTTAAGAATAAAATTATTTTAGAATATGATCACTTGTTGTGTCTGTTGTCCAACAACTTTTACTTTTAGAAAGCTATAAATATCTTTTTAAGGCTATTTGAAAAAGCGGAAACATGTAAGTGCAATACTGCAGAAATTAATAAAAGTAAATCTTAATGCATATTTAGGATTACTACTAATTTCACATCAAACATACCTAGTATCTCAACCTTTTAATATTCCTTCAAAACTGTTTTTGATCACATTGTAATAATGAAAACATTCAAATGAAAATTACAGTATTCCAGTTAAGTAGCTATCATGCTTATTTAAAATGAATACCTATATTCTTATAAGAATTATATCAACACTTTTACACCAAAACATATTTGAAAGTTATTTCAAATATGATGGCAAATAAAGTTGGTTTGATATACATGTAAAATCCACTACGAATAGAAATGCAATGGCTGCAAGACACCTTAGCTGGTCTATGCATGAGGGTCCAAAAAAAAATGAATGAAAAAGTAAGAAAAAATAAACATAAAACAAAAGGTCAAGAAAAATTATATAAATTTAGAGAAATTAATTGTACAAAATTAAGTTAAAGATATTCATCATGGGAAAGAAGTTTCCTTTGCAACTCTTCTGTATTTTAGCAAACTAAAACATATTAAAAATTATCTCTTTTTACAATGTTTTCCAAACAATTAACCCCACTTGCTTTAGATTCGCCTATATAATTAGAAAGTAGGTTGAAGATAAGAATAGCCACTCTTATCTTTATAAAGTCATAATCTTGTGTGAAGATTTGCAGAGGTCCCTCTAGTGGCAAATTTAATGCTCAAGATGCATAGTTTCAAGGTTATAGCCTTAAATATATTGAAGCAATGGATCTGAAAGTCCGATCCATGCTTCACAGCCTCCTATAAACTTAATCAGTATTGTAGACCTGAATTAAGTTTATAGCCTAATATCAGCAGGGTTTTGCATTACAGCTAAAATTAATTACGTTTATTAAATTTGTATGTGCAGTAAATATTTTGTTTTAAATAAATTTCGTTCCAAGATTAAATTGCTGTTTAAAAAATTACTTGTTAAAACCTTTTAATCAAACATATATATATGTCAAGCGTATATATATGAGTTAATGCAAAATTCTGCTGAAATAAAATGCTTATTTTATTAAAAGAAATAAGAATATATTTTTCTTTTTAAATCTTGTTAAAATATGGCGTATGATTTTATTTTGAGATAAGCCCGCCAACATTTTCTAAAGGAATGTATGTTTTTAATTAGTTAGCCCATTCAAGGCAAATTAAAGATGGCCTTTTTAATTAATAAAAATTCAAAGTTTAAAGAAAGAAATTTAGAATAAAAAAGCAAAAGTTATTTTTAGAAAATGTTACCTTGAAATAAAGGAGTGGGGGGAGGGCTTATCAAGATCTAAGATCATACACAAAACAATAGAAGGTAGCTTACAAAAAAGGTATAAATAGGAGAGAGCACAAAAGACTTGGCTTTTTCCCTATTAGAGATTTCCCCTGCTTGCTGTCAGTCAGATTTCTCTTTGGAGAATTCTTTCAGATTTTTTTTGTGCGTACTTTTCAGTCAGATTTCTCTTTGGAGAATTCATTGAGATTTCTCTGGTTGCTTTTTCAGATTTCTCTTTGGGAGAACTCATTCAGTTTTCTCAGATTTTGCTTCTCATTTAGATTTTGCTCCAAAAAGCTATTCAACTGTCATCCTCAAAACCACATATCAGTTCAACATGCAACAAGTTAGAAGTCATATGAATTTGATGGATTTGATTATGTTTGGTGGTTAGGCAAATAGCTTTGCCTGCCACCGAGGTCCTAAAACCATCACAGTGCCATAGTATCCAACCAATATTAATCTGAACTCTCTACCATGTCTGTGGGACTCTTCATGAAAGAATGCTATGTATTTCCATTTTTCCTTGTCCAGACAAATATCTATCGATGGACGGATCAAGCCACGAACACCGCGGGAACAGGACTAAGGAACAAGGATGGTAATCATATCTCTCCTCATGAACTATATACTATTCTACCCTTTTTTGATCATACCTTTCTAAATTGCATTATTGTAGTATATTTCTGAATTGTTATATTTAATTATATTTGTAATGTAATTATTTCTATTAGCCAAATCTTAGATGTATATATATATTGTGTGATCATCTATCGATTATATTTAACCCTTTTCCTGTGCTATTCCTCTTTGCTAACATGTTATCAATATTTCGTAGTCCATTGCGGTGTAAGTAAAGGTTAATTTCTCATTTAAAATATCTTTCCAATTTCATTTAAGTTTGTAAATTAAATACGAGTCAGTTTCTTTTGTTTGCCAACTTGATCTCCTCAATGATGCCTCTTTTGTCCGCCATTAGCTCATTACGTATATCTTATTTAGCTATATACGTCTTAAATAATTTTAAACTGTTTTTAGCGCAAAGCAATTAGAAAATGCTGTGCGAAAGATTTTTTTTATTGTGCTTTATTGAGGAGATTCGAGTTGACAATTTTATTAAAATTGGGAAGATAAGACTTAGACCGCAAAAATATTATATCGTTTATATTCGTTTTTATTGTCTGATTTGTTTTTCATTAATCTTCAGGGGGAAAAGCGGAGGCCATTAAAACATTACTAACATTTTAAAGTCATTAATTAAATATATTATTTAACTAAAAAGCTTGAGTTTTCTAATTTTATTTTAATGCTTTATTTTGCTTTTCCAATGATCCAGGCATGCAAAACACATTTTTCATAGTACTTTTATGCACATTTCACTGTTTAGTTCCATAGGTATTCTTGTCCATTGTCTCTCCCCTGATGCTAAGCTTAGGCCGGGTGAGCAAATAATTTACATATGTCTCAGATAATGTTGTTGGTTCATAATTAGACTTGGTAATAGGTGAAGAGGGCAGAGGTCATAGTATTCTTGATTTAATCTCGCATATGGGTGGCCTCGATGTACTTTCTCCTAGTATTCGAACTGAGTTAAACCAACATACGTCATCTGACTGCCACAATATATGTACTTATGTATTGTAAAATATATTGTTAAACATTGTGATTTTTCTAGTGAATGGTAATAAGAAAGTCACATACATAAAAGTTTTAATGAATGTTAATTATTGGATAAGCATTATTTATTATTTATAGTTACAACGTGTGTTCCGAATGGTTTAACGCCTAGCAGAGGAAGATTGTTAAAATCTGGTATATGAGTTTCCTCGGTTCACTACCAGTGCTCGAATCTCTTGTAATCTCTCAAGCAATGGCAATAATATATGTCTATTTTTGTCACATATTGTTTGTTACTATTAAAATTGTAACATAATTATGATCAAATTTTATTCAATATTGACATTTTATACATTATGGCTTTTAACAAATTTATTGTACAAAGCCGAATCCGAGAATGAGTCTTCTCAATTATATTTTTTTTTACAAATTTTATTTTTGTCCTTTATTAATATTATTATTGAGATTTTTTAGGGCCAAATTATTTGCAATCAGGCTCCTTTTATGGAAAAGGCTGATGAATCATTTACAAATTCCTATAAGGTAGGGATCTCACAATTTTAATAGCGCTCAAGCTCTGTCTTAGAAAAGGCTAGCCCTGTACAGGTGGACCATTTATTAGAATAAAGCACCCATCAGAGTCACCTTATCATTAAATAGGATGCCATTTTGGCAAAGATGACCCCTTTTGAAAGATTAGAGTTTCAGCATTTCAGGTCAGTGATCGTCTATAATAGATATATTATTAGTTGTTAAAAATAAGATATTTGCAGTAAAGAACAAAAAAAATAATTGAAAGTTAAAAGCCTATAATTATTATCAATGATGAGACTGGGACAAAACCAATAATACATCACATAACCAACAAAATATCATAGACATCACGTTATCACCATTTCTTATGCTTGCTCCCAGATCCAAGGCTCTTCACTTGCGAATGTCACAAGCTAGAAACTAGTCTGAGGATATTGGATGAGTAGGTGCAGGGATCTCAGATCCAATGCTCCTCACTGATGAAGGCCACAAGCCAGAAACTAGTCTGGGGATATTGGATGAGTATGCACTAGATAGGGATTTTATGCACAAGCTTTCTGGCATCCATTGATTACTTTGGCTTGCACTGAGTGGTGCTACTGTGTGGTAAGTTTTGGCTGTTTTAAAATATCATAGACATGCTTCTCCCTATTCTTTTATCATCTGGTGTAAGCTTTAGCAATCAATAGATGCTAAACGGTAATCTTATTAAATCCATAACCAGTACTTTCCTACCCAAATCACTGAGGAGCTTTTTGGATTTTTCTGACCTTTTGAATCTAATGTAAATTTTCTCCCATCCGCCATTTTTACACCCTTTGTTATATCTTTTAAATCTAATTCACATCAGTCATTTTTTCTTACACTTTGTTATATGAGCAAGCTATCGATCCAATTATATAATATAGATCTAAGTCTGATTCAGTTTTTATATGTTATAATAACTTTTGATTTTTTTATAATCTTTGCCGTCTTTATTCTTAATCGAAACTTACACAAGCGGGCAAAAGAATTTAATAAAATAAATTTGCTAATAAATAAAAATATGGGTAAGCTAAGGTTATGGGGTGTGTATTAGATATATTTCTTAATTTTCTTAATAGTTCTCTCTGGAATTACAACTCTGTGAAGTTCCCAATCTGTCTATCCTGCTAGACATTTTATACTCAGGAAATGAATAACTGTCTAAGAATGCCCGTAACCTTATTGTGACGAGGTAAACTATGTTATCTAACTTATTAGTATTAAAAAACATAATTTATCTTTAATTATAGATTTTTTTAATTACTCTTTAATCCGTTCTTTTAATTATTCTCTTAATCCATTCAACTAAATTTTTAATTAGTCAGTTTAAACACTTATAATTATTTAAATACATATTTCTATCAAAGATAGAGTATTGCCTTAAAATTCAATACTCAAGAATCTAAGGATCCAGGTTCGAATCCCATGCTAGTACTGTCACTGGTCAGGCCAGCAACACCTGAAGAAGAGCAGAGAATAATACCACTCGAAATATTGAGTAATCTACTACCCCATGTTTGTCTTTGTGTGTTATTACTAACAATTGTTTGTATTTGGAAAAGTGTAAGTAAAGTTTAAAATTTTCTAGATATTCAACATTTAATGATAGATGATGGAATTAGTCCAACATATTATCACATCTAAAATACATCATCATATATCTTAAATAATTTTATCTACTTTCCAAAATAAAGTTTATTTACACTCTAAGAAAGTACAGAAGGTTAGTCCATATTCTAGGTCTCATTTTTATCTATGACATTGTGTATATCACTTAAACCAGTACACCATTTAAATTTCAAACATTAGATGATTTTTGTGGTCTTTGTAAAAGAGTTCGAAACCCAATCTCACATTTATTTCTCATGTTCCAGCTTTGACCAGATCAGGGCGGAAATACCAGCCTTATTTAAAAATAAAAATATAAATATTGGATATATGTTTAAGGAATTTGGTAAAGGTCTTTTTTCGAATGTACGTTCTAATATCTTTGTTCTCTATGCTATATACTGCACAAGATGCATATGTGTCTATGAAAACAATTCAAGAAGACCACTGATTGCTTTTAGAAATAAGCTAGAAACAATAAGAGAAAGGGATCGAAACGTTTCCGAATACAAGGTATATATAAAACCTAATCGGGACTCTCTCAATCTTCAAAGCTATAGCATGACACACTTGCCTTAATAATAATATCTGGGTTTTTTTTTATTATTATTATTATTGATTTGTTGTATCTAGTGTCTTTGATTTAATTAATGTTACATAAATAAATAAATGTAACCAATGTTTTTCTTTTCAAAGAATGAATAAAGTACCCTTGGAACATAAATTGTGAAAAGTACAATCAACAATTATAATATCCTCACTGTTTATAACTTACAAGCTTAAGAGATAGGGTCATGTGATCTATGAATTGATCTATGACTTTTATTTTGACTATTTATAATAGATATATGTTTGATAAACGCCCGGCGATTATAATTTATTTTAAAGATGTAAATATTTCACATGTTTTACAGTCATAATCTAAAATAAAATGCTGTATTTAAAGGTTTTTAATGATATCTGGTTACCAGCGATTATTCATTTTCTCTTTTAACAGTTTCACGCTTTTTTTCTTCTAATTAAATAATAAAAAACAAAACAAACTGAAAAATGTTTTACAGGAAATAAAGAGATTCCATTATCAGCCAGTTAAATACCATTAGTAACCAAATAAATAATTAACAGAAAAAAATTCCACCCGTTCTTTTGAAATAATAATAAAATTAAATGAGACGGAGTTTTAAATTACATATTGATTAATGTTGGGTGGAACAACAATAATTGTTTTCAACTAAAGTTGACTGTGAAATTTCTCATTAATTTTTTCTATTTCTTGATGAGAGATGATTTTGTCGCAGAATAGACTAACTAAATGAATATATTAACATTTATTACATAACTGATAATTAAAAACAAGCTGATAGCAAACCAAATTATCTACTTAAATAATTAAATATATATAAGTCGAAGTAAAAATTTCAATGCAACGATAAAGTTTAAGCGCAAATGATTATTGATAATGAAAATGTTTAGAATTAAAAGAAAAAAGATTTAAAGAAAAGAAAGTATTCTTATATATATATCTGTACTAGGAATTCCCCGATATGACTTTAATATTGTTCGTAAATAAAAAACAAAAGCTAAATAAGTATTACACACGTTATTATATTATATATTTTGTTATATAAAATACATTATCAATCAGATTTATATATTGCTACAATAATACTTTCCTCTATATTTTTTTAAACAACTAGTTTTAATTTGGAAATTATTAGATTAAAACATAAGCGAAAGACTAAGAAAAATGTGGTTAAAAGATCGGATAAAGTGGAGAAAAATAAAAAGATAATTTGGAAAGATAGATTTGTATTGTTGAAGTGAATAAATAAATAAATAATTTAATGAACAAGTTTTCAGAAAGTGGAGTAATAGCTGGAAACCAAGCCCATAATTTTGTGTAAATAATTTTGAACGTTTGCTTTTTAAAAACAAATAGTTTCATAAACAATAAATATCCATGGATCCTATTAAATGTTTTAAGGTTAGAAATAAAATCTAAAGCGTCAACTATTATCTAGCAGTCAAGCATTGGTCCCTGAGTGGTTAGCACAGCTGCCTTACAAGCAGTTGTCCCAGGGTTCACATCCACCGATGCTTTGACACATTAAAAAAAACTATTATCCAGTAACCTTATTTTGGATACCAATCAGCTTCTTTCTTCTCTTACACTTAATCCTCTTATCTTATTTAATATAATTCCTCTGTTTTTAATATCATGGGCTTAAATTTACAAATAGAGTTAAATACACCTGGGTCTTGTTTTATGAGGTAGATAGGTTCCTCAGAAAATGCGCACAAAAAAAGTCACACAAAAATAAATGTAACTTACCTTAAAAAATGGGGGATATGTTCCAGTAATTTTCAGAAGTCACATAAAAGTAAAGCAGGAAGGAAAAATTATTTTAAAATTCACATTAAAAAAATAAGGAAATAAAATATGACTAATAAAAAATTTCAAATATTTGAAAAAAATTAATACAAGACAAACTTTTTTTTATTAAGTACAGTATTTAATTTTACATTTTTTCATACATATTTTAATCATTACCGCTGTTTGACAATATACATTCGTTTGTGAACTAGTAAGAAATCAGATTTGTGATGTACAACTAGCGCCACTTTCAGTCTTGTGCTGTGTTAATGGTTTTCTGTTTCTATATTAAAAAAATGAGATCGCAATCAAAACAAAAAAATTATACATTATCATTAGAAAGATTATTTTCAGTTTATAAAATCAATAAAATCTTCGTTATTTATTTTAAAAATCTAAAAAAATATTTATTTCTGTTAATAGCTAACAAAATACGTTTTAAAAGTTTAAAATTTTTGAATATTTATTGTGATATTTTTATACGTACATATAAATTTATTATTATTATTTACTCATTAGTATAAGTAGGTTATTTACAAAGAAGCTAAGATTCTAAATACATCTTCAGGCCATATTCACATTAGCTGCTAATATAATGTTATATTTTTGAAAAAAATAAGTATTTCAAAAGTTATTAATAATTTAAATTTCTTGATATCTAATAAATATAGTGAAATATGAAAGATATTAAGAAGAAACATGAATCGCATAACTTCAAAATCGCATTAAAATAATCCGCATAAAACGAGACCCATGTGTAATGCCATAGTTTTTCAAAACTGTAAAATAAAATTATTTATTTAAAGATTTTTAAAAGATTCTTACTTCCAGATATTATCTTCCTCCAGACTTTCATCAGCATTTCAATATTACAAATCCTATTTTTTTCCAATTTTTCTTTTACAATTGTTTTCATTTTAAAAATGTAAAAAAATTTTATATAGTTTAATTTTTAAGACAATATTTCTGTGCATATAGCTAGCTAAAAATTAAAATACAAAATGTTCAAATAACTCTCCTAAATGTTATTTTTTCAACAGTGCCCTCTGTGAATAAATATAAAGCCTGAACTTTAAACAGCATAATTCAAAAGAATATTCTTATTCACAGAGTGTGTTGATGAAAACGTAACGTTTGGGAGGGTAATTTGAATATTCTGTAGTTTAACCAAAAGACTGTTTTTTCCAAGGCCCCCCCCCCCCCTCCACCTCCCCTCTCCCTCACTATTTTTTTGTCAAAATATTTTGTTTGCATTTTTTGTGGGTTGTTTTAAAAGTTCTGTAGGATGGTGTCTTCTTCCTTTTTTTTACAAAAAAAAAAAAAAAAAAAAAACTAAATATAACAAAAAAAAAACAAAGGTTGGTGGTTGTTGGTGGGTCTGCCCCCCCTCCTCACACAC
Source organism: Epiperipatus broadwayi (assembly GCA_028023455.1). Classification (NCBI taxonomy): domain Eukaryota; kingdom Metazoa; phylum Onychophora; class Udeonychophora; order Euonychophora; family Peripatidae; genus Epiperipatus; species Epiperipatus broadwayi. The sequence continues at coordinate 4,528,150 of JAQFVV010000052.1, forward strand.
CTACATATTCTTTGAAAAAAAAAAAAAAAAAAAAACAAAAAAAAAAAAAAAAAAAAAAAAAGAAATTGTTTTTAAATTCATTTTTAAACCTTTATTATTTTTAATTTATAAATATAAAAATTAATTTTAAAATAAATAAAAAAAAAAAAAATAAAAATTATAAAAAATTTTAAAAAAAATTTTAAAAATTTTAATGAAGATTAAAAAGAAATAATTAATTACTTTTAACTTACATATTATTTTTTTTTTTTTTTTATATTTTTCTTTTTATTTCTTATATAATTATTTATAAAAAAATAAATAATAAATAATATTTTAATAAAAATTTTTTTTTTTTTAAAATTTAAAAATAATAAAAAAATTTTTTATAAACATAATTATAATTATTTAATAATTTTAAATGAAAATTAATTTTAAATAGTATTAGTTTTTGTTTTTTGGTTTTGTTTAAAAAAAAAAAATTTTTTTATTTAAAAAAAACAAAAAAAAAAATAAAAAGAAAAAAGTTAATATACATTTGAGTCTCGTTTTATGCTGTAGATAAGTTCCTCAGAAAATACGCACAAAAGAAATCGCACAAAAATAGACATAACTCACCTTGAAAAATGGGGATAGGGGTTGTAATTTTCAGAAATCACATAAAAGCAAAGCAAGAAGGAAAAATTACTTTAAAATTCACATTAAAAAAATAAGAAAATAAAGTATGACTAATAAAAAATTTCAAATATTTGAAAAAAAAATACATGACAAACTTTTTTACCTTTTTTTTATTAACTACAGTATTTAATTTTACATTTTTTCATACATATTTTAATCATTAGCAGTTATTTGGCCATTTGACAATATGTGTTCATTTGTGAAATGTTAAGAAATCAGATTTGTCATGTGACATACAACTAGCACCACTTTCAGTCTGGAGCTGTGTTAATGATATTTTGTTTCTATATTAAAAAAATGAGATTGTAATCAAAACAAAAACATTATAGATTATCATTAGAAAGATTATTTTCAGTTTATAAAATCAATAAAATCTTTGTTATTATTTATTTTAAAAATCTAAAAAATTATTTATTTCTGTTATAATTAACAAAATATGTTTTAAAAGTTTAAAATTTTTTGACTATTTATTGCGATATTTTTATATGTAAATATAAATCTATTATTATTATTGTTTACTCATTAGTATAAGTAGGTTATTACATAAAAGCTAATATTTTAAATGCTGCTTCAGGCCATATTCACGTTAGCTGCTAATATAACATTATATTTTTGAAAAAAAAAAGTATTTAAAGTCAAAATAAGTTATTAATAATTTAAATGTCTTGATGTCTAATAAATATAGTGAAATATGAAGGATATTAAGAAGAAACATGAATCACATAACTTCAAAATCACATTAAAATAATCCGCATAAAATGAGACCCATGTGTAATGCCACAGTTTTTCAAAACTATAAAATAAAATTATTTATTTAAAGATTTTTAAAAGATTCTTACTTCCAGATATTATCTTCCCCCAGACTTTCATCAGCATTTCAACATTACAAATCCTATTTTTTTTAAATTTATCTTTTACAATTGTTTTCATTTCAAAAATGTAAGAAAATCTTATATAGTTTAATTTTTAAGACAATATCTCTGTGCATATAGCTAGCTAAAAATTAAAATACAAAATGTTCAAATCACTCTCCTAAATGTTATTTTTCAACAGCGCCCTCTATGAATAAACATAAAGTCTGAACTTTAAACAGCATAATTCAAAAGAATATTCTTATTCACAGAGTGTGTTGATGAAAACGTAACATTTGGGAGGGTGATTTGAATATTCTGTAGTTTAATTTTTGTATTGTTTGCATGATTTTAATTCATATATTTAAAATATTACATATTATCACAGATTTGGCTTTTCTTAAGATTTTTTTTAAAAAAAAGTGCATAATCGTACTTACTATCTTAAGAAAATTAAATGAAACCAAATTCATGATTGCACTTGCTTGGAAATGTTATTAAGATCTTTAGCTGTTCGGTGAAGAGCATCTCTTTTGTGAAAAAATAACCTGCATGATTTTCTATATTATTTGGTATTATAGTGAATGAAAAATCAAAACTGAAGATCCATAAATTAGTCAGTCTCAAGGAATTTTTGTAAAAAAAAACATAATCTATGTAAATTTGAAGCAGTAAAAAAGAGAATATTTAAAAATATACCACAGATTTGTACAATGTAGGATACAAAGATTTAGCTCTCGTCCAGACTGTCAAAACTTTTAATTTAAAATTAGACATCCCTCTCCACATGTCAATGACAAACCTTGGATATCACTTTCATATATACCCAGGGATATACATAAGATAAATAAAATCTGTGCCGTTAGGCATCAAATTGCTTCACCCTGATTAACAACGCAAATGATAAACTGCCCACTGAGATGATATCCCAAATTGTATACAAAATTAGATGTAGCAATGTAAACTGCCATGCAGTTTGTTATGGTGAATCACATGCCAAATTACCCACCTGAATTGTGCAACACAGATACTCATATAATTGCACCAAAGAGCGCACTGAAACCAAATCCATTTTCTTCCAGCATGAATCCAAACTTGGTCACAGCTTTGAACCTACATCTGTCAACACTGTCTGTTCTGAATGTATTAATACCAGATATAAAATGAAAGAAGCCTGGCATATTGGTAAGTACAGATATGCAATCAACAAAAAATGATCCTGCATCCCCCTTTCAATAAAATGGCTTATGTAACTGTACTTATTTGCAATTCAAATTTTATGTAAATTTCCTGCTTTATTTATTCTCTAATAAATATCACAAGTTCTTCTTACAATTTGTGCTATAAGAATGACTATTAAGGTTAAATTAAAGTTTTTCTCTAAATACTTTTGTATGTATTTATTTTTTGAATTACAGTTTTCGAGATAAAGTATATTAAAGTTTTGACGTTATATTTCAAACTATAATTAGAATTTATTTGAAATTATATGTCAAAGCAGCTGCAATAAATTTTAATGTCTAATGATAGACTTCTTTGTGTCAAACAATGATGTCCCACGTTTGACATTAAAATTTAAATATACTAACAAATCAAAGCATATCTGTTTTGTCATATATAATATTTGTTAAAGCTACAATTATAGCCTAATAGCTAAAAATCCTATGTTGTGATTTGACTATAGCATATAAACAATAAGTTCTCTATCAGTAAGATATAACTAACACCTGTTTTGTTCTTTTTTTTTCATGTGTCAAAGCATCGGCCAGGAAGCAAACTCACAAACCCGGGATAACTGCTTGTAAGACGGCTATGCTGACCACTCGACCCCCAACGCTTGACAACTCATTTTGTTCTTTATGGTAATTTATCATTACTTGTGATCTTTTTAACACATTTTCATTTCATCATTTTAATTTTAGGGTCATAAAGTAAACTTTAATGAGCTATTATTAAGACACAAAAAGAGGATACAATTTTTTAAGTTATTTTGTATAGCAAATCTTAATTTTCAATATACTTATTATTTCTTTCACTAAACATTTTTAAGGATTGTCATAATAAATAGATATATATTTCAGTATTTATCATATGCATGAATAATAAAATCATTTACCCAGGGCCTGGAAATTCATGGACATTCTTTAATTACAGTGTTATTTTCTGCAAAGTGTATTTTATAATGTTAGGGTTCAAAATATTTTTGTCTATCCCAAATTTTTATAAAAAATGTTTACATATACAAACACATTTCACTTGTATAGAGGTGAATAGCAAACTATCCTTAACTCTGTATATCTTTGACATGGAGATCTTTGGGCATAACCCATTATTATCATGTTCATTTAAGCCATAATTGTAAAACCGTCTATTGAGATATTTCACTAATTTTTTTTAAAAGCAAAATTATGTATTTTCAAATATTGATTTTTTTAATTAAAAAAACAATCTGAAGAAGCCTTTATAATAAAAAAATTACAAAGTTAAAATATTTTAGTCCTTCTTTGAGATTTTCGACATTTTCTGAAATATGTGAGGACACCACTGTGCTTCAGTTTTAAATTATTCTCTCACAGCTATCTTTAATACTATTTTGTCAGTTTTGCATTTATTTAATAACAAAAAACTAGAACTAAAATAATATTTTATTAATCCAAAAAAAAGTTCTGAAGATGTCAGCATTGAAGAAGTTCACAGATACAGATTTCACCTATAGTGCTACTGAACAGTAACTTCTCATTTTCTCCACATAAGAGCATCTGCAAAAGCCATTATGCATATTCATTCTTTTATCAAAAATGAAATATATTTTCCAAAGTTTGTTTACATATCATATCATAGAATGCTCTCTTTCCAAATCTGTTACTCAGAACTATTTTGTGGGCAGACTCATAACAAGTCATTTTAATAAACTACCAAATATAATTTTACTTTTCATTTGTCAATGCCCATTCATTCAGTCTGATAAAAGGATAATAAGTAAGGAATGCCTTGTTAGGAGTCTGAGTAACGTATTTGGAATGAGTGTTTTGCAATATGATTGTAAACCTAAACAGTAGATATTCAAGCAGTAATAAAAGTTATTTATGTGCCTTTGAAATTAGTAATATTTGTTGATATATTTATGATTATTTATCACAAAAATATTTGTTTAATATTTATTTTTTTTAGAAAAATATTGTGATTAGATCAGATTTTATTAGAAAATATTTACTTTTAAAAGAAAACAAATCAGGAGAACAATCAATAACATATAGCCACAAGTAGTAATTGACAAAAGAATAATATTTTTATATTGACCACAGTAGATTTGTTTTGTATCATTTTTAAAAAATTATAAACAGAATTTTACATAAAATTTCTTTAGTTTTAAGGAATCTGAACAAAAATTTATTTGGGCATTACTAACTAAGTTAAAACAATTCTGACTTTTTAAATTTAACTTGTTTAGCTAAAAACTCCACCTATCAATTTCAAATGGAACTAGTAAGGGTAATGTTAAATATTCTTATGTGTTTGAACATTTTATTTTTACAATTAAACTTTTCTATATATATATTAATAATTTTAATTTTATTTATTATAAATGTAAGCCTTCAAGTATGGAAATTATAAAAATAAACATTTATATTTTTTAAAAAAAATGAAAATAAATATCGAAATGAAGTTCTTATCTATAGTTATCAATGGAACATGCATTATTTAATGTAATTTACCTATTCAAAAAAGTTAAAGGAATTAAATATTAAATTTTATGTTATTAAAAGAAGAATTTATTTAGAGCTAGTTATTATTAGAGAAAAAATCTAAATGTTAACCCTACTGCACACTGACAGATTTCTTTGTTTTCACTTGCTACAAATTTTCAACTTTTATTTTAATATTAAACCATTATTATTTATCAGAATATAATAAATTTGTCTTCATTTGATAGATATTTTTGTTTAGAAATTAAATAAATTTTAAAACATAACATTTGATGTTCAGAATTATTTTAAAAATTATACTACTATCAAAAAAAGCACCATTTCTGTCATTAATTGCTAGGCAGAGCACAGTCAATTTGCAAAATCTTATTTGTTTGACATTTGTTTTAAAAATCTGAATGATTAATTATTAATATCTAGTAAACCTATCAATTTATGCTTTAAAGCATAGCTTGAATAATAGTTATCAAATTTTAAAAGTTTGAAGTATATTATTGTTAGTATTTTTCATGTTCCAAGTGCATTTTGAATTTGAACTCTGGGATCAAGACATTTTAGAATCCAAAGTTAGATTTTAAAATAGGAAAAAAAGCTATGTTTTGAGGAAAGTAAAGAAAAATAAAACCTGAGATAAGTTTTAATTTAATATAAGAACATTGCATTTTAGTAATTAGAATTAGTTATTATGTTATATATAAGAGGATTCATACTCTGTGATAAATCCATAGGTATTATGGTACCCATGTGATCTAGCTTTTTGTGCTATGATCCAGTGCTTTTGAGTGACTGTGTCCTGTGACTTTTTGGTAGGTTCCAATATATATATACATGTTGAAAAATTTGTGAATCTACAGGATAGAACAGAAAACATTTCCACATTACAGTGTAAATAAAGCAGTAAGTGGTCTTAAAATATAGCAGATGTTGGAGGGGGGATCCGCTGTAAATAAAAATTAATATTTAATAAGTAGATTATTGCATGTTTATTATTATTATTTTATTTTATTTCATAGGTTTTATATGTGTATAGAAGAAAAAAACATGTTGGTATATCAATATGTACATACATACATATATATATATATAAATACTACATGTATTGTACATTAATATTATTCAATACTACCATCTTCAGTTTAATATACAAATAAAAGTAATTTTGATAAACACTTTGCAACAAGCATTTAGCAATTCAGTAATTAAAAAAAGAGATGATTTTATTTGGAATAAACATAAATGCAATTTTTTTCAGTATAGATCTTTATTTTTTTATAATAATATTAGCTAAATATCTATATAGTAAATCAATTTAGATGTTTTTTCTTTTTAGAATAGTTTTTTTTTCCGGAGTAAAAATAATTTAGCAATAGACTTCTTATTCCCTTCACTAAAAACCTCCAACATCTTTAAAGTATCATATACTGCTGATAACTAATATCAAATGAAATATACATATTAATAGTAATATTATAAATGTTATATATAGATCTCGCAAATAAGCTCTTAATAAGCTTTGCAGAATATCCCCAAACCCAGACCGTTTTCTGCTACTGGCTTTCTCAGTGAGATGCTAGGATATTCAAGCATTAGATTAAAAATACCAGGACAAACCCAGCATTTTATAACTATTAAGTAGAAAATCTGAAATTTTTGGAATTGTAATATATATATATATATTCTACATATTAATTTTTTTATATTAACAATAAAAAAGAAATCAGTAATTAGTTTCTCACTCTTTTTAAACTCTGTTTTTAAGAACAGCTGCGAATTTCAAGTCAACTGATATTAAGATAAGTTGGCCCTTTAATCAATGAATTTTCTCTGTCTTTAGAAAAATTCTCATTCTGCTGACCATTGAAGAAGTGAAAGTTTTGTTTTTATCAAAGATAAAATAGAAAGTGTTGTTATATCACAAAAAACCAGATAAGTGGTACTGCGACTATATATATATAATCAAAATTTTTAAATATCTATAATTGAAACTGAAGTAACTACCTCCCACTGAATTGTGTGACATTTAAAACTAAGACAAGACAGATGGTGTCTTCAAGTGCTATTTGTATATAAGCTAAATTTCCATGTAGTGTATTACTGGGTGAATTTTGTCTATTGCTTAATTTTAGTTCAATAAATAGTCTGAAATGACCTTTAATATATTCAAAAAATGAAGAATAAGTCTTACTTTTAACAACATCTGAATATTAGAAGAAATAATAGTTTTAATAAATATAATACTTCCATTTCAAAGTTATGATTATCTATTATTATATTTATTAAAACTAATTATTTCATTTAATATTCAAAGGTTGTTAAAAGTAAGATTCGTTTTTCATCCTCTGAATATATTAATGATGATATTAAACTATTTGGTTTGTACAGAAATTAAAACAATAGACAAAACTCATCCTATAATTTCAAAATTATATCAAAAACTTAGCTTATTTAAAACTCAGTGGGAGGCAATTACTTTGGTTTCAATTACTACATATACAGTAACAGTATAAATCAATTGCAAATATATATATACACCTGGGTCTCATTTTATGCAGTAGATAGGTTCTTCAGAAAATGCACACAAAAGAAATTGCACAAAAATAGACGTAACTTACCTTGAAAAATGAGGGATAGTTTCTGTAATTTTCAGAAATTGCATAAATGCAAAGCAACAAGGAAAAATTACTTTAAAATTCTCATTAAAAAAAAAAGGAAATAAAGTATGACTAATAAAAAATTTCAAATATTTGAAAAAAATTAATATAAGACAAACTTTTTTTTTATTAACTACAGTATTTAATTTTACATTTTTCATACATATTTTAATCATTACTTCTATTTGACAATATGCATTCATTTGTGAACTGATAAGAAATCAGATTCGTGATGTGAAGTACAACTAGTGCCACTTTCAGTCTTGTGCTGTGTTAATGGTTTTCTGTTTCTATATTTAAAAAATGAGATCACAATCAAAACAAAAGGATTATACATTATCATTAGAAAGATTATTTTCAGTTTAAAAAAATCAATAAAATCTTTGTTATTTATTTTAACAATCTAAAAAATTATTTCTGATATATCTAACAAAATGCGTTTCAAAAGTTTAAAATTTTTTAATATTTATTGCAATATTTTTATACATATGTATAAATCTATTATTATTATTTACTCATTAATATAAGTAGGTTATTTACATAGAAACTAAGATTCTAAATACAGCTTCAGGCCATATTCACGTTAGCTGCTAATATAATGTTATATTTTTGAAAAAAAAAAAGTATTTCAAGTCAAAATAAGTTATTAATAATTTAAATTTCTTGATATCTAATAAATATAGTGAAATATGAAAGATATTAAGAAGAAACATGAATTGCATAACATCAAAATCACATTCAAATAATCCACATAAAATGAGACCCAGGTGTATATACTGTATATAAATATATATATATATAAAGCTGATTGTCACAACATTATTTAAGCAGGTTGATAAAAAGAATGTATTAAATTGATTTATAAATTTTACAGATTGTCACATGTGCCTGCATGGGTATTATATATATATATATATATATATATATATATATATATATATATATATATATACTATGACATGTAATTACATCGATTCAAGAAATTAAAAAGAAAATCATTCTATAGATTTTATAATACATTGACATATTTAGTAAAGAAATATGCTACTTAAAATTGCAAGAAATAAAAGAATTACCTGTGTAATGTAAAGGAAGAAAGAGAAATTAGTTAGTTTTAAATTTTTATTGCACTCAAATGAAGTGCATAGTTTAAAAAATGTACCATATTGTGTCACCTATCAGATTTGCCTTCTGTAAAAGGCTTACAAAAATAATTTTACCTTTTCTTATTAAAAATGATGTACATTAAAATTTAAAAAAACACTGGAAAATGAATTTCAAAGTTTGGCCATAATTTTTAAATTTCTAGACAGCTTGAATAAAACATTATTTCATAATTATTTATAAAATAATTATTTGAATGTAAAGTAAAAAAAAATTATTTTGTAAATATATGAATTTTTTCTACAGTATAGGCTTTTTCAAACCTGCATTCCAATATGTAATGTATAGGGGGTTTGAACTCAAACTTTCACATGACCCTCAACTATCCACACTATCTCATACTGCTGCTACACTTGATCACACACACACAGAATTATATTAAATATGGTAATTAAACCTGAATAAAGATGTTTTATAAAAAGCATTCTCATAAAAATTAATACAGAGTTAATTACATGTAGAGTGCTATAAATATGTTTAGCAAATGTGGATATCATTAACATTTTAGAACAATGGGATATGAGGTCCTTGCTTTGGGGCAAAGGTACAAATAGGTCTTAAAATACTTTAGTTTAGTTTTGAATCAAAAAGAAAGCAGAATAGATTGGTTTTATGAAGAGAGAAGAAAGTGTGATAGAGAAGTAGCTGTTAAAAAGGAAAACCACTAGTTAAAATGGTTTCCCTCAGAATAGCTTTGGATATGTTTACCTTACTGACTGTTTGAAAGTAATTTCAAAATATTACACCCAATTCCGAAATTATGACAATATTAGCTGGCAGTCTGTTTACCACGAATGGCTTAAAAAATCCAATTAAGAGCATTTGACTATAAATACACACAACTCTACTTATTGATAAGAAGAAAACTATATTGTAAGAAAGAAGAGAACTCTGCCATAAGATATATCATGTATTTATTTTTAATAGTACTCACATCCATTGCATACCATCAGTGATACTGAAAAGAAATAAAATCAAGATTGAATTAATAAAAGCTATAATTAAAGATGTGCACATATGTGGGGAAAAAGCTTTAGATATCATAAAAAACATGGTTTAAAACATTTTATTACCTGATAAGATTTGTTTTTCTTTATATTTGGGCGAAAACCGCCACATGTGGCTTAATTGCTCAGGAGTTGATAAGAAGTTTGAGCATGAGAACTGTGTGTGCCAAAACCGATTCTGGAATCATAGGATCTCAAGTTAGATGATCTGCCAACATTGCCAAAATTATGCAGGGCTTTATATTTAAATAGAAGGACTTTAAAATAAGTTGAGGTTTACGTATATCTATCATTACCTTTTAAATTTAATATTTATGATTACTTAATAATTTCAGTATTTTATACTTTATTTTCTCTTACTGTAGATATAAATCAATAAGCAGTTATTTTTATAATCAAATTTAGGTAAGGTTTACTTTAGCGGCCCCAATATGTTGGCCCTCTATTGTTTAAAATTATAACTAATTCTTTTGATAATCTTATGTATATGCTACTATATTATAATTACATTAAAATTTATTCAAATGTAAAAGATAATAAAAAAAAACATTTACCTTTTTAAGTATAATTGTGTCCTATGCATACTAGGAAGTTGGAGAAAAAAGCAGTATTACTGTGTCTACTCCGGAAGACAAATTCATGCAGGTATGATGAAAACAAAGCTTTGCTGGTACCAGATTGAAATTTCAGCTTATGCTTTGCTCTCATCCACTTATTTTCAATATTCTGGGTGTGTATGCCTTAGTCTTTGGGATGCACGCAGTTGTCCTGATGGATGACAACCAAATACATATATACACCATTGTTGAGACTGCTGATGTTATTGTACACAACCCAGCCATATGAAATAATCATATAGTCCCCCTGTGGTCCAATTATAAAACTGTACATGTGTGCATGTAATTTGAACTTTTGAACACAGAGGGTGTCTTTTTTTTGTAACATGTGCTATAAATGTAGATAGTTTAAATTCCTAAGTTTCAAATAAATTAAAACTAATTATTTTAATTAATGTCGTGTAATTAATCCAACATTCAAATTCTTTAAAAAGGTAAATGTTTTTTTATTATCTTTTACATTTGAATAAATTTTAATGTAATTGTAATATAGTAGCATATACATAAAATTTTAGAAAAATTTAGTTATAATTTTAAACAATAGAGGGCCAACATATTGGGGCCGCTAATGTAAACCTTTACCCAAATTTAATCCATTTTACTGTTCAAACTCATTACACACATATACCATTAATATACCACTAAATTGAGAATCAATCATGCAGTACATAAGGAACACACTGATGTAACAAAAGAACATTTAAATGATAAGAAATAGAGATAAGGCATCCAGAATTACTCTTTCTTTTTTTAAAAATAGCACCTAAGATTAATTTAAATTGAATCTAAAAAAGGAATAAAAAAGTGCTTTTGGAGTAATTATGCTTATGCTGAATTTAACCTTCAGAGTGCTAAAGTCATTTTGATCATCAAATCACCACAGAGTTTGTTATAATTAATGTGAACCACATTGCATTATAGATGTTGCAAACATTGCCCCTAGATTAAAATGGTAACATTTTGGCATTGCTAACCTTATGCTTAGTTATGTACCATTTCAATTATGGTTATATTTAAGGGACCATTACCATATATAATTTCAAGATTTATTATATTTGTCCATAAAATATTTTTAATATTACTTTAAACAATTTTAAGCATTAAAAAAAATTAGCAAAAAAGTTATTTCTACCTTTCCTATAATTTCTAGATGATCTTTAACTGAATCAGAATCATTTTCTTTTATTTCTTCCAAACTTGTGTCTTTGAAATGACCAGCAATCATTTTACCATTAAGGTCATAATCATCCCCACTTTCAGAAACTTTATCAGTCTGCAATATATATATATATAAACATTAAAAGCATAAAGCTAAACTAGTCAGAAACTTTATCAGTCTGCAATATATATATATATAAACATTAAAAGCATAAAGCTAAACTAGTCAATAAATAATCAAAATTACCCCAAATTCATAACTCAATCAGACTAGACAAAAAATAAACTTTAAAACACTACCAATGGTTTCACTGCTACAAGCAGACTTTCTCAAGTGTAAAAAACTACAAAATAACAACATTTGAATTAAACATTACCCATAATTCCACTTACCTCCCATACATATATAAATCATTGGAAGCTTTGGTTATTCCCTATTCAATTACATATAATCTGAGTTATTTATTATTTGCACACATACATGCACACACATGCATATATATGTAAATAAAAAAAGCAAGCTATTTTCCCTGAGACTATGAATAAATAGCACTCTGTATGTTTAGCAAGGATCAAGAATAGAATAGATTTTTTAAAAGTGAACCCACCTATCTTTTAAGCTTTTAATGTTTATAACTTAGACTTGCTATTATTGGTGGAAATTCAGAATGAAAGTAATATACTAGTCAGATGAAAATATGCTATTAATAATTATTGAACAAATAATCAATTAGAGAAGGATGTAAACAGAATCTAACTTATAATAACCTTCTTTTAATAAATATAAAAAGAGCATAACCTAATATTGATGTAATTAAAGAGAGAAAACTATACTCCCTCTGGCTATTATTATTATTATTATTATTATTATTATTATTATTATTATTATTATTATTATTATTATTATTATTATTATTATTATTATTATTATTATTATTATTATTATTATTATTATTATTATTATTATTATTATTATTATTATTATTATTATTATTATTATTATTATTATTATTATTATTATTATTATTATTATTCTTCTTATTCTTCTTCTTCTTATTATTATTATTATTATTATTATTATTATTATTATTATTATTATAATATAACATTGTATAAATATTATTAAATATAAAAAATGATTGCCAATCAAACTTTAATGGATAAGCTTCAATCTTCTCCATTATCCAATTCTTCAAACATCTAGTATTATTCACTCACAACCTGAGAGTTAGCAGTTTGTCTCTCTTAATTACATATACTCTAAGTTATGCTAAATTTTCAATTTTCTACTATTTTAAAATAATTTATTTTCTGTATTTAAAATATAAATAAATTAAAATCTACAGAACAAATAAAAAGAATTAAATCTATATAGCTTTCTGATAAAAATGTTCTGTTAATGTAATAAATATAAGCATAAAAAGGAAATTTAAAAATAATTCTGTGAAATGTGTACAGTATATGCATACATAAGTGTCTTTCAAAATTCTTTCATGTGTGCATAAACATATATATCAATAGTTAATTTATGGGTTAACATAGTGATGTTTATTTATGCATAAAAGTAAGATAAACCTATTCTATATATTAAAAAATTTGATAATGCTTTAAATATTATGGCTATTATTAAATAATAATAATAATAATAATAATAATAATAATAATAATAATAATAATAATAATAACAACAACAACAACAATAACAATGCCTCAAGCAAGAAGATGCCCAGGCTGACAACAAAAGAAAAGGTAACAATTAAAGAAAGCCAGAACAGAAGAATTTAACCATGAAGATGATACAAGACATTTTAATGAAACTTTTGATCCAATTATAGAAGATATAGAGCCATACTATGATTGTAATTAAAAAATACCACAAACAACATACTAGCATACAAAATGAAAGTAATAACCACATTTAATGTAAGAAGACCAAACTCAATTAACAAGATCTATCAACTAAAACAACAGGTAAATACAAAGCACTAGCAGAAATCAGGGAAAAAATTGACAACACATATGGACAGCAAAGTGACTCAATACAAAGTATTGTTAAAGCATATCAGGGAAAGAACTCAAAAAATAAGAATAGCAACATTTGCAAGTTTATTATACATGACAATATGAGACATCACCCCTCTGACCTTCACAACAAGGTAATGGAACTAAAGGTCAGAGATAAACTAATAGCAAACTAGAACATACACAACATTGCTTGGTTACTAATTCAGACAACCATCACCTCATTCAATGGACATGCTAATACAAACATAAAAACAAATAGAGGAAAAAGGTAAAAACAAAAACACCATTCAAAATATGGAAATGCAATTATACATATCAAAGAAAATATCAATTTAAATTATGAAAATGAGTGGAATTCCATTAATCCCAAATTCATTGTAAATCTGGTTTTTAGGAAATAACAAAGAATCACAAAGAAACAAAAAAACTAATGAACTATATCAGAAAGATTTAGAACTTGTATAAATGGAGAACTAGCGATATCATCTAATTAATAACACATGTGAAATATGTATTTAAACAAAAATACAAATGTAACTCAGATATGTGTAAAATTACTTTGGCACAATAAAGTTTCTTATTGAAACATCATCATCATCATCATAATAATAACCGTAGTAGTATTAGTAATAAGCTTATAAATGCTTTAATACATTTTTAGCACAGTGAACTCAAAATAAGCAAAGTACATACAAGAAATATAATACAGGTATATCAAAACTATAAAAAAATGTATGGTATTGTGATGCTGTATTTTTTTTGCCATGGGTAAGATCTGAGTTTAAACTCAGATGTGGAAAAATATAAATTGTTCTCAGCTATTTGATCAGGGTTAAGACTTTTTTTAGGTAACCAACCTACTCCTGGCCCAGCAAACCACTTAATTTTGCTTAATATAACTATGATAAAAAAATTCTCAGTGCTTCTACTTGACAATTAACAAGACTGATGAATAAGCCTATTCCTTCCTTGTGTCTTGATCAAATGTTGTTTGAAAAGTCTTTATTTTCTAATGAGCTTATCACCCCATATAATAAGGTCAATAGTTTAGTATAAAAATGCCATGTTATGCAAATTCATGTTATACAAAACAAAGAACTAATACAAAAAATAAAGTTTGGTCCCAAAAGTTAACAATAACTATTCTATTTGCAATTTATAACTAAAAAATATGTTTATTAAAATAATAGTTGCTTAAAAGTACTACATATTAATATCACATAATGTTTACTTTGTCATCGCAACTAAACACCATTAAATGACAAATATTGACAAAAATTATGTTTGCTCTTAAAACTCTCATCACATTATTTTGTGAATGGGAAATTTCTTAATTTTTAAAATTTGTTGTATAAATGCTGTGTTATAGAAGGAGTTTATCTACTCTTGAACCATGTTAGAGTGAAACAGTACTATAGGTAAGCCATATAATAAGGGTTTCCCCTAACTAACCAGCTATATTAGAGTGAAACTGAAACTGTGTTGTAAAAATGTCATGTTATATGGGGTTACCTATACTTTAAAACACATTTTGAATACTTCTCTTATTAATCCCATGATCACTATTTCTTATTCTCGCTTTTAACTGTTATTAAAACAGTAGTTAAGTAAAGATAAAATGTGGCTGCTAGAGGGTTGCATTAGATCCTAAGATCTAGCTGCAGTGCTCTCAGATCCAAGGCTTCTCACTGATGAAGGCCAAAAGCTAGAAACTAGTCTGGGGATATTGGATGAGTAGGCACTAGATGGGGATTTTATACACAAGCCTTCTGGCATCCATTGATTACTCTGGATTGCACTGAGTGGCAATATATAGAGAGTTTTGCCCTAAGTTATTAATGTCAATAAATTAAATTTATGAATAAGATGTTTTGATTGAGATTTTTCTTTCTACTGCCCTCAGTATGAATTTAAATAACATTATTTTTCTCTGCAAGCCAATAGATTTATATTTTAAAAAATAGCAATGATGACAATTATTGGGGTATTTATTCATGTATGATTTTTCAATATTATTGTACCAATGTTTTAGCTGGATTGCACCGGTTATCAAACTAGATAACAATTCTTATTATAGAAAGCCACCATAAAGGTATATTAAGCATTGATGTACAAAAAAATTAAAGGTTCAAATAATAGGAATGACAAAAAAATTTTAAATATAAAAGTAGGGTGAGATGATATTAAATAAAAAAAAAACAATATAAAAGTCAACAATTATTTGCATTCAATGGGTTTTAATGTTTCTAAAATGGACAATAATTACATGTATCATCATATTTCTTGACACATACATCAACAAAAAAGCTAGTATATATTAATGAGAAAACTTGTTTAGCCTCATTGATTGTCAATTAGTAGTAATTTATAGTTTCTTGTAATATAAAAGTCCGGCACATTTGGATTGTTAAATTGGAGACAGGGATATCCAGTATGGTCTTTGCATGGCTCAGCTGTGGGTCGAGGGTTGTTGTCTTGTGGACATGGGATTTGGACTTTGTTGCCTGTTTTGGTGGTTGGCACAATTCTGGACTTGTCCACCTATTCAGTTGAAGCTTGGGTCTTCACTTTGGGGCCCTGGGGATGGAATCATTGGGCTATAGATAACTTCTCAGTGGTTGGGCAAAATTATAACAATACTTTTGTGAACACGATTGTTGTCTGGAGTGTGTCCTTTTGTAAATGAGATTATAATTGTTTTGGTTTTCTTTTTGTACATTAGATATTTTGTAATCACATCAAGTAAGTGGACCTGAAAAACTTCTATGTAATCTTAAGTTATAAAGGTTGCTTTGAAAAAAAAAGCTAAAAGTTATCTCTGTTTACATGAATATTGCTGAGTACTTTAAAGATCAGTCAGGAAGCTAAATAAATAAACAATATATTTTAAAATGTACATATGATAAGTTTTATTTAATAACAAATAAAAATGTAATGTCTTGCATTGGTGGTCAAGAGATCAGTGTGTCTGCCTTACAAGCAGTTGCCTAGGTTGCAGGTTCGTGTCCTGGCTGATGCTATGACACTTGAAAAAAAAAAAAACAAATAAAAATGTGGTAAAAACAACATAAAAAGATAATAACCCATTAATATTCATATGCTGTTTATTTTCCTTGGGTGAAAATAGTTTTGTTTCACACCAGAAGTAATCCAGTTATTAATTATTTGTGATTTAAAATCAAATGTCTTTTGAAATACAAATAAGCATATCTAATTTCATGTATAAAATAAATCTATTAAAGTTTGCAATGTCAGTGCTTACTTTGGCACACACAGTTTATACATTATATGTTAACCATCTCTGGTTCCACTTTGTCTCTTGTGGTTTATTAAGCTTCAGTTAATTACTCTTTGATCGTAATAATCTTTTCAATACACAAACAAGACTCAATTAATTTTAGCTCTTTCCTATCTCTTCTTCATTTACAAGGGTTAAATATATACCATCTAATTTGTATGCAACTAGTTTATTTGCATACAAATTCTATTCTAATTTAATCTATGATTTTGAGATGATTTCTCCAGCAAATTTCTAGAGTAAATTTCTCCAATAAAGGGAATGTTATTAAAGTGAAGAAATCCCTGCATACTTATAAAAATAAACTTTTATTTACATATACAGTTTTATACACACGGATATTTCACTTCTTCCCCATACAGACTTAACTTGTCAGATGGTTTACTTTTATGTTTACATGGCATTTTGTGAATAACTTTCTTTTATTTTTCTTTTGAAAGGTTTACTTTTATGTTTACATGGCATTTTGTGAATAACTTTCTTTTATTTTTCTTTTGAAATAATTCTGCCTTCATTTTTCTCCTGTACAAACGTTTATCATCAGTTACTTTAATTTGGTCTGAATGGAGTAGTTAAATCTTCCAATAAAAATCATTCTTCTCTAATTCTTTCTCTAAGGATTTATTTAGATGAGTATCTGGCAAGGTATCCTCATTATGATGATGAAGTATTTAACATGTCTTTTGAACTTCCACCCATTCTGTAATTTTAATATTTTTATATCTTTCAATATTACTTCCATTATTTCATCTGGTGTCCATTTACAATTAAATAAGTCATATATCCCCTTTTTTTCCTACTAAGAACTTATTCCAATTTTGAACTTGACCATTTTTACAAGTAGATGGTACTAGCTTTGTTAACTGAGTCATGGATTTTTCCCCCCCAATTTGCTATAGCCACACTACCAGTGTTTAAAGTTTCGGAATTTAACAACTTATTATTCACATTTATGTGAATACCGAGTGGTCAAAACCAATTTCTTCTTAACAATGGACTGAAATTTTTATTTTACATAAAGTGTCAGTTATTTCACAGTATAAATTAATTATACAGGCACTACCACTTTTCCTCAAATATCAATTTTATTGCCATTTATATCAGTAACTACCACATCTGTATCTTGAAGTGTTATCTTCCTTTTACATTTTCTGCTAATTTTAATCCAATCTCTATGATACTGGCTCTGCTGTCCACTTTCATTTTTAATGTTTTACTACAAAGAAGTGTGTTTAAAAATATGTGGCTCATTTCTCAGTCATTCAGCATCTTTATACTAACATTCTCATAATTTAATCTGTCTTCAGATTTATAGTCCAGTTTTATGGAATCAATAGCTCTGCCCTTCCTAAAATGACAAACTGTTGCTAAATGACCTTTTTTGTCACAGCTTCTACAATTTTTATTTCTATGTTCACACTTATTTTAAAAATGTCCAGGTTTATCACAACAATAGTATTTTCACTCTTTTCTATCCACTATAGGACTCTGTAATAAGTTTCTCTACTTCTTGATTTATTAGTGAAACTTTCCAAAATGGCTGTGAATCCATAAACTCCAAAGCATTATTTTGTAAAGCTTCTTGTTGACACATTTCTCAACAGCTCATTTATAACTTAGATCAGGGTCACTGAGCAATACTTTTCAGAAATTGTCATCCTCTATGCAATATAGAAGTTGTTCCAATAACACATCATTCCTTTCCAGATCAAAATCAGTGTTTAGCCAGCTTCCTTAGAGCTAAATCATAGTCCACATATTTTCATGTCATAGTTGTTTTCAGTTTTTCAATCTCAGCCATGCTACCCATTTTGATACTCTTGGGGCGAAATATCGATTAAAATTTTTTACAATTTCCCTATTTGAAAGTTCTTCCAGATGTTTGAAATCAGTAATACTATTTGCAAACTGCAAAATATAGGAGGGTCATGACTTTAGGATGCTTCCCTTTCACTTTATTTATAAACATATAGTACTCCACACGTTCTACATAACTTTTCCATGAGTCCATGTTGGTTATCTCAAATTCATGGATTGCAGAATTTATTGCCACCATATTCTATTATTCACACTAGAAATTATCCTATCATTACTGTGCCAACTGCAGGGTTCTGAGAGTCTTTAAATACCAGTCAGAAAGCTAAACAAATAAACAATATACTTCAAAATGTATATATAATAAGATTTATTCACATATTATAATGTAGTAAAAATAACATAAAAAGGTAATAGTCCATTAATATTTATATGCTGTTTATTTTTCTCAGGTAAAAATAGTCTTGTTCCACACTAGAAGTAATCCAGTTCTTAAGTGTTTGTGCTTTCCAAATCAAATGTCTCTTGAAACACAAATAAGCATATCTAATTTCATGTATAGAATAAATCCATTAAAGTTCATAATGTCAGTGCTTACTTCAGCTTGCACAATTTATGCATTATACATTAACCATCTCCATTTCCAAATTGTCTCTTGCAGCTTGGTTAAGCTTCAGTTAATGACTTTTCACTCATAATAACCTTTTCAATACACAAACAAGTAACTGCTTCTTGCTTGCATCTATTCCATTTTAGACTTAATAACTGCTAGTCAATATGAGTCTACCATTGATCTTTCTTTACTGCTGATCTGTCATCACTTCAAATCAACACTAACTTTAATCCAGTTTAATCATTTTAGCTGCTTCCTCTCCCTTCTTCATTTACAGGGGGTTAAATATAAATCCATCTAATTTATATGCAACTAGCTTTATTTGCATGAAAATTATATTCTAATTTAATCTATAATTTTGGGAAGATCTCTCCAGTAAATTTCTAGAGTAAATTTCTCCAATAAAGGGAATGTTATTAAAGTGAAGAAATCTGTGTATACTTACAAAAAAAATAATCTTTTATTTACATATACAGATTTGTAAATGCGGACATTTCAGATATAATCCCATTTCTATTCTTTATTATAATAACAATCCATGGAAATATTTAATTCAATATATATAAACATTAAAAGTGTAAAGATAAATGAGTCAATAAATAATCAAAATTATCAAAATTCATAATTTAACCAGACTAGCCAAAAACACCTCTAAAGCACAACCAATAGTTTCAATAAGCAGACTTCTCAATGGTAAAGAACTACAACATATGTTTTTATTTTTTAGTTCTTTACACTTGAGATGTTTGAAAAGTCTGCTTGTATCAGTAAAAACATTGGTTGTGCTTTAGAGTGGTTTTTTTGGGGGATAGTCTGGTTGAGTTGTGAATTTGGAGTAATTTTGATTATATATATATTAACATGAATGTTTTTATAGATGAAAAAAATATTATAATCCATAATAGCTTCCAAGAACAACAATAAAGAATATTAAAAGGTATAAATATCCAGTATTTCAATAAAATAACATTTGCCCTCAAATGGGTAAAGTTCTTTTTATAAGGTTCTATTTTTAATCAATCAAAGTGAAGATAAAATCCAAGATACTAGAATAATAGGATTTTAATTTAAATTTAGCTGATGGTTTCTATTAATTTCTGTAAAAAGCTCTATATATTATAGATGGGAATTTGGCCACTTCATTGGGTTTTGTCTCATTGGCTTTTTTAAATACACTTTGATGATAATTGCTATATTTGAATAAGACCTTGATTTTGGAAACAAATGAGAATTTTTTATAATGATCAATATCTAAGATATGGAAGCAAATATGTTAATAATGAATCTTGTTTTACTGCATTAGTTAGCTTACATCATCTAGCAACAATATGATCATTACTTATCCTTTTATTTGTAATGCTCCACAGCTTTCTAGTTTTTATACTTCAGAGAAACAGTCTCCATATTTCCTCTACTCATTGTCTGGGTATACAAAATGGAACCTCTCTGTATAATAAGTATGAACATTAGATCAGAAAATGTCTAGCCATCTGTATAATTTTCTTAGCTAAGCAAATCTTAAGATC
Source organism: Epiperipatus broadwayi (assembly GCA_028023455.1). Classification (NCBI taxonomy): domain Eukaryota; kingdom Metazoa; phylum Onychophora; class Udeonychophora; order Euonychophora; family Peripatidae; genus Epiperipatus; species Epiperipatus broadwayi. The sequence continues at coordinate 4,549,239 of JAQFVV010000052.1, forward strand.
ATAATTAGCCATCCAAAAATATTAAAAAAAACGTTAACATTTATATACTAGACAGCTTTCTATCAATAATGGTTTTATACATAACAATTTCAATGCCATAGAAATAATGAGTAAAGATAAAATGTTTTTAATGGTTACATAGACTGTTTTGAATACTTCCATAGTATAGTGATTAATAAAGCTTGGAAATTTTTTCGGATGATAGGCCCTTAACCAATAAATAGTCATTCAAATATTGGTTAGGAAATTATTTAAAAACATATTTTTAGATAGAAAAACAATAAAATAAGAATACTAAAACTCTAAGACTTGCTTGGCAAGTAATGGTTTCTTCTTTATGGTTCTCTTTTCTAAGAATGTTAGAAACGCTTTTGCTCTCGAGTGGTATTTGTAAGGCTGTTTTACCTTTTATCTACTGCTGTGTGGAAGACTGATATCCATTATTTTCCTATAAATACATTCTATATTCATCCATACACACACATTGACAAATCCATCTGATAGTTTATTTAAGCATGAATATGATACCTGTATTTCTTGGGGCTGAAATATTTGAACAACTGGTGATTTTTCTGGAAAATAAAATGGTAGTATTATATATCATAAACCTGTAGAAAAAACAGTTGTAAATTTTATTTTCAAAATTAGTATAATGTGTTTTTTCATGTTGAAGAAAAGGATGATAAAATTAAAACAAAACTAGTTTAAAAATAATAGTAATAATAATAATAAACTAAATTGAGTTAAGCTGTTCTGAGTATATCCACGAATTAGACAATCTTGGTTTAAAAAAAAACAATGATCATTAAATTGTTGTTCACATGATTAAACTCTGGAAAGGATAGATTTGAGCTTTGATTCAGACACCTTTATCTCCTAAGTCCCTCTCCTTATGACTGGACCATATTATGTCAGATAAGTAGAAAGTATAGATTTTATTCACAGGAAAGGCAAAATAAAGAGACTTTGAGCTGCAGGTATGTATTTAAAAATAACCCACACAAACATCTCATAATCAAATAATTTCATTGCAGGAGTTGATGTGGCTGATCATATGATGTTCAAACCATATAAATAAGAAAGTTGAGGTTTGATCCAGAGATTTTTAGATATTAAATCCATTATTCTATCATTGCTCTAAATGTTAGGTAGAAAAAATAATTTATAAAAAATATTAACACATGGGAAAGAGAGATGTAACTAACCCGATGAGTGTGTTTAATTAAAAAAAAAATCAAATGTATTAATCTTTAACAGACGTTTAAAGTTTATATCTGAGCTAGAGATAATCTCTATTAAATGATTAGTGACAATCATTAATGTAATTATCTACACTGAATTGTGTCAAAGTTGTGGATGGATTAAGTTTGAAGCTTGTAAATCAAAACATAACAATTTACTTTTGGTAAATACTGTACATATATTGAAAATATCCCAATTCGAAGTTCAGACTTAATATTTATTCACATAGGATGTTGGTAAAAAAAAAAAAACAATGTTTGGGATGGTGATTTGAACATATGCTGAAGATATATTTGAGAGATGGTGATCTGAGTCAATTAATGAGTGCTGGTTTAGCATGAAATACATTTTGGGGACATTTGCCTTATAGTGTATAATTTATTCATATATTTTTCAAAGATTGTGGTGTTATGGAGGTTATTGAATACATTCATAAGAATCTTAAAACAGAAATATTCTATTTAATTACTTAAGTGGTTACTTACATATTAGACCTGATATACCTTTTCACAACTGTGTCATTCCACCAAATAAAGTTTTAATCTTGTGGCCCCATCGAATAAACCCCATGATCTTGTCAAATAACATGAACACTGGAACTTTAGACAAACATAAGTGACAAATTCATACACAAACATATGATACTAAATAAAAAGATAGTTGTGAGGTTTTGTTTTGTCATGGGAATTGAGAATAGAACAGCAGTAACTTTGATGGAAGCAATCAAACAAAGTGTGGAGAATGTCTTGACAATTTATTCATATTGCTGAAAAGTGGATAAAACTGAGAAAGTACGATCTGCTGGTGGAAACTTCACATGTATGACACTTTTATTTGCATTCTGGATGATATTAAACAAATCAGTCCATCACATTGACTTCATTTTAATAAAAAAATACTATTTTTTTCTTTGTAAAGCATATAAAACTGATGAATTGTGATCAGTCAGCTCCATAAAGATAATGACATTTTGCATTCTGGACAATATTAAAAATAACAGTCAACCTCATTGATTTCATTTTAATAAAAGTTTCCTTTTTTTTTCGTTTTTATAAGTTTACTATTTTTTTTTTGTTTGTTTTTTTTTAAGCAAAATAAATAGTTAGACACATTTCTCAATCAAGATCCCATGTGGCCATTATATTGCATAAACTTGTGCTTTAATTCTCCATTTTTGTAAAAGATTCTGAGTCAGACATTTTTTTTTTTGAAAGTCTATTTTGTATTTAGTATTTTTGTTTTTCTTTCTTTGCTTTAGTATCTATTTTATAATTAATATACTTTTTTTTGGAGTGGATTTGTAAGTTCCGTGATTAAAATTTGGCAATTTTCTGCCAGATACTGAAGAGGAAGCACTTAAAATGAATTAGTAATGTTCGGAGGCCTTCCATAGAGTCCATAATTGTTTCATCCTGACAATTCTCTTTATATATTCATGATAAAAATGTTTTATTGTAGTACTAAATTTATTTATTTTTCACTTTGTTTATGTATGTTTTTTGTTAATTTTGTTTTAGTGTCCATTATAATTTTAATTATAATTCAGGAATTGCTGGCTGTGTTTGTGACAGAAGAATTCCATACCTGCTGTGAGTGTGTGTGTGGGGGGATAAATGTGCTGGCACAAGGTGCCATTTAAAAATCTCACAACTACCTGTTTTTTTTTTAAAGTATTGTAATGCATTTTTATTATTTTTGTGTACAGATTTATACTATTCATATTGTTAAAAATATACTTATTCAGGTTTAGTCTGGTTTGAGTAGTGTTATGTGTTAGAGCTGCTATGCCTTTTCACATACATAATGGTCTGCGAATAACTTTCTAAATCTTTTGAAAATGTGAAATAATGTGTACACATGGCTGTTTTGCCTAATTTATCACTAAAGTTTGTCAGAAGTTCCAATGTATACATTATTTGACAATATCACAAGATTATAAAATTCTCAGTGGACTGATACAGGTGTGAAAAGGCATAGTAGGTCTAATATGTAAGTACTTTTGATGCACAAATGTTTAGTGATCTCTGATCAACTGGCCATGTGGTCATTTTATTTTTATTGTAATAATAATTTCTATGTTTCCCTTACCAAAAATGAATATTATAAATTATGAATTAGATTTTTGTTCATTTATCCAACTTTTCTTCCGATCTTAACATTTGATTAAATTTGTTCTAAAATTAAAAGATGTGATGTGATGCACTGTGACTGCTCCTTATACAGAGTCAAGAATCTCTTAGTAATTATGCCCAGAGAAACCTGTTAGCCACTTTAACTTGCCTTTTCATTGCACACCCTAAGTTTTCCCATATTCTTCTCTATCCTTCTCCATCCCATTTCTACAGCATAATCTTTGTCAACTCCATGGCTTTTATATCCAAATCTCCCTTGTCTTTTCCCAAACCTAGCATAAAAAACAATAAACCACTTTCTGTATAATCACTTCATTTATATTTATTCTTCCACAACTTCATTATTTGTACCTTTTCTGCTTTCAGGCATTTACATTCAATTGACAGATGCCTAATATTTTCTATGCCTTCCTCACACAACTTGCAGACTAAATCACCCATATTTTTCCATTTATATGTATATTACAAAGAATTCAAGTATGTTTTGCCATGTTTCTTTTGAATAGTATCGATTTTGTAAATTTTCACCTAACCCTTTATTATTTAAAATATCTTGGAGAACATAAAGATAAATTTTGCTTAGACATAAAATTTATTATATAAAATGATTACTATCTTTATGTCTTACTAAATTCAGGAAGTTTGATGGTAGCTCTGAGGTATTATTTTTAAAATGCATTATTTTTACATAAAAAGTGTATTTCCCACTAGTTTGATGCAATATAATATAGCTTTTACTTGTACAAACTCTTCAATGATAAGATATAAAGCTGTAACAACTTAATATATCAACCTGGCTACACTCACATCATTCACTTATTAACATAAAATTAGCATACCTTAATGTACATGTCATTAAGCGGAGCAAACTAGTCTTCCTAAGGCTATGAATAAATAACACCCAGCATGTTTAATAAGGATCAATTAATGTAATTCCCGATTTTCTTTATTCTTGATTTTTGCTAAACATACGAGTGTTGTTTATTCATAACCGAAGGAAATTGATTTGCTTCCTTTAATTATATATATATTCATTGCTTCTTTTATCCTTTCTTTCTCATTTTTTACAGTCATTTTATTTTATAATTTTTAATTTGTATGAAATTTTTTAACTACTCTAAACAAAACATACACATCACATAATAAAATCTTAATTTTTTTTGTGCAAAAGAGATTAATAGATGAAGATTAATTGCAAACAATCTATAAGCTATGCTCAATCAGAAACATATATTGTTGTCATGTGGTAATTACTTAATGTTGGCTAATTGACGATTACATATTATTTATGACACAAAGAGTATTGTCTTTTTTTTTTAATTATAGATATTTAGGCTAATATAATTTGATAGTCAAGAATCTGTCATGCAATCAATAATTTTTTGTTCTAACTGTGACTTGGCATAGGATGTTGTGCAACCACATTTATATCTTTTAATTATGCACCTCTCCCCCCAACATACCCTAGCACCTCATTGAGGAAGCCAGTAGCAGAAAACAAACTGGAGTTGGGGATATTCTGAAAAGCTTGTTAAGAGCTTATTTGAGAGCTCTCTATATAATACAAATTTTTATTCTAATTTTTTTTCTTTGTTTCCTCAATTCAACATCTCTAGGAATTAAGAATCAACACTGGGACAAAATTTAGCAGAATGTAAGTTCTTAATGTGTAATCTTCTTGAAACAGTAACATCAATAATGAGACATTTTGGGACTACATTTGAGACAGAAGTTTTATTTGAAAAATTACTATATGTTTGATCAGCTCAGTCTAGGAATCTCTCTGGTTGTCAAAAATGGAAAATATCTTAGATGCAGTAATCTAAAGGAATCTGCCTTGTAAAATCTAGTTAGATTGTCATGTCTGACAAATTGCTTATTTACATAATAGAAACAGAGAAAACAAAATTATTATTAATATGGCAATAAGTGTGGTATATACTTTACTTAATACAAATGCAAAAAATAATTAAAGCATTATTTCCATGTACTAGGTTAGAGTTGACTGATATAATTTCACAATTCACTGGTCTGGTTTAGTGCAGTGTTGGATTATCTGTCTCTAAAGCATAATCTTATATCTATTTCAGTTGTGGTACTTCTAGTGTGTGGATTTTTTATGAAACCCTGAACATCATCATCATCATCATCATCATCATTATTATTATTATTATTATTATTATTATTATTATTATTATTATTACTACTACTACTACTGCTACTACTACTACTATTATTATTATTGTTGTTATTATTATTTTATAGTTAAACTCTGTACACTCTCTTGTAATTCAAGCTTATGAATGTAGGCAGAGGAATATATATGCAATTCAGGTATCCAGGCACAATCAATTAGGCTTAGCATTAAACACACCTCTCCAAATTATAAATATAATAATAATAATAATGTAGTTAAAATTAATTTATCAATGCATTTTTTAACATGCATCTATTTACATAAACCACCTTTTAATAATTTATTAAATGATCATTCTTTTTTATTAGAAAATACTATGTTTTATGTAATTTTTAATATAGACTTAAAGTTTACTATAATATACATTTTCTAAGGCAGTATTTTATGTAATTATACTAAATGTTTTTGATATATGCAAACAGAAAGATTTGAACTCAGGATTTTTCAATCTATTCATCCTCCCCTCTATCTCAAACAACTGATACAAATAACCACATACATGTAAAAAATATATATGATCCAAAATATACATATTTCACACTGACCCAGCACTCATCAGTTGGACCAGATCATAATCTCCCACACATATATACAATCGGTGGTTAGTTTATACTAATATATCAATTCCTCAAGTTTTAATGGACAGGCTTCAGTCTTCTCACCTTCTAATTATTCAACCATCCACTTCATTGAAAAACCAATGTTGGAACACTCAAATCCCTTATTGGATTTGATATTATAGTCATGCCTATGTAGACATTATGTCATTCTAATCCTTCGTATTATTGAACATTACATATCCATATACATTAAAAGGAGAAGGATGGCCTGAACTTACACTAAGATGTAATCCATTTTCCAAACAATATATAAATCTTAGGCAGTATTTCATGTAGTGAATGTTTCCTATATATGTAAATAGAGGGATTTGAACTCAGGCCTTTTCAGTTTATTCATATTTCATTCTACCTGTCCATTAATGTTTGACAAGCTGAGCACTGATTGTATATATGTCTGGGCGATTATGATTTGGTCCAACTGATGAATGCTGGTTTAGCACAAAATATGTATATTGGGGATCATGTATCCTTTTCACAATTTTGTGGTCATGTGTATTGGTCATTTGTGATAGAATGGAGAATAAATAGATTGAAAAATACTGAGTTTAAATCCCTTTATTTATAATATACATTTGTAAATAATATTTTTGTACATTATTAAATTTAAGCTTTATTTTAAGAATTATATGAAATATAATAATTTATATTATAAATATTATTATGGAGTATTGTGAATAAATACATTTTAAAAATATATAACAATAAATCAAATTTAAAATATTTGTATTTTCATAAATAAAATCTTGGTTAAATAAAGTTGAGTGAAAATATAACTTTTTGATAGCTCAACTATAGATGAAATTAATGTGGAAGTACTCAAGATCTTGAGCAAGCTATATGCAAAATAACTAGCAGCAAATTTAAATATAGAATGAGCCTGTCTACACTTTAGCTTTGGTAATATATGTTATAATTAGTTATAGTGATTTTAGAATACCTTACAGTTGTTTTGAAATTACACTGGTATATATCAGGGGTGGCCAACTTTTGTGTTCATAAGATCTACTTTTTATTTGTAAAATGTGTTGCGATCGACTTGTTGTCAAAGGCGTAGTCTAAGTGGTGGGAGGTGTGAAATACATACTATTTTTATATATCTACCTAGTAAACCTCTTGTTCTACTTTATTTGTTTTTATTATTTGGTATGCCATCTCAATTTGCCTTTTGACTTGAATTTTATTTTCATTTATTACTCTCATGATTTCTTCTTACATTTTATAATAGCCTAGTCTGATTTGATCTTTTAATTTTTCAAGTATTTCAGTATTAGTATTTCTAATTTTCTGTTTGTTTCATTATTCTGATTCTTCAGCTCTTTGGCTATTTTTTAATTTTCTTCAGCTGCTTCTTTTTGTTGGTTTTTCAGTTTTTTGGCAATTTTTTTACTTTCTTCAGCTTGATTTTCAAACATTCTAGTTATCAGTGTGATGATATCACTATTTTCTTGTTTGTTTGTGACTTCCTTCTTTTTGATTTTATTTTGCTGTTCCTCGCTGGGAACATTTACTATTCCATTATTCTGAGCATCCATTTTAGATCTTTTTCTTATAATCATTTACGATTTCTATTGTTGTATACATATGTAAATAGAGCCAATAAAGGCACACAATTAATTAAGTGAAAATAGGGGTAATTACAGAGGCATTTGGTTAATGGATCGGATTATCAAGAGAATTAATAACAAGTGAAGCCGTTTACACACACGCGAGAAAATGTATTAATACTCCAGAAAGAAAACGAGAGCGGGATTTAAAAATTGGGGCAATGTGAAAAAGGAGAATTCACGCCTTTTCTCGGTTGTTCACGTGGAGTGCTGATGCTGTACGGACTATGATCCCAGGTTCTCGGCGCCTGATGGTTAATCCGGCCGATTAGAGTAAAAGCAGACCACACCGGTCTTAATATTATTTTAAACACCCTAAGTGGCTCTTACGAGGGATAATTGCATCACCTAGGCAAGGTACTGTGCGTTTTTTATTACTGTAGGCAGAGAAGGAGATTTGAACGTTAAAACTTTAATGCAGTCAGATTATATATGTATATATGTTAACCAACTATCGTACTGTTGTTAGTGTTACCAATAAAGATTTAGAGTAAATTAGTCGGTGATTCTTATTTCTAATTAAGCATTAATAATTGCGATCGCTCAGCTTCAGCTGAGGATACTGCAATTTTCTGGCGCAGTCTCAAACAACCTTAAAATATGTCATTAGGGCAAAATAGTATAGGCGAATTCGACGCCAGTAACGTGTCCGAATGGCCGTTATATAGAACACAGATCGAGAACTTTTTTACATTGAACGCCATTGAGGATAACAAGAAAAAAATAGCGGCCCTAATGTGCTATGGCGGGAAAAGAGTAATCGAAGTTATTCATAAAAATTTCGAAGTCCCTTTGCCTGAGAAGGTCAAGTACGAGGAAGTGATCAAAAAGTTAGATGATCAGTTTAGCCCCCGTCCCTCTCGCCACATAGCCAGATTAACTCTCCAAAATAGGAAACAATTTAGCGGCGAGAAAATTAAGGATTACAACCTAGCTTTAAGAGAATTGGCCAAAGATTGTAACTATGGCGATTTCGTGGACGAAATATTAATGGATCAGCTACTCTGGGGCATGGCCGATGATAGGCTCAGACAGCAATTGCTAGTAGAGACAGAGTTAACCTACGAAATGGCCATCAAAAAGGGTATAGCATATGAGCTGATAGTGGAGCAGACACAAGCTTTTAGATGTAAATCGGATGAAACCACAAAAATGGGGGTATTCAAAACGTACGGAGGAAATCAAAGCCAAATGAAGTCAAATACTAGTAACGCAAAAATAAAATGTTTCTGTTGTGGCAAAACAGGCCATATTTCAAGAGAATGCAAATGGGAGAAAGAAGCGTGCTTTAAATGCGGCAAAAAGGGTCATTTGTCACGCGTCTGTAGACAAGATGACAAAGGGAAAACAAAAGAACACCCACACATGCCTCATGATAGGGGAGGGAAATTTGCAACCACCCATATGATTAAAAATCTAGACGTTAAAAGTATACGTCAGTTTATGCTTAAACTTAAAATTTACGGTAAAGAAATAGAAATGGAAATTGATAGCGGTTCGGCAATTTCCATAATCTCACGGTCAGATTGGAAAAAATTATATGATAAGGCAAACATTGTTTTAGAAAAAACAAAAATTAAAGCGAGAGACGTAAATGGTAACGCACTCAAAATAATTGGACAGGTTAAAGCGCCAATCAAATACAACGGCAAAAAAGCGAACCTACCCCTATATATTGTTAATGGTAAAATTAGCCCCATTGTAGGAAGAGAATGGTTTCACGAGATCGGGATACAAATTAATATAAAGAAAATCTCTTTGGAAGATGAACTAGTGAATAAATATCCAGATCTGTTCAACGACAAACTGGGATTGATCGCGTCAAAACCAGTAGAAATAGAATTATCGGAAAATGCGCGACCGCTGGTTTGTAAACCGTGTAAGATTCCGTTTGCGCAAAAAAGTAAAGTCGAAGACAAATTAAAGTCATTGGTGGATAAAGGAGTGTTAATGCCCATCGAAACATCCGATTGGGCCACGCCTTTAGTAGTAATAACAAAGCCTAACGGGGATATTAGATTATGCGGAGATTACCGAATAACAGTAAATAAATTTTTAAACAGGGGAGCCTACCCTGTTCCAAATGTAAGGGAAGTTTTGGCCGATTTGCAAAACGCTTCCTATTTTGCGAAGCTAGACCTTAACTCCGCTTTCCACTAGATTCAGGTTACCGAAAAATCAGCGGAAATATTGGCTTTAACGACCCATATGGGTCTATTTAGGTGCAATCGTTTACCTTTTGGCATATCCACAGCCCCAAATATATTTCAGTCAAGGATCAATGTTTTTCTACAGGGTATGGAAGGGGTCATCCCCTATTACGATGACATACTTATCACGGCCACGTCACAAGAAACGTTGTGCAACAGACTATTTATCGTATGTGAAAAACTCAATAAATCTGGGGTTAAACTAAATGCCAGCAAGGGCGTATGGATGGCAAAAGAATTGACGTTCCTAGGCCATTTGATTTCGGATAAAGGGAAGAGACCATCCCCGGAGAAAGTAAATGCAGTGAAAAATGCATCCCCACCTACTAACATTAAACAGTTACAGGCTTTCTTAGGTCTCATAAATTTTTTTGAGCCCTTCTTGGAAGGTAAAGCTCACATAGCTAAGCCATTATACGAACTATTAAAAAAAGATCAGAAGTGGCATTGGGCTAGAATTCACGAAGAAGCGTTCTGTCGGACAAAAACTTTGTTGTCATCCGAGAAACTATTGGTGCATTACAATAATAGTTTAGAAGTACGCTTAACAATGGACGCATCAGAGTGGGGAGTGGGGGCGGTGCTATCTCACCCATGTCACAATGGGGAACGCCCTATTGCTTACGCATCGAGAACTCTCTCAAAATCAGAGAAAAACTATAGCCAAATTAACAAGGAGGCTTTGGCCATAATGTTCGGCCTGAAAAAATTCCATCAATTCCTGTTCGGTAGGAATTTCCACATAATTATGAACCACAAGCCATTATTGGGTATTTTGGGCCACGATCGCTTAGCTCCCGAACATTTAAGCCCACGTATGATGCGCTGGAGAAACATAATGTCAGCATATGACTACATATTAGAATACAAAAAAGGAAAAGAGATTGCACACGCCGTCGCATTATCAAGAATGCCGGACAAGCAAGAACAATCAACGACGGAGGCAGAAATAAATTATATCGACACTCTAAACTCAGACATACTGAACAGCAAACGTGTAGCAAATTGGACAAGCTCTGATCAGGGCTATCAGATACTTATGGGATGGATCAAAAACGGATGGCCATTTTCAAAGCCTCAGTACGTTGACCCAGGGTTCTGGACGAATCGTAATAAACTATCTATATGCAAAGGATGCATATTAATGGGCGATCAAGTCGTGATACCAATAGAAGGCCGATAACAAGTATTGAACTTACTGCACGAGGGCCACCCTGGAGTCGTGCGAGCTAAAGCACTGGCTCGCAGCTACATCTGGTGGCCAAGAATTACAGTTGACATAGAGCGAAATATCAAAAAATGTTCTTCATGTCAAACAGAAATGAACATAAGAACTAAGATATACAATTCGTGGCCAGCCGCCACAAAAGCATGGCAAAGGGTCCACATAGACCATGCTGGACCGGTGAATGGGAAACTTCTGCTCGTAGTCATAGATACCTTCTCAAAGTGGACAGAGTGCTGAATTGTAAAAGATTTAACTGCTGCGGAAACAGTCAAGACGTTAAATGCTGTGTTTGCGTGTCACGGTTTACCGGAAACCATCGTGTCCGATAACGGAACTGCGTTCATAGCTAGGGAAATAGAAAGCTATTTTCATGATAATGACATCAGACACATACGCATACCATTGTATCACCCGGAGTCGAATGGTCTGGCAGAGAAGGCAGTCCAAATAATCAAAAAGGCGTTAAAGAAAGCAAGTGACAGGGATTTACAACAAGCAATTGATAACGCGATGCTGTGGCAACACGCAACGCCATCAATGGCCACCGGGAAATCACTCACAGAACTGTTAATGGGCAGGAAACTGCGTATTAAATTAGACTTATTACTACCAGATCCTGCCGAAAACTACTACAGTGACAAAAAGGTAAACAAGTTCGTAATCGGGAATAAAGTTTGGGTCCGGGATGTGTTGCAAAAGAAATGGGTAGAGGGAATAATTATGAAACTGCTGTCGCAACAAATAGTACTCGTGCAGCTACAGGATGGTACTAGCTATAGAAGACATGTAAACCATGTCCGTCAGTGAGTTGTAGAGGAAATACAAACTTTACCTGACATTGCAAGCGACTTATTGTGGAATGAGCAGCAAACCACAGAAATGAAACGACAGCGACCAATGGAGATACAGACAGCACCAATGAATAGTGAGAATGATACAGCACCGAACTCAAAGCCAGAGGAAACACAAAGCAATACAGCCAGACCGAAACGGAAAATCCGGAGACCGGCTAAACTAAAAGACTATATATAGTACCAGCACGCAACTACTTTTCTGGAGTAAGGGGAGGTGTTGTATACATATGTAAATAGAGCCAATAAAGGCACACAATTAATTAAGTGAAAATAGGGGTAATTACAGAGGCGTTTGGTTAATGGATCGGATTATCAAGAGAATTAATAACAAGTGAAGCCGTTTACACACACGCGAGAAAATGTATTAATACTCCAGAAAGAAAACAAGAGCGGGATTTAAAAATTGGGGCAATGTGAAAAAGGAGAATTTGCGCCTTTTCTCGGTTGTTCATGTGGAGTGCTGATGCTGTACGGACTATGATCCCAGGTTCTCGGTGCCTGATGGTTAATCTGGCCGATTAGAGTAAAAGCAGACCGCACCGGTCTTAATATTATTTTAAACGCCCTAAGTGGCTCTTACGAGGGATAATTGCATCACCTAGGCAAGGTACTGTGCGTTTTTTATTACAGTAGGCAGAGAAGGAGATTTGAACGTTAAAACTTTAATGCAGTCAGATTATATATGTATATATGTTAACCAACTATCGTACTGTTGTTAGTGTTACCAATAAAGATTTAGAGTAAATTAGTCGGTGATTCTTATTTCTAATTAATCATTAATATTTGCGATCGCTCAGCTTCAGCTGAGGATACTGCATCTATAAATAAACTTTTTTCTGATACCTTTTGGGCTTTTAATATTTTGTTTTATTCACAATCTATTATTACTTTACTAATTTATTCTTTCCTCTAATTTATAATTAAATATGAGTCTTTGTCCCATTTTCACACCACATTCACCCCAACACCATTTGCCTGAAGATTTCTAACTTTTACCATTGCCTACCCACACTTATTTACTTATTCTATCTATCTATCTATCTATCTATCTATCTATCTATCTATCTATCTATCTATCTATCTATCTATCTATCTATCTATCTATCTATCTATCTATCTATCTATCTATCTATCTATCTATCTATCTATCTATCTATCTATCTATCTATCTATCTATCTATCTATCTATCTATCTATCTATCTATCTATCTATCTATCTATCTATCTATCTATCTATCTATCTATCTATCTATCTATCTATCTATCTATCTATCTATCTATCTATCTATCTATCTATCTATCTATCTATCTATCTATCTATCTATCTATCTATCTATCTATCTACCTACCTACCTACCTACTTACCTACCTACCTACCTATCTATCTATCTATCTATCTATCTATCTATCTATCTATCTATCTATCTAAAAATCTATTCATTCATCCACCCACCCACCTACCTACCTACCTACCTGTCTGTCTATCTGTCTATCTATCTACCTATCTACCTGTCTGTCTGCCTATCTATCTATCTATCTGTCCATACGTCCATCCATCCATCCATCTATCTATCTATCTATCTATCTATCTATCTATCTATCTATCTATCTATCTATCTATCTATCTATCTATCTATCTATCTATCTATCTATCTATCTATCTATCTATCTATCTATCTATCTATCTATCTATCTATCTATCTATCTATCTATCTATCTATCTATCTATCTATCTATCTATCTATCTATCTATCTATCTATCTATCTATCTATCTATCTATCTATCTATCTATCTATCTATCTATCTATCTATCTATCTATCTATCTATCTATCTATCTATCTATCTATCTATCTATCTATCTATCTATCTATCTATCTATCTATCTATCTATCTATCTATCTATCTATCTATCTATCTATCTATCTATCTATCTATCTATCTATCTATCTATCTATCTATTAACAAAACCAAATCCACTTATCTCTCTTTCAACATATAAAATTATTATTATTGGTGTCAGCTGTTCTTTCCCCTCTCATCTCCCATAAATTTATTTATTTTAATTATGACATTTTTTAAAATTTCTGTGAGCTGTTTATTTATATTATTATTTTTAATTAGAATGGGTGTTCAGGCCCACACTGGGTGTCATTTGTAATGGGATTTTCCTCCTTTATGATTTATTCTATGGCGCTTATTATTTATTATTTTACATTATTAGCTCATATGATTTTTAATATATTATTTTAAGATCCTGTTAGTCAAGCAGAGGAGTAAATATGATCAATACTTATATATTAACTTATCTCTGGTCAGACCAAGGTATAACCTCCATGACAGCAAGATATGTCACATCTCATGGGGATATTTATAATGGGTTTTAACCCTATGGGCACCATCCAACTTTAGACTGGACCTCATGAGAAGACATGATGTACCTCAAATGCTTGACCTTTGGCTAACTATTAAACATGAGATTGGCATAACACAGACTATCTAAATAAGATTATGAGAGGGAAAGAAACTTAAAATCACACCAATAATTTAAACATATCTATTAAAAGATTGAAAAACATATAAGAAATATTTAACATTTTAAAATTACAAATATGAACACTTATTAAACTACAATACTTTAAAAATTATGCTTATTTACATATAGTTAAAAGTTAACATTCGCAATGATATTTAAAAGTTTTGTCTAGAATAAAATTTACAAGTTCTGACTTGAAATAAAACTTAGTCCTATTAATGATGTCAAGATATATTTACTTAGGTTTTTTTTATATAGTATTTAGGCGATCATCCCTGTTTTATGATCCAGTCAGATTCAGAGAGGGTCTATTGGCAGCTGGATGTTTGCTTCTGGCTCAATGTATTACTACTAGGTCTGGTTCTTTAGATTTAGTTTATGGCAGGTAAAAACATTGGCAAAGATAAGCCAGAAATATATATTACTGCATCTGGCTGTTGGTTCTCAGGGAACAGGTAGTGGAAATGAACAAACATCCAGATTTGGTCTAGCAAGGCAGTTTTATATCAGTACGACTGTATAAAGATTGTTTCATCTTGCTGGCATATAGACTCTTTGATCACATATCCTGGAAAAACTAACCGGCTTTCTCTTTTTGTTCTTTCTTTTGCTTCTTTGCCTTTGCTTCTTCTGCTGCTATAAGTGATTGCAGCATTTATAATTTCCATTCCACCCCCCCCCCCCCACACCCCACCGCTCAAATTCTTAGCCATGATATCATTTCATTTGATCATTACTTTTTTTTTAATTAGTTACATTTTCTTTTTGTCTTATATTTTTGATTATACAAAAATTAGTTAACTATTGTTAATTAATCATTCTGTAATTTATATCCAGAAACTGATTACATCTTGCACAAATTTGTTTCCAATTATATGTTAAATTTTAATTTACAAAAGAAAAGAACATTTTAATCCCAAAGATTTTTACTTTCTTTTTATTTTAATCTTTTTTTTTTTAACAATAAAATATTGCAATATAATTTTATTTTTCCTTATTTCATTAATAATATCATATAACTCATATATATGCACATACTTATGTATTGGGTATATATACACATTGTTACAATCTCTATCTAGAATAATTCCTATCCTCAAACTGGTTTCGAGCTTTTGGCTCACCTCAGTGAGGCACTATAACATGCACACACTAGATATAAAATACCCAGCTCATAGCCACCACTTATCTAATATGTTACTATTAAGTAGAAAATCTGTAATTTGCAGACATGTAAATGCCTTTAAATCCAGATATCTAACTTAAATAGATATATGGGTCTAAAAACACTTCACCTCACCACATATTAATAGCCTCAGCAATATAACATCACCAAAACCCCAAGAGCAAAATCATAATAATCAAAAAATCAAATCATATATCACATGACTTATTTTAAGCTTGTATTACAGATATGTAATATAGGGACCATACCAATAGTTCTAACAAGCTTTTATTGACAAGTGCCTCAAGAGAAAGCATTCAAAATCTTTATGTAGAATAATCCCTATCCTCAGACTAGTTTCAAGATTTTGGCTCTTCTCAGTGAGGCATTAAGACATTTATACAGTAGATCTAAAATACCCAACTCAAAGCCAAAACTTATCTAATATGTAACTATTAAGTAGAAAATGTGAAATTTTCAGACATGTAAATGTCTTTAAATCCAGCTGTCTAACTTATATAGTTATATGGGTCTGAAAACACTTCAGACTCACCATATATTAATATCCTCAGCAATATAACATTGCCAAGCCCTCTATTTAAGTTAGATAGCTGAATTTAAAGACATTTACATGTCTGAAATATCAGATTTTCTAATTAATAGTTATATATTAGATAAGTGCTGGCTTTGAGTTGGGGTATTTTGGATCTGGTGTCTGAATGTCCTAGTGTCTCACTGATGAGAGACAAAAGTCGGAAACTAGTCTGAGAATAGGAATTTTCCTAAATACAGATTTTGAATGTTTTCTCTTGGGCCTTATCAATAAAAGTTTGTTAGAGTTATTGGAATGCTCATTATATTACAGATCTGTAATACAAGCTTAAAACAAGTCACATGATATATGACTTGCTTTATTGATTATTATAATTTTGCCCTTGAGGCTTTGACAATGTTATATTGCTGAGGCCATTAATATATGATGAAGCTGAACTGTTTTAAGGCCCATATAGCTATTTAAATTAAATAGCAGGATTTAAAAACATTCATGTGTCTGAAAATATCATATTTTGTACTTAATAGTTAACGTTTTAAGAGCTGGCTTTGAGTTGGGTATTTTAGATCTAGTGTCTGAATGTCTTGAGCCAAAAGCTTGAGACTGGTCTGAAGATAGGGATTATTCTAGGTAGAGATTTTGAATGCTTTCTCTTGTGGCACTAGCCAATAAAAGTTTGTTAGAGCAATTGGTACACTCTCTATATTATACGACTGTAATACAAGCTTAAAACAAGTTATGCGATATATGACTTGCTTTATAAATTAATTTATATATTACTATTAAAATTAAATTAATTCTAAGCACTAGAAATGCTAAGTAAAAAAGCTTCAGTGAAGATGTATCTTAAAATGTGAGCTAAGCTCTTTTGATATCTTAGTTATATCATATCTAGCACTTAGAATTAATTACAATTCATATAAGTTTATCAATATATATATATATATATATTAAAATGAAATAAAATACTTAAACATTTTAAAATTTAAATTAATGTATTAAAAACATACATTACTTAACTTTTAATTTAAATTTTATTAAATCATTACTTTGTTTTAGCTTAAAAATTCATAAACTAAAAAAAAAAATATTTAAAATTTGTACTTCGTATAATAAAAAATATATAAAAATTAAAAATTAGTACATTATAAATATTAAATAAACAATACAAATATTTTTAAAACGAAAATTTACGATGAACTATTTGTACAAATGGAATTAAAATATTATTTTGAAAATTTAGATATAATTGTAGCAAAATATTTTGTTTCTATGTCACCATAAATACTTCTAAAGAAGACTGTTAGAGTGTCAAAACTGTATTAGAAATAAAATTATTTGAAGAAAATAAGTGAGCATTGTATAAAGTGAAAAAGAAAGATATTAATTATAACTTTATTGGTCAGGGAATACCTTAACAATATTAATTTTGTAATAAACAATTTACTTCACCAATTGTTCTTAATGATTATGTTGCGCTTTAACGCAAATTGGTGAAGTTGTTAAATTAATCAATAATAATAATATGAATCAATAAACAGAATACTTTCTATAGACATAATTAGAAAAAAACTTATAGAGCAAAAATGTCCTAAGGCACAAATGAACTTTATATTAGATTTCCTATCATGGCTTGACGAAAACATTATGACAATATATGAAGGGAAATGGTTTACTATGAAAGGTGGTTGGCCTATGGGTCTTCCATTAAGTGGCATAGTTTTAAGTATATTGCTTAATTATTTTGAAGAACAAATTCTGCCCAAATATTATGTCAAAATGCAGTGCCATGAAACATAATCTTGGATATATTAAGAGATATGCAGGCATTTACAAAATTAGTTATAAATGATTCATGGTAAAATGAACAACAGAAGGTGAAATATTTGGACCTTCTGATACAAAAAGATGCAGCATGTCTCAACTACAGATTGTTAATCAAACCTTTAGAAATCAGAGGAAGCATACACCCCAGATTGAATGCACTTAAGGCACCCAAACTAGCAGGACTGTCAGCATTTTTGTTTAGAAATCATCAGCTTTGCAAATTCAAAGCTGACAGAAAAACCAACATTACTAATTACATTAAGGATTTGATAAATGTGGGTTTCAAATGCAGTACAATAATCAAGAGAATTGAGAAATTTAACAAAAGATTAACAACCAACCAGATTAAAGAAGACAAACCACACTCAACACTACCATATATTCCTAAAGTAGTTAATTATCTTGTTGAAAACCTTTCCAAAGAGTTTAAAGTAGGTTTTCAAACTACAGCTAACACAAATAGACTGATTAATAATGCCAAGGATAAAACCAACCTAGAACAACCCCCCCCCAAGTAGAGTACAAAATAACCTGCTCACAAGTGGGTTGTGTTGCCACATACTATGGTGAAACTCGGGCTACTGTCAGTGCTAGAGTGGCTCAACACATAAGTATACAAAAAAGGACAAAATAAAAATGAAGGCATCTCAGTGTTCTTGGATCACCTAAAGGTGTCTAACCATGGGTTTGAACCCAACAATGCCATTGTGTGCTCTGAGAGAAATGATACTAAAAGAAAAATTAAAGAAGCATACTTCATTACAGTCCCAGAGGCACAGCGGAGAGACATGATATCTACAGGGTAATTATTATGAGTAAAGAATATCAAATCTTGGTCCAATTGGATACCTCAAGTGTAGGAAATATCTATAAATTTAAATAAATTGCAAACAGCTAGCATTGCAAAAGAAACATGAATTATAATGTAGTATCCATCCACAATGAGCAAGGATAAAACAACCCAGGGATAAATGTCCTTTAAAGCAATTGGATAACTTTTAAAGAATAGTATTATTATAATGAACAAGTGAGATTCAATGAGTGAGGTTTAATAAGACAGGAATGCATGAGTAATTATCAACACATAATAATTTAATGAACATAAACAGTTTAAATTTACATCAGAAACATAGCACAGATTTCATGCAAATAATAATTTGCATATAGGCAACTGAATTAGTACACTAATGAGCTATGAATAACAATAGATTCATGCTGTTAATGCTATGACAAGCCAACAGAAGCTATAATCATTACTTTAGAGTAATGATGAAAAGACCTTTATAAATTAACCTCCAAAGAGAGGTTTACTCTTAAATAACTTGAGACATTTAAAAAAATTATTTCTTAGCATTATCATTGTTAATTAACTGACAGAAATAGCATTCATTTGCTTAATAAACTGAACAGTTTGGCTTAACAACTCTATCGTCCATGAGCATTATTTGGGCCTGTACAAATGAGGAAGGGGTTAGCTTAAATAAGCTTTACTGTGACAATCCTAAAATATTCTATTAATTATCAAGAGAATTGTTTACAAACATCACTGTGCCATGTCTTATAGATAATGTGAGATTATATATAAAAAAAGAGAACTCACAATGCTGACTACAATGATAGCGTTAGAAATGGAGTACATGTCCATCTTTGGACTGAAAGGCTTTATCATATATGAGAGTCCGCTTGTATTTATAACAAAGCAGTATTCGAAGAAATGAGTGATAAGCATGCTATGGTTTGAACTTGTCGGTGTTATCCCATGCAGAGTCTTAACAATCTAATGTTATCCTGACGTCGGCACTACCGAACCTCATTTCTGGATAAATTATATAAAAAAAATCCAGGACCTCCGGAGAATAAATATGACAAAGCAAAATACGAATTTTTAAAAATGCTATCACGAGTAAGCAACACGAATATGGCTTAAGTCTTAAATGACTAATATATTAATTCAAAATTCAACTAAAATAATAATAATACCATGCATAACACCATGACAAAATATTAACCCACTCAGTGACATACATATAACCTTGCCAAATTAGGATGTCAAATATAAAAGAGGGAAAATATTATTTCTCCTATTTAACAAGCCCAAGTATTCTCAAATGATAGTATATTATAAGCAAGTTAGAATGCTAATGAGGTGAAAGCAAATAAATAATTATTGAAATAGATTAATAATCAGATTTATTTAGAGAACATAAAATGCATTTAAAATCAATAGTGTCAACAACAAAATGTTTATCATATCCCATAATATGATGGTTTTAAACAGTCCACCATTAAGCATATGTTTTTAAATATTCAATCGAGCGAACTGCATTCAATAAAAAAAATTATGTTCAACTATTTAAATATCCCAAAATATCGGGATAGTAGCTAAAATGATATAAGTTGGCTAGATTGAAATATTAGCATGCTAAAATTAACTCAATAAAAATACATAGTTAAAGTAAGTTTTGCTGCTTGAAAATAAATAACTAGAGCATGAAATTTGAGGTAATGACAGTTTTAAAATATATAATTCTGTGCACTTTTCAGATGTTATGGGGCCACTTAGAATAATGTATATGAAGTTTAGACATGAAAGCATGGTCAGCAAGGCGCAATATGAACAAAATAATGGTAGGCATCTTCCAATTGTTCTTTCATAGTTAAACAGAACAGTTCTCAAATGGCAATGGCATGACAGAAAGACAGCACAAAGGTGATTTAAGATCAGGTAGGCAAATTTTTCCCTCTATTCAGAATTCATTTTGGTTTTCACTCTCTAAAAGAACACAAGTGAAAGAGTGACCTAAGCTCATTTTGCGCATACCTAGAACTCTTACTCCTCTTATACTTGAAATTTGGTAATGTTAAAAGACGTAAACAGATACATTCCAGAAAGCATTATTTAAACGTATTTTTTAAAAGTTGGAAATAGCTTTAAGGATATGATTTTGTTAACTTGAGACTGATGAAATAATTAAATAAGAATGACATTTTAACATTTTTAAATTGCAATAATACTTTCTAGAACTTTCTGGCATTGCTTTAGCTTTACATTAATAATAATAATTTCTGTATCTGAAAGACATATATGCACATATACAATTATCTAAGTGAAGGGAATTTACGAGCTGAGAAATAAACAGGGAGGAAATCATATATATGTGTGTGTGCTTAACATTCCTGGATGACCAAATAAACATATATAAACCAGTTCAAACCTTACTTTAAAGGTTTGTAATGTCATCAGGCAATGAAGCTAAATATGTACTACAGATTTACTGCTTCAGTATGTTCACATATATTTACTCTCACATTGAATGTATTTAAAAATCATAAATGTTTGATAGATCTTGAATTCACATATACAAAAATAGCATGCTGGAAATTATTCCCATACGGCAAATATTATTAGTGTGACAGTTGATATGTTATGATTTTATCAGGTGGATTCTTCTATTATCAAGTATCCATTAATTATAATTGTTTTACAAAGCTTCTCAGATTTGATTTTATGATTGTTTTGATCAAAGTGAGTACATAATTTTTTTTGGAAATAATTAATTCCAAAATAATACATAAATAAATATATATAATAAATAACAGAAACAAGGAGATTATAACCATGTAAACAGAGATAACATTTGACTTTTGACATTGCTAAAAAACTATTAATTACTAATAATTGATAATCTCCCAAAAGCTAAACACATTTTTTTCTGCAATTAATCCATAATATCTCTTTTCGTTGGAGAAAAACTTGTTTAGCTTCATGAAGATTGTCAATTAGTAATAATTAATATTTTCCTGGCAATACTTAAAGGTTAAAAGTTATCTCTTTTTACATGGATATAATGTCCTTATTTCTGTTATTTATTATAATAACAATACATGAAAAATATTTAGTTCACTATATATATATATTGTTATTGTAGACAAGTTATATTCAATATTAAAATATGATTCCATTTTATGAAATACTTGTTGAGATTTATTTATTTGATATTGTTATCTCATGTACCTTTATTATTTAGCTATGTTGTAATATTACATTAAATGTATAATAGTATGATGATTGTATGGCTTTTAAATTTAATCAATCATTTGACAATTGGTATCCACAACACATATATTGTTAGGTAGTTAGAGTGAATGAAATCATTAGTTTAACGATGTTTGCATTTTATATTGTATACTATTAAATCAAGCTTAAAAGGAAGTCCTCTTTTATTGATAGTTATTTCAAATATCTCAAGGTTCATTTGATTAATTTACAAAGTTTCAAGAATCTTAGGGTCCATGTTTGATTCCCATGATAAATTTGTTAATTACTTTTTTCTCATGTGTCATAGCATCAACCGGGAAGTGAACCCGCTAACCCGGGACAACTGCTTGTAAGGTGGCTGTGCTGACCTCTTGACCATCAATGCTTGACAGTTTGTTAATTACTTTTGTGAATCAAATTTAACATCATGTAAATAATTTTCCAATATAAAAACATGATTGAAAGACAATTTTCCTCTGAATCTCAACCACTTAAAATGCAACAGCACTTTTTTGAATAATTGGTAAACTTATAATCCTCCTTTCCATTTTCTATCATCACATATACATAGTGATCTACCACCATAATAAGTAAAAATAGTGTTTTAATGGATATTATAGATGGTGAAATATTTTAATAAATGGGAATTACATTTTTAATTCTAATTAAAATTCAGCCATGATGTTACTATGGTAATAGCCAATCAAAAACAGCTTTGCAGAATGAAACAGTAGTACACTGTCAGTACTAAAATATGTTCAAAAGGGATAATTATATTCTAGGACTGACAGCGTACTATTGTATCTACCTGAATAACTGGTTTTGATTGGCTGTTACTCTAGTAACATTGTGGTTGCAGACTTTATATAGAATTAAAATGGAATCTCCATTGATTAAAATATTTTGCCATCCACAACATCTGTTAAAAACATGGAATTATCATAAATGACTTATCTTGATGAGTCTTAATAATAAAATGAGAATTAGGAGAAATTTATTATACTTTGATTTATCAAACATTTATAAAACTGCTGTAGGATTATGTACTCATTTAAGAACCTGAGTTACAGTCAAATGAGTTTACCCATTTTGACTATACTATTGCACTGACAGTGTACTACTATCTCACCCTAATTACTAGTTTTTTATTGGTTGTTACCTTACTTATATCACAACTGTTGATTTTAACTAGAATTAAAATGAAATTCCTGTTTATTAACATATTTCACCATATATATAATTATAAAATTATAAATTTATTTAATATTCACTAAGGCAATAAACTTCAGGAGTGTGCACTTGAAAATGTGATGGTAGGAACCTCTACAGGTCATAACCAGAAGCTTACGCTTTGGAAGAAAAACATTTTCATGTGCACACTCTTGAAGTTTATTGCCTTAGTAAATATTAAAATTAGAAATTGTAATTTCTAGGTAGTATTTAAAAAACATGCAAAATTGATGTAACTAAATAATCATTAATTAAAATTGACACCTCAAGTTGAATCATGATCTCTAGAAAACCATAACTTTTGTCTGAATTAACTTAGAGCTAAAATATGAGTTGCTTTTAACTTAGCAACAAAAATCTTGTATGAGTAATAAATAAGATGTTTTTGAACAAAGCAAAACTCTCCATACAGTATTGCCACCCTGTGCCAACCAGAGTAATCAATGAATGCCAGAAGGCTTGTGCCTAAAATCCCTATCTAATTCCTACTCATCCAATATCCCCAGACTAGTTTCTGGCTTGTGGCCATCGTCAGTGAGAAGCTTTGGATCTGAGAGCACTGCACCTAGATCTTAGGATCTAATACAACCCTCCAGCACCCACCTTTTATCTCTACTTAACTACAAAACTATGAGAATGAAATTGAAAACACAAAAATATTTTCAATCTAAGCTCAATAGCTTATATAGTCATATGGGTCTGAACTCAGTTCAGCACTGATACATTTTGGTGTCTTTGGCTCTTTAACAACCATAGCCACCATTATCATATTAGGCAGGATTAGTGTTAAACCATTATGCATCATATGATCACCATCTCTTATACTAGCACATATTTGTTTATAAACAAAGCAAAACTCTCCATACAGTATTGCCACTCTGTGCCAACCAGAGTAATCAATGAATGCCAGAAGGTTTGTTCATAAAATCCCTATCTAATGCCTACTCATACAATATCCCCAGACTATTTCAGACACATATGATTATATAATCTATTGAGCTTAGATTGAAAATATTTTTGTGTTTTCAATTTCATTCTCAAAGTTTTGTAGTTAAGTAGAGATAAAAGGTGGGTGCTGGAGGGTTGCATTAGATCCTAAGATATAGGTGCAGTGCTCTCAGATCCAAAGCTCCTCACTGATGATGGCCACAAGCCAGAAACTAGTCTGGGGATATTGGATTAGTAGGCATTAGATAGGGATTTTATGCACAAGCCTTCTGGCATTCATTGATTACTCTGGTTGGCACAGGGTGGCAATACTGTATGGAGAGTTTTGCTTTGTTTATAAACAAATTGATCATGTGAAGATGTTTTTGTTTGCGTGAGGTCTTTGAAGATTCACAATGTAAATGAAGTGCTATCAAAATCAAATAATGCATGGGTATTTTGAAGTATTATTTATAATTCAATGTTTTCATTTTAAAAAGTCTGTGAAAATATTTAATTCAACATCAATAATTCTCAAGTAGATGATTTGTTGCTGGTAGGATTTTAGGGAAGTTACAAATCTTCTAAGTCATCACACATACAACAATATAAATTACTACTTGTATAAGATCATGGTGATGAATGAAAGGTGACTAATCTTTTAGCGCCAAATAAATTCAGACAAAAGCTATTGTTGGTCACAAGAACAAATGGATTCACTTAAGCTGTATTTTTAATTGGTAGTTACCTAGTTAATCTGTTTGCACTTAATAAATTAATATATTTACATTTGTTATTATTGATTCATTGAATTTGAAAATTACTTCGTAGTAAATCGAAAGATTTTGTGTTGTTTATTTATATATAAAATTTAGTGAATTGGATGTGAAGGTGATTGAAACTTTACACTCTTAGGTCAAAATGCTTGAGGCTGGCTTATTTATATATAAATTTAAGTAGATAAGAAGGTGGAACCATCTTTTTCTTGTAAAATCTCTGCCTTGTGTTTTGACTTGAGAGTTCCCTATGCAGTCATTATTACATCTGAATGGCTGTCATATAAGCATTTTTAAGGCACATCTTACAAAGGTTTCAGCCTTTCATGTTATTATTATTGTTGGGAAAAATACCATTTATAATTTAATGTTTACATCTTTAAAAAAGTTTGAAAATATTTAACACATATACAACTATAAATACTAGTATCTAACTGGTTATTATATAATACTCATATTTACATAAATGAACAAAATACTTCAAGTAATATGTTGTCAAGGCATCAACATTACAAATAGACAGTAAATGGATATCCACTTACTAGCCTATTTACTTCCTGTTTGTGGTACCATCTGACCAACAAATTTCTAAAGTATCCTATTGGTTTATATAAGAATGGGGACTGTGGTGATACAAGATTAATTTGTTTGAAAAGTTTAGAACTTATTGTTTAATAATCTATCTCCAAACAGTTTATCTTTGTTTATTAAAATGAAGAACATTTAAAACTTATAGGCATATTTAATTTCACTTCATTTCATTGCTTTCATTTTCAGGCTATTTAAAGAGCTTAGACAAGGGAAGGCAGTGAATTTCCTATTTATAATTATGTCTTGATAATGGATTGTTGAAATATTATATTGATCTATACATTTAGCATAAGAATTTTGTGGTAACTAATAAATATATTCTAAAAATTTTAACAAGATCATAAATAAATGATACCTCATCAAATATATAACACTGATAATATAAATTTATTTGTAGAACAATCATTTCCAAAGATGTCAGATGTCCAAAGAATTTGCAAATAATTCCCATTTTTCTCATATCAATAACAATTTATTTGTCAGAATATTTGCCAAATATATTGGAATTGATATAAGTGGTTGACATTCTCATGTTCATGTAAACGATTCTTTGAGAATCTGGGTTATGAAATTATCATAGTAATGTTTTTGGATTATTCCATATATATATATATATATATAAAAGAATTTATTGAATCTTCTGGTTAAAATTAGAATTTGGTTTTGGATAAAATGAAGGCATATGACTTTATTGCTCAGGAGTTCATAAAAAGTTCGAGCACCAGACCTGCCAGTACCAGAATCGATCCTGAAACCTCCTTCTGATCCCAAGTTAGACATTCCACCAACTATGCCAAACCATGCAAGGTAAAAAGATTTATGGTTTTATTGCTTTGGAGTTTATAAGAAGATCCAGTGCCTGATCTGTGAGCACCAGATTCGATCTTGATATCTCCTCCTGATCCCAAATCAGATATTCTACCAATTATGCCAAACCATGCAAGATTAAAAAGGCATATGGCTGTATTGCTCAGGAGTTTATGAGAAGTTTGACCTGCAATCACCAGAAACAATCCTGGTACCTCCTCTTGATCCCAAGACAGACATTCTACCAATTATGCCAAACCACACAAGGTGAAAAAGGCTTACGGATTTATTACTTGGGAGTTCATAAGAAGTTCGAGTGCCAGACCTATGAGCACCAGAATCGATCATGGGACCTCCTCCTGATCCCATGTCAGACATTCTGCTTTATTGCTCAGAAGTTCATAGGAAGTTTGAGTGCCAGAACTGCAAATACCAGAATCGATCCTGAACCCCCAATCCCAAGTTGAACACTCTACCTACTGTTGCCAAACTGTACATGGCTGACTTTAGATAATAATAATGCAAAAGGCAACATCTTTTTGCAACAAGTGATGATATATTAATAATAATAATAATAATAATAATAATAATAATAATAATAATAATAATAATAATAATAATAACAACAACAACAACAACAACAACAACAACAACAGCAACAATTAAATGATTAGTTTCTTGTGAAATCAGAAGTTATAAATTGGATGTTCATCAAGAAGTCTTTAGTTTTTTAATCCACAACACTATCACTAAAATGATAGGAGCAGCAATTCACTACTTTATTTTAGAGCCATCTATTGGAAACTTTCATAATTAATAGATTCTAAATACTAGTATTATATTGAAATGTCAAAAAAAGTTTCTGCCTATTGACTTTCTGCTGAAAGGAACATCCAGATATGCAATTACTTTATCAACAGAAACTTTAGTTCTTTTATATGATATAAACTAATAAAATGAGATTCAAAAACACTCTAAGGTTCTGAAAAGCAGCTTACAGAGTGTGAATTCAATTAAGTGTTTCTTTATTGTAAAACAAGTTAAAAGTTTACTAGTAGGCCACTAATTAATCAAGATTATAAAATCAGTTTCTGGAATAGAATAAATAAAGCACATTATTGCTTCTAATTCATGACATTAAAGTAAAGCAGAAAAACGTCACGTGATACTTTGATATTGTCAGTTTTTATAATTTTTAAACCATTTCATTTTTAGTATCTTTTCAATTCTCTTATTATGGAAAATTAAAAGTATTTTTACTTTTCACAAGATTTAAATTTTATATACACTTTTATTATATTATATATAGTAAGTGTTAATAGCACTTAACAGCTAGAAACCAGTCTGGGAAATGGGATATTCGGAAAAGCTTGTTAAAAGCTATTAATGTTCATTATATAACATTAGTAGTATAAGCTTATTAAATGACGTCACGTGATGTAGACTTGGATTTTTTTTTTGCAAATATACTTTTCTCTAACTGTTCTTTGTTATAGGCCTTCTGCAATTAAAATACTTTATGTGATGTCTATTTTATGAGCTCTTCATTTAAGCTAAACCTAATTCCATCATTAGTCAACTGTGAAAAACATAGTATGATATTTACTATAATCCTCAAACTTAGATTGGTCATATAAAAGAATATTTATCAAAATATAAAACGTATAAATTGCATATGCCTAAATATGTTTTATTAATTTTTGGTAAGAATGAATCAAGAGAAGTCAATCCATCACCGACGAAATTGAAGATTATTTATTGTTTGATGAGCCATTTTGCCAAATACATATTGGAGTCATACACCTTCTTTTTAGAACCACTTACCCAACAAATTTCCATTGAAAGGCTTTTATTACCCAAAAAATCAAAAACGTAGTCTATGTGTTAAGGGTGTGTACTTGCTCACACATTCTATAAATTTACTATACAAAACTAATCTATATATTGCAATTGAAACGCACATACATGCTTAGTGCTTTTGGGAGCTGCGTGTGTTCCCATATTCATAGCTTATACTAATGATTGTTGTAGTTATCTTTTCAATAAAGATATATGTAAATGTATGCAAATAGCCTAGCTGGCCCATTATTTTGAAATGGAGAAGCACGCATCACTCCTATTGATGGTGTTGGGATCATCTGCAATGAAGCATGCTTCCTTAATCTTGTGCATGGCATCATTGCACTCAGTATGCACCATTTCAGCCATGGAGGGTTTGAACACATGGCTTGTGGATTTTTGATATTTAAAAAGTATAGAGCTGCCCTCAGATTTGATTCGAGCCCTGTTGTATACATATCGATGTTGTGATACCCTGGTAGCTACTGCAGCAAGTGTTTCCCCTTAATATACAAAACTAATTTACTTAGAAAATTAAAATGGATATTTGTATAGTTTAAAACCACACTCATTTAATATAGGGGTTAAAATAGTATATACACCTACCATATCTGCATCAGATCTTTGCTTTAACAAAAACAGAAATTTATATATATAAAGCAATAAAACTTTTTTTTCTTTTATAAAAATAAATCAGAAGAGATGATAAAAAATGTTATATGAATTGATATTAATTCCTTAAACTTAAGAAAACAAATATTTAATCCACTGGAATTTAATAGAAGTTAAAACTGTTGAGCCTGATTGGTTTGAAGCATGCATTCAAAATTGCCAAATTATTTTAATGGTTCAAGATGCTTGGGATGTCATAGGAAGTTGAAGTGCTAGAACTACAAGTGCCAAAATCAAGCCTTAGACGACCCCCCCCTCCAATTCCAAGTTGGATACTCTACCAACTGTGCCAAACTGCATAGGGTAAAAAATGCTAATGGCTTTATTCTTGGGAGTTCATAAGAAGTTTGAATACTGGGAATAAATCCTAGAACCTCTCGATTCCAAGACAGGTGTTCTTCCAATTGTACCATATTTTTTAAATATGGGAAAATAAAACTATTAAAAATAACTAGTTAAACCTCAAAACTCTCCGAGGATGAGCACAAAATCACATCAGAATAAGTAACAATAAATATACTTTATATTTAAGCACAACAATGTCTATCACCATAGTTACGAAACATAAGCACAATTATGGCTAAGTTGTCATTTCAAAACCAATGATTCCTGATGCAACATAGAGATGGAGATTCTAGAGAGTAAGAACTGCATAGAGATGGAGATTCTAGAGAGTAAGAACTGCATGAGAGAATGCCAGAAATATTATATGGTTGGATACATTTTTATTTAAAATTTTGAAAATTATTTTTCCAACAGTCATAAAACAAAGACTCCATTTGTTAAGCATTGGTGGCTGAGTGGTTGGCACAGTTGCCTTGCAAGCGGTTGTCCCGGGTTCACTTCCCGGCTGATGCTTTGACATATGGAAAAACAAAAAACAAAGACTCCATTAAATAGACCATATTTATTCCCTATGATAAAATAACTCATGGTAGAGCTATTGTAATTTGGATATCCATATCACATTATTTAATCTGAAGAGATACGTCAGAGATCCATATTTAGTTATTATAGAAAAATGGATTCATTCCATGATGCAAACATTGTTTTTAAACATCTGTTTTCTAATTTATACATCTGTACAGTTAAATATTAGTTTACAGGATACAAAAAATAATGCTACAACATTTTTAATAGCTCCTCCAATCACACAATTTAAATATCACTGCATCTGTGTGTACCATTCTTTAACAATATAAAAGGTCCACATACTTCAACATCGCCCCCAAAATTGGGATTTTCTTCATCATAAATAGTTTTACTGTTTTTTTTTTCTCATGTGTCATACCATCAGCCGGGAAGCGAACTCGCTAACCCGAGACAACTGCTTGTAAAGCAGCTGTCGCTGACCTCTCGACCACCAATGCTTGACTGTTTTTTTTTCAGTCACGATTCACACTAGTTGATGCAATTTCGTACAGAATGGAAGTAGTTTTGATATAAATGTAGCCCTATACCATTATTAACAAAGGTGTCACAAATGTTCCTGTTATTTAGTCTAAGTTGCATATATATATATAACTGATGTTCAGGAAATTAGTCGCACTGCTGTATTTTTTTCAGTTGAATATTTGCAAAATCAAAGCTTCATTCTCAAAATGAAAAGCTTTACTTGTTATTTGAAGGGATAGAAAGGAATTTATTTCGTGCCTTCTCTCTTTTTTGTTTTTTAAAAAAAGAAAAAAACATTTGAAAGCTTAATCTTTCTGGCAAATCTCTTTTCGCGTCTACATTAAAATCATGATAATAATAATAATCTTTTTTAATTCAATTATTATGACAACTGGAGAGGAAATCTATAGGAAATATTTTAGAATTCTTATAAGTGCTATTAAAAAGGAATTAAACAAAGCATTAAGGATATGTTCATTTGCACAATTTGTAAAATATAATTTAATTTAATTAAATGATTATTTAAAATAAATTATGATAAATATGACATTTTAGATTTGTTTTTAATCAATTCAACACACATCAAAACACATACACATAAAATCACTGCGCGAATTGATAAATGTACGGAACACAAATAAATTTACATCATCAACAATATGTTTGATTAGTAAAAGCATACAGCCTAAAGGACTAATTTCATTAGATGACATCAAATAGTTTTGACTGTTATGTAATCCACCCACAAATACTCAATATAAAAATCTAATACACTGAACTTGGATAATGTCAAACGTTTATATTAGATAATAATATTGAAATCATATCTCCAAAATGTACAAATCGTTCATATAATTAGGCAGTAAATTTGAATTCAATGTCATTTCTAATAATAATAACAAGAATAATTAGTCAAGCGTTGTTAGCCGAGAGGTCATCGCACCCGCCTTGCAAGCAAGTAATTGGTTGCAGACGGGTGTGGGTTCGCGTCTCGGCCGATGCTATGACATATGAAGAAAAAAACCCAAGAATAATTATTATTCAATTCAATTTATTAATATTTTAACAGTTAATAAAAACATTTAAAGAAATACATTACAACTTAAATATTCGATTAAGTAATTGTTGTTTCCTCAACAAATGTCTTTAGATCAATAAAAAATATAACAATGGCATTGAAAAATATAAAAATGTGGTAGTCTATATCAGGGATGGCCAACAAATCGATCGTGATCCACCAGTCGACCGCGAAGCCGATCTGGCAAGAGCTGTTGGGTTACTAGTGAAACAAATTAAGTCAAGATTTTCAAGTTTTTTTGTTATTTTTGTTTTTGTTCTGATTTTTTTTTTTCTAGTGAAACAAATTAAGTCATTGTTAATAATTACTCATATTGCTTTAATTCCCCTGGACATGAGTTTTCTGGCCCGTTAAATAATTGTTATTTTTTTACATAGGTAGATATAAATTAAAATAATATGTATTTCACACCTCCCTACACTGAGACTACACCTAGGACAACAAGTCGATCACAACACCTTTTTAAAATAAAAAGTAGATCTTATGAACACAAAAGTTCGCCACCCCTGGTCTATATAATGCTGCCAAATATAAAGTTCCACATTTATATGTATCGATATTAAATAAATTTGTACTCCTTGTATATACACGAGGAACTCATTAATATTTTTGAAATACAGGAACTCTTATCAATACCTTTGAAATACAATTATGTAAGAATTTTTATCCATGAATGATTAAATAAAAAAAATTCATATCGTGAATCATTCTTCAATGAAACAAATTTATACAAACATCTTTTGCATTAATTATATTGTAATTATAAATTTATTTTAAACGCACATTATTATATTAAATAATATTTACTAAGGCTGTAACCTCAGGAATATGCATCTGAAAAATGCGAAGGCGTAAGCTTATGATTAAGACCTGTAGAGGTCCCTACCATCGCATTTTTCAGACGCATATTCCTGAGGTTACAACTTTAGTAAATATTATTAATTATATTGGTAAATTTACTATTTATTAAACAATTGTATTATAAATTTCTAGAAAGATATAATGTTTGAGCATCTTAATAGTATTGATAGTTCCATTCAATTAGACAAAATTAAATTTTTCATTTTATTTATGTTACTTAGATGATTTTATTCATTTTGGAGCCTTTAACCATGAACCTGACACTTCACAACTGCACTAAATTGCATAGGTATATAATCTGCTACAACCATTATTTAGTATGTACAGTAACATTAACTAATTTAGGATATTGATAAAAATAAATATAGTCTGTTTAATTCATTTTATTGGAAAATTTCATATTACCATATTGACTGTAATGAAATTTATTAATCAATAGACAACAGAACATCTACTACACACTAATAAATTTAGATATACATATATTCAATAAAAATATAGTCATGCACAATCTATAACATATTTTGTGTTATTCAGACACACACTATGCACATAATTGTGCAGAAGAAAATTAACTTCCAACTATGTGCTGTTTTATAACTATTATAAATCTCTGCTTACTCACCCATCAATAAGAGTTTTAGAAGGTTAAGTGAATCAGTTAAGTTTAGAGTGTAATCATATATACACCAACCCTTAATGACCATGCTTATATAAGGGCTTAAAACTATTGTGTAGCTGATGTTATAATCGATAATTGGATTGTACAACTTTAGTTAAGCAATCACATGAGAAAGACAGAGTGTCATTTTTATCCACATGTAATTAGATGTATATTAATTGTGAATAAATGTAAATCTACTATTATTAAGCACTGAAAATCTAAAATTATGCCGAACACCTGATCATGTGCTGTTTTGTAACTATTAAAGAGGATTTTATAAATTAACAGATGTCTTGAGCTGATTATCTTAATATATACTTGCAAACAAACACACATACGCAATGTATGACTAAGATTTTTATGTTTTGACTTTCCTGCACCTATTATTAAAAACACTAAGATTTTACATTTATAGAGTTTTTACTCCTATGTTTTGATCCTGTATATGCAAGTAATCTTCAGAAATATTAAACATGCATCCTATGATTAAATAAAGAAACTATTATAGTAAGTACACCATAATCATATTTTTATAACCATTTTTAAAATATTAATTCTGATACATTTATATTTTCTAATTTTTTGTAAAATATATTTAAGTTTGAATTATCATATTATCATGTCATTTTTAATTTGCTTAATTATTAATTAGTTAGTTTATTAAATTTGTTCCCCCAGCTATCTGTTCTCTAAATGGGCAGTGTGTGTGATTTGATTTCATAAGTGCATAGTATTTTAGTGATTTGTAAATGATGCCAATAAGATTATTTTAATTATTGTAGAATAAGCCTATAACTTTTTACCTTCTCTTGTACACAGTCACAGTTCCTAGGATCTTATGATCTTGAACTGGCACTATAGAGCAATAATGGTTAGTTATAGGGGTTTATGTTTGAACATCCAGATAGTTCTCTGATGGTGGAAAAGTATCACCTTTAAAGTCAATTGACTGTAATTTAGTTTATAATTGACTGGTACATTAATGGTTCCATATGTCCAGAGCATTGATAATGATCAGCATGTATCAGTACCACAGCATTATTTTATGAGATATTTTGGCACTTAAGAATGTGCATCTAGATAATTGTGTTATATTTTGCCCCATGTATAGAAGGGTTTGGATAATTAGCCTGTTTATAATTTACTTCTTGTGATGTAGCTTATAAGTATAGTTGTTAAACTACTAACCATCACATGATCACCATCTCTTATACTAGCACATAACTGTTATTAAACAGGCAAAACTCTCCATACAGTAATGCCACCCTGTGCAGTGCTCTCAGATCCAAGGCTCCTCACTGATGAAGGCCACAAGCCAGAAACTAGTCTGGGGATATTGGATAAGTAGGCACTAGATGGGGATTTTATACACAAACCTTCTGGCATCCATTTATTACTCTGGTTGGCACAGGGTGGCACTACTGTATGGAGAATTTTGCCTATTTAAGTATAGTTGTTATAACTTTTTGTATTGTTTAGTTCATGCTTGATCTCATAATTTATAGATATTTGTTCCTTTGTTATTTCCTCTTTATATTTGATATTTAGGAATGATTTCCCATATTTATTCCTCAGTTTCTTACCATTATAATACAGATATTTACATTACTTTATTATTAATTTTAACATGTATGTATGACACATACATACAAACCAACACAATTTCTTTTCAGATATAATTAAAAAATAATGGAAAATGCCACTAGTTTTCTAAGCGTGTGAGATGAAGTATGAAACTGAGTTTTAAAAAGTCACACTATTGGTCAGAGCTTTTCTAGAATATTACATTCTAATGGTATATTGATTAATATTTCAATATCAGTGATCTCAAAAAGAATTATTGTCATGGAATGGTGGACTATAGAGTTAGAAAAATGTTGAAATTTTTTTTTTTTTAAAAAAATAATTTGGTTAATAACCATCATGATCAACGTACTAATTGGATGCTCAAATGTTATACGATCTCGTCAATGACAAATCTTATAATTATATTATTTTTTCCTGTAATTATTAGGATGGAAGAGTAAAATATATAAGCAACTGTGATTGAAAATTAATTTTCAGAGTCATACTGATAAACATATTGATATTTTCGCCAAAATATTTCTAAATTAACTGATAACAAATTACTATAAAGAACAGCATATTTCTGAAAACTCCAGTGTCTTCTGAAAAGCCCATCTAGATCATGTGACATATTACTTGATTTCATTGTAGTGTCATCTAGAGCAGTGGTCTTCAACCTTTTCACACCTGCGGACCGGTAAAAATAAGGATAAGGTTTCGTGGACCAGCAGAAGTCTATAGATAAATTTTCTTAAAGATGTAAACAGCTTAGCCTTAGATGAAGTTATATATATATATGGAGTTTGTATAATAAAAAACTTTTTTTTTTTAATTTTGAATTTTTTTAGAAAAGTAATAAAAATTTAATTCTACCCCCCCCCCCCATAAACATTTGTGATAACTAGAAAAACAAATTAATTTATGTATGATTGATTAGATTTTGTTCTGTTTCTTTTTTTTAATCAGGTAAAAGTGCGATGAAAAAATAAATAAAAATTGTTTATATTAATTAAAAGTTTAAAATCTTATTATTTTGTTATTAAAAACTTTCTTGCCAGTCTAGCATGGACCAGCAAAAAACTTCTACTGACCGGTGTCGGGCCGCAGACCGGTGGTTGAAGACCACTAATCTAGAGCTTCACAAACCTGAACAGTTGATCTGATTTTCTGATACAAATGTTCTCTTACAAATACAAATGCAATGGAGTTGCAAACAGATAAACTAGAAATGATTGAAAATGTGTCATGTCGGACAAATTATCATTTATATTTTTGAAAACGTTTGTAACTGACCACTATCAAAAATAGACGAGCTTTTTCTAATATAAACTATTGTAATATAAAACTATATAATTTGGATATTTATTGTAATAAAAATGGCTCATTCATTATTCTGTGTATATAATTAACATAATTGCAAGAAAATCAAGTCATACATCATGTGACTTCATTTAATAATTTAATAGGTTAGATAGCTCAATTTGAAGACATATGGATGTCTGAAAATTTCAGATTTTCTATTTAATAGGTAACTATTAGATAAATACTGGGGTTTGACTTTGTATTTTTAAATATAATACCTGAATGTCATAGTGCCTCACTGATAACAGCCAGAGCTAAAACCCGGTGTGAGGATAGGGATATTCAGAAAAACTTGTTAAAAGCTATTAGCATGCTCATTAGATAAGATACTTAACATGTACATAACATGTACAAGTTACACATTGAAAGATGAAGTTTATTTCACAGTGCATGTTTTGTTTTCAAATATGTTTCTAGATAATAATGTTTCACTTCATGCAATAAACATGAAAATGAAGATAATATTGCACATTAATAATTTTTATTAGTCATTCATAATCTCTAATCTAGTGAATGGCTAATAAAAATTATTAGTATATTTTCATCAAATGGTTTGAGTCAAAATTGTGAGGGTAGTAAATTTGACACATCATTTAAACTGTAGTAATTGGCTACCTATATGCACTGAACAATAATAAAGATATGTCAATAAACATCACATGATCATCATTTCTTATGCTTGCTTATAACTGTTATTAAAACAGTCAAAACTCTCTATACATATTGCCACTCAGTGCCTCACTGATGAAGGCCACAAGCCAGAAACTAGTCTGGGGATATTGGATGAGTAGGCACTAGATGGGGATTTTATGCACAAGCCTTCTGGCATCCATTGATTATTCTGGCTTGCATTGAGTGGCAATAGGTATAGAGTTTTGCCTGTTTTAATAAATATGTGTATAAGAGATTGTAATCTGGGTCAACTGATGAGGACTAGTTTAGCACAAAATGGATGTTTTGAGGATCATACATCTTTTTCACATATCTCTGGTCATATATTTATGATTACACACCTCCATAAAGTGTTAAAAGTGGATAGACACCAGTCTTTACCTTGCAATACACTACAGAAATATTATGCATTATGTGGATAATATTACACATTTTCATGGCCTTCCAGTTATTTGATTAAATATTAATGAACCTATTATGGGTCTTAAAACTTTTTTATGTATAACATGATTTAATATTCTTCTATTATATAATTTTAAATTATATATAATACACGCTGTTCTAGATGCTAATTATACCCTACACAATCTTAATAAGTATACAACCTCACTATAATAGATAAATATTGTACAACCAACTGACTATTAGCATAATATTGTGAATGATAATTAAATAATAAAAATAGTAATGAAACACATTTTGTGCATCATTAAAATAAATAAATAGATCGATCCTCAAAAGCGTAGTGTAGTAAATTATCATAAATAAAAATATAATTCGTTATGTTATTTTCTGTATATAAATAAATGATAATAAAAAAATTTACGTAGCAACAAATATATTATTTAATATAAAATGCTTCTTTCAATATTGTTTCATTTTTCTCATCAGTGGAATATATATATTGTTGTAAATTTGCAGAACTTAAAATAATGCTGTGCGAATGTTCACAGTAATATATATATATATCAGGAGTGTCCAACAAGTTGATCGTGATCCACCGGTCGATCGCAAAGCTATTTTTGGTCGATCGCGGGCCAATAGCAAGAGCTGTCGGGTAATGAGTGAAATAAATTAAATCAAGATTTTCAAGTTTTTTTGTTATTTTTGTTTTTGTTCTAAATTTTTTTTTCAATTCTAGATAGGTGAAGTCCACTAAGCTGTATCATTATTGAAAATAATATTTTTAATCTTGATTTAATGTAGCTAATTTGAATTAATAAATATTGTTAATAATTATTCATGTTGCCCCTGGACATGAGTTTTTTGTCCCGTTAAATAATTATTTTTTACTAGGTAAATATATAAAAATAGTATGTATTTCACACCTCCCTCTACTTAGACTACATCTATGACAACAAGTCGATCGCAACACATTTTAAAAATAAAAAGTAGATCTTATGAACGCAAAAGTTGGCCACCCCTGATTTATATAATTATAAAACATTAGTTAAGAAAGTCGTTTTGAATCGAATAATACATTATTTGTTATTATACAATCTTTTTTTAGTGCTATTTATTTATTTATAGATTAATTATGAATGTTTTCATTAATTAATTGTTTAATATACGATAATTAAAAATTATTGTCAAATATATATTAAGACAATGATGTGTTTGATAGATTTCCGGGATATTGATCCGTCTTAAAAATCAGGAAGTAAACTTATTTAAAAACAATTTACAAATAGTAAAGAAAAAGAAGAAAAGATAAAAACGTGCCTGTTTAAAAAGATAATACAAATATAATGAAATTTATTAAGAAGCCAAACAAATTATTTACACAGAAACTGTTCATTGTTAGATAAATGCTTCATAAAAATTGATTTGAATATATATACAGACTGTTTGCAAAATGAGATTTTGTTTATAAAAGTGTTTTGTTGAAAGAGAAAGTCACAGTTACGTCTATTGGTATACTGTATTGACTTTGTTTTTGAAATTAAAGTTTTCTTAAGCTATTTTCAGTCAGAAATATTCTCTCTTCCCAATACATCTACATCATAATCAATAGAATTAAGAATTTCCATGCTTAATGATATTTGTTACATTGATATTTCTTGGATAAAGCTATTATCACACATCAGGTTCATTGCATCATCGACAAAGTTAATTTTTGTAAACAGTGTTGATATACTATTTCTAATTATATGGCAAACTAATTCCATCACCTAATATTAATTGTTAAATGCCTTTAAAAAATTCAAATTTCATTTTATTTACACTTTTTCAATTACATTCACATATTAATAATAACACACAGTTTGCTATAGAACACAACATTTTGAACGATATTTTCTCTCTTCTTCAGATATTGTTTGATCAGGGACAATTACCGCCCATGAGAATCAAATCAGAGACTTTTAGACTCATGGATATTAAATTTAAGGCGATGTTTTAAGCAATTAAGCTATTCTGTATTTGAAAAGGGTTAAATAAAGTTTGAATTTTTCTAAAGACATTTAACAATTAATAATAATATTTTAAATCACATGTGCATGATTTTTACTGCTGATTAAAAATGTAATGTTTAGAGATATAAATATTTCATAAAACACTCATGTCTGAATATGTTAATTGCAAGCAAATTCTAAAGAACCATTTTGAATAAATTTGCATAATGGATTGGTATTAATATACAAATCGATAAACATATTTGCAACTTTATTTAAAATGGTTCTTTGGAATCTGTTTGTGATTTGTTCTAGTCATATATTTGGATGTGATTGTTCCATGAAGTATTTAACAGTTAATAATAAATTAAGGAAATAGTTCGAACAAATATTGATATATTAAATGTTAGTTTTGGCTAATATGATTTCTATATTGCCATATTTTTGCACTACATTAATACTTTATATTTTAATATTTTGTTATGAATCATTTTAATATAGGGGACTTGAACTCAGACTTTCAAGCACCTTTCGACTGTTCACACTATATCATATCATTGATACACATGATCACACACATGTAGAAAAGATCAATAATCACCAATATACGTATTTTGTGCTAAACCAGCACTCATCATTTTAATGAACATTTTCAATTTCACTTATGGATGCATGGTTTTTAAAGGAGTTACTTTTATATAAAATTTACCCCTTGGTTAGAAAGTCAAGCATTGGTGGCCTAGTGGTTAGCATAGCTGTCTTCCAGGAAGGTGGCCCAGGTTTGCTTCCCAGTCAACGCATTTGACATATGAAAAAAAAAACTAAGAAGAAAGATTCATGTAACACTTTTTACAAAATCTTTCCTAGTAAATAGTTGTTTTTTTTTTTTCAAGAAAATAAATAAATAAATATAATATAGATTTTTTAATTGAAAACAATAATAACAAAAAAATTTATTTGACATATTTTACAATTTTCTCTATTAAACAATACACCAAAATTGGAACTTACTCAAAGGTGTTAGATATGGAC
Source organism: Epiperipatus broadwayi (assembly GCA_028023455.1). NCBI lineage: Eukaryota > Metazoa > Onychophora > Udeonychophora > Euonychophora > Peripatidae > Epiperipatus > Epiperipatus broadwayi. The sequence continues at coordinate 4,589,310 of JAQFVV010000052.1, forward strand.
GTCTTTCCGCGCTTTCAACACGTGACTGTAGATTAATGAATTAAAAACAATTATAATTTTATTTTTATCATTGGCTTATAATTATTAATAATGGAATATAAATCATTATTTATTTTTACATTATAAATATTTGTCATGATTATCTTCATACAAATCAAATTGAAAATTTGAAACCAATTTAAAATATAATTTTATATAATATTAACAGTGTAGCTTTATAATCTAAAACAGAGCTGTTTTAATTTACTATAACATTTGTTTAGTACTGATATCGTCTTGTATAGGTTAATGTAGTGGTAAAACATTACACCCTAGAGAGTAATGTCCTTGAATCGATTCTAATGTTGGAACTTCCATTGACAAACTTCTTACAAACTTGTAAGCAATAATACTAATTTAAATAGTCATCTCAAATGATGGGGACTTAAAAGTATGGTGATGGTTATTTAATAGAAAACTACCAGACCATCGCATGACCATAGTTTTTACATTACTTTTCAGTTACAAATTTTATTTCTGCTATTCTTGTGGCCACCTATTGTGAGCTTGAATAATCAATAGATGCCAGATAATAGTGCTTATCTACTCTTGTTCTATCTATATTAGGGTTGGGTTCTAGTTTATGGCTATATATAGATAGAATAACTTTAGATAAAATTAATCATCTTGCTTCTAGCAAATACTTGAGCTTCCACTAGGTGGCAGTACTGTAGTAAGATATTTAGATTGTTAACGTAATTGAAACATGTTAAGTAGTAATAGCAATAATAAAAAAAACTATTACATTAAATTATCACATATGTTTGTATACTATATTAATTAACATTTACATTAATTTAAACTTGTCAATAAAGTACAATGGCCACCTCATTGTTATTGTTCTCTTTATCTTCATTTTCTGCAAACTTTATCTGCTATTTTTCATTCTGTGATTAACTCCTCCAAAATAATATTTTTTAGCTGGCTCCACTGTTCCTCAAACTGTTTAATATAATGTCAATTACTTTTACGTCATGATCCAGGCACATTTTTCTATACAGACAGCTTATTTAAAATATCATTTCAAAGTTCTCTTTTTTTTGGATATTTGGACAAGAAGAGACAATATCTAGTTTAATAAATGCTTGAATGGAGGACGAGACCATTATCTTTGGCATGCTTTTGTAAGGTTCTAATACTGATTGCAATCATTCTTTTGTTCCAAAATAGTTTTGAGAAAATGGAGTTGATCTTCTTCTTGAAAGCATTCATATAGTAAGTCAGCTTTGTAAAAATCAAAATGTTAATGAGCAATACATTGGCATGGAGTGAAAGATACACTCTAGAAAGAGATTTAGTTATATTTCTGGCAGATGCAAGGATGGAGTCCTGAATGGATGTTCTCATAGCAGTCATAGATTTATAAACGTGAAATCCAAGAAAGTTATGTGATGGTGCAGTAAATGGAGAAGGAACACTCTTACCAGTGATGAGATTCCATGTGAATGATTTATCAAGATTAAACTGAAGTCTATATTGAGCCATATAATTTTCCAGAATAGTGATAAGTGAAGGATTGTATTTTCAGAGATCACTTAATACTATTTCTAAATTTGTTTCTGTTTACCCAATTACTATGAATTTTACTCTACTCAATCCTACCGATACACCTTAACCCTGTAAAGTTAATTTTTTTCATTCCTTAATCTATCACATAGCTTCTAGTATTGACATTGATGTTTAGACATGTTCCAGGAAAATAGTCTTGTGGAAGACCTACAACATGTTGCATACAACTAGCCAACCTCATCCTTCTCCATCTATTCTTAATATCACTAATAAACAGATAATCAAAAAAATTCAAATTCTGGGACCTAGAGCCAAAATACCTTGATTTCATTATTAAAATTAATTTGGAATCACAGAGAAGGGTCATCTACTAACATTGATACAGACTGCTTTTTTGTCATCAGTCTGAAGAAAAGATACATCATTTTTGAATCCAGTGTTCTACTCTTCTCATACATAAAAACATCATTGAGTCAATTATTAAATCTCATATAACTTTTAGTGTTACTCTTACTGATAGTATAAAAAGAGGCTTTTTTTCTTTAATTGGAACCATTATTTTCCTTATGTATACCCTTTAGTTCATAAGATGCCATCTTTGCTTCAACCCTACCTCTAAAAAATTACAATCACTGTTTTTCAATAAATTCTCAAAAATTAAAAGCAGAGATCAGGCACTTGCCCCACCAAACGTCATTAATGCTATATGGAGTCTGGTTACTTTCTCATGCCATTATGATATTTTTTTTCTTATCTACTATTATTAATTTACTTTAACGTCAATCATATGTATGTAAATAATGTATTATTTATAATCTATAAACATTGGACTAGTCTATTCCATATTGCTAATTGAATTCAAAACAAATTTTCCATAAATGTAGATAAAAAAATTTTTTAACACACTAAAAATTCGTTTAAAAGTAGTTTAATAAATGGTAATCATTACTGTATTTATCTATAGTGGTTGGTGTCACAGTTGTGGGTGGGTTAAATTTGGCATGTGTAAATCAAAATAAAATAAAGACTTAGCAATAGAGATGTCAAGAATCATTTATGCTTATAAGCCCTGAATTTGGAGTTTAAATTCATTGTAAGTGCTTTTCTGTGTGTTTATGCATATCATGGTTGATTTGTAAAACTGGTTTCTTGCAGTTCATTTTTGTTATTGTTTCATTTCTGAAGCAATACAACATCAATTTTATTACATGAAACAAAAATAAAGAGAGGATGATAAAACTTGAAGTTGTATGAATTTTGCCAAAATCTATGAAATAGTGAGAGAAGCTTTCAAAGAGTAATTCTATCACATCACATCCGAAATAAACACAACATGTTGATAATAATCATAAAATGTTTCAAAATCTTAAAAAATTACACCCTGAATTGAGACATGAAGTAATTTTTTAAAGATATATAAAAACTTGAAACTTAAGATATATAAAAACTTGAAACTTAACCTTTAAATTGAAACATTTTTTTTTTAATTTTCATTGGCCAAGTGAATTAAAGTTTTACAACTTTTGATTGGTTAATTAACAAACTCAGCCATAAAAATATATTCATCTTTTAATATTATATTCATTTTAGTTTCATTTGAAAAAAGTATATTAATAATTTGTCAGATTATGTAAAGTGAACAAAAGTTTTTCCAAAAATAAATTTCTATTTATAATTATAAAAATATTTTATAGCAGAGATCCTCAAAAAAATGTTCTCTAACCTATCAGAAAATGTTGAGTACGTCACTGATTTTCTTTCTCAATTTATGTTCCTATAAAAGTAAAGATCTTTTTACTAAAATCTAAATATGCTTTTGATTTTAAAAAAAAATAATATAAAAGATGATAAAAATGACCCCTTCCCTCTATTGATTTTATAATATGTACTTGAAAGTAAAAATATAGAATTTTGTAAATGTGATATACTTATTAAAAGGCAAATTCACAGATTACTGCTTGTAGATGTATAATAACTCGTAAAAATAATTATGATAGTCATAAAATTCATCACTCATCTGATTAGTCCAGACATTTCGAACCTTTATATAACTTTTTAAAAAGATCATTTGCTCACCAAAGCTAAATGATGTGTTAGTTAAAATATGGTTATCTGCAATAACTCCACATCTACATATCTTCAAATTCTATAGGAAATTTATGTTAGATTATAAGCTAACATAGTAAACACTTTATTCTAAAGTAATATTATTATTCTCAAAATATTTTTATTGTTTATTTATGAATATTATTCGTTGAAGTTAAAAAAATCAAATAGATTATGTTCTTAGGAATAAATGATTCAAAATTTTATTAATAGAATCAATATGGCTTAGAGAAGACTGGGAAATAGATTACTAATTATGTGACAGCATTAGGCAAAACTCATAAAGAATAATAAGTTAATCTGATATTTTGAAATATAAACTAAATAAGATATTTATTATTTTAAAAGATAACATTAAAAATTAATTTAAGGTAGTTAAAGAAACTGACAAATTAAGAATGGTGAATTATACTTAATTCAACTCAAAAATTCTAACTGGATTTTTTTATATAGGTACTTCCGATTAACGCAGCTGTGACGTAATTTCCTGTCTATCATTATTCTAACATTTTGGTTTTTTTTTTTTTAACATAAGCAAACTTTATATTTAAAAAATGATTTTCGAATTCAATTTGATTTTAAAAATTATTATGGATACAAACTTTATATTTAAATAATGAGTTTTTAAATTCAAGTTAATTTAAAAAAAATTATGAATACGATATATAATAATTTACTAAGGCTGTAACTTTAGAAATAAGCGTCTAAAAAAAAAAGGGAGGGGCCCCTCTACTGTTCTTAAAACAAAAACATACCTTCATAAAAAAAGAAGAAAATACTTCTCTTCCCTACCCTTCCTCTTATATATTAAAAGGAGGAGGAGATGTTTGTTGAAGAAGAGGGAGGGAATAACTACTTTACTAATTAATTACAAAACTCATATTATATATATAAAAGATTTTGGGATAAAAAAATAGTAAACAAAAGTAATTTTTGACATTCAGTTTATTTAATTCAAATGTTTTATTTATATCGTATTCATAATAATTTTTTAAAATTAAGTTGAATTCAAAAACTTATTTTTAAAATATAAAGTTTGCTAAACTTAAAGTGATACTTCCCAACTAATGAAAATATTTTCGAAAAAAAAATAAAGATTGAAATGTTATTGTTTTTTTTACGATGAGGAATATATATGTATATATTTATAAAAATGATGTAATATATAGGGTATATGAGCACAGACTTTTACATAACCCACCACTCTCCACTCTATCTCATAACACTGATACACTTAAACACATATATATTGAAAAGATAAATAATCACCTATATATGTATTTCATGCTAAACCAGCAATCATCAGTTGGTCCAGATTATCATTTCTACACATATATACTACAAGTGCTCAGATATATATTAAGATAGACAATATTCATACTTTAATGGACAGGCTTCAATCTACTCCACCCTCCAACTCTTCAACCGTCCATCCAATTGGGAATTTGATGATGGAATGTTCAAAGGCCACCCTGAGGCTGAGATTCTTGTCACACCCATGTTGACCTAAGGTCAATCTGAACCCCACATGTACAGGACATAATCCATTTAATACATATGCAAGGATGGGCAGACATCTCTACAATGTAATAACTGAAACACAGGCTTATTATATACCTATGTCTATATATGTAATATATAGGGTATATGATAATCTGGACCAACTGATGATTGCTGGTTTAGCATGAAATATGTGTATTGGTGATTATTTATCTTTTCAACATATATGTGTTTAAGTGTATCAGTGTTATTAGATAGAGTGGAGAGTGGTGGGTTATGTGAAAGTCTGTGCTCATATACCCTATATATTACATATATAGACACAGGTATATAATAAGCCCGTGTTTCAGTTATTAAAAATGATGTAAATATATTTATTTATTATAGATCATTGAGAATGACTCCAGAAAAAGGCGGTTGAATATGGAGAAATGATAATGTATTAAAAATGCAAATATCCGATTTAAGGAGAAAGAAATAAAGTTTTTTAAAAGAAAAAAAGAAGAATATAGTTTATTGGATGTATACGATGTGAATATTATTTTGAAAGTTAGAATAAGTATCTATCACTTGATGATTATGTCACAGTAGGGCTAATCTCAAAGTACCTTTTAAATATCTACTATATATAATATGTATAGATGCTTGAGTTTTTCTTCAGCTAGTTTTCTTGGGGATCTGTCTTTTGACTGTAGGTAAAAATCTTTTGTTCATACTTTATGATTATCTCTACTGGATAAACCATACTACATAGCTGGAACAAAAGAGCCATCTCTAATAGGATGTCTTTGAGATATAAATTTTAATACTTTTTGACTGATAAAATATTAATACAATGAATACTTTTGCAAATCTGAACATGCTATTTATTATTTGGCTTAAGAAAATATTGTTAATTACCTAAAATAATAACAATAATCTTATCCCAGCAATACTTAAAAATAATGACTTAGTTATCAATTACATTCTAAAATCCTTTAAGAAGGGATCCCTTGCAAGCATACATGTTAGTGTCTTCATATTATACACCATTTGGTACATAAAATGCATGTCCATTTACAATAATAATCCTAAAAGATCCTCTCATAGACTTAGCAATAAACTAAAAACAATACAACAAAGAGATAGAAAATAGCATGTAAATACCAACACAAATACCTGGACACTGATGTATTTAAATCCGAGCCTGTAATATGATATACATTCTTATAAAAATAACATTAAAAAATCAAATTTGTTTGCCACTTTCTGTAAAATGCATAACAAGGCGTCAGTGTTATTCATAACTACAAATATAAATAATAATCTGTGCAAAGCATCTGTAGGAACTTTCATTACATGTAACTTGATTTGTACTTTTTTAATTAAGCATTATCTAAGTTTTCTGTATAGCTGCATGTAGTTCAAATAGAAGACTGTAATGTTTTTTTCATAGTCAAATAAAATCCTTTAAAAGATGACGATAATACTAATGATGATGACTTTATTGCTCAGAAGATTATAAGAATTTTGAATGCCAAAAGTATCAGAAATAAAATTAGTCCAATGATCTTTCTTAGTCTTCAAAATCTGACACTTTACCGCAGCACTGAACCATACAAAGTATTACTTACCTATGAAACGTAGTAAGGTGCTGACATCTTTTGTTAAAAAATATTAATAATTACATAGTATGAAATACTGATGTATATGTATTGTTTTGTTATCTTGATATGCAAGCAAAAAGCATGCCTTAAACTTGCAGTAAATGCATATTTTTATAAATTTATTTTTTTGAGTAAAAAAATATAATTTTGTTTTTATGCTTGAATTCTATTTTATAAATTTAAATATGAATATTTAACAAATTATATTGTAAAAATAAACAAGCTGAAACGTGTTTTTTTTTTAAATATAGAATAAACAAAAATAAAATATAAAAGTTTGTAAGTAGAATGACACCTAATTTTCATGTACATCCTTGCATATGTATTAAATGGATTATGTCCTGACATGTGGGGGTTCCAATTGACCTTAGGTCAACATGGGTGTGACAAGAATCTTGGCCTCAGGGTGGCCTTCGAGCATTCCATCATCAGATTTTCAATTGGAGGGACAGTTGAAGAGTTGGAGTGTGTAGTAGATTGGAGCCTGTCCATTAAAGTATGAAGATTGTCTATCTTAATATATATCTGAACATTTATAGTATATATGTGTGGGAGATGATAATCTGGACCAACTGATGATTGCTGGTTTAGCATAAATACGTATATTGTTGATTGTTTATCTTTTCAGCATATATGTGCTTGAGTGTATCAGGGTTATTAGATAGAGTGGAGAGTGGTGGGTTATCTGAAAGTCTGTGCTCATATACTCTATTTAGTACATTCATATTGTAATCCTGCTATTATAGTGATGTATTGCTAATTAATAATAATTTATGGTACTCATAAATAAACGTGAAATCCAACTTTGATTTGATAACTGATGAATTGTAAGTTGCATGTTTTGCTAATTATTTTCAAATTGTTTATTCTTTAAATTGATGTAGGCATATAGAAGCTGACAAAGCCAACCAAAGTAGAAAATGAACTTTATTGTCCGTCTTTACATTTCTACATTAATAAGGTTAAAACTTATAAATCTCCACGCACTCACACATCAGTAAGAGTTTAAAAAACTTTAGTGATTCGCTTAAGTTTTTTAAACTCTTACTGACATGTGAGTGTGCAGAGATTTATCAAATTTAAAGTAATAGCGCATTGTCGGAGTTCGACTTCCGATTTAACAATTTCAACTTTTCAGCGCTTTATAATAATAGATTTACATTAATAAGGTTACTTAAATATATATTTTCATAGTCAATTGACAATAAATTGCTGTATATACATACATTTTTACAAATAGGTAACAATATATTTGTCTGAAGGTTTGTAATGATGGTATATTATAAGATGTGATATGTTGGACTATTTCCATCATTTATGAGTGAATATTGAATGTATAGAAAATTTTAAACTTTATTTAAACTTTTCAAATACAAACAACTTGTTAGTAATAACACACACAAATAGACAATACAGGTTAGTAATTACATAACGTTTCGAGTAGTATTATTCTCCACTCTTCTTCAGGTGTTGCTGGCCTATATGCACAGTGACAATATTCGCTTAGAAGTTGAACTCGCACCTTTAGATTCTTGTATATTGAATTTAAGGCAAACACTCTACCAACTGAGCTATTCTGTCACTGGCCTATATGCACAGTGACAATATTCGCTTAGAAGTTGAACTCGCACCTTTAGATTCTTGTATATTGAATTTAAGGCAAACGCTCTACCAACTGAGCTATTCTGTCAAAGCCTTTGACAAAATAGCTCAGTTGCCTTAAATTCAATATACAAGAATCTAAAGGTGCGAGTTCAACTTCTAAGCGAATATTGTCACTGTGCATATAGGCCAGCAACACCTGAAGAAGAGTGGAGAATAATACTACTTGAAACGTTGTGTAATTACTAACCTGTATTGTCTATTTGTGTGTGTTATTACTAACAAGTTGTTTGTATTTGAAAAGTTTAAATAAAGTTTAAAATTTTCTATACATTCAATATTCACTCATAAATGATGGAAATAGTCCAACATATCACAGGTAACAATATATATTTCATTATGCACTGGAGATAGAATAATACAGTATAACTGATGATAATAATTTCTTTTAATATATTTAAAGTCACCACCATATATATTATTATTATTATTATTATTTAATTGTCATCTCCAGGATTTAATAATTTAGCATCTTATTTAGTGTTATTAAAGTGCCTTAGAAATTGAATCACTACAGAGTAGTAGAAAAAATATTGACAGGTTTCTCACTGAATGCGAAGTACTTAGTGCTTCATGAGGTTTTTCATGCTCATGTTAAATTCAACTAATTAAAAATCATTTAGTCCTCATTTGCTAAATTTAATTTTAAATGGTATTTCAGGTTTAACATGATTTTACATACTTCTGCATTTAATTTTTACAATCTATGATAAATGAAGAATTTTTTCTAATACTATCATCCAAAAATATGAATGCATTTTAATAATGATGAATGCTATGTGTAATAAACTAAAATCAATTGTGTTAAGGGAGATATGAAAAACTGTAGCAAGCAATACTCAAAGTCATGTTACAATTTTACTGCTAAAGTAAAAAGAATAACATACATACATTTATTAATAGACAAATAAAGCATAACATCCATAGAAAACACTGTATTATATGATTATAAAATTCTAGTGTTGAAGTGAGTAATTAAATTGTGCACAGAAAGAATAATATAAGAATAAAAAATATGATAAACATTAACAAGCAATGATTAAGGTCACATTACAATGTCATAGACATATAGACAGAAAGAACAAAAAGTATATATTTATTAATAAGAGAATGAAAGGCAATGTAATCTGTGGGAAGCAAAGAACAAAATCATATGACAAATTATAATTTCACTGCCATATATATTTATTAATAAGGGAATGGAAGGCGTAAGCAATAATCAAAATCATATTAGAAATTCAAAGAATTACAACTAAAGTATAGGTGGAAAGACAAACATACATTTATTAATAAAGAATGGAAAGTATGACAAACTATAAAAATTCTTTTACCTATATTTATAAATGAATTATAATCAGGAAGCATAAACAAATATATATTCATCAATTAAACATAAACTCTAACACATTTCTTATAATTTATATTAATTTATAACAATTCTACAAAATTATATATTATTATCAATCATTGACATATAATAATAAAATACTCACAAAAGTATTAATAAATATAGAAGGGCTAACAAGACAAAGGAATATTTAAATTGTTTTCTATAAAAGTTTTTTAAATACTAGAAGGTCGACAACCTTTAACATTTTCAATTATTTAAATGATATAGTATTGACATATAATTTATATTATTTAAAAATAAATAGAAGATATAAAAAATATAGATTGCACAACTATATTTACAGTCCTGAAGAAGACTGTTGAATAGTTGAAATTATCAGCTCTTTGCAAATATGATATATAAAGTGTTGCATTGTATAAAATGCATAAAATGTATTTTCATTAGTTACATTTTAGCATCAATTATACAATTATAATTATGATATATTATAAACAACTCATATTTAACAATATTTAATCTAAGTAACTATATGTTAAACATTAATAACATTAAAAAAATAAAAAAATAAAATAAAATATTATAATCAATATTACACAATAACTGATTAATATATGGTTATTAAAAACTATATTGTTAATATATAAAACATTAAACATATTGCTACTACTTAAAATCCACAGAAAAAGCATAATAAACATTACATAGAAGACATTTTTTAACATTATAAGAATGAATAATATACTTCAGACAATTCATAGTAACAAAACAATAAGAATCAAAAGATATTTGAAGTTATATCACAAGCATTGATAATGAGTAATTAAAAAGAATAGGATGTAATAAAACAAACAATAAAAAACATGAACTGTAATAACATGACTTATAAGAAAAAAACAAAATGTAAATGTATCAGAAGAATAAATGTAAGAGGAGGAGAGCAGTTAGATCAATAACTTAGTCAGAAGTAAATAGTTTGGCCCAATTCCTGACTTAAAAAATAAAAATCTTTCTATCTGGGTATTTGATATAAAACTACAATGCTTTATATTTCATTGGGATAATACAGAAGTAAGCTAATAAATAACAGGAACTTTCAAAATGGACAAATTTAAAATTTATAATTACGATACTAACAAAAATTTGTGCATAATGTGTTTTTTATATAAAATTTAAAATAATCAATCTAAAACAAAATTGAAATAGACAATTAAATATAAATAAAAAATTTATTTAATACGTCTAACCAAGCCCTTATTCCTTATTGCAACTTTATCAAGATGTTTCTCTTTATAAAAAATCATATGACCAAATAGTCTACAGCAACTCCATCCAATACATTTATTTAATTTTGTGTGTGTATATATATATTATTAAATATAATTATTGCAGTATAATGTCAATAATGTCCATTGAGTGGAATTACTGTAGAATAATTGATCAAAAATACAAAGAGAAGTGTGTGGATGGCAAAGGAGGCAATTCAAGGAGAAATGGAATGGTCAAGTTTTTACATAAGATGCAAAAAGTAAAATGAAAATGTTCAGTAGATTGCAGATTCTGGATAATAAGAGAATAGCTGAAATAGTATTTAATTGGGTTATGAATAAAGGGGAGGTGACAAGATGAGTGGAAAAAATAATACAGTATGCAGAAGATTTGGATAAAGAATTTATGTCAGTATACTTATACAAAAAAAAAGAATGATTGGATTAGGAGGATTGTTGATTGTAATAGTTGCAAGGAGTGAGATAGAAGAATAGGATTATTGAGTGTAATAGTTGCAAGGAATGGGATAGAAGAATAGATGCATTAATAAAGAATAGAGAGTTGGAAAGATGTAGAACTAGTATGGAGAGTAAAAAGAGTTTCAATATTTATCAAAGTAAACACAATATTGGCTGTGAGTTAATTTATGATAATAGCAAGGAAAATAGTTTATATTTAAGGCTCAAACAGGATCATTAGCCACAATGTGAATATATACAAAAAGGGGAAAATGTGGGTGATTTAGTCTGCAAGTTGTGTAAGGAAGGAATAGAAAATATTAGGCATCTGTTAATTGAATGTAAATGCAAGCAGAAAGGGTACAACTAATGAAGTTGTGGAAGAATAAATATAAATAAAATGATTATACAGAAAGTGGAGTTTTGGGGTTTTATGCTGATTTTGGAAAAAAGATAAGGGGGATTTAGATATAAAAGCCATGGGGATGATAAAGATTAGGTTGTGGAAATGGGATGGAGCAGGATAGATAAGAATATGGGAAAAAATTAGGATGGGGAATGGAAAGGAAGGTAAAGTGGCTAAAAAGTTTCTCTGGGGATGGTAGCTGAGAGATTCCTGACTCCGAAAAAGGAAAAGTCACAATGCATCTTATCTCATCTATGATTTTATAAGAAGAAACGTCTTTATAAGATTCCAATAAGGAGTGAAAATCTGGTTAAATGTATTAAATTTTTTTTTATTTATATTTAGTTGCCTGTTTCAATTTTGTTTAAGATTATTTTAAAATTTATAATTAACTATCTATGAGAAGAAAGTTCTCAATATTACTACCAGAAAATATTTAATTCAAGATTCAATACCATATTGAATAAATATAAATACAATATTAAAGTTGTAATTATTTATTAAGTGCACAGGGAGTATATGTAAACACTTTTAAGACAGGCTTTAACCTGTACCAAATGCACCTTGAAATTTATAATAGTCAAGCAATGTCTTTATTTTCCAATAGAGGGATCTCTCAAACCATGACACAAGATAGTGATTTTTATAAAGATAAGAGTGACCTCTTATCTTTAACCTAACTTTCTACTTAAATAGGTCAATCTGAAGTGATTTGGGAGCATGAAGCTGTTGTTCTCTCCATTGTTTAAGTCCACTATTTCCTATAAAAATTAACATTCACAAAATCTTGCAATTTACGAGTTAATATTGTGGACTTTATACTGGAAATATATAAACTATAGTAAAGTTGTAATTATATATTAAGCACACAGGAAGTATATATAAATACTTTTAAGACAGGTTTTAGCCTGTACCAAATGCGCCTTGAAATTTATAATAGTCAAGCAATATCTTTATTTTGCTGATAGAGGGACCTCTTAATCCATGACATGTAAGAATCATTCTAATATAATTTATAAACCAAAAAAAATATTGTTCCATTACTTATTTTAAAAAATTTACCTTTTGGTAACATTTCTATGTTATTAATTGAAACTTTATATATATACATTAATTAAAAATTAAAATCGTCCATAATAACTAATAATAAAATGCTAATCCAAATGATATTTTGCAAGGCATTACATAATGGTTCCTGTTTGTGTTCACTTTTCTTTAAAGCATATTTTGATTGATGCCCATAATACTGTTTACATCCATACTATTCTATATATATATTATTACACTTGCACAAAATCTTTATATATTAATTTTCCTATATGACTTTACATTGTAAACATATTGTTGCAGATATTGTAAGCAAGAATTATGCTAATGATGATTTTATTTAGTAAAAATTACAAATTATGAATAAGTGCTTGCTGATAAATATACACTTATAAAATATATAGGGGTTTGAACTCAGACTTTAACATGAACTTCAACCATCCATGCTATCTCATGCTGCTGATACACTTGATCACATACATGTCAAAAAGATAAATACTCACCAATATACATATTTAGTGCTCAACCAGCACTCATCAATTGGTCCAGATTATCATCTTCACACATATACAATCAAAGCTCAGCTTATATTAAGATAGCCGATCTTTATACTTTAATGGGCAGGTTTCAAACCACTCCATCCCTTCAGCCATTCATTTCATTGAAAATATGATAATGGAATTATCAAAGCCCAACTTAGTGCCAACCTTTTCATCCTACCTATGTTGACCACAAATCACTCTGACCCCTCATGTATAGGATCTAATCCATTTACATACATATACAAGGGATGGGCAGACCTTACAGCACTTTATTTTGGAAATATGAGTTTTTTTTAAAGTACAGGTTTTTTATACTTGCACTTATGTATGTAATATATAGGGGTTTGAACTCAGACTTTCACACAACTCTCAACTATCCATGCTACCTCATCAGCTGATACACTTGATCACACACATGTCGAAAAATAAATAATCACCAATATAAGTATTTCATGCTCAACCAGCACTCATCAATTGGTCCAGATTATCATCTCCAAACACATATACAATCATTCATACATTTATAAAGTAAATTTGTATATATATATATATCAATAAAAAACTACAATCAGATATAGCATTGAAATATTTCAGAAAGAAAAGTTTTTTAAGAAGAAATTAAAAAATATATTTGTAGTTTATACATTGATTTGTATATACAAATTAAAACTCAGCTATAGTGTAACAGTAGTAGTAGTCATAGTAATAGTAAAAGTATCAGTAATAGTAATAATATTATTTTTCTTTATTTTAAAAAAATTTTTCTTGCAGTTGGAATGGCAATATTTATTAGTGACTATAGCTGCTGTGTGTATATATGGAAATAAATATTTTCATGGATTGTTATTATAACAAAGAATAGAAATGAAGAGATAATATCCATGTAAACAGAAATAGTGCTTAGTCTCTGATGTTGCCAAGAAAACTATCAACAAAAAACCCCAACAACAGAGCTATTATAAGTTAATGAAGAAACTTATTTAGCTTCAGAGATTGTTAATTAGTAGTAATTAATAGTTTCTTGGCAACATCAAAAGCTAAATGTTATCTCTGTTTATATGGGTATTATCTTTTCATAAACATATATTATAATTCATAGAAACTTTTATTAGCATATTAAAGTATAAAATTATCAAAGTTTTGACAAAATAACTTTTGTTTTTGACTGAACAAAGATTATATTATGATGTAGTCAATGAAAAATTCTACTTATAAAAAATAATTAAGGATTGTAAAAAATAGAATACCTGACTTTACATGATAAAATAGAAAAAGTTAGATTGCATTTTTGGTCCAATCTGAATCAAAGTAATATTTAATAAAGATTAAGGATTAAACTTGGGGTGGCGAGGATTGATCAGTTAGGTTTAGATTAAGTTAATGGTTTGAATTTATTTGTGTTGAAAGCATTTTCACATGGTTGGCAGTTTTATTGTATTTATTAGTACAATTCATTATTATAACATCTCCATACTCTCTAAATATTCTTTGGTAATGATTGTTGCTTCTGATTATGATTTTGATTTTGGAGAATTTGTGTGATGGCTGGTGTCTAAAACAGATTGTGAATGGTATCAATATACTCATCTCTTTCAGCAATGATAGGACATTTACTCATTCTAATATATGTGAACTATCATACTCCAGAGAGAATTCCACAAATCTCATGATTCTAAAGAGGTATTAAATCTTTATTTTTGTTCAGTGGAAAGTGTTGTTTTAATGTTACAGTTTTTTAATACATGCCTAATTAATCCTACAGTCTGCATATTATAATAAAACTATTGTTTCTTTGTTAGTATTTTCAATCCAATGAATTTCTTCACTTATAGTAAGGATATTATAATCATTTATTAATCATCATCATCATCATCAACCATTATCAATACACTGCAGGATGAAGGTCTCTCCAAGTTCAATCCATCTTCTCCGATCTTTAGCTTCTCTTCCTCATATCACCCCTGCACACTTTCTTATTTCATCCATACATCTCACATATGGTCTCTTTCTGGGTCTTTTACAATCTAATCCAGTTTAAGATTTCAATTGTCCATCTATTACCATCTCTTCTAGCAATATGTCCAGTCCAACTCTCATTTATTAATATAAAGGCATATATATATATATATATATATATATATATATATATATATTGTACCCTTACTTCTCGATGTATAATATAGTTTGAAATACGACTAGCTCAATTAAATTATAATGCTTAATTAAAATTTGCATATCTATCTTTAATTTACTTTTATACTATCATATTCTAATTAAATTTATTATCCATTATTAAAATCAATATAGTTCTATAGTATGTACTAATTAAATAAGTATTTATCAAAATCATGAGACTGTGAAGTAAAGTTACAAAGTAATAAGTAGATTTACATTGAGTCAATATCTCCTAAAACATTGTCTCAATGGCATAAGAATACTATTACCTCCTTACTATCCTCTTACTACATCTACAGCATTCTTATGGCTTTTAAATAAAATAAATTATCTTTAATAATAATAAAATAAATCTCAACTTTTAATTTTTTATATAATTAAATAATCTCAGGCTCTTCTAATTATCTTAAAGTAATAATAATTCATGTAAATAAGTATGATAAGGGATTTTATATCAAACCTAAATACACCTAACTTATTCTAATAATAATATACAATACTAA
The DNA here is from genome assembly GCA_028023455.1 of Epiperipatus broadwayi. Lineage (NCBI taxonomy): Eukaryota > Metazoa > Onychophora > Udeonychophora > Euonychophora > Peripatidae > Epiperipatus > Epiperipatus broadwayi. Next base: position 4,605,520 of record JAQFVV010000052.1, read on the forward strand.
TCTTAGGGTATTACTTAATCTTATCTATTTCTGTTATATCATCAATCATTAAATAAATAATCATATGTATATCTTTTATTTTCATATAGCATCTTAATTTTGGAAAAGATCAAAATCTTATAATTCAATAATCTGTGGCGATAAATAATATTGTAATCTTATAATATGCATTATAATTACCCTATGACCATAATAATATTATATGTTAATGTCAATCAATTCTTATAAAATGATATCAAGAAAATATTGTGTTTATTTCTAAATAATAATAATAAATTCATATTGTGCAAATATTATGTTTATTCAAATTATCTGTTGTCAAATGCTGTGGTGTAAAATAATGAACTCGACACACTTTTAAAACAAATTAAACAAATTTATTTACATTAACTTCAACTAAGAATTTATTTACAATATTTACAGTTCAAAATTATGAAAACAAAGAAAATAAAATAAGAAAATAATAATACAATATTTTTCCACCATTATTAATTCATATTCCTAATAAGTAATTATACATTCTTTTAATGCTGTACTAATAACATTGAAGTATGCTTTTAAAACTTAGACTTTAAATAAATATCAGTGAACTTCAATTATTACACAGAAAAATTTATGTAAACAATATTTATATAGCATATGTAAACAATTAAACTTTACTAATTAAATTGCTACATTACTCAAGTATTACTGTTATTCATTTCATCATGTACTAGTATGTGTTTACTTTACTATCAGCATTACTTTAATAACATAATATAAAACTAATGTATCTTTGTAATGTAATAACAAATAATTGATTATAATTTTATATTTCATTTAATGCAATTCATGCTACATGTTTTATCAAATATGCATTACATATATGTACTGTTAAATAATAATATTTAAACTATTCATTAATTTCAAATTCATAAAGTATTATATTAGATAAATTCTATGATTCTTTTCTAGGTGAAATTATTATTTTACTTTATGTGTTATTCTACTCCTTCTTAATAACTTTCTATCTACAAAAACATCCTCTAAAACTTATTTAAACTTTCCGGAAATAATCATTGATTTTAAATAAAAAAAAAACTAATTATCCAAACTATTTATACTACGTCATCTATATTCAGTAAACCTTCAATCCAAACATAAACTTCTACATAAAACTTAACTTAATTTATCCAATAAAACAAAAATAAAATATAGTCTTTTAAATCTCTTCCTAACTTGCAATAAAAATAATTACTTATGAATAATAAATATAATTCTAATACTATAACATAAAAAAAAAATGTCAAAATTTATTTACGAAAGAATCATATAATTATTTCTAAGCTTCTTATGTAATGTTGTATCATATTTATATCATAAATTCAAATTATGCATATTTAAATAAAACTGTCACTGCCAATATAATGTGTGTGTATTTAAAATATTTATACATTCATTCAATGATAACATGTCATTTGGTTGATCTAAAGAAAAACACAGTAAATACATCAAAGTTATTATTATACAATTTTTTTACCATAAATGATGATCTAATATACAGTCCGTCATCCAATATTCTTTGGAACTACAGCTTCATAAAATAAATCACATTTACACTCACAATCATTCTTTAACATATTACGTGTTATATTAATCATAAGATAAACTTATGCAATTAATTATTATATTACTTTTAGTTATTATTTTAAGAAATGTACCTATCTTATTTTTAATACGTAATCCAATAATATTTAAATTTTATATTAAACAAATAAAACAGAAATCATATTACGTAACTCCAGCGATGTCTTCTTTTCACCATAATAGTTCTTTAATCCTAGGTACACATTCACTAAAACACCATTTCCGTTTTCCGGTTCATCACGTGGTTTTTAAAAGTTTATGAAAAATAAAACGTTCTTTTAAAATAAAATAAAAGTTGATCAGTTCCTCCATAAAATATAATAAAATTAAAATAGTTTATCTGATCCAGATTCAGTTCTTTAAAAATATTATTTAAAATTATTATCTTATATTAGTCTATAGTTTATGAAAAATTATCATTTAATTATTTTAATTGACTTGGACGTCCATGTATGCTTTACTTGCGCATTCCTTAACAAAATATCTAGGTAAGATTAATTTTCTTCATCTAAAAACGACCAGCGTTTAAATTATTTCAATATAATAATTTTTATTATATTAAGATTTTTAGCTAATTATTTTCAATTTATTTGCCTTTTAAAATTATCAACATTCAGTCTTTTAAACATAAAGACTTAACAAGGCAAGTATTTATAAAAACTACTTTTATTTCTAATATCTTTACTTAAGATATATATTTAAATTTATAGCTTGCAAAAATACTTTCTTCATAAAGAAGTATTTTATTCTTTAAAATATCTATTTTCTAATAGTCAATAGCAATTAGCTTTTAAAATTATATACTGTCCAAAATACTACTTTTCTCCATCTCGTAATTTTCCGAACTAATCCAGCGTTTGTCATATTTCTAGTATAAAGTTTCCGATATATTATCACTATATATGATGTTTCCATGACCATTTGCTTGTAAATTGAGCTTAATATAGAGACGATTGATAGGGAAAAATTAAATTAACACTGCATGTCTATCATTTAAAACTTTTATAACTTATTTACAAGACACTCTTATAATTTTGAAAAATGATTTTAAAAGCGTCTATAAAATTTACGTAGCTATTTTTTAATAACACAATTAACTTGAAAATTCAATCACAGAGTCCCCTCCTAACAATTGAACTAAGCTTTTATACCGGAAGAAACTTCCCATTTGATTGGTACATTTAAACAATCAACTTGCTGGCTTATTTACATATTTACCAACAACACAAAATTAAAAATAAATAATGACTTATTTAATATTTAATATTTATTACATTATTAAATTTTTAAAATAATCCTTATCGTTTATTTAAATCCACTAAACATTTTTAAAAATATTCTTATTTACTTGATTTTTACTTTATATCATTTATAAGATTATTTAAAATACACTAAGTCTTTTTTATACGTTATATTTTTAAAGCAATACTTTTAAAAATTCGATTTAATATTCTACATTGATTTATCTTTATTTTATCTCGTGATAGCTCACGTATTATTTATAAATTTTATAACATGATTTTTAAAATAGTTTTGCAATTTTACTAGATAACTTCCAAGCATGTGTGTGCATATCTAACTAACATCTGTTTTTTACAACAAAAGAAACGCTTCTCATAATCTAAAAATAACTAACAATTACATTTTTAAAACAAATATTTATTTTTTTAAAAATAAATAAGATATTATAACAGATTTTAAAATAATTATTCGACATTATTAAAATCAAACATTAATCTTCTATTTAAGTATTTATAATAATTAAAAACATTTATATTCTTTTATAACACTATTTTATCAACAATAAATATATGCATTTAATTTTAACTTGTCCTTTAAACACTTTTAGTTTTAAATACCTAATTATTAAATATATTAATGCAGTATTAACTATGGCCAGTTTTCCCAACCATATACTACTATCATCTTTATTTAAAATGTCTCTCTCAATTTCAGCACAATTTCACATATCAAATACTCATAGATTGCTTTAATTAAACCTTTTGAAATATTACCATAAGCAAAATTAACATCACATATTCAAATATATCTTAAATTTAAAATTTTTAACAGATTAGCACAAAAATCAGATGGTGACCCATACAAAAGGGCACAATATATATATATATTGTACCCTTACTTCTTGATATATAAAATAGTTTAAAATACAACCAGCTCAGTTACATTATTATGCTTAATTAAAATTTGCATATTTATCTTTAATATACTTTTATATTATCATATCTGAATTAAATTTATTATCAATCATCAAAATCAATATAGTTTTAGATTATATTAATTAAATAAGTATTTTATAAAATTATGAGACTGCGAAGTAAAGTTACAAAGTAATAAGCAGATTTACACTGAGTCAATATCTCCCAAGATACTGTCTCAATGGCATAAGAATACTACCACTACCTTATCATCCTACCACTACATCTATAGTATTCTTATGACTTTTAAATGAAATAAATTATCTTCAATAATATTAAGATAATTCCTAACTTTTAACTTAAAATATAATTAAATAATCTCAGGTTCTTCTAACTGTTTTAAAATAATAATAACTCATGTAAATAAGTATGATGTGGGATTTTATATCAAACTTAAATACACCTAACTTATTTTAATAATAATAATAATAATAATAAATAAACAATTATATGTATATCTTTATAATAATAATAATAAATAAACAATTATATGTATATCTTTTATTTCATATGGTATCTTCATTTTAAAATAGATTAAAATCTTAGACTTAATAATCTGTGGCAATAAACAATATTGTATTCTTATAATGTGTATTATAATCATCTTATGACCATTGTAATATTTATGTTCATGTCAATCAATTCTTATAAAATAATGTTAAGCAAATATGGTATTCAATTCTAAGTAATAATAACAAATTCAATTTTGTGCAAATATTATGTTTATTTCAAATCATCTGATGTCAAAATACTGTGGTGAAAAATAATGAAACTCGACACACTTTTAAAACAAATTAACAAATTTATTTACACTTAAAATTTTTACAATTTAAAATTTATTTGACAACCAATAAAATAAAAATAAGAAATACAAATATAAGAGGCTTACACTGTTATTAACTTATGTACTTAATAAGCAATTACACATTCCTTCAAATGCTATATTAATATTATTACAGTGTGTTTTTCTTAAAACTTAGATTTGAAAAATAAATAGTAGTAATCTTTAATTATTACAAATAATAATACATGTCAAGATTATCTATGTAGCATGTGTACATAATGTAGCTTTACCTATTAAATAACTACATTAATTAAATATCATTTATAATATATTATCATGTATTCACTTTGTTATTGGCATTGCCTAAGAGCTTTATATAAAATTAATATGTCTTTATAATGTAAACAAATGATTGGCTATAATTATATTCCACCTAATGTAATTCCTGTTATATGTTTTATAAAATATGCATTCTATATCTGTATTATTCAAACATTAATATTTAAATCATTTATCAATTTTAAATTCATAAAACATTACATTAGATAAATTTTATGATTCCTTTCTGTGTAAAATCATTATTTTACCCTATGTGCTTTACTAACCTTTCTAATAAATTTCTATCTATAAAACATATTCTAAACTTATTTAAAACATTTTCCGGAAAACAAATATCAACTTCAAATAAAATATTCATTATCCAAATTACTCATACTATATTGTCTATACTTAGTAAACTTTTCAATCTAAATATAAGCCTCTACCTAAAACGTAACTTAACTTATCTAATAAACAAAATACACAAAAATATAGACTTTTAAAATCCTTTTCTAAATTGCAAAAATAAAATAATTACTTAGATAAATAATAAACATCATTTTAATACTAAGCATAAATAAAAAATATCAAAATTATTTACGAAAGAATCATATAATTATTTCTAAGCTTCTACATAATGTTGTATCATGTTTATATTATAAATTAAAAATTATGCATATTTTAATAAAGTTTGTTGCCAATATAATGTATGTGTTTTCATAAAATATCTATCCATTCATTCTACAACAACATAATATTCAGTTGATCTAAAGAAAAAACATATTAAATTCATTAAAAATCATTATACAATATTTTTTACCATAATAATAATATTGTCCATTCTGCTATCCAGTATTCTTCGGAATTTGCAGCTTCATAAAATAAAAATCATTCACATTTTCACTCATAAACATTCATTAGAATATTCCGTGTTATATTAATTATAAAAATAAGTTTATGTAATTAATTATTATATTATTTTTTAAGTTACTATTTAATAAATGTACCTAACCTACTTTTAAAGAGTTTAATAATATTTAAATTTTATGTTAAATAAATAAAATAAAATTCATATTACATAGTCCAGCGTCGATTTTTTTTCTACCATAAAAGTTCTAACAAATATCCTCCGTATAAAGTCAATAAAACACTATTTCCTGTTCCGTTGTATCACGTGTTTCTTGAAAGTTTATAATAAAATGATAACGTTTTTTTTTTTTAAAAAAAATAATAAGTTCCACAAGAAAACAAATAAAATTAAAAAAATAGTTTATAAGTTCTTTCTGAATCCAGATCTTCATAAAATATTGTTCAAAAGTTAATATTTCTAAATTAATTTATAATTGTTGAATTATTCTCCTTTAATTATTTTCATTAACTTAGCTTGGCCTAATCTGGTTTGGCCTGGACGTCCACGTATTATTTTGCGCATTTATAAATAATATATTCAGGTAAGAATTAATTTCTCCATCTATAACGACCTGCGTTTAGATAACTTTAATAAAATAATTTTATTATATTACGATTTTTAAAATACTTACACTTATAATATATTTGCCTTTTCAAATTATCAATCTCTAGTCTTTTAAGCATAAAGACTTAACAAGGCAAGTATTTATTTAAAATTACTACTGCATCTTATATCTTTCCTTAAGATACATATTTTACTTCTATAATTTGTCAAAATACTTTCTTTTACAGAAATATTTATATTTTTTTAAAATATCTATTAGTAATAGACAATAGTAATTTAACTTTTGAAAACTATTTTTAGTCCAAAATACTACTTTTCTCCATCTTGTAGTTTTATGTACTAATCCAGCGTCTGTTACTTCTATAGCATAAAGTTTCTGATATATTTCTCCGATACGTGATGTTTCCATTGATTATTTGTACGTAAATTGAGTTTCGATATTGAGAAGACGATAGGGAATTATTAAGATATCTACTGCATATTCATTACTTTAAAATTATAAAATTATATACAATAACACTCTTATGATTTTAAAACTGATTTTTAAGAGCGTTTATAAATTTACTTGGCTATTTTTTTAAATAGCACAAACGACTTAGAAGTTTTATTGTAGAGAGACCCCCTCAACAATTGAATCCAGCTTATATACTGCCAGAAACTCCTTATCTGATTGGTACGATTAAACAATCAAACTTTGCTTATTTACATATTTACCAACACAATATTAAAAATAAATAATAATGACTTATTTAATATTTAATATTTTATCAAATTCTTTTAAAACAATATTTATCGTTTATTTAAATCTATTAAACATTCTTTTGAAATATTATTTCTCACTTGATTTAAATCTTAACTTTTATAAGATCATTTAAAATAAACTAAATCTTTTTAAATACGTTATATTTTTAAGACAATATTTTTAAAATCAAATTTAATATTTTACATTAATATCTTTATTTTTTATCTCGTGATAACTCACGTATTATTTATAAATTTATAACATGATTTTGTAAAATAATAATTGCAACTTTATTAGACAACTTCCACGCGTGTGTATAACATCTGTTCTTTATAACACAAGAACGCTTGTCTAAAAATAAACTTAACAATTGCTTTTTTTAAAATAAATATTTATTTTTAAAAATAAATAAGATATTATATCAGATTTTAAAATAATTATTTGATATGATTAAAATCAAATATTAATCTCAATTTAAGTACTTATAATTTAAAATATTTTTATTCACTTTTAACATATATTTTGAATTTAATAAATATCTTTATCTAATTTTAACTTGATCTTTTAAATACTTTAGCTTCAAACATTTGTTATTAAATTTATTAATGCAGTATTACATCATAATCATCATCATTTTAAATATCTTCTCAATACCAACACAATTCACATATCAAATACTCATAGATTGCTTTAATTAAACTTATGGTAACATTACCACAAGCAAAGTCAACATCACACATTTAAAATACTTCTTAAATTTAAAATTTTCTACTAAATTAGCACAAAACTTAAATGGTGACCCATATAAAAGGGCACATATTCCCCTCCTTCGGATAAAATTTTAAATTTAACATACATCTTTACTATCTTTACTCCATATTTATCAATTTTATCTTTCTTATCATTTAAATATTATAACACATTACTTTATCACAAAGTTTCATAAAGCATTGAAATATCATCTCAAATTTCACTAAGGAAACACTTTTAAATAAACTACAATGACTTCTTTACTTCCTAAATTAAGTTTCACTTCTCTTTACTTATCTCTTAATTAGGTTACTTTCATTTCCCTAATATTTCTACAAATATCAAGTATTTAAATTCTTTTAAATACACCTTTACATAAGCTACTAAAAATACATATTACTATAGTTAATACTATATTTTAATTACTCTATGTATTTTATTTATAACTTATTGCTAATTTCATTAGCAATCTTATAGATTATTATTCAGCAAATCTATATATTTCTCTTTTAAAATGATTAACTTCATCTTTTAAGATTGATCAATTTTATGATCACTACCTTAATACAAATTAATCTTTTATAAGATTTAATTATATATACTTTAAACATATGAGTTTTATACTCTTTAACTCTATTATTTAACTTCTTGTTTAAAATATATTTACTTCAATAGCTAATTCCATTTCTACTTAGTCATTATGACAAAACTTATTTCTTCTTAAAATATCATTTACATATTTTGTAAATTTCTTCAACTAAAACTTTATTCATCATGCTAATTTATTATATAATAAATTATTTCTTTATGTCAAGCATTATATTTAAACATGACATTAAAATATTTATTCATATTATTTTGAAATTATAACTCACATCTCAGATGGAAATGGAATTAGACTCCTTGCATTACAAGTTCCCTTTTCCCCATCTGGTGTGGTTAACATAAAGGTATTCTCTCCTACTTTGCAGGATATCCTATATGGTATAAGACAAGAAATTTTTAAATTGATTTCTTTGTAGGTTGCTAACATGGAAATGTCTCATGTTTGTTTTACAAAGCCCAAAAAAAAAAATAATATAATACCAACACATTATCAAACACACATTTTCTTTAAGAATTACCTGTCTTAATTATTATATATCTTCTTCTTTAAATTTAAACTTTAATTCTCTTTTTTTAATTCAACTTTTTACTACCAGTTTTATTATCTGGTCTCTTCAAAATGGTAGTTACACCACTTGTAGAAGGCTGATTTTGCAAATCATCACTTCTATCTCTATTTGTATTATACTGTACAGTTTTCTTAACATATGGAGACATTCTATTTCTACCTTTATAACTAAAACTTCTCTTAAAGCCTCCAGGAGATTTTACTCCAGTATTGACACTAAGACTTGCTAATGGGTAATTATTTTTATCCCTATTTACCCTAAACTTATTATCAATAGATAACTCTGCTACTTCCAGAGCATCTAATATTTCAGAGACTTCCTCAATTGTCCCACGGTCAGCAGCTATTAACAACTGTTCCACATGCTTTGGTAAGTTGTGTCTAACTATTCTGACAATTTGTCCTTCCGACAATGGACAAGCAGTCAAAGTCTTCAAACGAACGGCTTGACTTCGGAAAAAACTGGTGTAGCTGCCTTTGCTAACTTGGTACTTATCTTGGGTAATTTGATACCGAATGCAATCCTGTTTGTCGGAGTTCCAAAAGCTCCCGACAATAAAACATTTGAAATCACCATACGTCATGGGTTTCTCGAACAGAGATTGCCACCAATCTTTAGCTACTCCGTATAAATGATTGCTGCACACAGCTACTTTCTCCTTTTCAGACAAAGAACATATCGAAAACAGTTCATCTAGATTGTTTAGAAACTCCGAGGGGTTTTCCATGTATTCCCCTTTAAATGGTTTAACTTTCATAAACCTTAAAGCCATAGAATTATTTGAACTACCCTCATGACTAATTACTTCTCTAGTTGGTCTATTGTCAATTTCCTTCACAAGAGTATTGTCTGACTGATTATTATTATTACTATTTGGCTTAATTAACTCTATATTATTCATTTGTGAAGAATCAACATAGTCAACATGTGCTTTACTAATTATTTTTCCTGTAAACATTTCTGCCTTGGCATTACTTAAACTTTTCATTTCCATTTGATCATATACTTGCTGAAATTTTCCTTCTAAGTCCATCTGTTCAAGCACTTGCTTCACATACCCTTTTTGCTCTTTTCTGAACTCATCTAGATTCTTGTCTAAAATTTCTTTATAACTGTTATTACTTTGTTCTATCATTCCTGCATGATCCTTTATATCCTTCTGAATACGCTTTATATTTTCTCCAACTTTCGATCGATATTTATTTTCATCGACCTTTTTAACATCTATACTCTTAAATTTCTCTACTAATTCCTGCTCTATTTCATTTTTTATGTCCCTTTTTGTCTGAATTATAACACTCTTAACATCCTTGATATCTTCATTAAGATTACTAACTTGGTTCTTAACATCACCAATTTCAATATTAACTTTTAATTTATAATCCTCAATTTTTGAGGTTAAATTATTATTATTGATTTTACATTGATCAATAGATTCAGCTATTTGATCTCTTAGTCCTTTGATTGTACTTTCTGAAAACTCATAAAATTTTCTTTCTAGTCTTTCTTGACTTCTTTCCTCAACTTTTAATATTTCTTCTTTTAAAGACTTACTCTCTTCTTTTATTTCTTTCATATCTTTTTTTAAAGAATCAAATCTAATATTATTATCCTCCTTTATTTCTTCTTTTATTTTTTCCATATTTATACTCATTAAATTCATACTCTGCATCATTATTTTAAAATATTTTTCAAAATCAGACTTTGATAAGTTCTCTACATCTTTCTCAGTTTTCACTGCTTCTTTTTCTACAGTTTTAAAAATTATCTCCTCCTCCTCTATTTCACTATCCATATTTTGAGTATTTTCTAATACCATTTCTGAATTCGCTGATTTTTCTATTACTTTGCTCTCCCCACAATTATTATCTTCTACAACAAAATTTGACATTTCAACTTCTAAATCTTTATCCCAACTGTCCATTTTTATTTTAAAATTCAATCCTAACAATATGCAGTACTTATTATTTTATACTTTTTTTAAAAATACAATTCCCCATCAACCTTCCCATCTCCACTCAACTCACTTTTACAACTAATCATATAATAGTATCCTCAAAAACTCTACATTACTTACTATTAAATAATTATATAAATTTTAATAATAAAATTGTGTCATATCATTTATCTTTACACCTATGACCCACAGACAATTTGCACATAATATGTCATATGAAATATACATTTAAAATATTTTAAGAATTGATATGGTCATATTATAAAATAATTATTTGCCACATTTCTGTAATTTATTGTTTTATTAACTTAAAATCAACATAGTATTTAACTTCAAAGAATCATATTACAGATACCACATGAAAATATAATACTCTACTGATAAAATTTTTATTTTAATTTTATTTTAATTTTATAATCAACATCTAATCAATTATAAATATTATTATAAAATACTAATTATATTTATGTTTAGTAAATATACAACCACTAAATCCTAAATTATACATTTTTAATACCTATCATTTTACTCTACTAACATACATATTATTCCTAAAATTATGTATCCTAATTCTTAATTGAATATCTAAGCCTAAAATGATTAGTTACTAAAATCTTTCTTTTCCATCTATCGGGCCGATAAAATTGTAACTCTAACATATCAATGGCCCATCACGTTGCCGGCGCCAAAATCAACTTTTCCAACCATCGGGTTGATAACCAATAGCCGACCACGTTGCGCGCCAAAATCAACTTACCCTTTGTACCCTTACTTCTTGATATATAAAATAGTTTAAAATACAACTAGCTCAGTTACATTATTCTGCTTAATTAAAATTTGCATATCTATCTTTAATATACTTTTATATTATCATATCTTAATTAAATTTATTATCAATCATCAAAATCAATATAGTTCTAGATTATATTAATTAAATAAGTATTTTATAAAATTATGAGACTGCGAAGTAAAGTTACAAAGTAATAAGCAGATTTACACTGAGTCAATATCTCCCAAGATACTGTCTCAATGGCATAAGAATACTATCACTACCTTATCATCTTACCACTACATCTATAGCATTCTTATGACTTTTAAATGAAATAAATTATCTTTAATAATACTAAAATAATTCCTAACTTTTAACTTAAAATATAATTAAATAATCTCAGGTTCTTCTAAGCTGTTTTAAAATAATAATAACTCATGTAAATAAGTATGATGTGGGATTTTATATCAAACTTAAATACACCTAACTTATTTAATAATAATAATAAATAACTAATCTTAGAGTGTAATTTAATCTCATCTATTTCTATGATATAATCAATCATTAAATAAATAAACAATTATATGTATATCTTTTATTTCATATGGTATCTTCATTTTAAAATAGATTAAAATCTTAGACTTAATAATCTGTGGCAATAAACAATATTGTATTCTTATAATGTGTATTGTAATCATCTTATGACCATTGTAATATTTATGTTCATGTCAATCAATTCTTATAAAATAATGTTAAGCAAATATGGTATTCAATTCTAAGTAATAATAACAAATTCAATTTTGTGCAAATATTATGTTTATTTCAAATCATCTGATGTCAAAATACTGTGGTGAAAAATAATGAAACTCGACACACTTTTAAAACAAATTAACAAATTTATTTACACTATTTTACAATTTAAAATTTATTTTACAACCAATAAAATAAAAATAAGAAATACAAATATAAGAGGCTTACACTGTTATTAACTTATGTATTTAATAAGCAATTACACATTCCTCCAAATGTTATATTAATATTATTACAGTGTGTTTTTCTTAAAACTTAGATTTGAAAAATAAATAGTAGTAATCTTTAATTATTACAAATAATAATACATGTCAAGATTATCTATGTAGCATGTGTACATAATGTAGCTCTACCTATTAATTAACTACATTAATAAAATATCATTTATAATATATTATCATGTATTCACTTTGTTATTGGCATTGCCTAAGAGCTTTATATAAAATTAATATGTCTTTATAATGTAAAACAAATAATTGACTATAATTATATTTCACTTAATGTAATTCCTGTTATATGTTTTATAAAATATGCATTCTATATCTGTATTATTCAAACATTAATATTTAAATCATTTATCAATTTTAAATTCATAAAACATTACATTAGATAAATTTTATGATTCCCTTCTGTGTAAAATCATTATTTTACCCTATGTACTTTACTAACCTTTCTAATAAATTTCTATCTATAAAACATATTCTAAACTTATTTAAAACATTTTCCGGAAAACAAATATCAACTTCAAATAAAATATTCATTATCCAAATTACTCATACTATATTGTCTATACTTAGTAAACTTTTCAATCTAAATATAAGCCTCTACCTAAAACGTAACTTAACTTATCTAATAAACAGAAAATATACAAAAATATAGACTTTTAAAATCCTTTTCTGACTTGCAAAAATAAAATAATTACTTAGATAAATAATAAACATCATTTTAATACTAAGCATAAATAAAAATATCAAAATTATTTACGAAAGAATCATATAATTATTTCTAAGCTTTTACATAATGTTGTATCATGTTTATATTATAAATTAAAAATTATGCATATTTTAATAAAGTTTGTTGTCAATATAATGTATGTGTTTTCATAATATATTTATCCATTCATTCTACAACAACATAATATTCAGTTGATCTAAAGAAAAACATATTAAATTCATTTTAAAAAAAAAATATACAATATTTTTTACCATAATAATAATATTGTCCATTCTGCTATCCAGTATTCTTCGGAATTTGCAGCTTCATAAAATAAAAATCATTCACATTTTCACTCATAAACATTCATTAGAATATTCCGTGTTATATTAATTATAAAAATAAGTTTATGTAATTAATTATTATATTATTTTTAAGTTACTATTTAATAAATGTACCTAACCTACTTTTAAGAGTTTAATAATATTTAAATTTTATGTTAAATAAATAAAATAAAATTCATATTACATAGTCCAGCGTCGATTTTTTTCTACCATAAAAGTTCTAACAAATATCCTCCGTATAAAGTCAATAAAACACTATTTCCTGTTCCGTTGTATCACGTGTTTCTTGAAAGTTTATAATAAAAAAATGATAACGTTTTTTTTTTTAAAAAAAATAATAAGTTCCACAAGAAAACAAATAAAATTAAAAAATAGTTTATAAGTTCTGTTTCTGAATCCAGATCTTCATAAAATATTGTTCAAAAGTTAATATTTCTAAATTAATTTATAATTGTTGAATTATTCTCCTTTAATTATTTTCATTAACTTAGCTTGGCCTAATCTGGTTTGGCCTGGACGTCCACGTATTATTTGCGCATTTATAAATAATATATTCAGGTAAGAATTAATTTCTCCATCTATAACGACCTGCGTTTAGATAACTTTAATAAAATAACTTTATTATATTACGATTTTTAAAATACTTACACTTATAATATATTTGCCTTTTCAAATTATCAATCTCTAGTCTTTTAAGCATAAAGACTTAACAAGGCAAGTATTTATTTAAAATTACTACTGCATCTTATATCTTTCCATAAGATACATATTTTACTTCTATAATTTGTCAAAATACTTTCTTTTACAGAAATATTTATATTTTTTTAAAATATCTATTAGTAATAGACAATAGTAATTTAACTTTCGAAAACTATTTTTAGTCCAAAATACTACTTTTCTCCATCTTGTAGTTTTATGTACTAATCCAGCGTCTGTTACTTCTATAGCATAAAGTTTCTGATATATTTCTCCGATACGTGATGTTTCCATTGATTATTTGTACGTAAACTGAGTTTCGATATTGAGAAGACGATAGGGAATTATTAAGATATCTACTGCATATTCATTATTTAAACTTTTATAAAATTATATACAATAACACTCTTATAATTTTAAAACTGATTCTTAAGAGCGTTTCTAAATTTACTTGGCTATTTTTTTAAATAGCACAAACGACTTAGAAGTTTTATTGTAGAGAGACCCCCTCAACAATTGAATCCAGCTTATATACTGCCAGAAACTCCTTATCTGATTGGTACGATTAAACAATCAAACTTTGCTTATTTACATATTGACCAACACAATATTAAAAATAAATAATAATGACTTATTTAATATTTAATATTTTTACATTTTTTAAAAATAATTTTATCGTTTATTTAAATCTATTAAACATTCTTTTGAAATGTTATTTCTCACTTGATTTAAATCTTAACTTTTATAAGATCATTTAAAATAAACTAAATCTTTTTAAATACGTTATATTTTTAAGACAATATTTTTAAAATCAAATTTAATATTTTACATTAATATCTTTATTTTTTTTAATACGTGATAACTCACGTATTATTTATAAATTTATAACATGATTTTGTAAAATAATAATTGCAACTTTATTAGACAACTTCCACGCGTGTGTGTATAACATCTGTTCTCTATAACACAAGAACGCTTGTCTAAAAATAAACTTAACAATTGCTTTTTTTAAAATAAATATTTATTTTTTAAAAATAAATAAGATATTATATCAGATTTTAAAATAATTATTTGATATGATTAAAATCAAATATTAATCTCAATTTAAGTACTTATAATTTAAAATATTTTTATTCACTTTTAACATATATTTTGAATTTAATAAATATCTTTATCTAATTTTAACTTAATCTTTTAAATACTTTAGCTTCAAACATTTGTTATTAAATTTATTAATGCAGTATTACATCATAATCATCATCATTTTAATATCTTCTCAATACCAACACAATTCACATATCAAATACTCATAGATTGCTTTAATTAAACTTATAGTAACATTACCACAAGCAAAGTCAACATCACACATTTAAAATACTTCTTAAATTTAAAATTTTCTACTAAATTAGCACAAAACTTAAATGGTGACCCATATAAAAGGGCACAATATATATATATATATATATATATATATATATATATTGTGCTCTTTTCTATAGGCCAGTAATAGTACATAACAGTCAATTACTAAAAAATTTTAAATTTGGAATGTGTTCTTTTAATACATTAATTATATTAAGTCAATTATATCTTTAAAGTACAATTTGAGGCTAAAGTAAATACGTAGTATATAAAGTCATTTAAGGAATGGTTATGTAAAGCTTAAAATATTGTTGCATATGGTTGTAAAAGCTGGCCATATTAAATAACACAGCTATAAATAATTAAAAGTATATTTAAAAATCCGATTTTAATAGTTTAAAACATATGATTTAATAAATGCTATATTTAGATTTGTAATCATATTAAAATAGTCAAAATTAATATAGTATATTTTTAAAATAAACTTTGTGATGGTGAAAATTATATCTAATTCTATATTTTCTAAATTATTCTTCCAAATTTTTTATAATTATTTTATATAATATAATAAGTGTATCAATTTTATTAGTCTAGGCAGAGAAATAGATTAAAAATCGTCTGTCAAAGTTATAATCACGTGATTTTTTAATGTATACTTTCACACACTGCTTGTTTGAATTAATAACAAAGTTTAAAATATTTTAAAAGTTATATTATAGAATTGGATAGAATTATTGCCTATCATAAAAGTAAATAGTATTAAACATTAAGTTAACTATCATATGTAATGTTTAAGTAATGTAATAAAAACGAATACAGATATAATAAAAATTAAATATTTTATTTAAATAAAAATAGATAAATTGAATAGATAAATGGAATAAGTTATTAAATGTTGTTTTAAAAGTTATTTTAAATGTTTAAATAGTTTTAATAAAATAATAATTTATTTAAAGGTAATATTTTAAAATGATATTTTAGATTCATTACGTCATCATTTTTTTTTATTTTTTTTTTCAAATATTATTCTGTTATAAATTGAAAATATGTAAATTTGTTTTCAAGTTGGGGTAAGAATTGACCAATAAGAATAGGTATGCTTACAGACGATAAATATTGTTGTAACTAAGTTATAGCAGGAGATTAATAATGTATTGAAACCGGAGAGAGGTAAATTATAACTATCAAAAGATAGTATTTTTAAAATCTTTTATTTTAGTCAATTTTTTTAGTACTTTCTTATAACTTTATCTGCAAAAAACTAATTGATAATTTTAAAAATATTTTTTGCAAAAGAGAGTATAAACTAAAAATATTTTAATAATTTCATTTAATATGATTTTCTAATTTTTTAAAAAGTTACTTACCAGTCGTATTTTATCTAAAAGTTTAACTTAGACTACGCAATAAAAAATGAATATACTACAAAATAAAATGGATAGAAATTGTAATACTGTAAAAATATTTGAAATATTTATTGATACAGCTTTATTAATATTTAACCGAAGAACTGTTTTGGTACATAAAAACCACAGCTCGGACATTATACGGAGTCTAACGAAAAAAATTGGAGACGCATTATTATGCATAAGCTTATTCAAGATTTATTTTTAAATGGTAATAAGATAATTATATATTGCACAAATTATTTTATATAATATGATATTCAAAGGAATAAAATGTTATATCCTTTCTAAAGGTAACATTTTTAAAAAATAGTTTCGAGTGCAAAATTTAAGAAAGAACCCAGGAGATTATGTTATAGAAGCATTTTTTGATATTAAAATATCCGTTCTTCGAATTATTTAAAATGTATTTGGAAAAGATTTGTTCAAAAGTAGTTGAAGTTTTTATTTTAAAGTGATATATAAAAATACCAAACGAAAGTTTAAATGTATCAAGAAGAAAACAGAAATAAAAGTGAACACATAGATGAATAAAAAAAAAATGGATCCATGGAAATACAAATAGTACTTAAAAGTTTATCGAATATTTTAAAGTTAAATTAGATGGATTGATGCATCGGATACGCAGAGAATATTGGTAGAGAAGATTAAGAAGCTTCATGGGATTAATTAATATTATCATCCTAAAAATTAAAACCAAGGATTATTGTCTAAATTTTACTATATGGATTAATAATTATTTTTGTTTTAAACTTTAACGCGCTTGGAGAACATTTTTAAAAAACTCTAGAGAAATAATAAGCATTTTGGACTTATCAGGAACTATCACCAAGAAAATATGTAACTATAGTTTTGATTCTTTTAGTTTGTTAACTTAGTTTAAATCTAAATTTTTATATAAGATTAGGAAAAACATAAAAACATTAATTTGTTAATATTAAAATTTTATAATATAACAATCTAATAATTTAGCTAAAAAATATTTTAATATAAAGTGTATGGGTGTGATTTTTTTTTTATATCTGCAATGCTCAAGTGGACAAAGGAAGCCTACTGAACGCGATGACTAGATAAAGGTTATTGGTAATAATAATAACTATTGATAATTTATAATGTATATTTTTTTGTTTTCTTTAGATCATCCATAAGTTGTAAGAATGAAGTGTAAAAGTTTTTTTTTTTTACTTATATGTACTGCATTTTAAACAACATTAAAAAAAAAAAACATTATGAGATAGGATTGATTTGGAAATATGCATACGACAATTTTTTGATTTTTTTTTTTAGTAATATAATCCAACATAACAAATAATTATGTGATTCTTTTAAAGTTTTTAAGATATGGGATATTCAAATATTGTCTAAGTAGATTGTATATGATTAAACATAAAGAGCAATGAAGTAAGCAACTTTTCTTATGGGATAGTAAGATTGTTTAACTATTAATGAATTTTATTTATTGTTTTTGTAAATGCAGATAGTTATTTATCGATGTAAGATGTGAAAAATCTTGAGAAATAATGTTGAGATAGTGGCTTGGAAGTACTTAGTGAACAGGAAACCAAGATGATGTATTTTTAAAAAATAGGATGTTATAAGGAATGGAAATAATATTTAGTCTTTATGTGGTTATCAGCATAGTTAACAAAGCCCTATGACTGATACACATTTTATTGGACAGTGTTTATATTACTTAAATATTTGATGTTCTAATAAAGCTGAAGAAATAGTTTTAACATCGTCCCTGTACTAGAGGATATTAGGCAGATAAATGTCCTACCTCTTCGCACTGTACCATAATTTTGAGATATGTTAAGAATAATACTCTAGCTTTCTTCCTTAATCCTATGCATCTGTTTTCGCTATCTTTATTTCATGTAACTGCATCGTTTGGTAAGATATTTTAAAAGAAATGATAAATAATTTAGAACTTATGTTATGCTATTTTTTTTTGTATAAGATTAGTTTAGTTGCTTATAAGGAGCAGAATGTTATAACTTAAAATTGAAGATCCAAAGTATCCTAGGGAAAGAAAAGAATCATAAAATATATTTAGAATTTTATTTCAGAAATGAAATATAATTTTTTTTTAAAATAAAGTATCTAAATAAAGATATTTTCTTTAAAGTGATAATAGTTTTAAAATGCTTTAGTATTATTTTTTTTAAGAGAAGAATAAGTATTGCATTTTTTTTTTTTAATAATACAATAGTACAAAGTAGATTATGTAAACAATATGCATAGTATATTTTTGTTTATTGATTAACAGAAATCTATTAATGATTAAACTTATATCATACTAAAGTAAGGCTTAAAGAAGAATATATTATGATTAGTAAACATTGTGTGATAAATACTAAAATCTAGTACTGAATTTTGGATAATATTTTGTATAACATCTTTGACTTTGCAAGATGAATTTTTTTTTAATATTTTGAGAAATCCATACTCATTATAAAATTTTGTTTTCTATAGAATGTTTGTTCTAAATATGAATTTTTTTTTTAAAAATAAGATAGTTTAATAATATTAAGGATAAAATGCTGTTGCTAATAAAGTAGATAAATATACTTGTAATAAATTAATCATGATGAGACACCAAATAACATTTTTTTAAATTTTGTCCTAAATCTAAATAAAGACATGATTGAAATATAATTTTTTTTTTTTTTATAACTCATAAATCAAACTGTAAAGTAAAAAAAAAAGGTTAAGGATATCCACTGTAAATAATGTAAATAAATTGTTTAGTGATTTATTGTTAGTAATAAACTTTGTTAAATTTTGTTATTTTTAAAAATTTTGTGTCAGAGTTATTTATTTCTCCACATCGCTGCATGAAAAATAACTGAAACAAATATATTATTTTGCACAAAAGATAAATAAAAAAATATTTTAAGAATTTTAAATATTTTATTGGTATTCATTATAATTAAATAATCATAATCTTACATTATTTATTGGTCATAAATCAGTTATCACAATATTATATTAAATTATATGCTATCAGTTGCCACACATATTTTGTTTGTCAGATTTTTAAAATGCTATCACGTATTTATTATATCATTACATGAAGAATATTATTATTGTTATTTATTATTATTAGTTTAAATGTAGTAGATTATGACATAAAATCCCTTCTCATATTTTACTACCGTATTTTAAAATTAACTTAGAATAAACTTTATGAACCTGAGATTATTTTATTT
Organism: Epiperipatus broadwayi; assembly: GCA_028023455.1. NCBI lineage: Eukaryota > Metazoa > Onychophora > Udeonychophora > Euonychophora > Peripatidae > Epiperipatus > Epiperipatus broadwayi. Next base: position 4,626,094 of record JAQFVV010000052.1, read on the forward strand.
GAGCTGGATTATTATTAAATAGAAGATTAAGACTTAATTATTAGTTTAATCTTAGTGAGTAGAAGTTAATAAAGTCGTAAGAATACTATGAGTTTGTTATTTAGAATAGTAATAAGGGGGGATAGTGTTCTTATGCCATTGAGGTATATCCTGTAGGATATTGGCTCAATGTAATCTATCTTGTCACCTGTATTTTAACTTCAAGTCTCATGAAAATATTGAATATTTATTTAATTTATTTTTATAAACTGAACCTTATTCGTATTTTAAAATTTGAGCTAGTGAAATATTTTAATTTTAGTACTGAATATTGTAGTTATTAATTATTAACTGAGATAGAACCTATTTTATACCATATACTATCTGGAAGTGAGGATGCACGAGATGAAGGTCAGAATATATATATATATATATATACACATACACATTGAAAATATAATGAGAATTTTTCATTTTATTATAATAGGTAAAACCTTTAGCAATGATTTATAAGACAATCACCAATTAAAATAATACAAGGGAAACCATGTGATTTTGTAATTAATAATAATATTTATCCGGTTTTCATTAATCTAAAAACAGACTACTTTGTTCAGCATTCTAGCTGATATACAGGTAACGTATGAGACTAGATATTCTTTTATGTGTGGGAATTTGAAGTATACCAACTTCTTTGAATTCTCATCAGAAACATGCATCATCTGCAGAGAATTATATAGGTCAAAAATTTTCATAGACTTAAAATATAAACAGTGAACATAGAACAGCAAGCAGGTATGACATAATAAGGCAACCATCAGTTAAAATAAATAATGCAAGTAGAAACATATGAACTAATAATTAACAATAACATGTGCCCAACTTATATAAAGCTCAAACATGGACCACTTCTAGCCAATCCACAAACACATACATGAATAATAAATGAGAATAGATACATTTTTTACAACTTCACACACATACAAAGTATCTGTGCTAATTTTCTATTCCCATATTTGTAAAGTATTAAAGATTTTAAGACTTCTCATTCGATAATTTAATATACAAAATTAACAAAGCGTATGCCACACTTGAATGAGAAGCTATAAAGATACACAGAAATTATTACACGCTAAGCGCTTTCGAGGTCTTTTGCCTCATATTCATAGCGGTACTGTGAGCTGCAGAATTCCCCACATACCTAAAATCTCCTATCAATTAATCAAGGTTTTGGCCAATAAATTTAAAATTAGCTTTCATACACCCCCATGCACTAATCGTCTAATCAATAACTCTAAGGACAAAATTGAACCTTCTCAGACTCCCCATGTCGTTTACAGCATAGCTTGCCCACAACCTGGTTGCCAGGCCATTTATTTTGGAGAAACCAAGGCAGGCATAATCAACAGGACAGCACAACACAGATATACATATAATAGAGCTATGAAAAACAATGATAATTCATCAACATTTTTAGAGCATTCCAAGAAGACAGGACATTTGTTTGAACCTTCCAGCCCTAAAATAGTCTGTATTGAGAAAAATGACATCAAGCGGAAAATCAGAGAAGCATATTTTATTAATGGCAATAATAACTCCATCAATAGGCGAGATACCTGCTTTGACATCTCCAAACGTTGGACTATCTAGTTCATTTGCATATGCTTTGCATACTGTTTTGTTTCCCTTGCCCTATTTTTTCATTCTGCAGCTCACAGTACCGCTATGAATATGAGGCAAAAGACCTCGAAAGCGCTTAGCGTATAATAATTTCTGTGTATCTTTATAGCTTCTCATTCAAGTGTGGCATACGCTTTGTTAATTTTGTATATTCCCATATTTGTGTGAATGTCAAACTAAAAATGATATTTCTTTTAGCTTAACATAAACAAGTCACATGCTATTGTTAATTACTGGATCACATGATTCAATTTGCCTTCTCTCTGTTTTATTAGGTTGTCTAGTTACATCATAGCTGAAAGTTTTATATACTTTGATGCACAGAAGGATTCCTATTATATTTTCAATGTTTACATCTTAAGTTCATGAAAGTTTTTAATATATGTAACTTCCTGCATAACATTCTTGGTAATAGTTATGTTTCAAAGAAGTTGTTTTATTTTAGATTCTTACATATAAAAAAAGTATTTAGTTTGATTTTCTATTCATATATAAATTTGAATGTTGAAGTAAAAGTAATCCAACTAAATGCTAATATTAATTAATAGATTACATGATTTAGCATGCATGATTTAATTTTAATTGGTAGTTGTCAAGCTATAACATAATTGGAGGTTTTATTGAATTTAATTCATGGGCAGATAACTCTCCCTCAGACTATGAATTAATAGCATTCTGTATATTTAGCAAACATCAAGAATATTATATATAGAGCTCGCAAACATAAGCTTATTAAATTAGATCATGTGACACCTGACTTGATTTTTTTGTAACATCAGGAATAAAAGGAATCCAACTATTCTTAAAACTTTTGGTGTTTTTGAGCTTACTCCTATTATCATTGGTGGAAATTCAGAACAAAGTTAATATACTGCCCACAGGAAAATATGCCATTAATAATTATTAAACTAATAATCAAATAGAGAATGTAAAACTTTTAATAACTTTCTTTTAATAATTAATAGCATATAAAAGCAATTTACCCGCTGACGAAGAAGCTACAAAAACCAAAAACAATTAAATGGGCCGAGCGCTTTCGAGGTTTTCCCTCATATTCATGGCCAACATAAGTTCAAAGCAAAAGTTAATAAATAAAAACATGAAGTTAGCACAGTTTAATATATAATCCATATAAAAAGAATATAAAAATACTTCTTTATGTTGTTATTTTAAAATATAAAAAGTTTATTATAAGATATATAAAATATCTATATATACAACAAAAAACATGAAAATAACAAATTTTCAATAAAAAAGCTTTTTTCGATACATATAATTTGTATCCTTTTCAATATGTCTACTCACGATTACCGTAAAACATACATATAGCGACATCTATTTATAATACAACCAACAAAAAAACAATTATCATCAATTATTTCATGAATACATACAATACAATACAAAAAATAAAAAATATAAAATATATAAAATATATTCCTTCATTAATTATAGTATATTCATATATACTCAAAAACACACAAAAAAACACACAAAAGATTAAAATATTAACATCCTTCTTATTTATCTATCCAATCATCTAATTTTAGCCAATTATTAGTCAAATTAATTGAACCCTTATAAATGTTCATACAATTATTACTATTATTTTTAATATAACTAGTTTCATATACTTTTCGCCTATTAACATTTTTCAAGTAATTTAATGCTAGTATATTTTTAGTACAATCTATTTTATGACCATATTCTAAATAATGTATAAACAAAGCAGATTTATCATCTCTCCTATTTATTGCAGCGTTATGTTCTTTAGCTCTTATTTCTAATTGTTTACTTGTATGTCCATAGTATACTCTTTTATAATTCAGAGGAGAAAACCAAGGATCAAGGATAGAATGAACTCATCTATTCTTTAACATTTTTTTTATTTATAAGATTACCCTTGTTAACAATGATGAGAATATAGAGTGAATTTAGGATATCAACCAAATAAAAACAAAGCATTAATAGTTATTAAATTATCAATTATACAAAGATATAGGTTGAATCTCACTTCTAATAACCTTGGTTTAATAATTAAACTGTGAAATATTATATAATATTCCATGTCAACATTTAACATAAATAAATATTCATTATACTTTCAGCCAATAGGAGATTAGCATACAAAATGATTCACTACCTACTGAGATTTTATTGTTTCAATAAACAACAGCTTTGTTAATCTTAAAATATCTCTATAACAAATATTCTATAGAACTAAAAAATAAACTGCCATACCTGTACATATGTTTATATATATAAAGAGCCTGCTAATAGGTCTAAACAAGCTTTTTTTAAAAATGATAAATGCTACAAGAGAAAGTACCTGAAATCTTTATCTATGATGGTCACCATCCCCAGAGTGGTTTCGAGCTATGGAACTCTTCTGTAGGGGCTAGGACATTAGTTTCAAAATACTAACTCAAGCCAAACATTTATCTAATTCTTAAACATTAAGAAAAAGATCTAAATCTTCAGAAACCTACATGTCTTCAAATTCAGCTCTTTAACTAAAGAAACTATATGGGCCTGAACTGAATTCAGTGATCCCATATATCAGCAGGCTTAGCAATTTAATATAGCCAAAGCCCTAATAGCAAAAATATAATATTATTAAAAATTAGTCACATGTCACATGACATATAGCTATATAAGTCATGTGACATGTGACTAATTTTTACTAATATATATATATTGAAGTGGTCACTTTTTGGTATATAAAGATTGTCTAATATAGATAAACAATAGATATAGCAGTGTACAGAATAACTGAAATTGCTTAGAGAACAAGGAGTCAATAAACTGTTTTATTTAGCCATATCCAAACAATTAGTAGGCCTAAACAGTAATTATACATAAACAAACTTAGTAAAATATTTGTGCATGTATGCATATGAATGGACATATAAGATTATTTTATAAACATTTGTTTAATTTTCATCAGATGGGAATTATACTCTATATGTAAGTACTGTATTGTTTTTATTAACTCAATGTTTTGCTGAGTATGAATGAAGGGTATTCTCAAGCCAAATCATAAAATAGAGACTTTGTAAAGATAAAAATGACCATCTTATTTTTTGTACTTAAATGTACTTATATAGGCCATTTAAAGCATCTTGATGTGATAGCATGAAAGTCTTCCATTAATCACTTTAAATTTATCCACTTTTATTCTGTCTTTTCAATAAATAAAATTCAATTCATAGTTTAAGTGTATAATAAATAAAATTCAATTTTCACTTAAATTATTTTTAGACAACAGAATTTTTTTAGAAGGTAAAGAAATTGTTTAACCAATATCAATATTACTTTAGTCAAATAGTATTTGAAAAATGTTTTAAGTAAAGGTTTAGAAAATGGGAAAGCTAACAATTTTAATAAACCTTTTGTTTTGCAGAGAAACAAAGCTGTTTACTTTGTTTACAAGAAAAAGTCTTAGGGTTTTTCATGCTACAATTTAGATAATTACAAATGTATCTGTTATTTTTTTTGTTATATCTCAACAGTTTTTTTATATGTCAAAGCGTTGATCGGGAAGTGAACCCAGGCCAGGTGCTTGGAAGGCAGCTATGCTAACCGCTAGGTCACCAATGCTTGACAATCTCAACAATTTTAATAACTTTCCATGTTAAATTGCATTGACACATCCAAAATCTGATTAAAACAATTTAAGAAATAAAATTATCTTATTTAGTTATTGAATGGGTATCAGTGAGTGTATGGCTTATTCAATGTACTTATCGCATTTAAGTGTATATAAAAGAGATCAAGACCATCTCCATGTATATACCTTTATTTTAAAAGTAAAGCATTAAATTTCTAAATTCCAATATCAATCAAAATTTTATTTGTTTAAACAGAGACCATGTCTGAGTAAAAATTTGATAGAATTTCCTTTTAGAAGTTTGAAAATTAATTTAATTAGTGGACTGCAATATGTCTTTCAACTTCTAGCATTTTTTTAAAAAAATTTTAATTTACAAATGTATCTTCAATATAAAAATTTTCAACCTTAAAGAGAAAAAAAATTATCATTTTTTCTTAGACCAGCAAGAATAAATTTAAAACAGGTAAAACTCTCCATACAGTAGTGCTACTCGGTGCAAGCCAGGATAATCAAAGGATGCAAGAAGGTTTGTGCATAAAACCCCTATCTAGTGCCTACTCATCCAATATCCCCAGACTAGTTTCTAGCTTGTGGCTTTTGTCAGTGAGGAGTCTTGGATCTGAGAGCACTGCACACAAGCTAGAAACTAGTCTGGGGATATTGGATGAGTAGGCACTAGATAGGGATTTTATGAACAAGCCTTCTGGCATCCATTGATTACTCTGGCTTGCATTGAGTGGCACTACTGTATGGAGAGTTTTACCTGCTTTAATAACAGTTATGAACAAGCATAAGAAATGGTGATCATATGATGTTTAGTGGTTCAAGAATAAATTTATGATTGATGGTGAAAGTTCATAAGAATAGACGCATATTTGAAAATTAAAATCAAAAGTTATTGCATACAAGAACTGAAATACTATTAATAAACTGCAAAGTTATTTGCCACGTTCAGAAACAATTGTAAATACTTCATGAAATAATTACATTCAAACACTTTACCAGGACAAACTGTAAACAGATTTTAAAGAAGTATTTTCAAATAAACTTGTAAAGACATTTATCTCCTCATACACCAGTGCCAATTCATTCTACCCTCTTTTGTCTGACCTTTGATCATATAAATTGTAAATTAATCAAACATTGATAACTGAAAAAGTTGAAACTTTATATGGTATTAACGCATTAGTCCAGCCCAGTAATGAGATTTCAAATATGTATTAGCCCGGCAATATTTATTTTGAAAAATGTATTATTTACTGGAAATGATATAAATGTTTACTAATATACCTTTATATTTTTTCTGAAAAATTATCTTCCAGCATTTAAACTTGTAAAGATATTTTATTTTGAAAAATGGCCAGCTATAACTTTATTTAGTGGAAATGAAACAAACATGCATTTACATTTTTTTTGTGAGAAATGATTTTCTAATGAATAAACTTTTAATAATCTAAATTTATTACATGTGGTAACCAAACCAAAAAAAAACATATATATTTAACCATGCAATTCTGTTCATTTACAACATATTGTTTCTTAACCCCATTGCATGTGAACTGAACTTTCTTACTTCGAACCATTTCCATTAGAATTGGCTACTCCCTTTTGACAATCGTGACAATCCTGAACCAAACGCCACCATTAGCAGCAAAAACAACATTTTGAGTAACTTTCTCCTCATTGGAATATTATCTAATATTCACTTACAAAGATTTATTTACTTTTTAGAATATTGGCAGGATTCAAACTCAGACTTTCACATGACCAGTGACTCTCAGTGCCATCTCATATTGCTGACCCACCTGATCACACACGTGTTGAAAAGATAAATAATCACCAATATACGTATTTCATGCTAAACCAGCAATCATCAGTTGGTCTAGATTACTATCCTCACACATATATATATAATCAGTGCTCAGCTTTATATTAAGATAGCCAATCTTCATACTTTAGTGGACAGGCTTCAAACTATTCCAACTCACAACTCTTCAGCCTTCCATTTCATTGAAAATCTGATGATGGAACATTCAAAGCCCTTGTTAGTGCCAAGGTTTTCATCCTACCCATGTTGACATATTAGTCATTCTGACCCCTCATGTACAGGAGAATAATCCATTTATACATACATATGTGAGGGATGGGCAGACCTTTTATATACTATTTATATAAATTAATACATTGCACAAGCTTAAACCTGCATTTATATATGTAATATAGGCGGGATTCGAACTCAGACTTTCACATGACCCACTACTCTCAGTGCCATCTCATATTGCTGACCCACCTGATCATACACATGTTGAAAAGATAAATAATCATCAATATACGTATTTCATGATAAACCAGCAATCATCAGTTGGTCTAGATTACTATCCTCACGAATCCCGCCTATATTACATATATAAATGCAGGTTTAAGCCTGTGCCATGTATTAATTTTTAGAATATTGTAAATATGTTCAATTCGATCTTCATATACGCATTTATCAGTGGTGGTGACATCATCACTGACGATTCTTTCATCACCGACGAACTAATACGTAAGTCCCCTTTATATTAGCACATGCCAATAAATTTAATAGGAATGTAAATTTTTGTTTTTAAAAAATATAAACTTATTTTAATTAATTTTTTATTTTATTTTAAATACTTTTTAAATGCAGTGTTATTGCTCAATACTCAACAAAGAAAAAAAAAGTAAAAATAAATCTAGTTAATTATACTCCACATCCGGTTATTTAAACAACGTTTGTGTTTATTAAAATATTTTACTTATATTCATTTATTTAGATACCGAACATTGTCAATATAAGCCATCAACAGCTTCTATTCCTTAATCGCAGTATTGCTGCACGCTGCTGGGCGGTGATAAAAGCGGACGCCTGGAAATTCTTACTGATAATAAAACTATTCTTAATTTATTAGTTATTACTATACTGCAGTTTCATGTAAAATCCAACATTTTTCTATTTTTTAACAATCTTTATTAATATTTTTTTTTATAGAGAAAAGATTCAGAAACTTCTTTAACACCACAAGCGACTATATTAGGACAATACCAATCTTAGACTATATATATATATAACAGCAAAGAGACGAGATATAAGAGAAAGAAAATGGTAGAGGAGATAGCAGTAGTGGAAGAGAAAGAGAAAAAGAGCGAGAAGATGGAGGGTGGGGAGGAAGAGAAAAGAAGAAAGAAAAAGAGGGAGACAAAAATGATTATTTAATGATATAAGCATATATTATGTTTCAATTTTAGTTTTGTAACAAATTTTAAATTACAGTATTTTTTAGTAAAAAACAAATAAACAAATTTGAAATAATTCATTGTGATTTATTAAACAATATTAGATAGTGAAGTTTAAAATAAAAAAACATGATTTTCTTTTCTCAGTCCTTTACTTTATAAAGAGTGAAATAAATAAGTGGAAAATTGTTTTCTGCTTGGATTCTCAAAATTGCCATAAGATTCATAGTTAGATAAAGAGGGAAAAAAAGATGAAGGGGGGGGGGGCTGGATTAAAAGATAAAGTAAATGTTCTTAATAAACAACTGCAATTTTTAAAAAAGATTTCGTCATATTTAATTAGGGTTTAAAAAAATTAACTGTCCAACTGTCAAAAAGATCTATTAGTTAAGAGAAGATATTGACAGTTTAGGCTAAGGATACCTTTAAACTGATCACAGAAAAAGATTAAATTCAAAGAAAATGTTTTAACAAAGAAAATAACCCACATGAAGTCCACTTTTTGCAAATGAGTACATAAATTATCCAACTTACATAACATTAAATGCGAATATTATGTAAATCAGCCTGCACCCCCCCCCCAATACAATTACTGCTATGTTTATGACTCTTCAAAGATGAAGGCATGCTAAGCACATCATCATTAATTAACTTATTAAAGCTTTGCTCTATATGCCCTACATATTTATTTATTATATATTCAATGACAAACACAATTACATTAAAGTGTTTAAAGTTTTATAAATACAATTTATCCAAACTTCAAACACTTTTTAGCAAACTCTTTATTTGTACATACACCTACACCTACATTTCGACTGACCTGCAGTCTTCTTCAGAGCAATTTTATTTTGATCTTCTAAATAAAAAAAATTGCTCTGAAGAAGACTGCAGGTCAGTCGAAACATAGGTGTATGTGTATGTACAAATAAAGAGTTTGCTAAAAAGTGTTTGAAGTTTGGATAAATTGTATTTATATGATATTACAGCAAACATAAAGAAAAGTGCGATTTTGGTTGTTTAAAGTTTTTTGAATTTAATAGGATATTTTAAGAAATTTTAATGACCTTACAATTTGTGACTGTTCAGAGTTCTAGGAAATTTTTTGTGGTGATATTGTAAGGAAACAAATACTATGAGAGATGTGTTTATTATATTACATTCAATAGTAGTTAATTATATCAATAAGTTTCAATCAGCATTGAAAAGCTTCAGATTTTGCCTCTCATTGATTTCATATATTTTCAATGTGGGTTACAGACTCAGCTTAGTATTTATGGGAAAGAAAAATTAATGTAAAGATTGATGTGAGATTATAATTGTGTCTTTGCATGACATGGTTTTTGTTATTTGTAAGGTTGAACAGCTGGATCTCAAAGTTTCTATAAACTCTTATTCTTCTCCTTTGCTTTCTTTGCACTTCTTCATATATTCATACATACTGCTTATAATAACTCCTCTCATATACACTTTCAATGCAATTTTTTTTTTCCTGACAGTTTCGGCTGTCCAGAAGTCTTCATCAGATCATTCTCAATTTCCTTTACCTTTTTCATATTCTAAAAATAAAATATATTGCATAAATGGATTTATGTAGGATTTATGGCTATTGTGTCATGGTCGGCAGCTGTCTGGATCTTTTGTTATCGCTGATGAAACAATATGAGTATATGTAATTCATTTGTTTTATATTAAGGAGTGATTAGAAATTTTGATACTAGAGATTATCAAAATTTTCTTTTCACTATTATACATATTTTCAACTTATCTATTGATTTTACATATTCAATTTAGCATACAATAATTGTCAATTAAAGTAAAGTTTGAAACTTTTTACAGCTGCGGTTTAATATACACGATAAATTTGAAGAAAACAAGAAATAATAATAATACATTTATATTCTGAAAATAAAACATATTATATGGATTTATTTATTTAGACATGGTTGATAAGTGTTTGTATTTTTAGTATAAACTAACCATAACAGAATATAGCCTAAACATTAATTTAAAGACCTATCTGTTTATTTTATATTAGTGATTAATAATATTATTAAGTTTAGATACACATTATAGAATGTGGACATACTAAGTTTGCCTATTTGGACAGACAGAGATTTTTAATTCTAGAAAGTAAAAATAAACATTATAGAATGAGGACATACTAAGTTTGCCTATTTGGACAGACAGAGATTTTTAATTCTAGAAAGTAAAAATAAACAACATTATAGAATGAGGACATACTAAGTTTGCCTATTTGGATAGACAGATATTTTTAATTCTAGAAAGTAAAAATAAACAACATTATAGACCGAGGACATACTAAGTTTGCCTATTTGGACAGACAGAGATTTTTAATTCTAGAAAGTAAAAATAAACAACATTATAGAATGAGGACATACTAAGTTTGCCTATTTGGATAGACAGATATTTTTAATTCTAGAAAGTAAAAATAAACAACATTATAGACCGAGGACATACTAAGTTTGCCTATTTGGACAGACAGAGATTTTTAATTCTAGAAAGTAAAAACAAATAAAATAAAAACAACACAAAATTTAATCTGGCTAAACAAATGCATTGATTATGCATCAATTACTTACATAGTGATTTAAAACCCTCCAAAGTAGAACATTGTAAAGGTTGATAATATATCAGACAGAATGATTCAATTTAATAGAAGACAAAATGCATTATCTAACTTAAATGCTTCACTAAGTTCTTAATAAAAAAATAGAGAATTTTCATATAATGTACAAAATGGTTTTGATCAGACTAACCAAAAGATTAAATTTGTTATGAGGGATTTTAATGTTATAACCAGAAAAGTATGAAAAGATGAGAATATAGTGAATAAATTTAGATGTAGAGGCAGAACTGAATACAATACGGAGCAAAACATTTAACAGTGACCAGCATAGACAATGGATCAAAAAAAGTTTGAATGCACAAACATCAACAAAAATATATAACACAAAATTAAGCAAATAAATTTATACAAATTTTAAATTGACAAATCTTACATTTTAATACAAACAAACCAAGAAAAAACAAAAACAGAACAAAATGTGACCCATCAAAAAAAAACTGAAAACAAATTAAGCAAGTAGTGTGAACAAAAAGGGATAAAACAATGTGAAAACTATGAAGATATAAAAAGACGAGTCAAAAGACAACAGTGAAGACAAAACAACTAAAATATGCTTACAGACAGTTAATAAAATTGGAACAGACATTTAGTACTTAATAAATTCTTACCAATGGATCTCTGTCTGGAATCAACTTTAATTTAGGTTTTGAAGTAATTGGATGTAAAGATTTATATTTTTTCAAATCTGGCGTTTTTCTTAGCTGCATGGTCATCAAAGATGGTAATGATGTAAAAGAATTACCGTTTGATACAAGACATATATTTTTTTCCTTAGGTTTTATTAAAATGTTTTTGACAACATTAGATGGCCCTTCATAATGTCTTAAAAACTGTTTCTGAGATTCAGATAAATTATCACTAGATGCCACTATACTGGAAGCCATGATGTTTCTACCATTCTGATCTGAAGTATCAACAAAATAGTTGGGGAAAAAATTGCATTGGAAAATTATTTATATAGAATAATTTTAAAACAATACTTTTTAAAAAATAATTAAATAATAGATCTTAAGCTGTTATAGGTAATAAAATCTACAATTAATTTAACGCGTAATTTTTTAAAAATAATGAACATAATAAAAAAAGATATAACAAAGAAGCATCATAAATTACCACAGATACTAACTTAAACTATAAATAATATATATTAATGGTATAATAGTTTGTTTCATGGTAAAAAAAAACATGTGAAAAATTACTTTTCTGATCTTATTCTGACATGGAGGGGTGTGTGTCTCATTTTGATCAATAGTGCTTTACATGTCTCACATTTACGCTTGACTATTACTAAAACTTGGGACAAATAAAAATAAAGTAATAAACAATAATTGTAAAATTTTAGCATGGACATGTTTCTTAAAAGGCTTATATAAATTGTAGCTCATGATTAATAAAGCAGTAAGTTTTGGTCAATAATATTTTTTACATTTTATATAAAAATTGAGATCAAAATTTGATATTAAAATTCTGAGACTTTTATTAGTTGTATTAAATAAGCTCTTGGTAAAACCAGATCCTTTACTAATTACACCAAACTTATTTTTATATTTTGAAGTTATTTATATGCGTTTATAAAGCAAAACCACTTTCTGTTAATTACCTATATATAATCATCATCGCCAATTTCAAACAAATGTGGCCAATTGACTCCAAGAGAAAAAGACAAACAAAAAATACAACTCTAGAGTTGTTTTATAAGAACAATACAAAAGTAATCTGTGAACCACAAATACACTCATTTATTGATATGCTAATTAATTTTTCTGTTTATTTGGTATTGTTTAATGCAGTCTTTTAACTTCTTCTACAAATATTTTTTTTTCTGAAATAGTTCATCACCACGTCTAATTGTAGCTCTTCAAAATATTGTTTTTATTCCCAGATAAAAACAATCAATGTTGCACTTTAGAATGCTTTGAGATAATTCTTGTAATATAAATGATCTCTAACTCATCCAACAAAACAATGCTTTACTGCAATATAAAACACCCTTTTAGAACGTGTTGTATTTTTTATTCATGTTAATATCTAATAAAATATGACATTGCAATCATGGCATTCAACAAATTGAAAAATCTTTATGTTGCATCAATATAATGCTCATGCTTCATGTCCATACAATAAATTAGGAAAAAAATAACAGCTCTATACACTGTAACATTTTGCATATTGCATTTAGCCCTTATAATGCAGCACTATAAAGTGTGAGTTAATAAAACTATAAAAAGAATAGTTATATTTCCTGATTAACTGATCTAATATTATATTGCGATGTTCACTACTGATGGAATCAATTTTTTATTTATTTAAAAGGGTGCCAGAGTCACAAACCCACTGATATCCATCACATGTTGACAATTAGAAACAAATAAGTAAATTTAATATATTTTTTAGAATTTTCCCCAGGTTTGACTATTAAACAAGCATGTTGGCAAAGGTAATTTGTACATAATAAATTCTAATAACTAAAATTAAAAATGTACAACAAAAGTGTTATATTAATGCCAATTTTTTTTATTAAAACCAATTAAAATATTTAACAAAAATTATTAACATAACTGAAAAGAACATACACACACTAATTCAGATAATAATGCTAATCCATAATGAAAGTTCTTTTTACATTTAAGTTTCTTCTAGGTGAATGTCTATATTGGTATTAGAAACTTCATAGTTAAGGTTAGTTTGCAAACATTTAATGAGTCACAAATCAGGGTATGAATAATAGTAGCTTACCGGTAAGATACATAGGTCTATGTATGATTGTAGATTATGGTTCCTTGGGATGAAAAAGCTCCCTGGTCTTGATTTCTGTTGACATTTTTATATTCCTGGTCCATTTTACAGCTGGGCTTGAGGGTTTTTGGGGAGACCTCTTTATGATGAATAAAGGTGTCCGCAACCACTCTGGCTCACTCCCACATGAAGACTTATTTCAGCATAGAGTAGTCCTGAATGACAAAGCATCCAGAACCAGCCAAAAGAACAGACAAGAACAAGATGATCCTGCTCAAATTTATTTGGTTTTTATACTCTCAACCAGTTTTTAGATTTCTGCACATACATTTTTATCTTTTTTGTTATCAGAATACCAGTTGATAATCTTGTACATTTTTCTTTTTAGATACAAAGTCTTTTTTTAATAAATTATTTTGGCCATCTTTAATTAGCGTTTATATATATATTAACCTGGTTTAGTAATCTGCATGTGCTTACATTCTCTTCAATTTTAACTTTGCATTAATGAAATAGATAGTAAATATGAAACAAAAATAACTTTTACTGTACGTATTTTAAAAAAAAAAAAATTAAATAAAAAAAAAACAACTAAATAATATTTATTGACTATTTCTAAATTTTACTTTTTCAACTTTTAAATCTTCCTCAATGCCAACATACTCATGAACTATACATATTTTAATACAGTTCAACACTGAACACTTAGTTGCCATATTATTCCCTTGTAATATGATATTCTATCTTTCATAAAAATCAGCAGCAATATATGGATCTGATTTGGACCTCAATATCTAAGTCTACCTTTTAAAAAACAGCTAAGATATTTGAGTTGGCCTATATTCCCCTGACAACCATCCAAAATAAAACTGTTGATGATTTAGTTGCCATTGAATTTTTAGAACATAATTTACCAAACCAAAGTTTTTATATGTTGTGTTTGAAACATTAAGTATATTCTATAAATCATTTTTTGAATGGGCAAAAATAGCACACTCATCAACATGTTTAATTTAATTAAGATTTATCTAGGTGCAGTGCTCTCAGATCCAAGGCTCCTCACTGATGAAGGCCACAAGCCAGAAACTAGTCTGGGGATATTGGATGAGTAGGTACTAGCCTTCTGGCATCCATTGATTACTCTGGTTGGCACAGGGTGGCACTACTGTATGGAGAGAGTTTTGCCTTGTTTAATAACATTTAGTAATTGTATTTTGTTTATTTTAAATAATGAATTCCTAAAGTTAAATATAAAGTGTTCAAGACTTATTTTAAAATCAAAATCAATTTGTTAATGTAAAACTAATAATCATTGTTCATCAAATCATTTGGCTTTGTCTGGTTAATCATTTTCCCATCCACTGCAATTTATCAGCATTTGAAAGTCAAAATTCAGTAAAGTCATCTTTGAAAAAATGTAAAATAATTAATATGCTCTACACATGAATATAATAATATATCAGACTGTAGATAATTTTTTTTTTTCATATGTCAAATACATTGACCGGGAAGCAAACCCCGGCCAGCTGCTTGGAAGGCAGCTACGCTAACCACTAAGCCACCCACGCTTGACAAAATTTATTTTTCTTTATATAATAATTTAAAATGGCAATATATAACTTTAACGTTTTTTTTTCAAAATTTTTTGATAAAAGTTTATTTAAATTTTTTTTATTATAAAAAAAGCACAAGAATTTATCTTCGTACAAAATGTTAAAAATAAATTGTTAGATACTTTCACGCACACACACCCACACACACACATATATATATTATTTTAATAATTATATTCTTACATTATATCAAACTGAATTATCTCAATGTAAAATTACTTTTAATTATAAAAAGACAATTAAGTTCATAGTACAATACTAATTGCATTTTTATTATTAGTTTATAAAAAAATTTGCTGTATAGTAATGTTTACTAAGTATATGTTTTAGCATGCAATATATAAATATGAATGCATGCATGTTTATAAATTGACCAAATTCAATTTGTTATTTATTTTGTTTTTCAGTTTTCTCAATATTATTATGAAATAAATAATTGAAAACGAATTATATAATCTAATAATTATTTTGTTAGAAAAAAAAGATGGCTGTCTTTTATCTAGAACTTACATCATGAAGAATTTATATTTTTAGAAAAAAACTGTTATTAATAGTGATTGTATGTATTATAATATTTTTCATTTTATTGAAATTTTTATTTAAAATAATTTTAAAAGCTCTTATTTTAAAAGTTTATATAAAATTATAAGTATATACTCTTATTCTTCTCCTTTACTTTCTTTGCATTTCTTCATACATTCATATATATATATTGCTTATAATAACTTCTCTTATATACACTTTAATGCATAAAAATTTTTTTAATAAAACTTCTTAATTTTCCTGACAGTTCGACTGTCTAGCAGTTTTCATCAGAATGTTCTCAAGATAGAGGAAATTGAGAATGCTCTGATGAAGACTGCTGGACAGTTGAAACTATCAGGAAAATATAGAAAAGAAATAAAAAAAAGTTTTATTAAAAAATTTTTTTTGCATTAAAATATATATGAGAGAAGTTATTATAAGCAATATAAATATTATAATTTATAAATTAATTTAAAATTAATAACTTCAAAAATGTATGTGTTTTACTTTTATTTTATGATAAATATTATATTTTCTTAGTTTTATTATTTTTATGGTATATTTGCTTTATGAGAGAGATTTAATATTTTACATTATGGATTTCATTCGCAATCCTGCAATAATTATCTGCTAAAATGATGTGTGGATTATTTTTTGCCTATTCTTATAAATGAGTAATTGAAGGACACTACTGAAATAACCTCATTTTAAATTAAAACAAGATATGAAAAAAGTTTTCCAAGAATATATTTGAAATAAAAATTACAATCTCCAGGGACTGCAGAGAATTATATTTCAAGTATAAAGAAAGGTGCTTAAACATCAATAATTTATAGTTTCTATGTTGCTTGATTACAGTCACCTAAATTTACATATATAGAATAAATAGCAAGTAATATTTACTAAGGCTGTAACCTCAGGAATATGCGTCTGAAAAATGTGAAGGTAGGTACCTCTACAGGTCTTAACCATAAGCTTACATCTTGTAAGGCGTAAGCTTGTGGTTAAGACCTGTAGAGGTTCCTACCTTCACATTTTTCAGATGCATATTCCTGAGGTTACAGCCTTAGTAAATATTACTTAATATAATAATGTGCATTTAAAATAAATATCAATATAAGTCACAAAAGAATTATACTCATTTAAAAAATCAAAACATCTATGAAGTTATGGTATCAGGAATTTTATTAATTAAAGCTAAAATTTATAATAAGAAAATTCCTTTATAAAAAAAGCTTTCACAAGCCTTTAAATTTAAATATACATCAAAACCAATTTCATGCATTATCTTAGATAAGCTAAGAGATTTCAGAGCTCTGATCATTAAATTAGTTTATGCATTTTTATTTTATATATCTGGTGATTTTTATTTCAATTTATATGCATGTGAAACTTTTGATATGCACAATTGTACTTTAAAATACGTTTTAACTTAGAATATTTTTCTATTGCCTAGTGAAATAAAATTAATTCAATAAATGAGGTATTTTTAACCATAATAAAATTATTTAAACTAGAAATTACAAATAGTGTGCACATGGAAATTATCATCAAACATTCATTCTGCCTTATCAGGCAACTGAGAAGAAAGACCATGGTGTTTCTTGATCTTAAACTCAGAGGTAAAGAGCCAATAAACTCACCACACTGGCTAATGCGTGTTGGTGAGCAGCCCATCCATGTTCGGATACTATATGAATAATCACATAGAAATAACAGCTGCAATGACAAGAACGTATGGAATGGACATTAGGAATTTGCCCTGCTCGGTTCTTTTAAGGCCTCCAAGAGGAATTAAAGAAACTCCTTTCAGTTAATAGCAAATACATCTTTATTAATGCATTTACATATATAACAACTATTCATATTCAAGCAAATATATTTATAAAATGCTTATGCATTATTATTATATATAAATCATTATTGTTATTATTTTAATTAAAAATAGTAATAATTCTTTACAATAGCTATATAATCAAATAATAATTTTATACATTAAAAAGCTTTTTTTAGCACCTGCTTTGGCGCACTTTTCAAATGTTACTAATCTATTTAACGTTAACGAATCACGTGACATAAAACCATCCAGTGTGCAATAATGGAATTAAAACAAACAATAATATCATAAATAATTAAAACAAATCAAAACCCTCATATATAAATTCAATAATTACAAAACAATTGATTAAATCATAACAATATGTTAAACAATATTACATGCATTTTTTATACAATTATTTATATCAACTTATATATAGGGTATATGAGCAGAGACTTTCACATGACCCACCACTCTATCTCATATCGCTGATACATTGCTTCAGTTATTATATCAACTTATATAATTTTCCATTCATTTTTAATTAACCAATTATTAACCAAATTTGTAGAAGTCTTATAAATATTCATACAAGTAGTCAAATTATTTTTTATAAAATATGTTTAAATGAGATATTTATTTTATATAACATGATGTTTTTATAAACTGTAATAGTAATAATCAGCCATTAAGCTAATGCACATGTACTTTGTGGATTTTTAACTATAAATGAATACTCTCACTTCCAAACACAAGGTAAAGTCTTTGTGAAAAGATAGAATAAATCCATCTATCCTTGGATTTTTGATGGAATGTAAATATCTAATACTTTTTGTAGCATCTATTCTAGGGCCATATTTCAAGTAGTGAATATATAATGCAGACCTATCATCTCTTCTTTTAATGGCATTGTTATGTTCTTTGGCTCTTACCTCTAATTGTTTTCCAGTAAGTAAGAATGTTATTAAAAGAAGAGATGATAGGTCTGCATTATATATTCACTACTTGAAATATGCCATAGAATAGATGCTACAAATAGTATTAGACATTTAAATTTTATCAAAGATCCAAAAAAAAGGCAAATATATGAAACACATTATATTAAAAATAATTTCACTAATTGTACAAATATTTATAAGACTTCTACAAATTTGGTTAATAATTGGTTGATTAAAAATGAATGGAAAATTATATAAGTTGATATAAATAATTGTATAAAAAATGCATGTAATATTGTTTAACATATTGTTATAATATAATCAATTGTTTTGTAATTATTGAATTTATATATGAGGGTTTTGATTTGTGTTAATTATTTATATTATTAAACATCACATGATCACCATTCTGCCTAATAGGATAGTGGTGGCTATGATTGTTAAAGAGCCAAAGACACCAAAAGGTATGGGTGCTGAACTGAGTTCAGACCCATATGACTATATAAGCTATTAAGCTTAGATTGAAAATATTATTGTGTTTTCAATTTCATTCTCATAGTTTTGTAGTTAAGTTGAAATAAAAGGTGGCTGCTGGAGGGTTGCATTAGATCCTAAGATCTAGGTGCAGCACTCTCAGATCCAAATCTCCTCATTGATGAAGGCCACAGCCAGAGACTAGTCTGGGGATATTGGATGAGTAGGCACTAGATGGGGATTTTATGCACAAGCCTTCTGGCATCCATTGATTACTCTAGTTGACACAGGGTGGCACTACTGTATGGAGAGTTTTGCCTGTTTATATTATTATTGTTTGTTTTAATTCCATTATTGGACACTGGATGGTTTTATGTCAGGTGATTAGTTAACGTTAAATAGATTAGTAACATTTGAAAAGGGCACTGTTGTAAAGAATTATTACTATTTTTTGACTATCATTTTATGGAAGAGCAGCATATGGATTTTTATTCCTTTCCAATTATGATATTATTTTAATTTTAGTTAAATACGTTATTATTAAATACACTATTATTAAAATATATAATGCTAACTCTTTATTCTCAATTCAGTGTTTTTTCTATATCATTGGTGACACTGTGGTTGAATACCTTGACTTTAGACTCTCGTGCTCTTAAGAAATTATTGTTTACACCAAATTTATAACTGGTTTGTAGTGAGTACTGAAGCCTACAATTATATGCCTTGTCCAGAGCACCACACACAAATGAATCTTTTCTTTCTCTCTTTTTCTGTGTATATACATAATTTGGAATAGTAATTAAATGACTGCTAAATATATATGCACACACATACTTCAGTACATTTTTACAAATTTACAGATAATAAATTTTGAAATATAAATGAAAATATTCAAATCGTAATTTAGACAAAATTTTCAATGTTTACACATACATAAGTAACTTAATTTACATTATAAGTAATTTTACTTCTAGGCTTCCTTTGCATATATCAAAATAACATGAATTGTAATGAACACTATATGTTTTTAATATACACATGTTTGCACAGCACAGATATTTTAAACATATATATATATATAAAGTAATATAATGAGTATGCTAATAGCTCTAAACAAGCTTTTCTGATAAATGCTGAAAGTGAAAGCATTTAAATTCTCTATCTAGAATTATCCCTATCCCCAAACCCATCAGCTCAAGACTGGTTTGGAGATAGGCATAATTCTAGATAGAGATTTTTAAGGTTTTCTCTTCTGGTATTTATTGGAAAAGCTTGTTTAGAGCTATTGTCACACTCTTTGTATTACTTTTATAATACAACCTTAATAAGTTAAGTCACATGATATATGACTTGATTTTTTACTACTATATACTGCATGTACATATCTATTATACATTTTCATTTACAAATTATTATAATTAATACAGAAAAAGAAGTAAAATGTAATATCTATAAAATTAAATATTTGCAAGTAAATCAAGTCATATATCATGTGACTTTATTTGGAAACGTGAAAGCACGATTTAATATTATTATATTGAAGACAAACGTAAAGTATAAATATACAGGTTATTACTTAATAAGCTTGTATTACAAATGCTATACAATGAGTGTGCCAATAACTCTTAACAAGCTTTTTAGGATATCCCTATTCTCAGATTGGTTTCTAGCTGTTGGCTTTCATCAGTGAAGTGCTAGGATATTCAAGCATTAGATTTAAAATACCAGGTTAGCCCAGTACTTTATCTAAGAGTTAACTATTAAGTAGAAAATCTGAAATTTTCAGACATCCATGTGTTTTCAAATCCAGCTATCTAACTTAAATAGCCATATAGGACTGAACAAAGTTCAGATACACCAAATATTAACATATTAGTAGCTATTGGCATACTCATTATATAACATTTGTAGTACAAGCTTATTAAATTAGGTCACACAATATATGATTTAATTTACTTGCAATTATTGTTTTTGCTCTCAAGGCTGTGGCAATTTTATATTGCTAAAGCTATTAATATATGATTGTGTGAATCTAGTTCAGTCCCATATGGCTATTTGAGTTAGATAGCTGGATTTGAAGGCATATAGATGTCTGAAAATTTCAGATTTTCTACTTAAAAGTTACTCATTAAATAAAGTGCTGAACTTGATTTGATATTTTAAATCTAATGCTTGAATATCTTAGCACCTCACTGATGAAAGCCAGCAGCTAGAAACTGGTCTGAGAATAGAATATTGTGAAAAGCTTGTTCATTATATAATAGAATGAAATATTATAAATTAAAACATTAACACAAATAATTAACAGAAAATATAAATTAATACAATTATAATTTCACAAAAAATACTGATTTTATTCTAGTACTGTTTTCATGTATACTCTACATGGTGGCAGAGCCACCATATATACACACTAATGGGAATATACACATAAATGGAGAAATGTGGGTGATTTAGCCTGCAAGTTATGTAAGGAAGGCATGGAAAATATTATGCATTTCCCAATTGAATGTAAATCCTTTCAAGCAGAAAGAGTACAAATAATGAAGTTGTGGGAAAATAAATATAAACAAAGTGATTATACAGAAAATGAATTCTTGGTTTTTATGCTGGGTTTGGAAAAAGATAAAGAGGATCTGGATATAAAGGCCATAGAGTGGACAAAGAATGGGATGGAGCAGGATAGAGAAGAATATGAGAAAACTTGAATGGAAAGGGAAAGGTAAGGTGGGTAACAGATTCCTCTAGGCATAATGGCTGAGAGATTCATGACTTCAATAAAAGGGAAATCATAGTACACTGCATCACATTGCATCGATGCTAGAAGAAACTAATTGATAATTTTCATTTTTTCAATGAAAAAAAACTAATATATTTGGAAACATTTTTAAAAAACAAACAAACCTGCAATTAATATATTTTGCGAGACAATGATTATTTTACAAATAACATGCTTGAAAAACTGAAAATAATATAATTTATTTAGAAAAAAATCTTCTGGGAGAAATTCAATTTAGTGACAAAAATAAAAACAAATAATAAACTGATGGAAATTGATGATAAGAATGCCCATTTAAAAAATTGAAAATAGCCATTGTCTGTGCTTTTATAAAGAGAGTTTCTTTAATAAATTTAATTAGAAAACCAAAAAGTATATACAGAAGTATAATCCCAAATGAATTAATTATGTTTATGATAAAAACAGCTCCAACAGTAAAATATTCATTTAAACATATTGTAGGTGGGCCTTGAGTGTCACTATTCAATTAGAGGAAGTATTTTCACACTGCATCATTAAATAAAGCTAACGTAACATTAGAACTTATATCAGTTCTTAATTAACCATGTTTTATTTGCCATACATTCCAGTTGTTCTAAATCTGCAAGAAATAGTTTTGATCATTCTTATTTCTAACAAAATGTTTTTGAACGACTTTTATTGCCAAATGATAAGTGAAGAAAAAATGTTGGCTTTAGTAATGTATTTTAATAAAAGACCAGGCTATTAAACATTTCCAAAATTCACCTGCCAATTATCAGTTATTTTACAATGAACCGGACGTAGGCACTCACACACACTATTGACGTTTTTGGCATAAGATTCATTTATA
The DNA here is from genome assembly GCA_028023455.1 of Epiperipatus broadwayi. Taxonomy (NCBI): domain Eukaryota; kingdom Metazoa; phylum Onychophora; class Udeonychophora; order Euonychophora; family Peripatidae; genus Epiperipatus; species Epiperipatus broadwayi. The sequence continues at coordinate 4,648,990 of JAQFVV010000052.1, forward strand.
AACATATTTATATTCAATTATTTTCTGTTATGAAAATATAATTTCATATACATTTTCCGAATAACCATTACTTTCATGTTTTCATAGATATTTGCACTTTTTGCATAAATAAATATCCATTGAGACTAATTTTAGATTTGTGTCCAAAATTATTTTATGTTTTTGATTGATTTTCAATCATTGTCTGTTATGAAAATAAATTAATTTCATGTATGCTTTCCAAATAAATAATACTATTTTTATGTCTTCAACCATATTAAATTTTTATTTTATTTTGAGGAAAAAATTAAATATCAATTAGATTATTTTTTGTATAGTTTGATATGTGTTTAAAGTCGCTCCACTAACTTACCAGCAAATAAAAACTGTATTTTTATAAACTCATTTTATTGATTATCTTACTTATTAATCTTTTTTAATATTATAAATAATTACATTGAAATTTAAATCAGTATTGGTGCGAAATTATGAGTTACGAGGTAAGTTCAAGATATATATAAAAATTATTTATCCTTTAAAAATTAAAAGTTTAAAAGTTATATTTTGTATAAATATTTATATACGTGAATTATAAGTATAGGGAACTTGAACTCAGATTTTCAAGCACCCTTCAACTACCCACACTAGCTCATACAACTGATACACATGACCACACACATGTAGAAAAGATAAATAATCACCGATATACGTATTTCAAGCTAAATCAGCACTCATCAGTTGGTCCAGATTATCATCTCTCACACATATAATCAGTGCTCAGATTTGTTATCTTAATATAAACTGAGCACTGATTATATATATGTGTGGAAGATGATAATTTGGACCAACTGATGAGTGCTGGCTTAGCATGAAATACGTATATTGGTGATTATTTATCTTTTCTACATGTGTGTGGTTCATGTGTATCAGTTGTATGAGATAAACCACTAAACATCACATGATCACTATCTCTTAAACTAGCATATAATTATTATTAAACAAGGCAAAACTCTCTCCATACAGTAGTGCCACACTGTGCCATTGATTACTCTGGTTGGCACAGGGTGGCACTACTGTATGGAGAAAGTTTTGCATTGTATGAGATAGTGTAGATAGTTGAAGGGTGTTGAAAATCTGAGTTCAAATCCGCTATACTTACAATTAAGCTCCAGGTTTGTGAAGAGTGCCTGGTTTTCAAATATTTATATGAGAATTATACATTTTTGGTATGTTTTATATATTTGTATTTTTGTTTTATGTTTTTTTATCAGTCATATTTTAAAATATTTTTTACAACATTTGTCTTGAAAAAAATATTAAACATTCAAAGTGTTGGTATATGTGGAAATATCAAATATATTTTATTCATATTAAATAAATTTATTTACAAGATTTAATTCAACAAAAAATAAGTTTTAAAAAAAATCAAAAGGAGTTTTTTTAAATTTTTTATATATTAATAAGTATTAAAACAGAATTAAGTTTGGAAAGAAAAAGGAAAAGAAGCAATATATTAAATTATAAAAAGGTTAGATTATATATTTTTGCATGATTACATTTTTAAAAAAATCACACAAAATAATAAACATTCATGCTTTTAGCTGAGACTGGGTTCGAACTGGTTTTGAGATGCTGCATTTAAGAGCACTGATTGCATACAAATGCATAAAACATGCTTAAACTTAAAATTAACTGATATGTTGTTTGTTTCATAAACATCTGTAAATCCAAAAAATTGTTTTTTTTTTATTATATATAAAAAAATTAAACACATAAAAACAAAAATTAAAATAAATATCTTCATAAAAATAATCTTTGGAACCAAGTTATAGCTCAAATTAAAAAAAAACCCTATTGGTTGAATAATTCAAAAATGTAATAATTAAAAAAACTTTTTTTTGGTAAAAATAAAAAAAAACTTGGTTTCTAAAGTGAAATGAATAAAATTTACAACTTTTTAAATAATGAATGATGTATTTTAATGAAAGTTAAAAATAAATCCTAGATATAATATAGAATAAAATATCTTTATATAACAACATAATGATTAACTATAATATAATCATATAATCGTAACATATAAAAGCTCTTTTCGGCAATTTTTAATTTTTGCCCTTTTTAATATGTCTTGAAAAAATTTAAAATTGCAGAAAAGAATTTTTATATGTTTGATTTTATGATTATATTACAGCTATTGTCATATATTATTTTGTTGTTATATAAAGATATTTATTCTATATCATATCTAGGATTTATTTTTAATTTGCAAAAGCAGCATAAATAATATTTTAATTTGCGAAGTGCAGATAGTTGACAATTGAAATAAATTGAGATACTGCCGAATCTCTAGTGCTCGTTATAATAATTAACTGACAGCCAATCATGAAGCACCATCACCCAACAAAAAAAAAAAAAATTTTTGGGGGCCTTTTTTTTTAAAAACTTGTTGGTGGGTTGGGTTTGGGGGTGGGGGGTTATAATTAAAAAAAAAAAAGGGGGGGGTGTGGGGGGGATGTCATTTGGTCAGCTATCCATGACATCTGATTGGCTGCCAGTTAAGTATTATAATGAGCGCTAGAGATTTGGCAATATCTCGATTTATTTCAAAAGCAACATAAAGAATTTAGTTCCTTGTATTTTACTGAAAGTATAAAGGGAGTATTAAAAAGTCTATTAGCAGAAATATTTTAAAAATTAATAATAAATTATAACAGTGCATAATTTAAAATATGCATCACCTTATTGTGAGTTTGGTTAAGAATAAGTAATTTTAAAAGTTCAAATTTGAATATGGGACAGAAAATGATAGTAACAGGGAAAAAATAAGAACTAAAGTAAGTTTATTTTTCTTATTTCAGTTCCGTAGAATTGAAATAGAGATTTGCTATTTAAAAAGAATAAATGTCATGTGATGTTATGTTGGTGTTTAATAATCAAAATAATAACCTGGTTGGTCTTGACGCTCTTGAATCTGTTTATTACTCACAAGATTTGCATCTCCAGTTGTTTCATCTAAAAATAAAATACAGGTATACATTAGAATAAATATTCTTAGGAGAAATGTAGCAATGGAAGAGAATAATTGACTTTCTAGATAGTCAGAAAACTGACAGATTAATGAGCTCAAAAGTTGAAAGGTTACTGGATTGATTCTCATCAAAACAAGAAACAATTAAGTTTAGACAATTAAATGGAACTACTGTACACAACCTGATGATTTAATATTCCATATAATTTAACATCTTATGACTTTAACTTATAAAAATACTCTATGTTTTATGCTAACACAATTGTTATCAGACACATAAGTAGGGTTACACGTTTATGCATACATGCATATTTTTATTGCATAGATGTCATTGCAACAAAGTTAGATACTTAAACATTTTTTATTTTCAACCATTCCACTGCATGATGAAGATCTTCCCAAATTGGATGTACTTTACATGAACTGTGATTTAAATATATGTAAATATATATTTGCATAAATTTTTTTAATAACAAAATTATACAATTTTTTTAAAAAAAATTAACATATGTTTTTTCCATTTTCAACTATTGCCAATCCACTGTAGAATGGCTAAACAACATGTCTTAATATAATCAACTTTATATATACAAGAAAATGCAAGATCTGTGTCTTTAGTTATAAGATAGTCATGCAAAATAACATTTTGAACATTTTTATGATGGCATGCATTACAGGGCAGAATTAACTGCATATGGTATATAAATTTACCATGAACACATTATATCACATTTATTATTTAAACATATATATCCATCTTACATATGGTAATTTTTTAGGTCTTTCACAAGATTATGGGATTCAATTTATATGTTTATTTATTCATAGATTGTGACCTATTTTAGCAATATGTCCAACCCAGTGTCATTTATGTCTCTTAATTTTTTTCAATGATGTTCTCTCATCCATGCATTTCAATTTCAAAGTTTTATTATTAATCTTGATATATATCTTTCCATTTTTCATTGTGTAGTATGAAGTCTTTGATTACTCTTCTTCTAGCATACAAGCCTCAGATCTATCAGTATGAATGCATTTATTTAAAAAAAAACAATAATTGTATATTATCCTGTCTACCAAGTTGGGTGGCCATTTTTTTAATTATATAGTTTCAAGTATCATACAAGTACGTGATTATGTTTTTTCTTTTCTTTATTTTACTGAATATGTATTAGTTGTTAAATTTAAAAAAAAAAAATAAATGCTTTATAAATTCCATTGAGAAAAGTTATTTTTTTTTATATTTATATTATAACATGTAAATGCTGACATATTCAGAACATTGTCACAATTTGTTTAATTTCAGCATCTTTATTTTTGTCACTATAATTTTGGCAAAGTGGTAAAATTTTGGAATCTTTCTTTGACAGAGCAGCATGCAGTGTAGCATTTCTAAAGGTATAGGATCATGCCCTCACAAAAAATCTTATTAATGGGCATAATATGATACATTATGTTTCTTATACTTTTATTATTTTATATTAAAACTTAGCAATTTTGGAAGTACTAAAGAAAAAAAAATTTCCAAAACTTATTATCTTTTTTAGTTATAACATTTCTGTATAATTTACTAATTGATGCAATTTTTCCCCCAAAATTGTTAGATTATTAGAATTTCTTTTAATTTAGACCTGATATTCCATTGGCATTATATAGATTCTGAACCTTTGTCTATAATATAATTATATTTTATATTAATCACAAATAAAATAGACATACATAGATTTATGACAAAATCTGTGCATTTTAGATATGTCAGAATATTGCAATGGGCACAGAAGAGCAATAATGATATTTCAGACAACTCAATGAAGTATGGAGAGAAGTATATTAGGAGTAAAAACAGACATCAAAAATAAAATACATGGGTGAAAGAACATACAGGTGTTATGGACATAATTGAAAGAATTAAGAGACTCAAATAGATGGATCTGGGCTGGATATATGTGCAAAAAACTCTGCAAATGCTTTGTGAACTAGATTAGTTGTAAATTTTTGTTTGGATGTAAAATCTGTTAAATGTACTAAATTATTATTATTATTATTATTATTATTATTATTATTATTATTATTATTATTATTATTATTATTATTATTATTATTATTATTATTATTATTATTATTATTATTATTATTATTATTATTATTATTATTATTATTTAAAACCTCAAATGAAGACTTTTTGAGTAAAAAAAAATTGTTATACATATTTTGAATTAATCCAGTATACATTTGTTTTTTTAATATCAGCATTTAATTCATCTTTTAATTGAATCCATCAGCTAGAGAATATAAATTATTCAAGAATGTTGATTTTTGAAGGAATGTCTGTCTGTCTGTCTGTCTGTCTGTCTGTCTGTCTGTCTGTCTGTCTGTCTGTCTGTCTGTCTGTCTGTCTGTCTGTCTGTCTGTCTGTCTGTCTGTCTGTCTGTCTGTCTGTCTGTCTGTCTGTCTGTCTGTCTGTCTGTCTGTCTGTCTGTCTGTCTGTCTGTCTGTCTGTCTGTCTGTCTGTCTGTCTATCTATCTATCTATCTATCTATCTATCTATCTATCTATCTATCTATCTATCTATCTATCTATCTATCTATCTATCTATCTATCTATCTATCTATCTATCTATCTATCTATCTATCTATCTATCTATCTATCTATCTATCTATCTATCTATCTATCTATCTGCTCAGTGGTATACCCATCCACCTGCCCACTTATCTATTTATTTATCTATCTATAGAAGAAGTTAACAACTATTAATATCTTGACCAGATTATTACTATAAATGGAAACATAATGGATAAAATTAATCATATAATTAAATTTGATTGGAGTGCTTTTGGTAGAAATAACTTAATATTGAAAGAAAATATGCCTGCCTATGTGTTCGAAAATGAAGGTTTTTAATAAATGTGTTTTACAGTTCCTACTTATGGATCTGAGACTTAGACACTTAATAGAATAGCAGTACAGAGATTTCAGACCATTCAAAGAAGTATGGAAAGATGTGTGTCACAAATAACAAGCAGAGATCAAAAATGCAATACATGGGTAAAAAAAAAACAATTATTTCTGATATCATTGAAAGAATTAAAAGATTGGAGTTGGATTGACCATATTGCTAAAAGATATGATAGTAGATGTACAATTGAAATCTTAAGTTGGATTCCAAGATATTATAAAAGATCCTGAAAGGGCCACATGTGAGACGTATGTATGAAATAAAGGGTGCAGGGGTATGTGGAAAAGAGTGACCAGATATCAGAGAAGATAGATAGAACTTAGAGAGATCTTCATTCTGCAGTGGCTTGATTCTGTTGGCAATGATGATGATGATCTACAACATCCCTCAGTGACCTCTGCTACTATGCTGATGGCTGGGGTACCCTACTTGAAATGCTAATATAATGCTAACATTAATAACAGTCCAAAAAAGGCAAATTACAATACATATATTAAATGAGCACACACATGTATATATAAAATAATAATTACAGCATTTCAAGCTAATATAAATATTAAAATGACCAGATCTCTACATGCTGCTAATATAAAAACTTTATCAAACTAAACAGTCCACATAAAATATTTGTATATGCTACCTTTTTTTATAAATATTAGTTTGACAAGTGATTTTTTTAAGATTAAATTTCTAATCAGACTCACATATGTGTGTGTATATATAATAAGTTAAAGGAAAGGTAAAGATAAATTCACTTTTGATTTAATATATTTCAGGCAAATACATTTATTAGATAATGTAATTTTAGCTTGCTTCATAGCTGGAAAATTATTTATAAAAATCCACAGGTAATTTTTGTTAAATTTTTATCACCTAAATAAAAAAAATGGTAAAATTTTCTTTAAAAGTCAATAGCTTCTTATATAAGAGCTTTATTTAATTATGGCAGTGTTTAAAAAGATGTTCAGACTTTCAATATTCAAGCATTCATACACACTATGTATTTATGCAAATCACATGATCCCAACCAATGCTAAAACTAACCAACAGAATATCAGTATTATGTTGTCAAGGCAACACCCAGATTGCTAATACTCTATTGGTTGATTTTAACCATTACGTGATTTACTTATGAGGACCAATTAACTATGTAAACTTATGGTTTAATACATATATATAAAAGTTTATGCTGTTTTTTATATGGTTTAATATTATATACATAAATTAAATGTTTATTGCTGTTTTTTATGTGATAAAAACAAACACATCATTTATGCAATAAAAAAAAAATTCTGACCATAAACATGGTTATGCATAGTATTCTGTAGTATAAGACTAAGTCAATAATTTTAAATAAATTAATAAAAGGTGAAATTAAACAAGATAAAATCGTTGTATAGTAGTGAAGATTATTATGTATTCCTATATGTGAATAGAGGCTACAGTAGGAAACTTTTTTTTATTATAAATGTAATAGTTGTGCCACATGAGTTTTTTAATGGTTTCTCTGAAAAGTCTATCTAACCATATAAATAAAAAGAAAAAATATTTTCAAATCATCTTTCATGAAAATCTCTATTTACTTACATAATTATGTCAAGATTCTGATATCTTAAAATTTTGTCTTGCTTTCTTTGTTTTTATTAGCTAATTGATATTTATTGGATTCTATTGATACTATATAAGTTTAAACTGAACCTCATTTGTTTTCTTTATTGTCATTGGTTAATATGAAATTTAGACTAAACGTCACTTGTTTTCTTTATTTCTTTGGATTCTATTAATACTACCTAAACTTAGATTTTAATTTTTCTTTTAGAATCCAGACATTTCAATCATGAAGATAACTGTGATGTTATAAAAATATTGGCAAGGGAACCTTGCTTGCCATGTGCAATCACAAAATCATTTCTAGAATAAACACACTCCAAGTAAGATTTTACTAAACATAAAATGTGAATTAAAAATATTTTGTGTAAAACAAAAATAAACAAACAAAAAGTAATACATTAAAATATAAAAATTAACAACCACAGACATTTCACATACTTTGTTTTTACGGTAACAAAAAAACCAACTATTTTTGTAAAATTGTGTATTATAAATATCATTTTTAACCATTGTCAATCCACTTCAAGATGACAGTCTCTCCAGGTTCAATCTATCTTCTCCAACCTCAATATCATCCTAGCACACTTCCTTATTTCATCAATCCATTTCATATGTGGTCTCTTTCTAGGTCTTTTAAATCTCTTGGAATCTGGTTTAAGATTTCAACTACCCATATATTATCATCTCTCCTAGCAACATGTCAGTCCAATTCCACTTGTCTCCTAATTCTTTCAATGATGTCAGTAACACTGTTCTCACACCCATGTATTTCATTTTCAATCTCTTCTTGGTACTCCTAACATGCATCTCCCTATACTTCCTTGAGTGGTCTGAAGTCTTTATGTTGCTCTTCTGTTAAAGTGTCAAAGTCTCAGATCCATAAGAATTGGTAAATCATATTTATTAAAAATCTTTCTTTTCAAATATATAGGCATATGTCCTTTTAATATTAAGTTATTTCTACCAAAGTGCCCCAAGGCAAGTTTCATTATATGATTAATTTCATTCATTATGTTTCCATCTGAAGTAATAATTTGACCAAGGTATTTGTAGTTGTTAACTTCTTCTAACTAATCAGTATCAATCTTTATTTTCTTCTTTTGAGAATATGTATTGTAGATTGACATAAATTGTAACTAGAAAGACCAATACTTTTATACAAAAATTTTGAGATATTACAATAAGTTGTATAAACAGAAATAAAACACATTTAGACTTTATAATAATCAAATGACTCTTTGCTTATGATATCACAAACATGTGAATATCTGCTTATGATATCACAAACATGTGAATATCAGAAATACTCAAGTTGAACACTAATACAGAAATAAAATATTTATTAATATACTATGATAATTAAAACTCTTATTCTTTTCCTTTACTTTCTTTGCATTTCTTCATATATTCATATATATATATTGCTTATAATAACTCCTCTTATATACACTTTAGTGCAAAAAAAATGTTTTAATAAAACTTCTTTATTTTCCTGACAGTTTTGTGTCCAGCAGTCTTCATCAGAGCATTCTCAATTTCCTCTACCTTTTTAAAAGGTAGAGGAAATTGAGAACACTCTGATGAAGACTGCTGGATAGTCAAAACTGTCAGAAAAATAAAGAAGTTTTATTTGAAAAAAATTTTTGCATTAAAGTATATATGAGAGGAGTTATTATAAGCAATATATATAATTAAAACTCATCAATAAATCTGAATTTATAAAACAATTATTTATACATTTTTATAAATAAGAACCTACCATCACCCAAAACAATGCTCTCTAGGGCTTGTTGAGTAGTGATAACAGCAGAATGAACTCCTGACTTCTCAATGAAAACAGAGTTCAGTTGCAATTTGCCATTGGCTAATAACACAATAATCTTTGGAGATACAGTGATTTCTGTTCCATGAAGTAGTGAAATGCTACCAGGTTTAAATACTAAAAAAAAAACATACTTTAAAGATTATAACCTCAGAATTATAATAAAATAGGTAAAATAAATAAAAACAATTAATATTTTTCAGATTTAAGTAAAAATAAATATACAGACACAGAAAAAAAGTTAGATATTGCAGGATTCTGTGAGGTGAGGTGAATGGGTTGTGGGAAAAATATTAAAGCAAATATAAGAGTTTATTCTTTTATATATAGATCTATTATTCAAAGATGTAGCTTTGATTTAAACCAAAAAATAAGAGTTTGATAAGTAGATAATAAATATTTTAATATAAATAAATAAATATATTACCAAATTCACTTCTTTTATTTTGAAACAGGCAAAACTCTCCATACAGTAGTGCCACTCAGTGCAAGCTAGAGTAATCAATGGATGCCAGAAGGCTTGTGCATAAAATCTCGATCTAGTGCCTACTCATCCAATATCCCCAGACCAGTTTCTGGCTTGTGGCTTTCATCAGTGTGTAGCCATGGATAAGGATTTGGGTTGCACTGAGTCGCACTACTGTATGGAGAATTTTGCCTATTTTAATAACAGTTATGAGCAAGCATAAGAAATGGTGATCATGTGATGTTTAGTGATTTTTTCTTTATTTTGTTGTAATATCTTATATAAAAATATGACACTTTGATATTGGGAAAGATTTTTAAGGCTTTTCCTTTGGGGTTTAATTTTTTTATTATTAAATCATTGTTTGCATTCTTATTTTATCTTCTTTTGTAATATGCATAACTGAAATTGAAGCATGTTTTGGTTAGCTAGTTAATCAATATAAGTCAGTGAATAAGCATCTATCTATTATTTAATTAAATATCCTGAAATTCTGTTTGATTGCAAATGTATAGACTTAGTCTTTGGGTAGAAAGTAGTGGATAAGCACTATCTATATATTTATTAATGCAACATTAAAAGATAAAATTACTAATTTTTATTTATAAGAACCTAAATTGTCAAAAGTTGTGTATATATAAAATAATCAATTTAAACAAAATTGAAATGAACAACTCACTATAAATAAAAACAATATTTAACACATCAATCTCACTTTCATTCCTTAATGGAACCTTTTCAAAATCTTTCTTTTTTCACAATCACATTTCTTTTATTTTTGATTTTTTTTACACAAATTATATTTAATATATGTATTTTAATAATTATATTTATTGTAATGTAATGGAAATAATGTTCATTGGGGGGAGTTGCTGTAGAATAACTGGTCAAGTTTTTATATGAGAGATGCAAAAAGCAAAATGAAAATGTTTAGAAGATTGCAGTTTATTAGATAATAAGAGAATAGCCAAAATAGTATTTAATTGGCTTATGAGTAAAGTGAAGAAAACAAAATGGGTGAGAAAGGTGGTATGGTATGCAGAAGATTTGGATAAAGAATTTATGTCAGTATACTTATACAAAAGGTTGGATGATTGTGTTAGGAGAATTGTTGAGTGTTATAGTGGCAAAGAATGGGATAGAAGAATAGATGCAATAATAAAAAATAGTTGGAGAGATGGAGAAATAGTATGGAAAGTAAAAAAAGTTTAAGTATTTTACACAGAATATTGGATGCAAGTTAATTTATAATATCATGGAAAGTAGTTGACTGTTTAAGGTTCAAACATGATCTTTACCAACAAGGGAATATGCACATAAATGAAAAACTGTGGGTGATTTAGTCTGCAAGTTGTGTAAGGAAAGACATAGAAAATATTAGGCACCTGTTAATTGAATGTAAATGCTTGCAAATAAAAAGGTCACAAATAATGAAGTTGTGGGAAAATAAAGATAAACAAAATGGGATTCTTGGTTTTTATGCTGGGTTTGGGAAAAGATAAAGGGAATTTAGATATAAAGCTATGGAGTTGACAAAGATTCTGTTGTGGAAATGGGATGGAGCAAAATAAAGAAGAATATGGGAAAAACTTAGAATGGGAAATGAAAAGGGAAGATAAAGTGACAACAGGTTTTCTTGGGCATGGTAGCTGAAAGATTCCTGACTCTGAAAAAAGAGAAGCCACAGTGCATCTCATATCATCTCATCATCATGTGATTGTGTATGAAACATTCTGAAATGGTTGCACTAAGGAATAAAAGCCGAACTGATGTATTAAATAATTTTTTATTTATAGTGAATTATCTGTTTCAATTTTGTTTTAAATTAATTTTAATTTTATATATAGAAGGCAATCTTATGAACAAATTTTAACATTGAAATTTAAAGTATATGTATATATAATATTTTTGAACTACAAGTATAATTCATATATTTTGAGTTTAAATGTAATATAGGGGTTTGAACACAGACATTCAAACTCCCTTCAGCTATCCGCTCTATCTCATATAACCAGTACCCACGATCTTTTTCACATGTGTGTGATTGCAAGTATTGGTTATATGAGATAGAGTGGATAGCTGAATGGAGCTTGAATGTCTGTGTTCCAATCCTCCCTCTCTCTCTCTCTCTCTCTATATATATATATATATATATATATATATATATATATATATATTAAATATAAGTATATTATAGGAGATTTGAACACAGACTTTCAAGCTCACTTCAGCCATTTACTCTATCTCATATAACTGATGCAAATGACCACACACACATAAAAAAGATAAATGATTTCCAATATATGTATTTCTTGCTATACCAGCACTCATAAGTTGGTAAAGAGCATTATCTCCCACACATATTTATAATCATTGCTCAGTTTTATATTAAGATAGCAAATCTTCAACACTTTAATGGACACACTTCAATCTACTCTGCTATCCAACTCTTCAGACATCTTTACCATTAAAAATCTGATGACAAGAATACAGAAATCCTTTGTTAATGCCAATATTATTGTCATTCCCATGCTGAGTTTTAAGTCACTCTGATCCCTCATGTATAGGACCTCTTTTGTGTATTTGGATCCCTCATGTATAGGACCTCTTCTGTGTATTTGAATGGACAAGATCCTATACATGAGGGATCAAAGTGACTAAAAAATTAACATGGGCATGACAATAATATTGGCATTAACAAGAATTTGTTCTGTTCCATCAGCTGATTTTCAATGGTATAGATAGATGAAGAGGTGGAAGGTGGCATTAAAGTGTGAAGATTTGCTATCTTAATATAAAACTGAGCACTGATTATATATATGTGCAAAAGATAATGATTTGGACCTACTGATGAATGCTGGTTCAACATAAAATTGTGTATATGCAGATTTTTATCTTTTTCATGTGTGTGGTCATGTGTATCGATTATATGAGATAAAGTGGATGGCCGAATAGCTGTGTTTAAATTAACTATATATATATATACAAAAGTCAGTCAACAATTAGACAATCCCAATATCAATAACAATCAAATTCTAAACGCATGTAGCAAATAAAAATTCACATCTCAGACTTACTAGAGTCATTTTATGGCCCTCTCTTGTATCAGTGCTAATTTAGTTATTAAACAAAAAAATTGACAACTTTTCTATAACTTCAATTATTGATATTTAAGAATAAAATTTTATATTAATGGTGATGTTTGAAACTTAGCGATCAAACCATCTCGTAGTTGTAAATAATAATTGAAATGTAAATTCTAATAATTTTAATAAGTAAATAAATAGCAGTTATTAAATATGTAGCATTCAGAATATATAAAAATATTTATGGAAAATAAACTGAATATACAGACCACGATAATAATTAACAAGTCAGACTTGTTAAGTTATTTTGACAATCTTGCAAAGAATGTTCTCATATCCATGTTAATTTATTATTTAGACAAAAAATGGTTCACCTTTTTACAATTTTCATTAAACACCACATGATCACTATTCCTACACCTACACAAGTTATTAACACAGTGACAAACTCCATTCCAGTGCAAGTCATAGTAATCAATGAATGCAAGAAGGTTTGTGCATAAAATCCCTATCTAGTGCCAACTCATCCAACATCCCCAGACTAGTTTCTAGCTTGTGGCTTTCATCCATAAAGAGTCTTGGACCAGAGAGCACTGCACCTAGATCTTAGGATCTAATGCAACCATTCAGCAGCTACCGTTTACACTTTTAGTTAACAATAGAGTCCAAAAGGTATAGTTGCTGAATATGATTCAAATTTGTGTGACTCTACAAGTGAAGAGCTTGGATCGAAAACATCTGTTTTCATTTGTGACTCATAGCCTTATAGTTAACTAAAAAGATAAAAGGTGGCTGCTGGAGGGTTGCATTAGATCTAAGATCTCTAGGTATAGTGCTTTCAGACACAAGACTCCACATTAATAAAACTCACAAGTTAGAAACTAGTTTGAGGATATTGGATGGGTAGCACTAGGTAGGGATTTTATGCATAAACCTTCTGGCATTAATTAATTACTATGACTTGCACTGAGTTGTACTACTGTATAGATAGTTTGTGAGTGTTTTAATATTTTCCATACAGTTATACAGATAATACCTTAATAATTGACGTTTGAGTAAATAAACCTTCATAGTTGAGATAATCTTCGTGAAGTTTTAATCAAACCAGCTCATAGATTCAAATAATTTAAGCTACACATACTAATAATTTTAATGACTCCATAAATAACAGTTATTAAAATTACTGGAATTCAAATTTATTTAGCATCGCCCTAAAAATTCATAATTTCTGATTAATTATATTAAGATATAGCATAGTTATTACTTATCATATGGCTTTCCTGTAACAGTTGTGATATTTTTCTGTTTATGGAGTTATAAATAATCAAAATATTATCTCACACAGTAGTTTGGGTACTATTACACCCTTCAAAATAAAAATAAATACATAAATTTAACAAATAAATAAAATTTGGGTCAATAGTTCTAACATGTTTATTAAAAATTCAAATTTTTGGTCCATTCTGTGATAATGGTTTCGTTCTAAAATAAATATATAATAAAAAAGAAATAGATAGATTTAGTTGGCTGGTTGTAGTTATATAGATTTTACATTTGCTTAGGATTGTGATATAAAATTATGATTTATATGGTAATCATGTGATGTTTATTGGCTTAAAACCAATCCTAATAGGTTAGTGGTGGCTATGGTTATTAAAGAACCAAAGACACCAAGATGTATAGGTACTGAACTGAATTCAGATCTATATAACTATATAAGCTAATGGGCTTGGATTGAAAATATTGTGCTTTCAATTTAGGATTCATAGTTTTGTAGTTAAGTAGAGATAAAAGGTGGCTGCTGGAGGGTTGTATTAGATCCTAAGATCTAGGTGCAGTGCTCTCAGATCCAAGGCTCCTCACTGACGAAGGCCACAAGTCAGAAACTAGTCTGGGGATATTGGATGAGTAGGCACTAGATGTGGATTTTATGCACAAGCCTTCTGGCTTCCATTGATTACTCTGGCTTGCACTGAGTGGCAATACTGTATGGAGAATTTTGCCTGTTTTAATAAAAGTTATAAGCAAGCATAAGAAATGGTGATCATGTGATATATATATATATAACAATAAAAATAAAATAGTAATTAACTATTATATACAGCCTTTCAATCAGCATAAATACTTTGGTTAATTCCTTGACCATCTCAACTGTCATTAAATCCATTACAATAGTTTTTTAATTGAAATTTTATTTGTGATATATATATAAATTTTAACGGTAAATACAATATATATATATGCAGTTAAAAGATGAAATTAAATTTTTGGAGACACTATGCAGATATTCCCAATGACAATGCGAATTTTCTATAATCGAAATAAAATGTATCAGGTTGTTGCAAGTCTTTAAAAAGATTAATATGCAGTTATACAGTGATTCTACAAAAAAGTGGAAAAACCAATAGTGATGCTAACTTGTTTTTCTTAAAGATGATGACTTCTTGAGAAACGTGGCAGTGATTTTTAAAATAATAATTGATAATGTGAATAAAATTAAACGTTTTATTCAATATTTTATGTTAACAGAATTTTGAGCAATTGTAGATAAAGAAAGTCGACAAATTTAGGAAAGTTATTAAAGTGAGTCAGAAAAATGATTGAATAGGGAGCTCCATAATACTAACATTGTTTTTAAACTATCCGACCTTTTAGAATTTCCATAGATTTTCTCTTAATATTAAAATCATATATATATATATATTGTAATTTTGCTAAAATATTTTACATATATTAGAAAGTATATTTTACATTCTATTAAAGTGTTTGTAAAAATTCTGTTAAGACTAAATGCTTTAAATAAATGTAAAGAAAAATAAAACATTCTTTTTGCCATTTTTTTTTATGTGTCAAAGCATAAGGCAGCTATGCGAACCTCTCGGCCACCAACGCTTGACGATCCCATATTTTGTATTTCTCTACATCCACTAACAGCAATTTTACTACATTGGTCAAGAAACTGAGAGAACCGGCTTATAGTTTGATTTTATTTTTGTTCATGGATATTGGTCAAAATTCTAAAACAAAAAAAGTATGTAGATTATAAAGCAATATTATTTTTTTTTAAAAAAAAAAAAAATCATCGCATTGAAAAAGAATGAAATATTCATCAACATCTCCTTTCATTACGTCTATGGATTAAAGCTTTTAAAAAAAAAAACTTTGCAACAATCTGATATCCCACTTTTCACCTCATCACTGAGGGTTTCCGACTTGGGATCGGTAGATCTCAGGATCGATTCTGGTATGTGCTTTTTTTGAAATGTAAATACTCGCTAAAGAAAATAAAATTATTTAAAAATAATTATATACATTTAATGTATTTATGCAACAACTTTTATATGTATATACACACACATATATAGTTTTTTTTGTAATTGATCTAAATGTAGGAGCTGTAAGTACTTAGAAGAAAGCACGTGCTCATTTCTTATTTCTAATGACTAATCTGCTCAACTAATTTTCTGCATTTCACCTGGTCCTCACCTGCTAGAAGCAGAGAATCTCGGATTACTTGCTGGTGGTTTTTCAGCTGCTTTCGTAATGGCTTAAGTTGCATTTTTTCAATTTCTTCTATCAGCAATCCCTAGAGAAAAAAAAGTTTTCTACACATCAACAAAAACAAAATCCTTTATTTGCATAGAAACTTTAATGGAATCTGTCTAATCCAACGCTCACAGTTAGAATTTAATAGATTACAAGTAGAATAATGTTATTTATCGTAGACATCGCTACTATGTTAATTGCGAGATTTACATAATCAATTCTTTTTATTTGGTTAGATTTAAAGTGTAAAAGTATAAATAATTTTTATAAATAGCTAAATAAAAATATCAATTATTATTTTATTGAAAATTTAGAAGAAAAAAAAAGGAAACATATTATTTGGCGACCTAAAGTGAAATAACTACATATTGCAAATATAACATTTCTACAATAACTTTGGTTAAGAATTAAATGAAAATATTAAAAGTTTATGTTATGCAGTAATAAGTATCTACTTACGTACGTAAGTACGTATGTAAGATGGAGAACTACATATTCTCCATTTTAAATAAGGTAAGAAACTGGGTGCAATACCACTCCAACAGAAAAGTATTCTTTATTTGGTCACTGGCAGAAGGCTATTTAAGACTAAAATTAATTATCTTGTTTCTTTAAAGAGCTTCACGTAATAGATGCTGAAATAGTAAAATGATTAAGAAGATAAACTGTTATATTTTGATTTATAGTGTCAAACTTACTATAACCAAAACTTTGATACAATCTACTCTATATGGATACAGTAATGATTATCACAAATAATTTATTAAACTAGAAATTATCACAAGCCCAGATATAAACTTTAAATCTTAGTTAAATATTAATACATTTGTTTTAATTAAAAGACTTTTCTCTTTTTTCATGTAATAAATTGTTTTTCTCTTCATTAGTAAAATTGGAATTATAAGTATGCGACTTTTTTTTCCGCATTAAATAGTGAAGCTATAATTTTACTCTAATTTATAATAGCTTTGCTAAGCGCTTTCGAGATTTCATATTTGAATCTCATACTCATAGCTTTGTAACTAACGATTGTTATGATTATGCAAATGCGTTTGAATTTTTAATTAGTCCATTGTTTAGAGAGAGCAAAACATGCCTCTTTTCTATTAATGGCATTAATGTCATTTGCTATATAGAAAGCTTCTTTAACTTTTCTTTTGGCATCATTTTTTTCTGTACAAATTATTTGGGCAGAACTAGGTTCAAATACATGGCCTGTAGCTGCTTGGTGGTCCCAGAATACTGATGATCCTTCATTTTTATTTTTGACCCTATTGTAGACATACCTATGTTGATAAATTCTTGTGTTCAGGTTAGCCCGAGTTTCACCATAATATGATGCAGGCAGCCTAATTGAGGGAATGCCATTTTATAGACCACATGAGGGGCTTGATCTCTATCTGTTTTATCTTTAGCATTATTTATCAGCCGGTTAGTGTTGGGAGGTGTTCTGAAACTAAATTTAAAATTGTTAGCCAATGTTTTTGCAATATTTGGTGTTACATTATGTGTAATATCTTTTATAGATGTTCTTAATAAACTACACATTACCAAACATTCTTTTTAAAACATATTAATAAACATATATTAAAAGTCAAACGACTCCCCAAAGGCATTTTGTGCTGAACTAAAATTCATCAGTTGGCCCAGGTCACTAGTTTGCATATATATCACCATCATATGTTCAGTATTTATTAATAGTAAATTGTTACATTTTGATTTACAAGTGTCAATCTTACTCCACCCATAACTTTGGCCCCACCCACTCTAGATAAATTCAGTAATGATTATCATTAATCATTTATTAAACTAGAGATTATCTCTAGCCCAGATTTAATGTTAAACCTCAGATAAAGATTCGTATAACTGTTTTTTTTAATTAAACACACACACACATAAAGCCATTTTTTTCTATACAATATATTTTATGGATATACTTAATAACCTCTACACCATCACACATTCTTGAAACACATGAATAAAGATATTAAAAAGATACAGCTATATTTAAAGCAGGATGAACAACAATGATAATATATATATATACAATTCTTCTACTTCACCAAAAAACTCCAACAAAAGGGATTGTCAATTAGTATTAATTGATAGTTTCTTAGCAACATCAAAAGCTAAAAGTTATCTCTGTTTACATGAATATAATCTCATTTCTATTCTTTATTATAATAGCAACCCATGGAAATATTTAATTCAATATATATATATATATAAATAAAAAATAAAACACAAACAAATTACTTATATGTAAAACTACTTTTATATTTCAACCAAAAGACTGGGTTTCTTCAGGAAGAAAAAATATAGTAAAATGGCAATGTTCAAAAATTACATGTGTAATGTATTTGATAAAAACCTTATAGGCTAAAAGGTTTAACAAAGGAAATTTAACCAACCAATGATAAATTTATTTTAGTATACATTAGAAAAAACTGCATTATTTATTAATCAGACTACACAATAAATTGCAACTTAATTTTAAAAATACAATATATATATATATATATATAACCATTAGAAACCAGTAAACATTTAGACAATTCCAATATAGATAACACACATCAATCTCAAACTGTTGTCAAGGCAACCTCCTTTTAGCAATAAAGATGGAATCCCTTTATAAATATAAGCATGTGTGTGTATGTACAAAAATATTTTGTGCTCATATTATTACTTCTATTAAAAACTAAATGAAATACTTATAGATATTAAATATTATAGATAGTATAAACTAAAATGAATATATACTAACAGTAATTAAATGTTAATTTTAAAGAAAAGTGTACATCTATAGTCACATAAATAAAAATAAAAATATACAATAACAATAATAAAATAATGCATTAGGAAAGTAGGCAATTTAAAGATATGATAGTGTCTATGTTTAAGTTCATTTCATGAGGGTATAAGGTCTTGTTTTGTTTTCTCTTTTGTGGAAGAAAAATTATTTTGTAATATTACTAGTCTCAAATCATCAATTGAATGATTTGACAAATTAAATATTTTGAAATGGGTCTGTGTTCATTCTTATGTATATATAAATCATCATTTTAGGATCTTACTAAGGTTACAGCTTGATAATTTTTTATATTTTTATTGGCTAAAAAATGAATTTCTTTCAAATAAACATGCATGCAAGGACAATGATTTCTAACAAAAATTATATTAATTATTTGGCAGATTAAAGCTCTGTATGTGTTATATATGTTGTATGTATGAGTTTTTGTTATACTATGTATATATTTTGAAAACAATGATGGACTCAAGAGCTAAATAACTTTGATTACAATTCAATTCTATCTCTTTAGATTCAAATGACACATAATCTCTCAGATAGTAGAATAATTCGAATGGCATTTTCAATAATTAAACACGAGATTAAAAACAGAAGATATACTGACATCAGTCTATCTGCAGTATCTACCATTGGCAGACAGTAGAAATAAAGGATAATTATGAACAATCAGTAAGCAGTAACCATGCAAAGACTATCACTATGTGCTTTATAAGATCACTAAGACATTATGTGATCACCATTTACTATGCTTATACAAACTATTAAAACAATAGGAAACTTTCCATACAGTAGCGCCAGCCAGTGCAAGCCTTAGTAATCAATGGCTGCAAGAAGGCTGTGCATAAAATCCCTATCTATTGCCTATTCACCCATTAACCCCAGATTAGTTTCTAGTTTGCAGCTTTAATCAATAAGGAGTCTTGTATCTGAGAAGTCTTAGGTACAGTTCTCTCAGTTCTAAAACTCCTCATTGATGTAAGCCACAAACCAGAAATTAGTTGGAGGATAATAAATGATTAGGCATCAGATAGAGATTTTATGAATTAATCTTGCATCCACTGACTACTAAGGTTTGCACTGGGTGACACTACTGTAAGAAGAGATTACTATTGCTTTAAAAATATGATTGTTTCTGGTATAAATAACTTTCCCTGTTTCCTTTCAGTACTTTTTTGTTTCATTTTAATATATATATATATATTAATTTTGCTAAGGTTAGCCACTTAATTTAATTTATGGTTCAATCATCATTAACTTCTTTTGCCATTGGTCATTATATTTGTTCAATCACATTCAATTACATTTTTTTTATCATAATTACACCCACAATGCACATTGCAATTCTATTATTTTCTTGGTTCTTCTGAAGACATGTATATACAGCCAGTTAAGTATGTGAGACCTCAAAGTGCTTTAAAATTTATGATGAGGTAGTAAAAGCAATAATAAGCCTTTTTGATAAAGGATTTGAGATAGTAGTACCACTGGGAAATACTAATTAGTTTTTCCCTTGACTGTCACAAAGGAGGGCTGACCTAAGAAAAGATTATTAGAATTGCTTTAATTAACTAATAAATCTTTCATTAAAGCAGCAAAATACATACAGTATTGCTGAATATGTCAACAAAGTATTTCATTTTGTAAAATTTAAGTTCATGGAATGCAACTTTCTGGATGCAAACGCTACATGATCTGAGGGTATGAGTGAGTCATGTTATGGAAATAGGTTAAAAAAACTGTACAATATTAAATTCACTACAAATTCTAAAACGATATCTTTGTATTTTTGATATTTGTAAATGTATCAATGAAAGTATAAGATTAAAATCGATTTATTAATGATCAGTGATGATGTTTCAACATGAGGTCAGAAAGTCCAGAGGCATTGGATAGCATTGTTGTGTCAATACTATTAAATCATTTCTTCTTTTGGAATCTTAAGTGCCAATGTTATTAGGAACAATAAACTATAAACGAAAATTGTTTGAATTAATGGCATTAATGTGGGAGAATTCAAATGGCCTCTTATTATTAAATTTCTCCATATTCTATGCACAAACTATCTTGATTGCTTTATTTAGGCAAAATATCATTATATAGGTACTTGGATGTATTCATGTTAAAAATAGAAGCATCTTATGGATTATGTTAAAAGTTGAAATGATTTAGCATTTATAAAAGCAGATTGTTGGACAGATTATATATATATATATATATATATATATATTGTGCCCTTGTCTGTAGATCATGGAGCGGGGGAAAGGTTACAATATATATATATTAGTACTCTTTAATGTGAACATAGTAGTTATATTAAAATTGATCCAATTTCAAATATATTGGTAAAAAAAAAAAGATGACTGTTTTTCAAAAGTAATTGCTTCTTATGATACATTTCAAAAATTGTTAAACTCTAAAATTTCGAATTAAGACTTTTGGGTCTGTAATGTATCTGAGACATGGAATTCTCTTAAGAACTGTATGATGGATAGGAAGTAAACCTGTTTTTGAGTAAGTTAAAAAAAATTCGGAATGATTTTTTAAAAAAATCACACTGATGAAGACAATATCTATTGAGGGAAAGTTAATGGTTTTGCAAATTAATCAGCTTGTTATTGATATTAAGAATTGATTTCTGTTTAAAATCAGATGCCACAATATTGGTATTATATTTATGAAATATACTATACATATTATTTAATTAATAAATAAAATTTAGGGTGTTTCAATAAATTTAAAAAGACTAGCCTTATATTGTTTACTATTACCTGTATTTTGAATCAATTAATACAATGTAGCATTCAATCTTGTTATAAATATATCAGTATTTCAGGATATATATATATATGTATTAAAAATTGTAAAGCTGTTTGTGAATGTATACACTGCATAGCTGATTGAAAAAATCATATTATTGATGAAAAAGATTTATTACGAGTTATTTTACATTTTTTGAATCAAGCATTTTATTAGGAAAATAAGTGTGTATTTTAATTTTCACATAAAGATGAAATAATATTTGTTTTTATTATCATATTTATAAAGTATATTAGTTTTATATACATATAGAAAATTTAGCATTATAGAAGTGATATCGTAGTTTTACTATTCATTACAATTAGTCTTAAAATATTAAAAAATATCTTATTCAACAATATGTAGTAAAATATAACATTAAAATTAACATTACAATTTTTTTTTAAGTGTCATAGCATCGGCCAGGACGCGAACCCGCAAACCGGGCAACTGCCTGCAAGTGCAAGGCAGTCACGCTGACCTCTCGACCACCAATGCAAGACAACATTACAATTTTTAATATACAAACATATAAACTTAACAATAATGATTATAGCTTACGGCATGACTGTCATTTTCAGTAGCATTTATATTTAAAATTTTAAAATTATACTCTCATTAAAATTATACAATGTTAACATCACAATGCGAATGACCTACTTTCCATAATTTGTATACATTTACTTTATTATGTTGATTATTAAATAAATTATCTATCACATTTTTTCTCTTTTTCTCATATCACTTTCCATATGGAAAAGAAAATATCAAAATAAAAACTTTCATTGCAAACCACTCAATGTATTGCAAACACCGATTTAAATCCATTCATAGAATAATGTAATTTTTTGTATAATAAGTCCTATTTATGAATTCTCTTCCTTATGCACATTTCAACTCACCAATATAACTTGACACATTTTGCACCCTGTATTATAATATTACATATGTTAATTTTATCAGATGCATCCATCCTTTGTATTTAGAATTACCCAATCAGTATTTGATGCTACATGAATTGAAATATTCAAATGTGAAAAAATGATTCATGTAATCATACTCGACATTCTATTATTTATATATAGAAATGAAATTTATTTTTTTAGCATTATGTCTGTTTCTCCATCTACATGATGTGTTATGCTTGCATTGTTTTTCCTTTTATATCCTATATTCAATAATTTATTAACATATATCTCAGTCTTAGATAAATGACCATTATAAAATTTATTTAGCATTTAACTTCTAAATAAAAATGTTCTAAAACTAGACAATTTGTGCATAATAGAAAACTGCAACAGAGATGAATAAATTCTCTAATTGATAAGGGTTTTATATTTAAATCTGTGCATTTTACATTATTTAAATTGTCATCAGAAGTAAAAATTTATTTCAAGTCTTCAAGTTAATTTAATTTTCAAAATATTTAACTATAATTAGTGATTCAACTGTAAACAC
This sequence comes from Epiperipatus broadwayi, assembly GCA_028023455.1. Taxonomy (NCBI): domain Eukaryota; kingdom Metazoa; phylum Onychophora; class Udeonychophora; order Euonychophora; family Peripatidae; genus Epiperipatus; species Epiperipatus broadwayi. The sequence continues at coordinate 4,672,550 of JAQFVV010000052.1, forward strand.
ATCATCAGTACTCATAAAATAAGTTTTAGCATCTAATGAAAAACGGACTCAAAATACTTTTCTCATAATGTACCAATATACAACTACATGCAAAACAACTGAGTTTGGCAAACCCATGGGTTTGCCTTTCTCCATTTTATAATATGATTTTCAAATCTTGCTGTTAAATTGTGATTAATAAATGTTAATACATCTTTAATAATAAACATTTAAATTTGTGTACTTCATTATCATATAACATTGATTAATTACTTGGATTGATTCTTTCCTTTTTATAGATCCATACAATTCTGTAACATTGTATGGTCACCATTTCCTCATACACAAGCTGTTAAAACAATAGCAAATGCTCCATATAATATTTCCACCCAGTGCAAGTCTTAACTAAAAGCTACATAGGCATTAAACAGGGATTTCATGCACAAATATTCTTGCATCCTTTAATTAATAAGCCTTGCATTAGGTGGCACTACTGTATGGAGAGTTTGTTACTTTTTTGAAAGATTGAAAATTGTTGTGTTTAACTGTTTGAAAGATTTTCGTTCGCCATTATAGGTTAGAATTTTTTTTTTTTTAAAAAAGTTCTTCCTGTTGAATGTGTGATAGCATAAGGATATTTATAAAAAAAGTTGTATTTAAGTTTAATTTGTTTTAGTTAAGTTTGTTACTGAAGGTTTTTTGAATTTAAAATAGGTATTTGGTTGAGAATAAAAGGTAATGTTTGTTTGGGAGGCCTAACATTAGAAGACACATGGATATAGTTTTGATCAGGTTTGGGAAAAGTAAAAAAAGTTTTATTTTTCTGTATAAGTGTGTTTGAAGACTAGGTGAGGTATTATAAAGAGGTATTTATAAAAAATTGTATGTAAGTTTAATTCGTTTTAGTTAAGTATGTTACTGAGAGTTTTTAAAATTTTAAAATTGGCATTTATTTTGAGATAAAAGGCCTAATGTTAGTAAACATGTGGTTGTAGTTTGATCAAGCTTGGGAAAAAGTAAAAAAGTTTTTTTTATTTTTCAGTATAAGGGTGTTTGAAGAATAGTAGAGGTATTATAAAGTCAAATATAGAATAGGTGATTTGAAAAATAAGAATATGGATTCCATTTGTGTGGCACAATGTATATACGATCGACAGAAAGGAGTTAGATGAGCAGTAGTAGAGTGTACAGTGTGTGCTGAGGTGTATCATTTGAAATGTTTGAATAAGAATAGGAAGGATGTAACAGGTTTCTGGATATGTAGTCAGTGTGTAAATGTGATTAAAGAGGTGAGAAAGTGGTTTTTAAGTGTAGGTAGTCTAGAGAGAAAGTCAGAGGAGAGGGAGCAAAATGTAGTTAAGAAAGATAGGACAGAGTATGGTTTTAGTGGAGTGTCAGAAAATATGGGTGAAGGAAGTAGTAATGCAATGGAGATGGTTAGCCAGAGAATAAGTAAGATAGAGGAAGAAATGAAGGATGTAGAAGTAAAGTTAAAATTGTTAGAGACGAAGTGTGAGGAGATAAAGGAATTATTGAGTAGAAATGATAAGGAAGAAATGGATAAGGAAATTCAGAAGGTGGTAGAAAAGGTTAAAGATGGAGTAGAGAAAGTAGATTATGAGGCAGTATTGATAGGAGATTCACTAATAAGAGAATGTGGGGATATAATTGCAAGGGAAAATAGAAGCAGGTATGTTAGAGTATGTTTGCCTGGAGCAAAAATTAGGGATGTGACAGATAAAGTAAGAAAGCAAGGTAGTAGAGATGTATATGTAATGGTAGGGACTAATAATTTGTTAGAGCCATCAGAGAAAGTAATGGATGAGTATGTAGAATTGATTAGGAATTTGAGAGAGATTAAAGGAAGAGTAGGAGTAGTGGGACTATTACCAAGATTTGATAAGAGGCATTTGTTAGATAGGGCATGTTCTATAAATGAGAGAGTGAAAAAATTGTGTGAGAGAAATAATGTTGTGTTTGTGGATGTATGGGATTGGTTTATTGGAAAGAGGGAGTTGTATAGTAAAGATGGTTTGCACTTAGGAAAACAAGGAAGTGAAGTTTTAGGGAGTCTGATATTTAAAGAATATAATTCGGGAAACCTTTAAAGGGGGGGTGGGCTTTTAAATTGTAATATTATCAAAAAGAAGAAGAATGGAGGGGATATAAGAAATAAGCAAAAGATGGTTGATTTAGATATAAGTGTAGATGTGGAGAGGGAATGGTTTTGTAAGATTAGTGGTAAGAAAGTTTGTTATAAACGTAATGGAGAAGAAGGAAGCAAAAGAATTTATAAAAGAGTAGTTAGGAAAGAAGAAATTGTTAAAATTGGGTTTTTGAATATGCAAGGTGGTAGGAGACCAGAAAAATGGCTGGAATTAAATAAAGCAATTGAAAATGAAGGGCTTGAGGTATTAGCAGTAGTGGAAACTCATCTAAGAGAAGAAGAAGAACCTATTTTGGAAGAGGTAGTATGGCAGGGTATAAACAGAAAAGAAAAAGAAAAAAGGGGTGGTGGTATAGGTGTTATATCGAAAAAAAATTTAAATACTGTTAAATGTCAAGAACATTTGTGGTTTGAAATAAGGTTGGGTAGACAAGAATGGATGGTGGCTGTAGTGTATATCGCCACTGGAGATAGTCAAACTGTAATGGAGTGGAACAATAGTATATATGAATGCCTAGTTAAGGATATACAGAGTTTTAAAGAAAAGGGGAAGAGAATAATGGTTATAGGGGATATGAATGGGCATATTGAAGAAATTGATGATGTAGATAATAAGAATGGTCAGTTTTTGAAGGAATTTTGTCAAAGAGTAAATTTGAGCATTGGGAATTTATCAAATGTATATGATGGACAATACACATGGTCTAGGAATAATGTATTTCACACAATAGATTATGTATTGGTAGAGAAAGAGGGAATGAATAAAATATGAAAAATTAAGGTGTTTGATAATGAAGAGAGAGTGTGTAATAGTGATCATAACTTTATTGTAATAGAAATGGTTAGTAATGTGATGGAGGATAGAAATAAAGGTAGAAATAATAGTGAAAGATGTGGATGGAGAGTGAATGATAAGAATAAGTTGGAAGAGTATAAAATAAAAGTTGAAGAAACCATGGAGCAGTTGGTTGGGGATGAGTATAAGGACTGGTGTGGTGAAGTAGAAAAAGTGGCAAATAGGGTTTTAGTCGAGAATATGAAGAAGAATAAAAGTAATAAAAAAATGAGAGTTAGTAAAAGTGTAAAAGAGAGGAAAAAGCATGCAGAGAATATAAGTGTGCTATTAAGAATAAAGAAAGTGAAAATGATATTAATGCTAAATGGGGAAAGTACTTAGAAAAGAAGAAGCTAGCTAAAATGGATAATTATAGAGAGAGGATGAAGTTAAATAATAAATTGTTGGAGGATATTAATAAAAGTGGAAGAGATGGGAGTAAAAAATTTTGGAATTACATTAAAAGGAGAAATGTAGGGGAAAGAGAGATAGTATTAATAGATGATGAGGGAATAGAATGTAGCTCTAGAGGCGAGCTAGAGAAAATCTTAAATAGATATGTAATGGATATAGAAAAGATGTTAGATGTGAAGGAATTAGTGATAGAAAACATGAAAGCAGTTAGTAGTGGGAATATTAGGTTCACAAAAAATGAATTGAATGAGGCAGGAAAGAGATTGAAAAGTGGAAAGGTGAGAGGTTTAGATGGATGGGCAGCAGAGATGGTAATGAATTTAGGGCATAGAGCAAAAGCAAAGTTATTATCATGTTTTAATAAGATGGCACAGAAGACAGTTTTTCCGGGTAGTTGGAGTAATACAAGAATAAGATTATTATTTAAAGGAAAGGGTAAGGATCATAGAAAGTTAAATAATTATAGACCGATAGCGGTAACATCAGTTTTATATAAAGTTTTCGCATATATGGTAGCTGGAAGAGTTGTAAAATGGATGGAAGAGAATAATGTAGTGGGGGAAATGCAAGGAGGTTTTAGGTCAGATAGGCATATAGGAGATAGTTTGTTTGTAGTTACACAACTTATGGAGATGAGTAGGAATTCAGGTAGATCATTATATATGAGTTTTATAGATATAGAGAAAGCATATGATAGAGTAAATAGAAATAGATTATGGGTAAGATTAGCCAATTTGGGAATGGATGAAGCTTTAGTAAATATTATTAAGAAATTATATGAAAATAATTATTATACTTACCAATTAGGGGATATAGAATCAGTTAAAGTTAAAAATGGAGTGGGATTAAGGCAAGGATGCCCTATGTCACCGATTTTGTTTTTGTTGTTTTTGAGTGAAATGGAAAAAGCAATAGAAAGACTAGGAAGAGGGGTAGAGATACCATTAATAGGTGGCAAAGGAGTATATACTTTGTCGGGTCTTTTTTTTGCAGATGATATCTTTTTATGTGCAGAAAGAAGAGAAGATATGGATATTATGTTGAGGACATGTGCAAGGGTGGGTAAAGAGATGGGGATTAAATTTAGTGAAGAAAAATCAAATATAATGATGGTTAATACTGGGGAAAGAGAGGATGTAGTTTTTTTATTGGGGGATATAAAGTTAAGTGTGGTGGATAGATATAGGTATTTGGGAATCATCTTATGTAATCAGGAAAATTGCTTGGTTGAATGGGAGAAAAAATTGGTAAATGAAGCAAAGAAAAGAAAAGGTTTGGTAAAGAAACTAACAGTATTTTCATATAATAAATATGATGTAGCTAGAATTGTATGGAAGGGAGTTGCAGTAGCAGGGTTAACATATGGTAATGATGCATTATGTGTTAGTAAAAGGATTTTAGATTATTTAGAGAAAGTACAAAGGGAAGTAGGAAGACATGCATTAGATGCAGAGATGTGGACAGCAAAGGAGGCAATTCAAGGAGAAATGGGATGGTCAAGTTTCTATATGAGAGATGCAAAAAGTAAAATGAAAATGTTTGGTAGGTTGCAGTTTATGGATAGTAAAAGAATAGCCAAAATAGTGTTTAATTGGGTTATGAGTAAAGGGCAGGTAACAAGATGGGTGAGAAAGGTAATGCGGTATGCAAAAGATTTGGATAAAGAATTTATATCGGTATACTTGTATAAAAGGTGGGATGATTGTGTTAGGAGGATTGTTGAGTGTTATAGTGGTAAGGAATGGGATAAAAGAATAGAAGCATTAATAAAAAATAGGGAGTTGGAGAGATGGAGAAGTAGTATGGAGGGTAAGAAGAGTTTAAATATATATAGAAGTAAACGGAATATTGGAAGCGAGTTAATTTATGATAATAGTAAGGAAAGTAGTTTATTGTTTAAGGCTCGAACGGGATCTTTAGCAACAAGAGAATATACATGTAAATGGAAAACTATGGGTGATTTAGCATGCAAATTGTGTAAGGAAGGTATAGAAAATATTAGGCATCTGTTGATTGAATGTAAATGCTTGAAAGCAGAAAGGGTACAGATAATGAAGTTATGGGAGAATAGGTATGAACAAAGTGACAATACAGAAAGTGAGTTAGTAGTTTTTATGCTGGGTTTGCAAAAAGATAAGGGGGATTTAGATTTAAAGGCCATAGAGTTGACAAAGATTATGTTGTGGAAATGGGATGGGGCAGAATATGGGAAGACTTAGAGTGGGGAATGGAAAATAAAGTGGCTAACAGGTTTATCTGGGCATAGTTGCTGAGATATTCTTGACTTCGTTTAAGGAGAAGCCAAATACATCACATCACATCACATCATCACATACTATATTAATTTTGTAATATCCAGAATAAGCAATCCATCTTTCTTATCCAAAATAACTTATTAATCATTTTGACTAAAACAAATGAAATTGAAATTCTATATTAACCAAAATATTAATTTTTCGGGCAAAAAATTTCTGATATAAACTACTGCCAAAATCAAACATAAATCTGATAGGTAAATTGTTTTTATGCATTTTTAAATGTCCAAAACATCTTGACATAAAAACAGCTGATAGATTTCCTATTAAAAACGTATGGAAAAAAGTTCTAAGTATAGAATTAATAAATTTCATTCTCGTTTATTCCTGAAATAACTAACCAATAATGTGAGTCTTAATTTTTCAATCTATTAACACACTTCTTTATTAATCAATACCCATTAAATTCCAATTTATCTTTTTTAATGTAGGTAATATTACTATCAGAAATTTTTTTTCTTTCCATGAAAGCATCGGCCAGGAAGCGATACCGTGAACCCGGGACAACTGCTTGTAAGGCAGCTGTGCTGACCACTCAGCCACCAACACATTTTTTTGCTTTAAAATTACTATTTATTTTTGAAATGTATTGAAGTACATCATTAAACGAATAATATATTTTTATAAAATGTGTGTGTGAAGGGAAGGAAACATATATATTGTGACCTTCCTTGTTGGCACCATGAAGAAATGTGGGGGGTTCACATTGTGCCAATAGTTATCAGGGATAACTATTAAAAAAATGAATTGTGATATAACTTAGTATTTTAATTTTAGTTAAAAAAATATCAAAACCTTAGTTGAAGTGTACCAACCATTAAAATTTTATTTTATGTGTGTCTAATAGTGGGAGAGGCAGATGGACAATATCAGGAATTGTTGGTATGAGAGCTAAATTAGTAGGAATGTTTGTCTGTAAGGCCATAACAGGTGTTTGTTCATTGGTTCCAAGATATAACTTATATGTGTGGGTGCATGTCCATTTTACATCATCTCACTCTTCATTCATATTTTTAATTATTACTTATAATATCCAACTTGTAATAGCAGTATTTATTTGCCACAGAAACTGGTAATAACTCAGTCATTAATAGACCTCTGTATTAATGGAAAGGCAGATACACATATATACCATTAAGTAATATAATTATTTATTTATTATTTATTAATTATTTATTACATAAAATCTTACATTTCAAATTGTAAAAGTTATTTATTTATTTGTTATTAGTTAGCATTTGTCAATTTAATATTTTTTTTCCGTTTCCAATATTCTATTACTAACATTTTTACAAGCAAGAAATTCTTGCATATTGTTAAGCTCATTATAACTAAAAAAAATAAAGAGGCGTGGCTCAGTTTTTACAGGAGATTCCAAGTAGAAAAATCGGAGAGAGAAAAAAGACAGAATAGTTATGGAAAGTGGAATAATTTTCTTAAAAAAATAAATAAGTGAACTAAATATTGTGAAAATTTTCTACTATTCCTTTATGGATAAAGTTCTCTCATACTACTCAGAATAGGAGTGTTGACATGGAAGTTTAAATTTTAAAAAGGTACCCAGCTCTGGCTTTTATCAGCTAATAGTTTAGACTTACTTTATTCAAACGCATGGGTATTATAAAATTTTGTTAAAAATGATTTATTATAATGTATTTATAATGAATAAAATAATGATGGAATTGTGTAAATTAATAAAAGTAAGAATAATAAAAAGAAAATTACGCTGAGCTATTTAGTGGAACAGTTTACTGACTCTCGGTTGATAAATTTTATGTTCTTGTTATGTAAAATAAAGTTAAAATTGAAGAGTTATATCTTGCATTGGTGGTTGAGAGGTCAGCGCAACTGCCTTGCACTAGCAGGCAGTTGCCCGGGTTGCGGGTTCACGTCCCAGCCGATGCTGTGGAAGAGTTATCTATTCTAACACTCTACATTATTGGAATAGTCCTGGATATTAAACTACCTTGCCATTCACACCTTATAGAAAAATGAGTGATAGAATGCATGACTTAACAATATTTAATGATTAACTATAAGTAGTGTATAGAAGCTTGGATAAATCAAATGACCTTGGATTTAAATGATTGTGAAATTTTTTACTGAATGCTAGCAACCTAAAATGGAATAAAGTCATAAACTTTATTTGGATAATCTTACGAGTCAGAGATTTTGTTTCTTATGACCAATAAAGTGATTCCAATACATGCAAAGGCTATTTATAATATCCTTTAGAAAATTCTAAGAACTTTGGAAATTATTGCAGTTTTTGTCAAATTCTACTTCAGCCCTCAGGAGCAATGTTTGTATGTTTTTTAATGTTGTTAATTCATCAGTGTCATTGTGAGCTGAATATTCCCCATTTAAACTTTCAAGTCTGAACTAAAAAAAAAAAAAAATTTATTTTAATGATTAAATGTTGACATGTATTCCTTCCTATTGCCTATAATAGATAGGTAGATTTTTTTAATGCTTAATTTAATTTATTATTGTTGTTATTTATTTATATGCCTGATCTCCTCTAGAATGTCTCAGAGATCTTGGTATAAATTATACCAAATCGGTAATATTTTTTTTTTGGTATTATGTTAAAAGAAAAATGGATATTCTCATGCTCATATTATTAGTTCAAATTAAATGCTTTAATACCATGCATTGGTTAATAATAATAGATAGACGCATGGAGATATTTATGCCAGTATGCAGAATAATTAAACTTATTTGACAGTATTGACTTTAAGTTGAAATTCAATATTCATAATTCTCATAAGTAATAGATTCATTTAAATTTAATTGTTGTTAATATGACATTTTATTGTTTCATATAATTTAGAAATCATTTTATATAGGATCGTATGTTCGCGTGTGTGCACTGTCGTAAACTATTCTACCAAAGGAGTATTTTGCTGTTCTATCAGTTTCGGTTTGGTGCCGTATGTTAAAGGAAGATGAAGAATTAAGAGTTTGTCTGCTTATAAATTTGTTTATATATGAAATGTGTTGAGTACATTTGGATGAAGAAGCGATTGAAGGGATGATTTTGATCTGTGGATTGAGCAATACTCTCCTTGGTTACTTATTTGTTGAGCCGTGGCTGGTGGTAGATTTTCTGGTTTAATAATATATGCTGAGATATTTGTATTTCCTAAATGAAGTGGCAAATGCCCCATTTATTGATGATAAGATGGCTGAGTCCCGCAATATTTGTGTCCTAAAAGTTGGTAGATATTTACTGAAGAGTTAAGTTTGAATTTGGAGTGTTGGTTAACCTCATGCATATGTGAATATTAATTTATTGTTATTTATTATTATTATTATTATTATTATTATTATTATTATTATTATTATTATTATTATTATTATTATTATTATTATTATTATTATTATTATTATTATTATTATTTCTCTCTCCTTCTTCATTATGGTGTAATTATCATCAGGTAATATATGTTAGTTATATCAGATAAATGTTTATGGATTTCTATAATATGCTTGAAATAAGATTATTAATTTAATGATTAACTTATTGCACCATCCGTATTCTGATAAAAATATAATTAATAAATGCTTTGTGATCTTATATATGCGCACACATTCGGAAATATGACAAAATTAGAGATATAGAAAAAAACCATCACTAGAATTATTGGTTATAAATAGCTTGTCAAATCATATCACCCATATTATTATTATTTCATTCATTATTATTGTTGGCAATTCATCCTCCGGTATGAATATAGTATTAAATTAGGAAATTTTACTTTATCTAATGCAAAAAGTAATAAAACGTTCACTTAGACTTATATAGCAAATATTAATCTACAGATATTCAGAAATAATTTTATAGCATCAGTTGATTCTTTCGTACTGTTTGTCTTAGCTTATTAAGAGCACAAGTGAGAATAGATGTAAATAAGATAATAAATAGAAGGAAGCGTCTTCAAATATTAAGGGTACAAAATTATATAATTTAATGTTGTTTAATCAAATCTGTGTTTAATGTAAAGGTAATGTTAAAATTATCATCGATGTTTGTGAAAGGATATGTCTTATAATAAATGTTTTGTTGAAATAAGATTCCCTCTGAATTGTTTTATCATATACGTTCGATTGACCATTTCCACACACACACATATGTTCAACATAAAATAGCTAGAATATTTGTTAAATTGCCAGCATATGCAATTTATCTCGATAACATTGAATTAATTGATCCAAACACTGTAAATGCTAATAATAAATCATACCTTATTTAAAATTATATCACTTGTCCGTATAACATTATATGCCATTTATTTAAACAATACAGATTTAATAGATCATAACATTGTAATGCCAAATTATGATTTTACCTTGCTTAGAATAGATAATGATGTGAGGTAAAAATGTACCCGACCCTTATCATTGTCTACACTTTATTTATGGTAATGATTATCAACTTCATAATAGCCCTTATTACTTAATAGTCATATTGTATTAGGATTGATTTGTTGTTCATAGAGCAGAGCCCTGAGATTAGTTTATCATTTAAAAAACACTGATATGGCTGTTCAATCTAAATTAAATGCTAGTAGATTGATTATTATTGCAGTGATCCCAAGCATATTAGATGAGTGGCATGATTGGTCTAGCATGTACTTGGATGGTGAGGGCACTGAATATATCATGATTTGAGTTAATTTATAAATCGCTTTATTTTGATAACGTAGTAGATGCTTATAATATAATTAAATCAATATTATGTAATTATTGGTTATAAATGCTTCTCTCATTCTCATTTGCATTCTAGATGACCATGATACCCTATAACCACCAACTGAGCTAAGCTATATAATAGTAGTACCATAAGAATCTTATTAATAGGTAGAGATGTAATTTAAATGATAAATTTATTCTATCTTGTATAGAATTGGCGCCGGGGCATTTATTTGTACATAAAGTGAGATAGGTGAAAAGAGTAGAGGTTACAATATATATATATATCAAGTTCTCTTTCATCTAGGAATAACATGACAATAGGATATTCTGACCAAATTATCTTATCTAAAGGCAAATAGAAGATAGTATAATAATTTTATGAAATTATTACTAGTAATTTTTAAAATCTTAATTGTTATACTTATAAAAAACTTCTAAAGTAATAATTAATCGGTAATAAAACTTCGTAATTATTTTTATTTTTTTAATTTTTTCTACTGTTAAATTTATTTAAATAGAACTTAGCGTCTAATTTTTGGAATAAATTTAACTGAGATGAGACTGAGTATTGCTACCCCAAAACCCAAGATTATTATCCTAAATAAAATATACTTTATTATATTTCAATATATAATAGCAATGACTTTCAGCAACTACATATTGTTTTGCATAAATTGCATATTATTATGCATATTTTATTATCTAAACTATATGACATGGCCAAATTAATTTGAGTAATCCAAATCTTCAGTATTGATTTATAATAGATTTAAAGAGATTCTCTTAAAAAAAATTAAAGACCATATGAGTTCATAAACCTGAAATAACTTTTTTAAAATTTACAGTACTTGTTGATTATTATAATTAAGCAATAGATTTCCCAGATGCATGTATAATGTAGTATTAATTATTTTAAAGAACATAGAAATAATTAGGGCTTGTCAAATATATAAATGCACAGAGGCTAAACTCTCCATAAAGTAGTGGCACCAGTGAAAGCCAGAGTAATCAATGGATGCAAGAAGGTTTGTGCATAAAACCCCTATCTAATGCCTACTCATCCAACATCCCCAGACCAGTTTCTAACTTTGTGACTTTCATCAGTAAGGAGTCATGGATATGAGAGCACTGCATCTAGATCTTAGGATCTAGATAGGAATTTTATGCACAAATCTTCTTGCATCCATTAATTACTCTGGCTTCCACTAGTGGCGCTAGTGTATGGAGAGGTTAAAAGAATAGATTTATTAATAAAGACTAGGAGTTAGAGAGGGGGGAAAATTGTTGGGGAGAAAAAAAGATTTTAAAATTTTAAAAAAAAAAAAAAATTTTTTGGGGGTGATTATTTTTTTTTAATAGGAAGGGAAGTTGTTTTTTTTTTCCAGCCCCGACGGGATTTTTCTCCACAAAAGAATTTTCATTTAAAGGGAAAATGTGGGGGGTTTTTTTTTTTTTTTTATGGGGGGGGGGTTTAAATATTATGGGGTTTTTTTTTTGATTTAAATATTTTTTAAAAAGAAAGGGGATAATTAAAGAGGAGTATAAAAATAAAAATGAGGGGGGGGATGATAAAGGAGAGGGGGGTGTTTTTTTTTTTGTTTTGGTTTGGGGAAGGGGAGGGGGGGTTATATATGAAAGGTATATAGTTGACAAAAATATTGTGTGGGGGAGGAGGGGGAAGGTAGAGTTTGAGTTGGGGAGAGAGGGGGAGGAAGAAAAAAAGGAGAGCTATGTTTTTTTGTTTGTTTTTTTGTTTTTTTTTTTTTTTTTTTTAAGAAAAAACAATACAACACCACACCCCACAACAGCTTGTGTAAGCATAAGAGGTGGTAATGTGATGTTTAGTGGTCAAATATGTAATGCTAAGAATATAAATCTATTTTATAGAACAAAGTACTCTGAATACATTTCTAAAATAATTTACAAGCAAGATCTCCAAAGAATCAGTTTTAAATAAACCTGTAAATAATATCCATCTTTTTGTTATATCAATGTCAGATTAAAAATTGACAATATAGATCGGCACTGAAATAACAAATGAGTGTGTATTATTCATAGGCTTATTTTAAAACGATCCTTTGACAATTTTGCCCATCAATTGACTTAATAACTTATTCTACTTTGCTTGTTTTATAAAATAGGTTTATAATCTTATATAGATGCAATCAATGCACATTATGTTTACCCAAACAATAACATTAGCATTTTGAATAAAATATCAATCACATGAATTTGCTAAGAACATTTTCCTAACATTTCAAAAAATGACTAAAATTTTGGTAAACACAAAAAATTATAAAACCCCCAATTTTTTATGAGATTGTATGTGATAAAAATTGCCGAAAAAAATCTCACACAAAAATTACATTTTTCAAACCTTCAACCAAAGGGTGGTGGAACACAAGAGAAGCCTTACAATGAATCCCACCATGTTGATTGCCGAAAACCAACCATGTAACCATGCAAATGTATAAGGCAGTCACAGACTAGCTGAACAATCAAAGGTTACATACATAGGCACCATATGACATGGAGTTTTAAAACCCCCAGAGTAGGAGTCCTCTTGTAGACAATACCATGGCTAAATATAACTACTATAATACAAAGTTCGTTTTATACTTCAAAATATTTTTATATTAATTCTCAACTGTAGGTTCTTTTCACTCTTAAATATCTTATTTTATATATTTTAAATATAAGTTATTTTATAAGTTTAAAATATTACATTTTATGTTTTAAAATATCTTAATCTTAAATACGAGTTCTTTTAACAATGACCATTTTTCGTTTTGACTTCTTAAGTTTTATAAACTAGTATATGAGAATACTGAGACTAAAAAATTTATGAAGAAAAGAAATAATATAAAAATATATAAAAATAATGCATTAAAAAAAAAAAAATATCTTGAATATTGTAAAATGGTGCAAAAAAGGGTTGATAATCATATAAGAAAGAATAATTGTGAACTAATAAAAGAAGCTATAGAAGATATCTTGAATATTGTAAAATGGTGCAAAAAAGGGTTGATAATCATATAAGAAAGAATAATTGTGAACTAATAAAAGAAACTATAGAAGAGAATAAATGTCTCAAGAGTGTAAAACAACATTTTGGTATTGGTAAGAAAATTATTTCTGCAATAAGAAAAAAAAAGATAGAATTGTATTACTAAAAACAGAGATGAGATCATGAAATGTGTAGAAGAATTCTATCAAGAATTATATAGTAATGAAGAACTGTTATATCTTCTGAATTGGCCAGGATTTTAAAAGAAGTGAGACATGCATTTACGAAGAAGAGAACAGCTCCAGGTAGTGATGGAATTAGAATTAATATCTTGAAAGAAACAGATAAAGAAATAGAAAATTTTTTGACAAAGTTGTATACCAAATATCTAAATGATAAAGATGTATCAGATGATTGGAAGAATGCAGTATTAATATTAATATTTAAAAAAGGTGATAAAGAAGATATTAGAAATTACTGAACTATCAGGCTTTTGTCTGTTTTATACAAATTTTTTACCAAGATAATTACTACTTATCTTCAGAGAACTTTAGATTTTATCCAACCAAAAGAACAAGCTAGATTTAAAAATGGTTTTAGTATATTGGAACATATCCAAGTGTTGAGAGAAGTCATAGAAAAGACCAATAAATATGAGAAATCATTATGCTTTGGATTTATAGATTATGAAAAGGCATTTGATTATATAAGCATTTCTTCAGTGATTAAAGCATTGGATCATCAAGGTATAGACCTAGGATATTGTCATATTCTGAAGAATATTTATGAAAATGCAACAGCAACAATTAAATTACATGATGATGATAATAGAAAGGTTAATATTGAAAAGGGTGTAAGACAGAGTGGCTCTGTGTCTCCAAAACTTTTTACAGCAGTGCTGCAAGAAGTATTTTGTGGATTAAAATGTCAAGCTAAAGGAATAAAAATAAATGGAGATTATTTAAGATATTTAGATTTTGCAGATGAAGTAGTTGTTTTTGCACAATGCTTCAAAGCTTCAGGAAATGTTTCAGAAGTCATCAGATAAAAGTAAAAATATAAGAATAAAGATAAATGTTAAAAAAACTAAAGTAATGTTCAATGGATTTTCTCAAAAGATGAAAATAAAGATTGATAATGATGAGTTAGAAGAAGTTAAGAGTTACAAATACCTTGGTCATATTATTACTATAGATGAAACATAATAGAAGAAATTAATCATATAATTAAACTTGGTTAGAGTGCTTTTGTAGAAATAACTTAATATTCAAAAGGAATATACCCATGTGTTTGAATAGAAAGGTTTTGAATAAATATGTTTTACCAGTTCTTACTTATGGATTTGAGACTTGGATATAACAAAAGAGCAATACAAAGACTTCAGACCACTCAATGAAGTATGGAGAGAAACAACTTAGGCATAAAAAAAGAGATCCAAAATGCAATACATGGGTTAAAAAAGAAACAGGTGTTACTGACATCACTGAAAGAATTAAATGACTGAAGAGGAGTTAGTGTCGACATATTTATTAGAAAAAATGATAATAGATGGATAGTCAAAATATTAACCGGGATTCCAAGAGATTATAAAAGACCCAGAAAGAAACCATATGAGAGATGGATGGATGAAATAAAGAAATGTGTAGGGATATTGTGCATAAGAGAGTCTAGAGATTACAGTAGATTGAACTTGGAAAGATCTTCACCCTGCAGGGGATTGATAATGGTTGACAATCATAATGATATGAGAATATATATCCATCCATCAATACATTTATGTATTCATTCATATAACCATCCCTCTTACTCATTTATTAAACTACTTAACAAACCATTCATACCCAAATACCTATCTATCAATCAATATATCTTACTGCTTTGTACCAATCCATCTATCTAGACATCTATCTGTTAAATTGTATGCCATCTTACCAATCTATTTATATACATTTACCCTAACTGTGCATTCACCCAGCCATTAAGTCAGAAAGACTCCTCACATCTACTTTATCTATTCAAACAATGATCTATTTATCTGTTACTTGATTGATTTATTCATCAATTAACTCATCTATTTATTTTCTGTCAATATATTTATTCATTGATTAATCAATTGATACACTTATCCATTCATCTACAATCTGCTTATTCTCTGCTATCTTTTTACTACTCATGCCTACCTTCCACTGATCTATCCACTCACCTATTCACCAGCTCATCTCTTGTCTATCTGTCTATCTAACTATCTGTTTATCTGCCTATCTATCTGTCTATCTATCTACCTACCTCCTGACCGACCGACCTACCTACTTATCTACCTAACTACCTATTTACCTACCTACCTACCTACCTACCCACCACCCAATACCCACCCACCTATCTATCTATCTACCTACCTACCTACCTACCTACCTACCTATCTGTCTATCTATCTACCTACCTCCTGACCGACCGACCTACATACTTATCTACCTAACTACCTATTTACCTACCTACCTATCCACCACCCAATACCCACCCATCCATCTCTCTCTCTCTCTCTCTCTATCTATCTATCTCTCTCTCTCTCTCTATCTATCTCTCTCTCTATCTATTTCTCTATCTATCTATCTCTCTATCTCTCTATCTATCTATCTATCTATCTATCTCTCTCTCTCTCTCTCTCTCTCTCTCTCTCTATCTATCTATCTATCTATCTATCTATCTATCTATCTATCTATCTATCTATCTATCTATCTATCTATCTATCTATCTATCTATCTATCTATCTATCTATCTATCTATCTATCTATCTATCTATCTATCTATCTATCTATCTATCTATCTATCTATCTATCTATCTATCTATCTATCTATCTATCTATCTATCTATCTATCTATCTATCTATCTATCTATCTATCTATCTATCTATCTATCTATCTATCTATCTATCTATCTATCTATCTATCTATCTATCTATCTATCTATCTATCTATCTATCTATCTATCTATCTATCTATCTATCTATCTATCTATCTATCTATCTATCTATCTATCTATCTATCTATCTATCTATCTATCTATCTATCTATCTATCTATCTATCTATCTATCTATCTATCTATCTATCTATCTATCTATCTATCTATCTATCTATCTATCTATCTATCTATCTATCTATCTATCTATCTATCTATCTATCTATCTATCTATCTATCTATCTATCTATCTATCTATCTATCTATCTATCTATCTATCTATCTATCTATCTATCTATCTATCTATCTATCTATCTATCTATCTATCTATCTATCTATCTATCTATCTATCTATCTATCTATCTATCTATCTATCTATCTATCTATCTATCTATCTATCTATCTATCTATCTATCTATCTATCTATCTATCTATCTATCTATCTATCTATCTATCTATCTATCTATCTATCTATCTATCTATCTATCTATCTATCTATCTATCTATCTATCTATCTATCTATCTATCTATCTATCTATCTATCTATCTGATGTCAGTTATAATGTGAAAGCATACGATTTTATAAAATTTAAATGAAAAAACAGTAGTTGTATAAAATCTTATCATTAGTACTAAATATACATTACCTCATTACTCTGGTCACAGCTCACTGTGTCTAATATTTTTTGTGCATGCTTTTGTAATGTTAACAGCAAATGGGCTTTAGAGAAATATGGAATTTTTAAAAATGGAACTGTTGGTAGACGTTGAATTCGTTTGGATTCATTTTCTTCTTAAAATAGTAATAAAACATGAATATAAAAAATCGAAAAACAAAACAATGTAATAAATATGCCAATTATTTAATTTGAAAAGAATGTATAAAAGTAATATAAATAATTTACTTTGATAAAAAAATATTCTTTTTATTACAGGTAAAACACGATTAATCCAAAATTTTTGATTTGGGAGCTTTTTCATATTTGTGACCTTTTTGGATTTCAAAAATAAAGATTTAATACCCTTATAAAGGCTAGTTCTACTAAAACTATAAATAAACTATATTTTTACTATTTATAGTTTAGTTTACATATATATGAAGTGTGACAATTTAATCTCAGAATGGTCATGTAGTGTCATCTATGATCTAATTGTTTTGAAATTACACAAATAGAATATCTGTGTTTGAACATGTTTCAGTTAACAAATGTGTAAATTTTAAGGTCACAGATAATAAACGTCAGTGTTTACACTTTGGTGTAAAAATGGGTCATTAAAAGTCAGTACACTCATTGTGACTTTTTGACCTAAAATCAATTACACAACTATACTATCTTCCCTATTCATAATGACTTGGCTTCCTATGATTTCCAAAATTAAAAACTGAACTGAAAGAATAAAGATTTTCTATTATAACTGATATTCAAAAGAATGTGAGACAATTGATCAACGATATTTATTGAAAATGAGTTTCAGGCATGCTTCCAGAAATGGGAACATCATTTTAATCAGTATATAGATGTACAAGAGGACTACTTTAAAGGTGACAGTAACCATTAGTTTACACTTTTACATGTATATTTTATAAAAGGGCATTCTGAGAATTAAATTGCCACACCTCGTAAATATTTTCTGTATACTGCATAAATTTATTTTATTAATCCTTTAATGGCTAAGCAGTATAATTAAATCAATGCTAATTAGAAAAATTTAATTTTTTATTATATGGTTTTCAGTTTAAATAAACTTTAGAACAAAATACAATTTCTTTTTTAATATAACTATTATTAAAATTAATTTTAAACTTAACTAAGAATGTAAAAAACAAACAAACTAAAAGCTATAAATTTATTTAAGGAAGAAAAAAACAAAGCTTACTTTTTATACTAGCTAAAACAACATAACTATTTGCATTTTCCAAGGTGCAAACACATCGTATAATTATAAAAATAAAATATAGCTTATATTTTTAAATAAAAACATATTTTAAATGAATGAAAATAATCTTGAAACAAAAAATAGCTTTAGAATTCTTTCTGCAATAAAAATATAAAAACAAAGATCGACAATTTGTGCAATTTAAATTCTGCAATTTGACCTTTGCACTATATGGCTTTCTTTTTGTTAAATAACTACTGACATCTAGGAACATAACCAAAATTAAAATAGAGATTCATTACCATTATATTTTGTTGTTCACAATAAAATTACAAAACATCACAATTTAGTACACAGACTGCTTATATTGTTTGAATAATGCAATCATTAGAAAATTCTGAATGGCAATCTGGGATTGTCTAAAAATGGGTTAATAACAGTATAAAAGGTTTATAAAGACAATATATCCTTATTTTTATATTAGAACATATTTTTATGATAGTAATAGAAACAAAAAACTAAAAACAAAAATTAGTTTTTTAATTGGTTAACTTTCTTTGATTTTAATTCCTTGTTTAAAATGCAAAGTAGTTTTCCTCTTAACAATTCAATGTAATCATTTTTAAAATTATAAAAGGCTTTGATATATCTTTTTCTTCTTATTCAGGGATTTCCCCCCTTTATTTTACTTAGCAGATGGTAATCTTTTTTAAAGATTAATTATAGCATTATTCATTATTGAATAGTTATTGGACTAAGATAAAAAACAGCTCATTATATTTAGGCTTATTAACATATAGGTATTTACTGAAAATAAGAAATAAATATGGCAAAATGAGGTTTAAATAAATTTGTTTATTAATCTGCTGAGTTAACTTTTGACACAGAGTATCTGTTTTAAAGCATAACTGATAGATAATTAGCAGAGTGTGATAATAATTCCAGTTATAAAGGTTTATACTTGCAGTATTTGCATGTTTAATAGGTAATTGCAAAGTTCCCCCTATGTTTCAGACTAGACAACCAATATCTATGGAGGGAAACACTACTAATGTTGTATATTTATTGCATGTGTGGAATTAATTATGCACCAAGAATCTTTAATATTACATGTTTTATAATTACTTTCAAGGTATACAATCTCTCAGCAGATGTGGGTTTAAAAGGATGGCCAGCAACTATCTTGTGCTGTAAAAACACTGATCTGTGTGTATGTAAATATGTGCTCGATTTAGTTAATTTATTGTAAAAGGTTATAACTCAATTTTGAAATTTTATTTGGGTGATAGAAAATTTTGAATAATAAGTATTTGGATTAATAGTATTCTATCTGTAGTTTAATGCAAAGTAACTAAGTGTAAAGTATAAAAATATTCTTTATTTTCTTTTTCGTTATCATTTGTAATAAATTAGCACACCATTTTTATGTCCACAACTGAATGGGTTTTATTATTTACTTTTTTAAATTTTATTTAGATACATCTGAGTGCATTTTCAGTGTGGGGTATCTCAAATATGAATCCATCTTTTGGGAACACGAACAATACGATTATGCTTTCGATCCAAAAAATGTCAGTCTAGTCTGCATGGATTGAGATAACATGAAGAGAAACATGAAGGAGATGAGGTTTACTGTCAACCAGAATCACATCGTTAATAAGAAAGAAAATAGCATTTAACTTTCAAAAAAGTGCAATGTTTAATTTAATCTACATAATTATCATAATTATTCACCAATAAGTATAACAGCACATCCAGCCAATCAATGAAAACAATGATTCTGCTGTCCACACTGAAAACACATTCAGTTATATCTAAATAAAAAGTATATTAAACCTTTTCAGCTGTGGCTGTAAAAACATTTTGCTAATTTATTATAAGTAATAAGTAATTTTCAAACAAATCTGAATAAGAAATAAATAAAGAATAAAGGAATGCTTTTTTATTTTATCATTAAGGTAAAATAATTCACTCCAGGAAAGACCTCTTCACCAGTCCTCATAGAAGAACACTGAAGGAAAAGGCAATACGCATTAAGTCTTCCAATTGCTGGTCGATGAAAATTTAAATGGTTTTTCTAACTTTATTTAAACATACATAGATAGATATTTACCAATTTGGATCTGAATTTAGATCACAGACATGTCCAATCTTTCTTCTTGGATACCCTTGGATCAAATTGAAAAATCTAGTTTCAGTTCTGTCCATCCCTTTTCTACATATTTAAATGGATACTATCCTATACATGAGGGGTCAGAGTGACTTGAGGTCAACATGGGCATGACAACAATATTGGCATCAGCATGGGATTTGGGGATTCTGTCATCAGATTTTCAATGGTATGGATGGCTAAAGAGTTGGAGTGGGTTAAAGCATGTCCATTAAAGTGTAAGGAATTGCTATCTTAATATAAACTGAACACTGATTATATATATATAAATATATTATATATATGTAAACAAATACGCTTTGACGGTGTTTTTTGGTAAAACGCCATCTGTTGATCATAAATACAAGCGTTTGGCAAGTTTAACTTGCTTTTTTGTTTTTCATAAATGTACCTTTGAAGTTTTTCTTGCAATGATATATATTGCAGAGGCTTCTACTATGTGGTGATACTGAACTAAGATCAGACCTATGCAGCTATCTGGCTTGCTATGCTGAGTTTGAAGACATTACGTGTCTAAAAGATTCACACTTGCAAGCTGAATAGAAATTGTTTCATAAACGCACAGAGTTTAGTGTTTAGATCTAGTTTCTTATTTCCTGTCCTTCACTGATGATAGCAAATCAGCTTGAAATCATGATCTGAAGGTGGAGCTAACGAATGCTTACTCTGACGTTTATGTAAACAAATACGCTTTGACAGTGTTTTTTGGTAAAATGCCATATGTTGATCATATATATATATATATATATATATGGAAGATGGTAGTCTTGACCAACTGATGAGTGCCAGTTTAGCATGAAATATGTATATTGGTGATTATTTATCTTTTCTGCATGTGTGTGGTCATGTGTGTCAGTAGTATGAAATAGTGGGGATAGTGAAGGGGCTTGAAAATCTGAATTCAAATCCCCTATATATTCACAGAAGCAATATTTTTGATTCCTGTTGATCACTTACTTTTAAATCATAATCCTGGGAATACTTTTGCTGATGTTAAGCATGCTGTATATTCTCTAACATCTTTGGGAGCTGAAACCAATCACGATAAAAATATTTCGGGCCTACCTATTTACATGTTTGGATATGGGAGTTAAGAATGATCATATTTATATTAACTATCAATGTGTAAATCTGATACAAAAAAAGATTCAGAATATAAAAAGGATAAATAAATTTTTCTTGAAGATGATGAAATTTCCTGATTTTTCAATAAGAATAGAATGCATTAAAGATCAGCCTGTCAAGCTATTGTGCATATGCTTTTTACGAGAATAGAAGAAATTCATTCAAAAGAAGATTCAGAAATAAAGAATAATGAGAGAAACCAGAAACAAATTTGAAACAACAAGTTTAAAGAATTAAGAAAAGACCAACATAACTATTGTGAACTCATCTTAATTTTACTCATAAATAACAGACTTGTCCAAACTACCATGTTATCAAGATTGGGTTGAATGTATAATACAGCTGACAAAATAAAAGAACACTGGAAGTAAATGAATATCTAATAGTATAAACAAACTAATTGGAGAGCTAGGTCAGGTAATCAATTATTTCCAATAGAAGTGACACCATCCTACCTAAATATAAGGCAAGCCACCTCTGGGATGGAAGTATCAGGGTTCAAAAGATAGGTCTGTAGCATTTCTTCCCAAGCATTACTTGAACAGTTAATAACAACATCATCACCAATTATAATGATGAATGTCTAAAAATATAAACTATTATATATATTTGGTTATTGTAAGTGCTTATAATAATTATTTTAACATTTAATTATTTGATTGTAGATTATTATCCAGTGAGCAGAGCATTATTCTAATGATAATGCAGATATAAACACATCACAGTCTTTAAATCTCTGTATATTCTCTTACAACAGCAAGTTGTGAAACTATCATTACATTATAAGGTTCTAATAATAAAGGAACCAAAGCATTTGTGATCAAACAATAAAAATACAATATCAGGCAGATATTACGTGCTTCCTTCCTAAAATGTAAACGTTTTATTTGGAAAAAATATCATCCAATAACATTATAACTTGATAATTTAGATTTGTTAAAAGTGTGGTTAAAATTAATTAATAAAAGCAATTTCATTTCTCTACTAATAGATGGCATCTGTCTTTAATTATTAAAAAATTCAATATAAGCACTAAGTAAATCAATGGATATTAAAACATTGGTTAAAACTTACATGTAATCTTAAGTTCTGATACAATGGCGTTTTCAGTGAAAAAATGATGCTTTTCATTCAATAGTCAGCTTTTTATTTCATTCTTTCATTCAAGTTAGTGGTTTGAACTTTTTGATTGCATTATTGTTTACATGTGCCTCCTATCAGAAGGAAGCCATGAAGCAATCATAGAGTTATGGTATCATTAGGAGTTTGTCTAGTAAATGTTATTCATTGTTTGTATTGTGCCATAGTTATAGAGTTAGGAAGAGATGTTCAATAATGTCAGGGAGAAAGTAAGTAATACAAAATAGTTTTCATTATTCTTTTTTTTTTTCAAAAAATCAAGGGTATCTGTAAATGCTGTGAGATCACTGTATTATGTAGTTATTGACCTAGTACCATAATTATAGAACTATACAAGTAAATAAGATTGGATTTAAAACTTAGTACTTGAAAATGTCAAGATATGCATATATTAGACATGAAATGATACAATAAAGTCAATGGGATATTCCAGACATTCAAAATTTAGTTACTAATCTGGAGATTTGATTTTAACTAATCTTTCTTATTGCATTGCCAAATGTATATCATATAATACTAAATCATCCATGCATTTTACTACTAGCAAGCATCACATGATGCATTAGATCCTAAGATCTAGATGCAGTGCTCTCAGATCCAAAGCTCCTCACTGATTAAGGCCACAAGCCAGAAACTAGACTGGGGATATTGGATGAGTAGGCATTAGATAGGGATTTTATGCACAAGCCTTCTGGCATCCATTGATTACTCTGTTTAGCACAGGTGACACTACTATATGGAGTTTTGCTTCATTTTACTACTGTTACACAATTCTTTATTTACCATCCTCTATTACAGTTTACAGTTTTGATTACCCCAGAAATCTTCTTCAGAACTTTACTAATGTTACACAATGCTTTAGTTACTACCATCTATTACAGTTTACAGTTTCGATTGCCCCAGCAATCTTCTTCAGGACTTTTATATCTCCTAACTTCAATTGAGTTCTGAAGAAGATTGCTGGGGCAATTGAAACTGTAAACTGTAAAATAGTGTAGTAAATAAAGCATTGAATAACAGTAGTAAAGTGTATGGTTGATTTAGTATATGATAAAAGATTTGATTTAACTGATATTTAATGACTATTGATTTTAAACCATGGATACACTGTTGGCTTTCAAGTATGAAGAAAATATCATTAACTTTTATATCTTTTCTGCCAAAATTCAGTTTAAAAGTGGCAATTGACATCAAATAGCTTTAATGAATGATGAACATTAATATATTTGTCTTCTGATTGTGAAGAAAAAGATCTCTGGATTACTTATCCAGCAAATACATATATCATAGATATAGTTGTCAAGAGGCATTGCCTATTTACAGTGCTTACTTTTGCTTGTTTTAAGTTTCATTTTATATTTTAAATAAAAAGTATGTAGATACTCAAACTACCAAAATTTATGAATATTACTACTAAGATTCTTAAGAACACAATTTTTAAGACATTATAAACAACATTTATTCTTACTAACTTTACAAAAACAATAATTAGTAACATTTCAAGATGAAAACTTAGAAGTCCACTTTATACTTGGTCAGAACATCAAATAATGATGACCATTATATTAAATCATATTTGGTAGTATTATTTTCTAAATATAAAGTTGTATAATTTGATGATTATTAATTTACATTAATTAGTCAAAAAAAAAATTAAAGCATTTTATTTTTAAAGATTTCTTTGATTTTGTAATTTAATTATCTTTTATAATTTCTAGGGCAGATAATGAAAGAGTTACTGTGAAATTGTTTCATTAAATACTTATCCAGTCAGTTGTACCTCTCACAAAGGCTTTTTTTTTCCTTGGACTCCATTATACTTTATTATCATACAAATACTAACACTGAATTGGTCTATGAATACTTTTTATGTTGCAGTGAACATTTACCGATTTGTTTTATTTATTACTACAGTAAATAGACATTTCCACCTATCATTGTATCCCAACTTCATGCATTTGGTGCAGTGGTCAAGTGGCATACTCTAGAGATAAGTTCATAAAACATACCCAAGTATTACTTTGTCAATTGAACTTTTTACAAACTTCCAAGTAAGAAACCCAATTGATTATTGTTTTTTAATCCTATCACTGTATCCCAACTTCATGCATTTGGTGCAGTGGTCAAGTGGCGTACTCTAGAGATAAGTTCATAAAACATACCCAAGTATTACTTTCCCAATTGAACTTTTTACAAACTTCCAAGTAAGAAACCCAATTGATTATTGTTTTTTAATCATATGACAAACGTTTACTGGTCCTGACATTTTATATAGTGTTTAATTGATTATTATGTGGAGACCACACTAACTATTTATCTCTAGCTGATAGTGGAATGGATATTCTTATTTGATTGTCGAAATTTTCATAATGATTTGTGTTTTCATAGCTATCTACATTTAGCTTTAATATAGTATTTTTTCGTGTTTTTCTTAGATTGTTAAATTTGTTCTTGATATTATTATATAATACATAAATCAACTGAAATAGATCATTGTCATATCTCATAATACATTACATTATTTCTTCAATGACAGTGATATTCTTTTAAATTCTTTGTAGGGCTTTCAATCCTAAATGGAATTTATGATTCAAAAATTAAATAATGAGACTTTGTAAGAGTTTTATATTATGCACACATATAAAAACATTTTATTTATTCATGCTGTAGCAACATTTCTTTTTCTTTACAATGACTACGTTTGTAATATTTACTGAGGCTATAACCTCGAGCATATGCATGTAAAATGTGATAGTAGGGACCTCTACAGGTGACTACGTTTCTAAATCTTGGAGACGAGAAGAGGGGATATAAAACTAAATAATTGTTTACATATTTTATAGATGAGCAATAAATGATATTGACAAATTTCATTACAAAATGAATACAGTACTCATGAAAGTGTTATAATCCTGCACAAACATGATAAGCCAATTTAATTGGATAAATTATTTAAGGGGATAAATATAAGAATTTTTTTTCTACAGTATAGGTTTTTTCATACCTGCACTTCTATATGTAATATGTAGGGGATTTGAACTCAGACTTTCACATGACCCTCAACTATCCATGCTACCTCATACTGCTGTTACACTTGATCACACACATGTATCAGGAGTATGAGATAGCATGAATAGTTGAGGGTCATGTAAAAGTCTGAGTTCAAATCCCCTATATATTAAGGAGATAAAGTAAAAAATAGATATATAGTAGGTTGTTCTGAGAATATTATTTGTAATTTATTGTTTTTCAAAATACATTCTTTTTTCTTCTTTTCATATATCATAGCATCAGCCGGGAAGTGAACCCGCGAACTTGGGATAACTGCTTGACCACCAATACTTGACAAATAGATTCTTAATAGCAATTTTCTCTTTTTTTAAAAAAAATAAAGTATATTCTGGCAATCAAACATTTAGTGAAAAACGATTTTGTCAATGACTTATTTCTGCATGTTTAACTGGCTAAGTTGAAATTCTCTCAACATAATTTTTTGCTTTTCATATGTTCATTTGGAAGTAAAGAAAAAAAAACCATTATGAACTATAAACAGACGAGTTAACTGTAATCTAATGCCTGATAGAGTCAATAATGTTTAAAATTAACATATTTATTATTATTTTGGTTATGCAGTATTCATAGGATTTTTTTTGAAAATTTGTATAGTTCATTTTGGTCTTATGATACGAAAATAAATTAATGTAAAAAACTATTAAAAAATTCTAAAATTTATGACTGTGGTTCCATAATTGAAATTGAAAATGTATCTGGAATTTTTTATGATTTATATTGTCTTTGAGAACTCCTATTTCAATGAAATTACCCAGTTTACCTAAATAAAATTAACTTATCCTCTCATATGAGTTAAATTCTATGAAATAAGAAAGCATTTATTGATTAGTTTAGTAAATAAGTCATCAATTATTTTTACCAAGCCAGTTATAGTGCACAAACAGATGATCCAAACTCCTTTTGCAGTCCATGATAATATATATGATGTAGGTTTCTTTCCAAGGCATTTATCATGTTCATGATTAGTAATGAGAACAGGATCGCAGAAATGATAATATTTAAATACCATTTGTTCCCTTTTATTTTATTTATAAATATTATAGGAATGAATAATAATTTTGTCACATGAATAAGTTCATTTTGAATATGGGTTACAGTACAATAAATTGAATTAAGCTTATTTTCAACAGAAAAAAGCCCAGTAATTAACTTCTTTGAAAACACAAGGATTTGTGGACATGTAGATACCATTATGGTTAGTTAGATTGTTTTGCTATATATAGTAGTCATAGTCATATGATATATATTGATCCATTGATGTTGATCTTAACTGCTATAAATTTATGTGGCACATTATTACTGCATACACTAGTTACCATTATGTTTTACTATAGCAGATAAACCATTTTGTCTCTATTGACAAATAACAACATTAGAATTTTGTTGGCATTCTCCCTAATATTAGTTAAATATTCTATTTTAAATTTTATAACCCATTTGGAATACATCAACTGCAACACCATTTTATTTCTACTTCAAAAATATACTGTAGCATTGTTGATCATAGCTTATATGCACCATCTTTTGACTTTTGAGGTTTTCACAAAAAAAAGGAGTGCTGCAGAAAAATTTACAATCTACATCTAGGATTAAAACTTGGGGGATCTTTTAATTTACTTTTCCAGAGAATTCTCACATGAAATGGTTAGCCAATATATTATATCACACGTTAAATAAATTTCATTAAGATGTCACAATCATCTCCATGTTTATATTTCTCATTATGAACTTTCATTGAACATATAGTACACATTTTGTATATTTGTCAATTCTTAACTTCGATCCTATTTTTAACTATTTCCCAGAACTAATAAATCGCACAATATGCTATTTATTATTTTTTTATTTATTGATCTAATTTCATATCTAGTATTTTTTTTTATTGGAATGCTATTATTTACAAATGTTTTATGATCTGTTCTTTTTAATAATGGAACATGTATTAAAATATTTAAATTGTATTTAACAATATCTGCATTATCCAGGCCAATGAGGTTACGTATTGTGTCTCATCCAAACACCTTTCTATGATCTTTCATGCCAATCAAGCCTGATATTACATGACAGTCTTTTATTATTATAACAAAAACATAAAATGATTTGTTGTTCAGGAATTAAAAATAAATTTGAGCACCAGAAAAGGTAGAATTGAGCTATGAACTATGGACCCTGGAGATTGCCCATCCACTACCACATTAAATCACCTAGAACTTTATTGCCTGGTTTTAGTACAGTGGTAAAATGGCATACTCAAGTTCATGGTCTATGAAGCATAACTTTACTCTATTACTTTCAGTGCCTAAACACCATGTAATTTCATAATTATTTTTAGTATCATGAAATAATGTGACACAATCACGGTTTAAGTTCTTGATACATAGAAATGTAGAATACTTCCTTTTTATGGTTATCCATCTTTCAAAACATTCAGCCATCTTCAAAATAATGGATGTTTTGCAGAATGTAGAACACAAAAAGAAATAGACGTCAAGCGTTGGTGGTTGAGTGGTCAGCACAGCCGCCTTACAAGCAGTTGTCCCGGGTTAGCGTGTTCGCTTCCCGGCTGATGCTATAACACATGAAAAAAAAAAAAAGAAATAGACATATATTTGATCAACTGTCAATATTCAGATAAGCAAATTTGGTGTTATGAAGCAAATGCTTGAATATCTTATGTTCTGAAATATGCTTTTTAAAAAGCAGCAATAACAGAATGATGGAGGAATGAAAGAAAATGAGAGTATTTAGTTTAAAGAGTTCCATCTGGAAAGCGCATGCGCCGTGGTTTAAGCTACGTTATTATTTATAATTTATAACTTTAAAATAAGAAAAATAAAAAAGAATGATAAAATACCCAGAACTAGTTATTATTTTTTTAACAAATCGAATAAAATTTAATTAACCTATAAATAATAATTTATTATATAATATTATTCTTTGAAGTATTATAGGATTATTACATTCAAATATCAGCCTTTCAAGCTAATTGAGCACGCGCCTTTTGAGAGTGTTAAATAAATGAATACTTTGCTTATTTACTCATATATAATATTACGTTAATTAATAATAATATATTTAAAAGCAATATAAAAAAAATAGATGATCATTATTATGACAAAATAAATATAATTAATGCGGGAAATACTAAAAAAACCCAATGAGCTATATGTAAACTAATCGTCAATAAACGTAAATACAGAAAGTCCAGCTATATTTACGCTAATTGATAGTTATTTTCCATATAGCTCGTTGGGGGATTTCAATACCTCCGCATTAATTACATCTATATTTGGAATATCAAAAAGATAAAATAAAAAATATTTAATCGAAAATAAACATGCAACAATTAGAAGGATAGATGAAATGAAATTATATTTGCTAATTAAAAAACAGCCATTATTAAATTATTATCAATTTAAACACAGCATTTTACCATATTAGATACATTATTGTTTTTTTACTTTTCTTTTGTATTTAACTATCACTTACAAGAAAACAAGTACAGTATTATAGTTTTGTTATGTCATGATAACTTTTGTAAAACTGTAAGTATAGATTGTAAAATATTAACGTTAAAAAATTAATAGAATTGAATTAGTTTATCTACAAATTTTAAAAACGTACAAAATATCCATTCCGAATTAATAAAAATATTTAAGCCATATTCCAATCTATTATAGCAAAAATGTTTATTGAAAATAATCAACTAATAATGCCTTTATTCCTTAAAAGTTCATAAAAGATTTTAGTGCTGTAAGTGCTAAAATTGAAATCAATCCAGAACTTTACATCCCAGTAGCACTATACCAATGCAGAACTTTACCTATGATGCCATATATGGACATATCAAATAATTTTGTAACCTAGTGGGTAGCCAACGAATTCAAATTAAATCTAAAACTTTATTTCAGGTAGCCAAATTTTAGAATGAGGGTAAATTGAAGAGGAAAAATTAACCAATGAAAGGTTGGCCCAAAAAGTATTAGGGTTTGTGTCACTCTTCTTCTGCAGAGGATTTCTGAAAAGATTGATAATCTACAATTAATATAAATAGTCTAATTCTTTTTTTGATATCCACATGTATTTATGCAATGATATATTAAGAAATGTTTGGGAATATCAAAACAAAAACCACTGAACATCCCATGATTATCATTTCTTATGCTTGCTCATAACTGTTATTAGAACAGTCAAAACTCTCCATACAGTAGCGCCACTCAGTGCAAGCCAGAGTAATCAATAGATGCCAGAAGATTTGTGCATAAAATCCCTATCTAGTGTCTACTCATCCAATATTCCCAGACTAGTTTCTAGCTTGTGGCTTTCATCTGGGGATATTGGATAACTAGGCACGAGATAGGGATTTTATGCACAAGCCTTCTGGCATCCATTGATTACTCTGGCTTGCACTGAGTGTCACTACTGTATAAAGAGTTTTGCCTGTTTTAATATCAAAACACCTGAAAGCAACCCATTCAAGGGAATTGATTTTAGAAATTATTGATAAAAAAATGAAGAACAATATCAGAAAGATAACTGTGAAATAGTAAAAAAAAAAGTATGCAAAATAATAAAAGCATCAAAGATATACAAGTCATCTTGGCTGTGAAAGAAAAATGATTTCAACTATAAGAAGATACTTAATTACTAAAAATAGGAAAAATCATTTTAAATTATATGTGCGTGAATCTATAAAGAAGTAAAATAAAACAAAATAGAGTAATAAAAACACTAATAAGAATATCATTTGAAATACTACATATTTTTAAATTAAAAAGTGAGTCATGCAATTAAATATTTGATAAATGAAAGTTTTAAGAAAGCAAGAAATCATTCTAGATGTTTAAAAAAAAGCTGTTGACCACATATATACAAATGCCTTTATGATAGAATATCAATAATTTATGGGATGCAAAACCAGGGATTAATAAAAATAATCGGGCTTTTATTATTCTGTATAAAATATAGATTTAGATTATTATATGAATGAAATGTTATCTGGGTACATCCATGTATAATTTATTAAGATATACATACAAATTAATGTTTCGACCAGGTCACATTGGCTATCAACATCATTATACATTATCTACAGAGAATATTGAATTCCAATAAAAGAACTAAAAATGATCTTATCAAAATATTAAAAAAGGTTACAGAAAAGTCTAATAAGCATGAGATTCCACATTGCATTGAACTTAGATTATGAAAGGAATTTGATTCTATAAACATTTTTGCTGTAATTAAAACATTGAAATATCATATAGACCGATGGTTCCCAACCTTTTTTTGGCCATGCCTTACCTCAGCATCTCTAAACTCCTGATTCCCCCATGACATGTATTTCTTATTATTTGAAAAGTGAACTCCTATTCATGTGGAGGAAGCCTAAAAGGTCATTAACAAAAGGGCAGTTGAAGTACAATGGAGTTTCAAGCCATTTAACTTGCTCTAAGTAACAATGGAGAGATAAGAAGTAAAGGTTATCTAAACAGAAAAGACACTGTGAAGAAGATGTCATGGAAAGAGGGAAATTAAAAAAAACATTCTTAGCTTAATTTAAAAATAATAAGATATAAAAACAATTAGCAGATTTTCAAATTCACTGTTAATAATTCAAAAAAATTTCATAAAAATTAACTGTTAATAATTTATTATCGAATTGCCTTTCTTAAAAATTAAATTGCTTCCCTCTTCCTGTGTGAAATGTGATCCATGTTGAGAACCATTGATATAAACCCCAAATGCTGACAAATCCTGAAGAATATTTATCAAATTTGCAAATGGTTATGATTAAATTAATAAAATACTAATAAGATTAACATTGTAACTTTATCCTTCTTATTGCATTGCCAAATCCATATAATATTATCATTTATGCTCTTTATTACTTTTTACAATGCTTTTTCACAACTCAATATTGATGGTTTCGATTGCACCAACAATCTTCTTGAGAACTTCTACTTATATTCTTAGAAGTTTTGAAGAAGACTGCTGGGCAATCAAAACGGTCAAAATAGTGGGTTATAAAAAAGCATTGTAAAAAGTAATAAAGAATATAAATGATATTAATATTATAAAATTAATATTGATTAGTACAAGATATGAATGGATGATTTCATCTCTCCAAATATTTAAGTTATTTTTATAGAGTAAATTATGAAAAAAATAAATAGAGATTTCTTTAGTTATCTGAATTTTACAGATGATGCAGTTGCTTTCACAAATAATGTTTCAAAACTGGAGGAAATGTTTCTAAAGCTATCAGATTTTTCTATACTTTAATTTGTTTGCTTAGTAAAGGTCTATTTGTCAGTGCATTCATTAATCTAGCCATTAGCTAATTTAGTAAATTTAAATCTATTTAAATTTCTAGTCATTAATCTATACAAATGTGTTCAATATGCCATTACATCTTTTCAGTTAATATAATTAGATTTTTGTCATTTACAATTTCCTTTCAAAATACATTTATCAGTCATTCTATTCATTTATAATTTATTTAATCTATATCTCTATTCAATAATTTATCTTCTTTTAATATATTAAAAATTATTTATTTATCCCTTTCAAAAACAATTATTTGTCTAATTTAGACATGCCTATTCAATCTATATAAATACGAATTAAACTCATTTTCCTCAGCCATATATATAAATTTAACAGCATTTTACATTTTACTTGTTCTGTTTTTTACTTACATAGATCTATATATTTTCCAACTCATCCCACCCAACTTTTCATTCATATATTTACTGATTGGCTAATTATTTTTTAATTAACCTTCTCTCTGTGTTTGTTTGCTCGTGTATTTATTTATCTATCTATCATTTTAATACTCAATATCCATTTAAAATTCAATGTATTTACTCTTTTAGGCAGATTTTTGATAATCATATACTAAAAATGTGCTGACTTTAATCTTCTTTCTCTTTTATAACAATCTTTTATAAGGAGACCTTTTTTTATATCTATCAACACTTTTCTAGTGTAATCATTTTAATTTATTTATTTTGTTTATATTTTTATGACTATACTGAGAAATAACAATTTGTTATTCACCATCCATCTCTTTAGTTTTATTCACTTTCAGTACCTATCATATATTAAAATGCCACTAAACACATGCACACACAGATGATGTTAATAAATAATTCAACAAATTGTGTAAACAGCAAAACATCATTTCAAACTGCATAAAAAAGGCAATTATATATATATATATTATGAATTGGAAACAATGACTTCATGCTATTAGTAACGATAAAAAGTGTTAATTTATCGATCTGCCATTCAATTAATTCGATCTTTAACAAATTATCTGAGGTCAAAATTCGATTTCTTCAGATGGCTTTCTTGTTTTTTTTTAATTTTTTTTCCTTTGTTTAATTGTCATTCATCAATTTATCTAATATTTAAAACTTTATACTTATATGCTCCCTAATATGCAAGTTATTTATTCATCCACCATAAAACGATTTATTTATAGCAAATCTGATTATGATTGTTTCTTTCATTTTCTGATTAATTAATCTGCCCACTTATCCAATTATTTATTTACATTAATCTATTTTTTTTTCTATCTAATACTTATAGAGTTATTCTCCATCTTTGTTCATTTTTCTGTCTTCCAGTTTTTTACTCTTCTGTCTGTTTACAATGTATTTATCTAACTATCCATCCATCTTCTTGTCAGCCTTTCTTTCATCCAACTATCATCTAAACTTTTTTAATGATTTATTTACCTATATATGCGTCTACTGGTATTCCACACATTCATTTATCATTAGATGTCTTCATTTATCAAATTATCAATTTATTTGTATAAAACATTCACTATTCATCTTTTTTTTTTTTTTTAAAAAAAAACACATTAATCTAGTTATATTCTAATATTTCGCTCATCTATAATTCTGATAAGCAAAGTCTTATCTGATAAAGATTCAATATAAAGCCTCATTATAATATGGCCTCTAGAAGTTAGTTCAATTATATTCACTTAGGAAAGTGTCCATTAAGATATGAAATGAATAAATTAACTCGCACTTTTCATCTGAGCAAAAGATATTTTGTTGCTACTAATTACACTTTTTTAAAAACCATTCTTAATGATTTACAGTATCATGAAAAAGTTTCTTATTGAATTTTTAAAAAAAAATTAAACCGAATGAATCCAGAAAAGCCTCGGAGAAGTGCTCTTTTCAAATTTTACTTGCATTAAATCTTTAAATATTAAAATAAAACATTAGTCTCATTTCTTATTTAAACAGCATCAAAAAGAATTGAATATCTTGGAGACAATTTTCTATTTAAATGTGCGAAAGATTAAAGAAAAAGACTTGCTACAAAAAGTTGTAATCGTAATAATTTTAATTGTACGTTATATAAATAAATAATCAAATAGTTTCAGTTTGCGCGCCAAAAAGTGTCAACTGGAATCGATCAGACGATTTCACGTTCAAGAATTGATACTCTACAACTGCATTAAACCACCCAGGACGTTATATAAATAATTAACATTTAAACACCCCCCCCCCCCCTAATCAATAGACAATATAGTATTGTTTGTTCAAAATTTATTATTCACCCACTTCCCCACTTAGTCGTCATTAATAGCAGTAACGTATGTGGCCATTTTACCATCAGGGAATAAAAGACAAGAAAGGTGAAAAAGTTACACAGATGTTCTTATATATACAAAAAAGAAAGATAAATATTAGAATATAATGAAAAAATAGAAATTTAGATCCACACTATAGTACCCTAATAGATGAACATTAATAAGGCAAAAAAGAAAATGTAGGCAGAGAATGACAGAAAGAGCACATAGAAAAAATGGAAATGATTATATAGTGCTATAAAACACTAGACAAATATATTAATAAAATATATATATAAATATAATAATATTATATGAGTTAAAATGGTCTTCAAGGCAAAAGATAGATATATTATCTATTTCTAATCAAATTTATCTAAATTACTATGACGTCATGGTTAAAATAGCCAATCAGTTTTCATAATACAATTATTTGTCAGGATAAAAACTGATCGTCAACTACTTAGTAAGCTACAGTTATCCTTCCAGCGGTATACAAAGCTGTTTTCCCATAAATTTCAAACTAAAGAATGATAAGATTCAAAATGTAAAATAATTTTGCAGTCTTGAAATATTAAACATTGTGGCTAATAAAGCATAAAGTAGAGCTGAAATTAAATAAATATTAAAATATCTTAAATAGAAATTAGTGTTGATAACCTACTACATTATAAACCCAATATGCATAATAATAAACTAGAAATAATATGCATTTACTACTTAGAATTGTGAGTAAGAAAAGTTCATATACTTCACAATAAATTAAAATTTAATTGAAAAAGTGTTTTAAGGACATGATACTATTTGGTCATATTATGTTACATCAAGTGGTTACTTACATAGTCATTAAAACTGTTTTATTAATTTCTTTTAAAATTAATTTTTAATGCAGAAAAATCACAAATTTTTGGTTTTGAAATTTACTGTGTAAAAAAATTGATAATTTCACACAACTTAAAGGGAAGTTAAACTTTATGTATATCTATCATCATTATTTTCAACTATGTATTGTTAATTCACTGCAGAATGAAATACTCTCTAGTTCAATCCTTCTTATTCAATCTCTAGCTCCTCTTCTCTATATCACCCCAGTACACTTCCTTATTTTATCCACTATTCTCACATTGATCTCTTTTCACATTGAGCTCTTTCTAGCTCTTTTACAATCTTTTGGAATCCAATTTAAGATTTCAATTATCCATCTATTATCATTTAGCAATATATTCATCCCAACTCCACTTCAGTCTCTTAATTCTTTCAATGATGTCTGTAACTTCTGTTTGTTCTTTCCCCATATATATAATTCTGATAATCTCATAAATAAATAATGATATAATACTATAAAATACACACACACACACACACACACATATATATATATATATATATACACACACAGAGAGACTTCAGCCCACTCAATGTAGTATGGAGAGATGCACATTCGGAGTAACAAGAAGGGATCAAAAACAAAATACATGGGTGAGAGAACAGGTATTATTCACATCATTGAAAAAATTAAGAGACTGAAGTGGAGTTGGGTTGGACATATTTCTAGAAGAGATAATAGACAGACAATTGAAATATTAAATGAAATTCCAAGAGATTGTGAAAGTTCTAGAAAGAGACCACATATGAGATAGATGAATGTAATAAGGAAGTGAGATTGGCGTAATGTGGAGAAGAGAGGTTGTAGATCAGAGATGATGGACTGAATTTGGAAAGTCCTTCATTCTGCAGATAATAGATGGATAGTTGAAATTTTAAATGGATTCCAAGAGATTTTAAAAGATCTAGAAAGATACCACATATGAGATGGATGAATGAAATAAGGAAATGATGTTGATATAATATGGAGAAGAGAGGTTGGAGATCAAAAAAGATGGATTGAATTTTGAAAGTCGTTCATGCTGCAATGGATTGATAATGGTTAAAAATGATGATGATATGTGTGTGTAAATACATGAAATCAGCTCATATTTAAACAATACCAATAATAATCAGCAATCTTAATCTGTTGTCATGGCAACCTTTTTACAATAAAGGTGGATACTGACTTTTATTTATAGTCTAATATATACATAAAAGTATTTTGGTTATTAAACTGTTACATGTGTTTTTTATATTGGCTGTTATAATAATTTAGCAATCTGACAACCGAAGCTGCTGTATATCTATTTAATTTGTTACTGGAAATAATGTTTCAGCATATAATCATAACTTTATTCCTTTTGAATTATGCAGACAGTTAAAAATTTTGTACAGTTTAAAGATGAGTTTAATTTCTTTATAAAAATGTATTATGAATAGAAAACTTACACATAGTTTTACTTTTTTTGATGTCTTTTAATAAACAGATTCTCAGTTGCTTAATTTTACAAAGTATTTGTTATCACTACGGTCACTTTAATTTTTCTCACCCTTTTGTGACTATCTATAGTGATATTATTTTGCTAATGCATTCATTTGATGGGAAAAAGTTATTAGTTTTTAGAAAAAGCCTGAAGATGTCAGTAATGTACAAAATGAGTCAACAATATTGCTGATTGGTAGACTCTTTAAAAAAGCAGTTGCAAAAATAATTGGAAACTCCTTTTTATAATTTCTGTAGTTTATTTGAATATTTAAGATTATTTTTACAAAATATTTGTGCAGTAATTATTTAAAAAATGTTATTATCATTACAATTACATTTTATTTAAATGTTTTAATTTAAAAAAAAAAATAAAGTTAAGAAAATTTATAGCAATAGTTAAAATAAAAAACTATAAAATTTAACTGGTTTAAAGTTTATATCTGGGCTAGGGATAATCTCTAGTTTAATAATTGATTAGTGATAATCCTTACTGTATTTATGTACAGTGGATAGTGTCAAAGTAGTGGGTAAAGTAAGTTTGACACTTTAAAATAAACATGTAAAAATTTGTAAATTAAATAAAAGCCCTTAAAAAAAATAAAATCTGAAATTATGAAAAATGATGTGACATTAAGAACTAGTTTGTTTCTAGGAATTATAATAATTTGCTGATTATATGTTTTTTTATTATGATCAGTAACACTTTGCCAATATAGTAGTACAGAACTTTTTTGCAATATTTTATTAATTGTAAATCGATTATACATTTTAAAACGCAATTTCATAGCTTTATAGATGACGTAACAACAATTCATTAGGATTTTTAAAATGAAGTTCAATTAATAAAGATTTTGTTTATTATTATTATTATTTACTAACATTGGTATAATTATCCATGTTGCTTGATAGTACAAATGATATCTGAGCACCCAAGAAAGTTGAGCACAACAGTTCCATTGCAAAAGTTGTACGACTTGTTCTCTGACTAACTTACAAAGGACTAATCTTAACATACTAAAAGATAATTATTATTGACTTCATTATTACATTAATAAATATGAATTTGATTTGAAGTATGTTGAATATGTCATGAAATATTTAGAACTTGTATCTATAATTTTATTCCAAAGTTACTAGTCCTAATAGCAAAATCTGATGTCTATTCGACTATTTTTGTGCTCCACATTAACATTCATATTTTACTCATCATCAATCAACATAATTTTTAAAAATTATGATTTTGGATGATTTCTTTTAACAATTTTAATTATTATAACTATTGTCACTACTTCATATATAAACATAATATCATTTTGAACTTAATAAAAATAGATAGTTTAAATAATTTTTATGGTATTATTTATATAGTTATGTATTTTATTTTGTTCATTATATCATAGCTTTGAAGAAGACTGCAGGACAGTTGAAACATAATATTGAAGGTTTTTTGCTAAAAAGTGTTCAAAGTAGAGTGGATAAATAGCATTTATATAATTTTTATCTTCATTATTAATTATCATTCTACCCTATATATATATATATATATATATATATATATATATATATATATATATATATATATTAATAATTCATGGTTGTAGTTATTTATATATATATCACTCCTCTCAATATTATATTTTTTGAGCAATGCTACCTTGTGAATAAAGATAGTCTCAATTTTAATGGAATGAACAAAAGATAACCCCTTTCCCATATGCTGCAAAATTATTATATAAACTGAAATCCAGTCTTATTTAAAGAAGAAACGTAAAATCTAAATTAGCAATAGTCATTTTAAACATTACAATGTCCTAACCATAAATATATAAGAAATAGACCCAGTGTATATTGCTAGTTGAAAATTCAAATGTAAAATGTCCATCACTGCCCCCAGTGCTAAGTTTTTTTAGTAATGCTACCTTGTGAATAAAGTTTGAATTTTAATGGCACAAACAAGAAGCTTTTGTCCATATGATGCAAAGTTGTTATATAAATTGAAATCAAGACTTATTCAAACAAAGAGCATCAAATTTAGATTAGCAATGTTTTTAACATCTTTAATTTACATATACATATATTAGTTATTTTACACCCTGCGATCTCCTAAACATAAATATATAAGAAATAGATCCAGTGCATATCACTATCTGAAAATTCACAATATAAAATGTCCGTCATTCCCCCAAATGCTATGTTTTTTCAGCAGCATTACATAAAAGTCTCAATTTTAACGGGATAAACAAGTGATAAGCTCTTGTCTTAATGCTGCAAAGTTGTTATATAAATTAAAATCCAGACATTATAATAAGGAGCAATAATTTTAAAATTCAGACAATCTTTATTCACAAGATAGCATTACTGAAAAAACATAAAGTTTAGGGAGTTTATAAAGGACATTTTATATTTGAATTTTCAGCTAGCGATATGCACTGGGTCTATTTCAGATTTCAATGGTATGGATGGCTGAAGAGTTGGAGTATATTGAAGCCTGTCCATTAAAGTATGAGGATTTTCTATCTTAATATAAAACTGAGCACTGATTATATATATATATATATATATATATGTGAGTGTGTGATATGATAATGTGGACCAACTGATGAGTGCTGGCTTAGCATGAAATACGTATATTGATGATTATTTATATTTTTCTACATGTGTGTGGTCATGTGTATTAGTGGTATGAGATAGTGTGGATAGTTGAAAGGTGCTTGAAAGTCTGAGTTCAAATCCTCTATGCTTACAATTAGCTCCAGGTATAAGAAGAGTGCCTTATTTCAAATATTTATATATTAATTACGTGTAATGTAAATATTACTCCCATTCTAAAATTTCAATAAATTTAATAAATTTAGTTTTTATTTATATTGAAAGTATAAGAATAGATGATTCATTCTATTCTTTAATTTGCTAAATATAGTGTGGAGTATTTGTATAATTCTTTCATGCTAGATGGAGCTGTCATCTCTATTCTATTTTCATATACATTTTACTGCTGCGTGAAGTTATTTAATATTTATTATTGATATAAATACAATAGATACATGGGGTTACATGTGAATATACCACACTTTGAAAACAAACAGATCACTTTCAAATATTTATATATTAAGTTCATGCTATTATTTTAGAGTCACTGAAAGATGTTCAAACTTCTATGATATGTAACAAGGTTTTATTTAACTAAAATATATGTACAGAATGAGAGAACAGGTCTAATCATTTCAAATTGGATAGTAATTTATGACCTTGAAAGCTTTTATATTTACATTTCTAAAAGTTGTTCAATGAGATAAACTTCTAATTTAAAAAACTGTAATATTGACAGCAGTGCCCTCTACTGTCAAAGCTGTGATGCAGTGAATAAAATTATAATCAATTTCATTCACTTCCAAGCTTTTACATGGTTATCTGAACTGACTCTATCATGAAAAAACATGAAATGCAAATCAGTAGTTGCATGCATCCTTATTCAAATCAGTTTATTATCTAACTTAATAATTTTATAATCAAATAATATGAAATATAGCCCAGGAAATAAATTCACAATTTAAAGGTCCTGTGATATTTAATGCAATATTTAAGAGTGTTAAACCCATGATGCAACAAACGAAAATAAAATGGATTCGAACACCATTCATTGGTGTTAGAATCTGCTTAGACATATATAAAGAAATGTGTAAATAATTGGTGACTGTTTTTGACTGTTGTGCCACAATTTTAACAATGAAAAGAATTACATTAAATATCATAGTCCATTTAAATTAAAAGTTTAGCAGTAGAGATGTTTATGTAGTCTCACCCAAGTCTGCCTTTAATGTATATGTTACCTGAAAATTGTGTAAAACTGCATGTCTAAGTGTTGAGAGGAATGCCAAACAGATTTTGGCAAAGTATGGAAAAGACTTTTATTGAAAAGATACGTGTGAAAATATAACAAATACAAAATATAAAATACAGAATTTTTCTACATAGAGAGAAAAGAGCAATGCAGAATTACTTGTTGCTACAAGGTTAACTAAAATGGCACTTTGAATTGCACTTAACTGCCTTTTTCATACAAAAGCATTTTAAATTTTGGCACTTGATTCTGCAAGTACCCCTTATGGACTCTTGACTATTCCCATGGCCTGAGTGGAAGAGCTGTCCAGAAGCTTATTTTTTTGTCAGGAGCATCTCCTATTCTCATTAGGTCCTTGGGACATAATCTGGTGAAGAATTGGATAAAAATTCCTTCAATAGTCAAGAAAAACCATCATTTATCACATTCATAACAACTTCCAGAAGATTGTGTGAGACACTCCATTCCTTGTCATTTGGAATAGGAACTCATACAATGGTCAGCAAAGCTGCAAGAAGATATTCTCTAATCAGAATCCATTTTCTTTTTGTGGCCTGTATCTCCAGAGTCAATTTAGATTGAATTTTATGTTTAGCAGCATTCTTAATATCGAAGCAAAGAATACACAACACATTAGCATCATAATCTTTTATGTTCTGATTTCCATCACCTTTATGTTTGCAGGTGGCATAACTGCTTCTGCAATTTACGTATGACTGTGGGCCAATAGTTTTCTTGATGAGCATAATAAAAGTTGCAATACTCTCTTTGTGACATTTAATGTTATGGCTGAAAGTATTTTATAAGTTGCCAATTTTTCTTTTGGAATCTTATAATATGCCTAAGAAATGTATGGAATTCTAAGTGCTTCATCTTTGGACTTTCCATTTTTGGCATTATATAGAATGTCTAGAAATTTTATGCCATTCTGTGTTTTTTTACACTTTGATGGTAGCATATATATATATAAACTTAAGAGCATGCTAATGCTCTACAAGCTTTTTTTTATTATTATTATGATAAATGCTACTACAAGAGAAGGCATTCAAATCATCTTTATCTTAGATTGTCCCCATCCCCAGACTGGTTTCGACCTATGGGTCTCTTCAGTGAGGAGTTGGGACATTAGATTAAAAAAACCCAACTCAAGCTAAGCATTTATCTAAAAGGTAATTCTATTACTATTATTATTTTGCGGTTGGG
Organism: Epiperipatus broadwayi; assembly: GCA_028023455.1. Lineage (NCBI taxonomy): Eukaryota > Metazoa > Onychophora > Udeonychophora > Euonychophora > Peripatidae > Epiperipatus > Epiperipatus broadwayi. The sequence goes on from JAQFVV010000052.1 coordinate 4,714,303, forward strand.
GCTTTGGCTAAATTAAATGGCTAAGCCTATTAATATATGGAGTATCTGAATTAAGTTCAGGCCCATATAATTTTTTCAGTTGGAGAGCTGACTTTAAAGACATGCAGATGTCTAAAGGTTTAGATCTTCTTGAGAATTACCTTTTAGATAAATGCTTAGCTTGAGTTGGTTTTTTGAATCTAATGTCCCAACTCCTCACTGAAGAGTCCCATAGGTCGAAACTAGTCTGGGGATGGGGACAATCTAAGATAAAAATGATTTGAATGCCTTCTCTTGTAGTAGCATTTATCATAAAAAAAAGCTTGTTAGAGCATTAGCATGCTCTTAAGTTTACATATTGGTAAATGCAAGCTATATATAAGTCATGTGACATCTTACTTTTTATTATTACTATCAAAACATATCTTCATAAGATTGATGGCCTCAGACTTAAAATATTTTATCATCAAAATTACTTTTACTCTTCTTTTCAATTCATTTTTTTCATAAAAGATATCCTCCGTATTGTCAAATAATATTTTATGACCTATATTCAGTTCATGAATTGAGTTATTATATTTATTTTTAACTCTACACTTATGAATTTTAACCCCTTCATTAAGACTTAATTTACTCTGACTTATATAAATTTTATGACAACTGCGAGGAATCTTATAAACTACACCAGGAATAAATTTCCAATCAATTAACTGTTTTGAACCATTTAGTAATGAATTTAAATTCGGGCTTTTCTTCCAAGCCACTTTCATACCACCCAATAAAAAAACTAGTTTTATAAATCACTAATTGATGATTTATGTGATAAAGAAATAAGCTCTTTATTCTCATTAGCACTTAAATCTTTATCTGATCCTGGTAAGAAAATAAAAACTAAGTTAATTAAAATTTAGAATTATGATAAATAAATTTTTTTTAGATATATCTACTTATTTAAATTAATCTAGTGATTTTTTGACTTCTAAAGTTTTTTATTTGAAATTTCATAAAGATAATTTTCCTTTAAGGTGTATTTTTGATTTTATAGGGAGATTGTTGATAAAATATCAAAATTTCTTTTGTTTTTTAAGAATTATATAAATTTAGATCAATTTTGTATATCTTCTTCTTTTGAAGCATATGATAATATTAATGGATTTGTTTTAGAAAAAAAAATTATATTGATAGTTTAGATACTGAAAACATTTATCAATCAGTTTTGAAAAGATATGAAGCATTCATGAGTTTCTTAATGTGTTTGAACCCGGCAACCCCAAGATAGTATGCTCTGAAGCCAATGACTGCAAAAGAAAAATCAAGGAGGCGTATTTTGTTATCAGTGATAACAATTCCATCAATAGACATGACACGTGTTTTTCTGTCTCAAAAAAATGGACTAACTAATTTGCATTCACATTTTCATATTTCGTTAGTTAGCAACATTACATAAATGATTTATAACTTATGTTGGCCATGAATATGAGGGAAAACCTCGAAAGCACTTGGCCCATTTAATTGTTTTGGTTTTTGCAGCTTCTTCATCAGCGGGTAAATCGCTTTTACATGCTATTAATGTTTTGAAGAAAGTTGAATATTTTTCTTCAGATAAGATTAAGGTTATTCATGATTTGCTATTGTTAAATTAGAGGTTTCTACATACTTTGTGCTTAATGACATGTTTTATAAAATTAAAGATGGGTGGATTGTTGATTATTTTTCTATAATGTGCTCTATCTATATTATTTAGAATAGCGGTTCTCAACCTGTGGGTCACAAACCATTTGAGGATAAAACAACCCTTTCATAGGAATCACCTAAGATCATTGGAAAACACATTTTTGATTCATAACAGTAGCAAAATTAAAGGTCACTGATTTAGAAACTAGTGTTATTAATATTTTTTCTGTTTCTTTAAAGCTATTTGTTAGATATATTGATGATTGTTTGTTATATAGGAAGATAAATTGAATGATTTTTTAGATAGATTGAATGGTTTTGAATCTAATATTAAATTTACTATTGAGGGGGTGCAGTTGAAATTTTTAGATTTAAGTGTTGATAAAGTTGATGTTTTATTTTCTAGTCATTTCATTAAGAAAAAAAATATAAGGTCAGATAGTTATCAACCTTTTATTCATAAGAGACTTTATTTAGTGAATTTTTGCTATAGGAATAGAAGACTTAATAATTTTGAAAATAATAATTATATTCAGAGGAGTCAATTTGCTTCTGACTATATTGAGTTAAGATATAATACTGAATTCATTAGAAATATTATATTTAATAAAAATATCTATAAATTTGTTAATAAAAAAGATAAAGAGTTTATTTCTTTGGCATATAAGTTATTAATTTGTAAACTGATTTATAAGAATAGGATTTTATTAGGTGCTATGAAAAGGGCTTGGAAGAAAAGCCTAAATTTAAATTTATTACTAAATGGTTCAAAACAGTTAATTGATTGCAAATCTAATCCTGGTGTAGTTGATAAGATTCCTTGCAGCTATCATAAAATTTATACAGATCAGAGTAAATTAAATCTTAATGAAAGGATTAAAGTTTATAAGAGTAGAGTTAAAAATAAATATAATAACTCAGCTTTGTATATTAGAGAACTGAAAACAGTTCATAAAATATTATTTGACAATGCAGAAATTAACTATTATTAAAAAAAAAGTGAATTGAAAAGAAGAGTAAAAGAAACTTTAATAATACAATATTTTGAATCTGAGGCCATCAATCTTATGAAGACATCCTTTGATGTTAAAGGAAGTTGGGTTTTGAAGTGAATGATGGGAAGACTATTTTGTCTTGTATATACATGATATGTTTAATTGAATTTCACTTTAAAAGGTCTATTTGTTAATAGTTGAAGCCATGGTTGTGGAAGAATTTTAATAAAAGTTTAGTTTCTTTGGCTAGTCACATGATAACTGTCAAAAATTAACTAAACTATATATAGGATATACGAGCACAGACTTTCACACGACCCACCACTCTCCACTCTATCCAATAACACTGATACATCTAAACACATATTTCAGTTATTACATTGTAGAGATATCTGCCTATCCTTGCACATGTAGTAAATGGATTATGTCCTGTACATGTGGGGTTCAGATTGACCTTAGGTCAACATGTGTGTGACAAGAATCTCGGCCTCAGGGTGGCCTTTGAGCATTCCATCATCAGATTTTCAATTGGATGGACAGTTGAAGAGTTGGAGTGTGGAATAAATTGAAGCCTGTCCATTAAAGTATGAGGATTGTCTAGCATTTATAGTATATATGTGTGAGAGATGATAATCTGGACCAACTGATGATTGCTGGTTTAGCATGAAATACGTATAATGGTGATTGTTTATCTTTTCAACATATATGTGTTTAGGTGTATCAGCATTATTGGATAGAGTGGACAGTGGTGGGTCATGTGAAAGTCTGTGCTCATATACCCTATATATTATATATATATATATATATATATATATAGACCCAGGTGCCTGTGTTTCAGTTATTAACTAAACTATATAATCTATAATCTGTTGTTAAGTCAATATCTACTAATAAAAAGTTATATTGACAACAAATTGTAGGTTGTACAATTTTGTTAACTTTTGGATGTAATTATGTGGTTTACATTTAAAAACCATCCAGCTATTCAGTATTTATGGTTTGGTATATAAATAAACTTACATTTGATAATCTCATACATATCACATCAGTTCATTAACTTTCGACTATTTTCTAAGTTAAACCCCAAATTTTCATACATAGAAAACAGATAGGCATTTAGAAATGTGTTCATATGAAATTAATAAAAACTGCAAAGGTCATAATGCTGTAAAAACAACAAAATAGCCACCTTTCATAAAGTTTTAAAGCCTTAACAAAATGGCCACCATTTGTAAAGTTGTAAAGACTTAACAAAATGGCTGCCATTCCTTAATTTGTGTGTTGTTCTATCAATCATCCATTTGCAATGACTTATTGCTCAATGCTGAAAATTAATGAGCAGTGGCAATTTTAAGAAATATTGCTGAGATTGATGGTAAATGATATTAGAAAGGATTGGAGTCAGAAAGCAGAAAGGATGGATAAAACATTTCTTTAATTTTTATACTGTGAAAATAAAAACACAGAAATTGATAATGTTTCTTCAAGGTTTGTGATAATGGTATTTGGATATATGTTGGATTATTTCCACCATCTATCATTAAATGTTGAATGTCTAGAAAATTTTAAACTATATTTAAACTTTTCCTAGCACAAACAACTGTTAGTAATAATACATAAAGACAACACAGGTTAATTGATTACCCAATGCTTTGAGTGGTATTAATCTCTGCTCTTCTTCAGATGTTAATCACCTGACCTGTGACAATGCTAGTATAGGAGCCCAACTTAGACCTTTAGATTCTTGAATATCGGATTTTAGGAAAACGCTCTGACCAACTGAGCTATACTATCAAAGGGCACAGTAAGTAAAAAAAATAAATATTTATCTATGAGGATGGATTCAAACCTCTGAGTCCTCCATTTTTCTGCTATTCTACCAAAGGTAACAATCAGTAAAAATTTTAAACACCTATCTATGAGGATAAGTTCAAATCCTCCTGACTCCTACACTTTTCTTCTTTTTTAAATACTTTTTTCCTAAGAGCATGTTTAATTTGAAACTTCCACAGATTGAGTATTGTGGCAACTTCTTTGAATTTTCTTTTTTTATACCTTTCCTCTCTATTCAATATTTTTATACTATCCCAATTAAACTAAACATGTGTTCATTAGTACACACATGATCTGTTACTATAGAGACATCAGTTTTTTTCTTTTCTAATCATTAGTTTGTGTTCTTTCAATCACAACATTATTTTTGAAAAGATGGAGATCTCTGAAAGAATTAAATTAGCAATCATCAAATGAATCCTTATAAAACTCAAATGAGATACATTGGAATGGTATGATGACCTGGGCCAATTGATGAGACACAGTTTATGCCAAAATGCCTCTTGGATGTCATTTGTATTTTTCTTTTTGCAGTAATATGTTTAAAAATTAACAAATATTTTCAGTTATTTCACTAATATAGAAGATCTAGTTTATGATGAAAAGCTTATTGTCATGTAGATTAAAAAATAGTTATGCATTAATATATCTTGAGAAATCAAATTGAATATTTATTATAAAATTAAGATATGTATCTGCAGTAAAGAAATACAATGATTTCAAATCTTTAAAATTAATATTGGTTATTAAAGCAAAACTGATTAATGTCAACATTTATCTATAAATACCTGACAATAAAATTATTCTAATAAATTGAATCAATAGAAAATATAGCTGGTTATGAAATGACTAGTTGAGATATGTTTCCCTATCAAAAAAATCAACTTTTTTTTCCATTTGTCAAAGCATCAGCTAGGAAGCAAACCCACGAACCCAGGACAACTGCTTGTAAGGCAGCTGTTCTGACCACTCGGCCATCAATGCTTGACAAAAAATCAACTTTATACAGTTTTCACTGTAATTTTGTCAAGGCATTTGCTCATGTTTGAAATAAATGAATTAATGGTTAAAATTTAGTCATATTATGCATCTTATACTTAATGAAATGAAAGAAAGAATTTATTACTAATAGTGGGTAATCCAAGACATTTGATATAAAAATTAATGATAAAGAGAAGTGAATTAGTTCTTTGTTTACTATTTTTATAATAATGGTCACTTGAAAAGTTTATAGACAGCTTGACATAGCAGACATCTAGATATGATATAAGTTTAATGGTGGAGTTTTATATTTAAACGGAATAGAAGTGAAAGCAAATAAAAAAAAGATGTTTATAATTGTGTTATTTTTGTTAACTCAAGGTTGATCTATAGAATGTTCTTAACATTCTGAATGCAATCTATAGAAAATCAATTGGAGAATATGGTTGAGAATCGAATACAAACAAGAGCTGTAATTAAGAAAAGTGGAGTTAACTTTCAAAAAGAAGTTTGCTATAGAAGTATAAAATGTTTAATGGACAAACTATAGCAGGGATCAGCAACACATTGATTGCAGTAAACCAGTGAACCACCAATTAATTTTGGAGTGACTGCTTGAATTAAAAGAAAGAATAACGGTAACTGATCTTACATTATGTTAGAATAGATAGCTATATATAAAAAACATATGTTTTTGCATCTTTAAGACTATTACAATTGAGAATCACCTCTTCACAATTGAGACAGCTATATATAGTAGGTTGCCAATGAATAGGTCAGATTACACACTATACATGTACCTTCATTCTAAATACATGATGATGTGTCTGATAATTACAAATCTTTGTTAGTTCAGATACATTCACTGCAAAATGCAAAGATATAACTGAAAATATTGAATATATTCAATCAATCATGAATCCGATAACTGTGTTTTTTATTGTGTCAGGCGCTCAGATTTAAGTTATATGTCATGAAAAATTAGTATTTTATCATATCTTAAAGGAGCAAGGAGCGGTGTAATATCTGAAACAATTTTAATTCAGAACGCTAAGAAAAGTTTTTTATTCACAATGATGGAATGAAAAATGTATGTGTTATCTCATATAACTGGTCCCTTCCAAACAAAAGAAAACGTTTAAAATCATGCATGTAATATATAAAAGGTGGGCTACGACATTTGGAAAAAATTACGGATAGCACTTGCCCTGAAAAAGAGTGTTACAGACAATAAATTTAATTCGATTGATGCTGTTTTATAATCTTTTTTTACTTTTAAATGTTTTATGTATTAGAAAAGATTCATAAACTGATATTAATGATTAATTTATATACGATTTCAATAATTTTTTTAGATCGATTGAATTTTGACAGCCTTAATTGTATCAGTTTAAATTACTTTAACTTGCAATAAAATGTAGCTTCAAAAAAATAAATGTTTGTTTATATGTGAAAAACGTTTACTCTGCCATCTAGGGACATAAAAGTTAAATAATTTTGTAACGTATTTGTTTATTAATGATTGGTGTATATATTATTTATAATACTTCACTCATATAAGAGAATAATGATTGGTGTCATAATGCATTAATATTAATATTACATTTGTCGCAAAAATTAATTCTGGACTTCCTAATTGAATTAAATGAGTGTCTTGTCTATTGAAAAAGGGATGATTTTGAAATAAGGACAAGTTTGAAATATCTAAACGGATAATAATTATTACAAAAATATATTATTTTTAAAACTGACATTAGTGGATAATATATTAGCAATAAATTAGGCTATTAATACACAATATTCAAATTGCTTAGAATATTAATTATAAAAACATTCTTATAAAAACATATATACTTGCTCTACGGAACTATTATTCTGAAATCCATTAGTGTATAGATTGTTAGTAAAATAGAAGAATAGATATGTCTCATTTATGTTCTGATTTAGAAAGTCTTTCTGTATGAACTCCATTTTTCATTTAACATTTTCTTGATAATTTAATTCTCTTAGGTAAAGAAAATCTCAAAGAATTCAAATATTTAGAGAAGGGGAAAAACAGACTCCATTTATCTAACTTTTAGGGAAAATTGGTAGATTCGTGGACTTTATAGAACCTAAAGGATATATGTTCAGGCGAGCGATAATAATAAGAGTGAATAAATCTATTAAATGCCCAATCTACTTTTAAAAACGGTGTATATGACATGACCTCCCAAGCAACTAACCATATAATAAGTAGACTACTGAGATATGGCATTAATGCCATCAAGTTTCATAGCACAAACACAAAAGTTTCAGAGGAAACATATTTGATTCTATCATCAAACTATAAGAATAATCCGATAGAAAATTGAAAATTATCTATTCTAATAAGTGGAAGTGAATGGGTGAGACTTCTAAAGATTAATAACAGGTCGCCAATAATGTGGGTATCTGTGAAAAATATTTTTCCGAGTGTAAAATAGACGATTGAACATAGTTTTTTGTGTCAACATAAGTCTATTACTAAGAAAATTTTGAAACCATACATATACTATAAAAGCTTATACATGTGCATAGATATAAAAACACTTTCTAATGCTTACACAAGCTATTAAGACAATAGCAAACTCTCCGTACAGTAGTGCCATACAATGCAAGCCATAGTAATCAATGATGCTAGAAGGTTTCTGTATAAAATCATTATCTGATATCTACTCATCCAATATCTCCAGACTAATTGCCAAATTGTGGCTTTCATCAGTGAGGAGCTTTGGATCTGAGAGCACTGCACATAGATCTTCAGATCTAAAGCAAATTCTCCAGCAGCCACCTTAGGTGCAGTGCTCTCAGATCCAAGAGTCCTCACTGATGAAAGTCACAAGCTAGAAAGTAATCTGGGATGTTGGATGATAGTGATTTTATGCAGAATCTTTTCAGAATCCATTGATTACTATGCACATCTGTATGAAGAGATTACCACTGTTATGGTATATAGATATTCATCTGCATAAACCTGAACAGCTAAAACTGAAATATAAATGCAATAGATGTATATAAAAATAATGAAACTTCATATACTAATTATGGATTAAAGTAAAAATCAAATGATTCATTGCTCAAGATTTAATAATAAGTTTGAGCAGTAGAAATGATAAAGCCAGAATCAGTTTGAGAAACTTCTATTCCACTCAGCCACTGCACCAAACCATACAAGGATTTTATTGATTAATTCTATACAATAAGTGCATAATTTAGAATGCTTGCAGCTATTATTGTCAATTGCTGAACTCAAACAATGGAGATTTTCAAGTAGTGGGTAATAAAATGCTCTTGGTATAAGCATTAACTATAACTAGTCAATAGGATGTGTTGAGAAATAATATCTCCTGATGCTTTGAGTGATGAGACAAAGGTTCATCAAAAGCTAGATATTATTTCAATGCACATGGTTTGTTATCTCTTTTTTTGTATGACCTTTCCCTCAGTTTTTTGCATTTGTTTTTCCTTTTATGTTATTAATCTTAGTCAGTTATGTTGGTATTAAAGCCAGACATTACAAATCTCTCTGTCATATTTATGCATAAATTTGTGATTATTGTGGAGTCCAGTCATATTTATGCATGAACTGTGATTATTGTGGAGTCCAATCATATTTATTATGCATGAATTGTGATTATTGTGGAGTCCAGTCATATTTATGCATGAATTTGTGATTATCATGGAGTCAAGTCATATTTATGCATGAATTGTGATTATTGTAAAGTTCCAGTCATATTTATGCATGAATTGTGATTATTATGGGGCCCAGTCATATTTATGCATGAATTGTGATTATTGTGGAGTCCAGTCATATTTATGCATGAATTGGGATTATTGTGGTGTCTCATTATACTCTTTAATTCCCACATACTGCACTTGTGATTTCAATCTTTTTTTTTGAAAACATTATTATCATGATGAAAACAGGTTTAGCTGAGTGAAAGTCCTTAACGCATGACCTTCCATGCAATCAATAATGAATCACTTTGGAATTGGATTTGGCATTTGATAGTATATGCACTATTCGAGAGGCAATTTATCTTTCTCAAATGTGGTTGAATTTAGAAAAAAAATGGTCTAAAATAGTCTGTCTCAAAATATCTGGCCGTGTAACAATGTTTGGTGAATAACTCTTAAAACAATAGAATATGCAATTTTTGTTTTCCCTTTTACATTATTCAAATCAATTAGGTTAATATTAGTGCCAGACATCATGAATCTCTATTATTTTTATGCACAAACTATGATTATGAGTCTATATGATTATGGAATCACATTACAAATTACATACACTGTATTTCTGATTTCAATCTATTTTTTTTAAAAGCTCTTGGCATGGAGTAAACCATGATGAAACAGAAGTCCTTAACGTGTAGTCTTTCATAAGGCAATGTAATCAGTAATGAGTATTTGAGAACTGGATTTAACAGTTGATAGTGTTTACATTGTTTAAGGAGCAATATATTTTTCTCAAATGTGACTGGATCTAGAATGATTGGTGTAAAACAGTCTGTCTTGCAACATCTGGCTGTGTAATAATGTTTGGTGGATAATTCTTAAAAACAAAATTAAAATAGTTGTATCAATAATAGTGGTGATAATAAAAAAAAATATAATCATAAGGTAAATTTTTTCTTTTAAATATAAAAAATGTATTAAACCATTAAGCATCACATGATCACATTTCCTATACTAGCACATTAATTGTTGATAAACAGAGCAAAACTCTCCATACAGTATTGCCACCTGTGCTAAACAGAGTAATCAATCGATGCCAGAAGGCTTGTGCATAAAATCCCTATCTAATGCCTACTCATCCAATATCCCCAGACTAGTTTCTGGCTTGTGGCCTTCATCAGTGAGGAGCTTTGGATCTGAGAGCACTGCATCTAGATCTTAGGATCTAATGCAACCCTCTAGCAACCACCTTTTATCTCAGCTTAACTACTAAACTATGAGAATGAAATTGAAAACACAAAAAATATTTTCAATCTAAGCTCAATAGCTTAAATAGTCATATGAGTCTGAACTCAGTTCAGCACCCATACATTTTGGTGTCTTTGGCTCTTTTACAACCATAGCCACCACTATCCTATTAGGCAGGATTGGTGTTAAACCATTAAGCATCACATGATCACATTTCCTATACTAGCACATTAATTGTTGATAAACAGAGCAAAACTCTTCATACAGTATTGCCACCTGTGCTAAACAGAGTAATCAATGGATGCCAGAAGGCTTGTGCATAAAATCCCTATCTAATGCCTACTCATCCAATATCCCCAGACTAGTTTCTGGCTTGTGGCCTTCATCAGTGAGGAGCTTTGGATCTGAGAGCAATGCATCTAGATCTTAGGATCTAATGCAACCCTCTAGCAACCACCTTTTATCTCAGCTTAACTACAAAACTATGAGAATGAAATTGAAAACACAAAAAATATTTTCAATCTAAGCTCAATAGCTTAAATAGTCATATGGGCCTGAACTCAGTTCAGCACCCATACATTTTGGTGTCTTTGGCTCTTTTACAACCATAGCCACCACTATCCTATTAGGCAGGATTGGTGTTAAACCATTAAGCATCACATGATCACATTTCCTATACTAGCACATTAATTGTTGATAAACAGAGAAAAACTCTCCATACAGTATTGCCACCTGTGCTAAACAGAGTAATCAATGGATGCCAGAAGGCTTGTGCATAAATACCCTATCTAATGCCTACTCATCCAATATCCCCAGACTAGTTTCTGGCTTGTGGCCTTCATCAGTGAGGAGCTTTGGATCTGAGAGCACTGCATCTAGATCTTAGGATCTAATGCAACCCTCTAGCAATCACCTTTTATCTCAGCTTAACTACTAAACTATGAGAATAAAATTGAAAACACAAAAAATATTTTCAATCTAAGCTCAATAGCTTAAAGTCATATGGGTCTGAACTCAGTTCAGCACCCATACATTTTGGTGTCTTTGGCTCTTTTACAACCATAGCCACCACTATCCTATTAGGCAGGATTGGTGTTAAACCATTAAGCATCACATGATCACATTTCCTATACTAGCACATTAATTGTTGATAAACAGAGCAAAACTCTCCATACAGTATTGCCACCTGTGCTAAACAGAGTAATCAATGGATGCCAGAAATGTATAAATCAGAGCCATCTGGATTAGTATTTACTTAAATAAATATTACTTCAAACCCAGAACAATTCAAGAGAAAGTAAGCTTTTGCTTTTATTTTGTTTACATTTTTGTCAAATTCTCAGATTTAAAAATGATGCACAAATTATTTACATTTAAAAGAAAAAGCTGACAAAAATGGTTGTTTTCATTATTAAGTAGAAGAATATGCTTACTTATAAATAATTATTTCTATAGAATAATTCGAAATAATTTTGAAGAAAGGTTTCAGAATATATTATAAACAAACTAAAAAGTCATTTTAAATCATATAACTTGTAATACAGTTAAAAGAAAAATGCATGAATTATTCCCTATTCTTTTGATAAAGAAACTCATCTGCAAATTTTATTTTTAGTGCGAACTTGTGTAATGATAGAAATGAATGATTAAAGATTAATTAAAAATGCTAAGGATATTGTATTTATAATTGGATAAATTTGTCTTAGTACTGTTAAACAGTTATTATTTTGCCAATGGAAATATAATTAAATAAATATTTACTTTTAAAATTTTTCTGCGCAATGCGTATAAATAAGATTTTAAAAAAATGTTTGAAAAATGTCCAAATTACTTAAAGTTGTTACAAATATTACTGTGGAAGAAAAGAACAGAATCAATAAATGTATTTAAAAAGTTTGTTTTGAAGATCATAATAATCTATAAAGTTATTAAGGAAAATTATCTATAGAAAAGTGAATAAACCAATATGTTTAATTGCGTTACACTTGGAAGTATTTGAATATTATTTCTCTATGCCAAAATTGAAGATAATAATCATAATAGATATATATATATGAGTTACTTATGAACAATTACTCATTATATCAGTATCTGGATCATTCAACTCAAAAAGAGGGGGCAAACTGTGAATTGAGAAAGAGAAAATACAACGGGAGAAAATGTTTGTTTATTTTTATTTATGACCTAGATCTATTATTGTAATATGTGTTTGTAAGGTATTATTTCAGAAATTCTCTTTTTATTTATTTATTGTAATATAAAATATATATTGAGTTAAAAAGAAAAAGATGTGTAAAATATAAACATCTATTACATGTATTTTTATTTTTCCAGTAAGGGAAAACACAATATTAAATGTCATTTATCTGAAGAGAGAGAGAGAAATATTTATCTCTTGCATTTTAAAACCGATTTTAGTGTATTTTATTATAGAGTGAACATACAGACATTTTGTCAAAGATATACTATAATGACCCCATTATTTTCTTATATAAAAAAATTAATCTAAGCCTTTTTCATTTCTTAATTTTGCATAGAAATGAACATGTCCACTTTGAATATAAATGCAGGTCGATCTTTATTGTTTACATGCATAGTGCTTGCTATAACAAAAGTATAGTTAATTATTTTAAAATAATTAATGATTCATTTGACATATATTTTGGTTTGTCTATTAATACTTTCATAGTTTCTGCATTGTGAAATGGAATATTTATATTTCCACTTTTATTGTTGGTGTTGTTTTACCTTGCTATAGTATGGAGAAGGATTTATGACAGCTTTTATCTGATAGGATGTGCCGCATAGAATGGCATCAAATAGATTAATATTAATATTAAGCATGGGCTGATGGAGAATCACCCATTGCTGATTGCATGAGATAATAGTATGGTCAAGGCTGAGTAACAATGAATGCTTAGTTAGCATAATTAATCTTAAAAGAAAGGATATCCATGGTTTGAATTCTATTTTTCCCATGATAGGGCCAAGCCCATGTGTGTATACCTATAGAGAGGTATTAGAATTAGCCATATTATTATACAACTATCATGTTGTTTTGTAGAGCCTCCCTTTTTATTGTTTAATCCCTCATGAGATTAGAGAATTAGTTTTCCACTGTGTATAGTGAAGTTCAGTTTTTCACAATCCAATAGCAAGGATAAGATGATGTTAGATTAAGGAACACTGATCTAGCTATAGTGTTTGCCTAATTGTAATAGTGTTTTATGATGTTCTACGATCTTCATCAGGTTATAGACAGCCCAAAACCAAAACCTACTAGTGATTGTAGAACTTATAGATGTAAAAGCAAGGGGTGCATGTGGGCAGTGTGGATTTATCTTTATCAAGTAGTGATTCACCAATGGATTGGTAAGATCAGTTAAATATTCAATGATTAGGTTGTGGACATAGGTAATGTTTTAGTGACATGTGTGTGTTTGATTTTTGATGTCTGTTCCTACTTTAATACACTGAACCTATTCATCTTAAATTTTAATCAATTATTAATTGTGCAGAATATGATAATTGCCCTTATCATATTCTGATAAAAGAAATGGCTTTGGTAGAATGCACTACTTTGTAACTTTCAAATTCTAGATTTAAAATGGGTATATACCCTAAAGTCCTAAATACACTGTTTTTTTTTTGTAATTTAAGTGCTAGTTCAGCTTAAATAAGGTTTCATTATCTTATTCTTTAAGATAGGCTAAACAGTAATAAGTAATACTTTGAATATCATTGAATAAGTTGGTCGTATTGACTAAGAGTATGGCCAATGGGATACCAAATATTTTTCAATCCCTAAGTTTAATTTAATGTATTGGTTTTATTTCATACAATGTCTCTGAATTAAAATTTGTAAATATTATAAATAAATCTTGTTGTGTTAAGAATTTATTTGGTTGACTGTAGTCTTATGCTAATCACCATACACACTATTATTGTTATTGCTATCAACATATCAGAAGATTATAGATTAAAATCATCATCGACCAATATAGTACCATTAACTATATGTTGATATATCATAATAATTTTGTTAAGCCTTATAATTTAAGAGTAAAGCTACGACATCATCACATAACAATTAAAATGGTATTAATCTGGAATACATATTATTTTAAGTAATATATTAAAAGATAAACACTTAATATTGATTTAATCGGTTTAGTTGAACCCGCAGAGCTATCGTTCACTGATCTTGATCACATGGTTTATAATTATTTGAGAAAAGGAATTTGGTAAGTTATTGTGTTTATTTATTAAAAAGTTATTCCTATTTCTTAAATATTAAAGTTATAAGAGTTATCGAGTTCTTAAAGTTTATGTGTAACTGCTAAATATAGTTGTTATTTTGAGTTTATATTGAGAGCTGTTTTGTGCATTCTATTTGGGTAGTGGTAAAATCCCTCTCACTGATCCAAGTATATTTTGTATAATGATCTTTGAGTGTTTGAACCTGAGAAGAATTAGTTGTTAAGTTTCAAGATAGAATTTGAATTTGTAGTAAATATTATAGCTAGTTATTTATTATAATTAGACTTGAAATTAGATTACTTTCACTGTTTTATGAAAGTCAACCAAACTTTAAGGTATAAATTACTTCTTTTGTCAGAAAAGGTATAGCTTGTTTTGACTTTATGATAAATATTCTGGTTGTATTGAGCTTGGAATCCCTATTTTTATTTAGCTTATCTTCTTACCATTTAATAAAATATTAGTTTATAATTTAAGATTTCAGTCTCCATCATCAACATTGTTCACGTTCTTTTATTTATTCATTCTCATTTGACATTAATTCATTATCATAATTGATTAATCATACATTAACTTTTATTCTTTTAGCATCTTAACTGTTCATTAACTCTTATTTTATCATTACTTTAATCATTCATTATTCTCATACTTCGTTCATTTCTCTTCATTCTTAGACTCATTTCATTCTACTATTTAATTATTACTTACTTTCATCATCCATTTAGTCATCTACATCATAATTTACTTATTATTTCATTTATAACTTTAATTTCATAATCATTCCAGAGATATAATTATTAGTATTTATTGGTTTGCTGAATATCAAAGTTAGCTAATCACATTTTGTTGGTGTGGATTTTAAAGCTGGTTTGACCAGAAGTTATTATCTTTATTAATAACCTTGTGATCTTCTTTAGATCTATAGTTTCATGCTAGTTTTATTCAATACAGGAATCATTTCATTAGTTTAACCTTTTTGTTTCTTTATGCTTATATTCTTGATAATGAGAATAAGAGGAGGTCACAGAGGCAGATTATGGCGTCATCAACTTTGGGGCCATGATTCATTTATGACTAGTTAGATTAGTGGGAAGGTCACAATATATTTTAACGATCCAAACGAAGTGGTAGATCGCATCGCACCGCACCGCACTACCAAAGGGCGCCATCTAGGCATTTGAGCCTAGAAAATTTATAAAGTAGGCAGATACGCGCTGTTAGGATTCCACTTTATTTACATATTTAGATCGTTAGCCCATTGTCACTAGCTCAGTGGAGACGCTGAGATAAAAAAAAATCTATAAATTTAGATATACACATAAAAAAAAATAATAAAAGCCACTGCCAGAAATTAACACATAAAAATATTTATTTACGCATATATAAAATAATACTAAACCCGAGGAAGAAGTTTAACATTTAGGTTTTATATTCTTATTATGCTTTAATTTTACATTTATATAAATTTTAATGATTTTAATTTTGTTTTATTTAGATTGTCAAGTATGAATAGACTACGTGGATCGGCATTTGAAAAGAAAACATTCTATCCCTATTTAACCCTCCCTTAATATAACTTTACAAATCCATATAGCCATTCACGCCCGACTTAATTTTAACATTTATATACGTTCGCAACAGATTTATTTAACACAATGTTGGGTATAGATCGATTACACAGATTCCACGGTCAAAAACATTTCAAATAAACATAAACGATCAAAATACAAAATTATTGATACCGACAATCGCAGAGGGAAACTTATAAGTAACCCAATAGTATTCAACCGTAAGATACTTGCGTTGTCACCAATAACTTAAAAGACATCCGAATAAATACATTTCGATACTCACCGTAAGGTATCATTATTTATCGAATGTCTATATATTTTGATCAAATATGAAAACCAAAATATAATTAACCGCAAACAAATCCATGCAAGCGTCTATAACCAACTTTAAATTTAACCATTTAAAATTTAACAATAAATATTAATACAATAACTAACAAATGGAAATGATTTTTTTTTATCAAACGCATGCATATATATAAAATTCCACATTATAAATTTAGTTGACACATAAGTCAGAGAACAGTTCCTTTTTATAAAATTAAATTTATCAATCTTTAAAGTTCTTAATTAATGTTCAGTTTTTCAACAATTGTTCATTTCTATTGCTTACGGTGAGAAGTCCATGTCCGTTGGCAATTCCCACGAACTTTCCTGGAAGACCGGTCTGATGTTTTGGAGGTGGCAGTTGCTGGTCCTGTCCTGGTATCACAGTCTTTGCATTTTTAAATCAGTGAGGGAGGAGGCAAGTGCGTCTTGCCTCCAGACCCACCAAAATCAAGTTGGAAAAAAGCAAGCTCTCTTTGCCAATATTTTTTTCTCTTTTATATTATCCACCAGGATTCACTGAACAAAACGTCACTGCTCTGTTTTTCCGTTCTGGTCCGAGCCAAGGCCCAGTGCTTCCATTTGTCAAGCTAAATTCCTTTCTTCTCTTATCTACCTTTCCATCTGACTTTTTAATTAAACAGTTTTTAAACAATTAACAAACAATCATTTCCATTTATAGATTACAGGAATTAATTAATACCTGTTTTTTATTTTAAAAATACTTTTATAAATCTTTTTTATAAAAAACACATTCAAATACCTTTTTTTTATTTATCAAAAAACTACTTTTAAAGTTTAACATCTGTGCGAATGTATATACGTATAACAAACATTTTTAATTTTAGCGTTTAGTTTTTTTTTTACTTCTATTTTTAATACACTTATTTTTATATGCGAACTTACAAGTTTTTTATTTTAAATTAATGTAACGACATATTTATATATCGTTACATATCAGTAAACTTCCTCAAAAAAAATAAAAACATTAAAAAAAAAAAAAAAAAAAATAGAATTTACTTAGTGTTAGTAATTACGTTATACAAATTTGTTATATATGAAATTTCAAAAGTTGACTGATGATTCCTTAGTACCAGCTAAATTTCTGCCCCCTCCCTTCCAAGTTTCGTTTCTCCTACCTTTAAATATTATTTAGGCAAGTTAAACGATTAAATTTTACACAAGACTTTTTTTAAAAAAAAAAATTATGATTTATATTTATTAATTACGTTTTATTTATTACTTTTTTATTCCTCGTATTTCTCTTTACATATGCGCAATTTTTCTTACTGGCAGTACCTTTTTACACAAAATTTAAACTATAACTTTACTTTAATACAAAACATATATCTATATAATTTTCCGAAAAAATTTACGGGCATGATTCCCATTTAAAATTCTCAGGGCACTCGTGTTTATTTAAGATAGGAAATTTCAGCATCAATTCCCCTTCTCAGGGTCAATTTCTGAGGTAAGGCCACACTTGGGACGCCATTTTAACGATCCAAACGAAGTGGTAGATCGCATCGCACCGCACCGCACTACCAAAGGGCGCCATCTAGGCATTTGAGCCTAGAAAATTTATAAAGTAGGCAGATACGCGCTGTTAGGATTCCACTTTATTTACATATTTAGATCGTTAGCCCATTGTCACTAGCTCAGTGGAGACGCTGAGATAAAAAAAAAATCTATAAATTTAGATATACATATAAAAAAAATAATAAAAGCCACTGCCAGAAATTAACACATAAAAATATTTATTTACGCATATATAAAATAATACTAAACCCGAGGAAGAAGTTTAACATTTAGGTTTTATATTCTTATTATGCTTTAATTTTACATTTATATAAATTTTAATGATTTTAATTTTGTTTTATTTAGATTGTCAAGTATGAATAGACTACGTGGATCGGCATTTGAAAAGAAACATTCTATCCCTATTTAACCCTCCCTTAATATAACTTTACAAATCCATATAGCCATTCACGCCCGACTTAATTTTAACATTTATATACGTTCGCAACAGATTTATTTAACACAATGTTGGGTCTTCCGATCTCCGATTACACAGATTCCACGGTCAAAAACATTTCAAATAAACATAAACGATCAAAATACAAAATTATTGATACCGACAATCGCAGAGGGAAACTTATAAGTAACCCAATAGTATTCAACCGTAAGATACTTGCGTTGTCACCAATAACTTAAAAGACATCCGAATAAATACATTTCGATACTCACCGTAAGGTATCATTATTTATCGAATGTCTATATATTTTGATCAAATATGAAAACCAAAATATAATTAACCGCAAACAAATCCATGCAAGCGTCTATAACCAACTTTAAATTTAACCATTTAAAATTTAACAATAAATATTAATACAATAACTAACAAATGGAAATGATTTTTTTTTATCAAACGCATGCATATATATAAAATTCCACATTATAAATTTAGTTGACACATAAGTCAGAGAACAGTTCCTTTTTATAAAATTAAATTTATCAATCTTTAAAGTTCTTAATTAATGTTCAGTTTTTCAACAATTGTTCATTTCTATTGCTTACGGTAGAGAAGTCCATGTCCCGTTGGCAATTCCCAGCAGACTTTCCTGGAAGACCGGTCTGATGTTTTGGAGGTGGCAGTTGCTGGTCCTGTCCTGGTATCACAGTCTTTGCATTTTTAAATCAGTGAGGAGGCGGCAAGTGGTCTTGCCTCCAGACCCACCAAAATCAAGTTGGAAAAAAGCAAGCTCTCTTTGCCAATATTTTTTTCTCTTTTATATTATCCACCAGGATTCACTGAACAAACGTCACTGCTCTGTTTTTCCGTTCTGGTCGAGCCAAGGCCCAGTGCTTCCATTTGTCAAGCTAAATTCCTTTCTTCTCTTATCTACCTTTCCATCTGACTTTTTAATTAAACAGTTTTTAAACAATTAACAAACAATCATTTCCATTTATAGATTACAGGAATTAATTAATACCTGTTTTTTATTTTAAAAATACTTTTATAAATCTTTTTTTTATAAAAAACACATTCAAATACCTTTTTTTTTTATTTATCAAAAAACTACTTTTAAAGTTTAACATCTGTGCGAATGTATATACGTATAACAAACATTTTTAATTTTAGCGTTTAGTTTTTTTTTTACTTCTATTTTTAATACACTTATTTTTATATGCGAACTTACAAGTTTTTTATTTTAAATTAATGTAACGACATATTTATATATCGTTACAATATATATATATATATCCATGCATTAATTTGATTCAAATGTATTCAAATTACATGGCCCATTTTTTATATAGGGGGAATCAGGATTCCTTTTTGTTAATGGAGTTGGGATTGTTGGCAATATACCTTGCCTCTTTAATCTTGTGCTTGATATCATTTCTCTCAATGCAACCAATGATGGATACAGTGGGCTTGAAGAAAGTTGACTTGTGCTACCACAACACAAATATCTTTATGAAAAAAGCTATGAATAATTTGGAGCACAAGTCGATTTTCCTTGAGCACCAAAACATGATGGGCTACACATTCGAGTCCAGCATCATGACCATTGCTTGCATCGAGAGAAATGACGTCAAGTGCAGGATTGAAGAAGCATGGCATATTTCTAATAATCCCAACTCCATTAACAAAAAAGGAATCCTGCTTCCCTCTAGCTAAAAAATGGTCCATATAATTTGAAATACATTTGAATAAACTTATTGCTTATATATACATACTCAGCCCTATTCAATTCTCAGTGCTATGAATATGAGGTCATACATAGGTCACTAAACTTAACTCAAAGCACATTTACTTGAGCTTGTCTTACAGAGCATCCAAATGCTTGATAATTGGAATATAAATAAATGATGTATTTAAATTTTCCATAATGAAAACTCTTCAAGATCCGAATAAAGTTACGGGAAGTGCATAAGCTGCTAAGAAACTGTCAAGAGTTAAGATTAAAGTAACTGTTCTTATTAAAAGCCAGCTGTCAAAAAACAATTGTTAACAAGTAGATGGTTATAAATTTGAAAGAATTCATGCAATTAGAGAGAACCAAGAAGCACTAAAACCGTAGTTTAGATGCCAGACTAAAGAACAATTTATATTAAGTTTATTTTGGCATAGTCAAGGCACTTCATTTGCTTTATTGAAAAAATTTTCCCAAATATTTGAAATTAGCCATCTAAGGTTTGTTTATACTATGCAGTTTTTGAGTGATCAAATAAGGGATACAATATTGTTATTGTTAAACATTTGATATCATTTTCACAGAATTCTTAAATATATCAATAAAAGAATTAGTAGTACTAAAATTAGTTTCTCCAATGATATCTCCACTCACTCTATAAGAGTCTATAAAGAGAGAAAAGGATCATGGCTTTATTGCTAAGGAATCATAAAACAATTTGTGTGCCAGACCTTCAAGCACCAGAATTGATTTTGGGATCTTCAGATCCCAAGTCAGTCACTCTACCAACTGTGGGAAATCATGCAGGATAAAAGAGATATGGTTCATTGTTCTGGAGTTCATAGGAAGTTTGAGTGCCAGACCTTCAAGCACCAGAATTGATTTTGGGATCAGATCCCAACTCAGACACTCTACCAACTGTGGCAAATCATGCAGGATAAAAGAGATATGGCTTATTGCTCCTGAATTCACAGGAAGTTTGAGTGCCAGACCTTTGAGAACCAGAACTGATTCTGGGATTTCCCAATCCCAAGTCAGATGCTCTATCAATTACACCAAACTGCACAGAGGAGAACTTTCTTATGGATTTTATTGCTCAGGAATTCATAAGAAGTGTGAGCACCAGAATTGACCCTAGGACCTCCTAATCCCAAGTCAGATACTCTATCAACTGTTCCAAAATGTGCAGGATAGTGTCTGTAATGTAGTGTTAGATTTAGATTGAAGAAAACTTTCATTCCTATAGTGATAATAAACCGCTAAACATCACATGATCACCATTCTTTATGCTTATACAAGTTATTACAGAGGCAAAACTCTCCACACACTAGTGCCACTCAGTGCAAGATAGGGTAATCAATGGATGCAAGAAGGTTCATGCATAAAATCCCTAAAATCTAGATGCAGTCTCTCAGATCCAAGGCTCCACATTGATGAAAGCCATGAGCTAGAAACTAATCTGGAAATATTGAATGAGTAGGCTGTAGATAGGGTTTTATGCACAAACCTTCTTGTATCCATTGATTACTCTGCCTTTTACTGAATTACACTATGATATGGTAAGGAGAAGTTTGCCCATGTGAATAGTGAAAATAATGGTATTGATTATGCAAATTTGAAAAATTTATTGATATTAATTATTATAGAAAGAAATCAAAATGTAAATGACTTCAATATTGTCAAGCACGTATGCATCTAGATCATTGGACACTGTGGATAAATACTTAAGATGATACTGGGCTCAATCAGAAGAAACTTCTAATAGCATAACCCATCTCCATACAGTAAATGAATAACTACACTAACATCATTTAATTATACATTATGTTCTTTTTTTTTTTAAAAGCCTTCAGTGTTAAGAAAGCAATAATAAAGGAAGCTATAACAGACGGGAAGAGATTCTTAAGTGTGCTTTTGCACAATCAATCAATGATGAGTTCCTTTTGATCATGGCATTCTTTCTTTGTCATAATAATATATTATGTTGACAAGAAAGTTTAAGAATGTGTGTGATATTTTTATATATTTTAGCTGCATTAAAAATAACATATGGCTTGGAAAATATTAGATTTGTAGATGGTATAATGATATTTTGAACAGTTGAAAAGATTACTGGGATTGTATTTTTATATTGGACTATTTTCATCATCTAATATATGTATTGAATGTCTTTAGAAAAATTTAACTTTATTTAAATATTCCAAATGTTAGTAATAGCACATCAAACAGGTTAGTATATGCACCACATTTCGAGAGGTATTAGTCTCCTCTCTTCTTCAGGTGTTGCTGGCATGACCAGTGACAGTATTAGAATGGGATTTGAACCTGGATCCTTAGATTCTTGATTTTTTAATTTTAAGGTAACACTCTAACCAACCGAGTCATCCTGCCAAAGACAACAGTCTGTAGTAATTTCATATACTTATCTATGAGGTTCCTCCTTTCAATACATATATCAGATGATGGAAATGGTCCAATATTAACACCATCATCACAAACCTTCAGGAAAACATTACTGTGATGATTCTGATTAGGGTCCTAATTATGTATTCAATCTTTCTACTATTCTATGGTTATAAAGAATCAGACCTAATGATGTTAAAACAGTGATTTGTAATTTTAAGATTGAAAAGGTCACAGAGACTTGATGAGATACTGGGGGAAGTTTATAATAGGATGATGATATATAAGCTTTAAAACTATTGAAATGTTTTAGAAATAGTTCCCCAGTGAAGTCTATGCCACCAAACCTTAAGACCTTTACAGTTGCAATTTATAAATATAAAAGGAGATATAAAGACGGAAATAATTTATGTGGTATATCTAAAGTAATTATCAACAACCAGAATACTTCCAAGAACTTTAATGAATATATTGCTTCCAGATGAATAAAAAAATCACTCAAGGAGAATTTGTATATATATATCGTAACAGAAAAAATCTTATAGTGGCTTGAAATAGTTTTACAAAGCTGCATTAGAAAAAAAAAGTATTATAAAAAACTGTTACTTATTTATTCTTAAATATACAAATTGTCATATGTGTATGAGTGCATATACTATACATTTTGCTTGAGTACATTGATGAAAACATTAAGAGAAAAATTAGTTTATGTATTTAATCATATTATTAAATATTTCCTAAAGTTACTTTGTAATAAGTGGCAAACAATAAAATGAATTGAATGTAAAGGAAGAAAGAAGAATAGTTTTGATGCATGCAAGGATTTGCCATAGTTATAGAAATGGAAACCTCAAGAATATGCACTTGAAAATTTGAAGGTAGGGACCTCTATAGATCTTATACACAAGATCTATAGAGGTCCCTACCTTGCATTTTCAAGCACATATTCTTGAGGTTACAGCCTTATTAAATATTACTTAAATATAATTATAATTAAAAATGGAAAGCATTTTGTAGCTTTTGATCTGCCTTCTAAATAGAATTTTAAATAAAAAACTTGTCAACTCCTGAAGTAAATTTGATAGCAAATCTGAATATGTTATTTAAAATCAAGGGTTAATAAAAATAAGTAAATTTACTGATCAATTTTTAAAAGTCGGTAATGATTTTTTTCTTTCTTCCTATTGCTAATATAAAAAAAGTGCTTTTTGGCTTTTATTCACTTAATTATAAAATAACAATGCAATTTAATAAATATCTATAAAATTATTTGTTTTTACAACATATTGTGAAGAAAATGAACTGTTTTTCAGAAACATGTTACTGTAAAGAAACAGATCACATCTTGTAACAAGCTGATGATAAACCTGTTATTTGGAAATCATTCCAAGTCCAGAAATATGTGTGAACAAGTGATTATAAATAGGTCAGAAACAAAAAAACTACCAGTTAGGTCTACTCTAGTTTATCTGAAGGCTCAGCTCTCAAAGCAATGTTGCAGTGATTCCATAAACAGGAGAGAACTCACTGGTTAAAACTATTTTCCACTCTAACTGATTGTTTTACAGTATTTTTCAACACTCTATTTATAACAGGAAATATGATGGTTCTATCTAATAGAAGATCATTTAGTATATATGGCAAGAAACAACCCAAATAGTCAAATACTGGAAATGTAATTGGATCCTGAAACAAGTACTAGTTAGCTAAAACCATGCATTGTCTGCTTTAATAATGCCATGAAAAAGTGACAGTTCCATAAAAATGACCCAAGAGCTATTGATATTATATCCTATCTATCATCATCAAGGTTGACCCAAGAGCTATTGATATTATATCCTATCTAACATCATCAAGGTTGACCCAAGAGCTATTGATATTATATCCTATCTAACATCATCAAGGTTGACCCAAGAGCTATTGATATTATATCCTATCTAACATCATCAAGGTTGACCCAAGAGCTATTGATATTATATCCTATCTAACATCATCAAGGTTGACCCAAGAGCTATTGATATTATTTTTAATTAAGGTTGACCAAGAGTCTATTGATATTATATCCTATCTAACATCATCAAGGTTGACTCAAGAGCTATTGATATTATATCCTCTAACATCATCAAGGTTGACCCAAGAGCTATTGATATTATATCCTATCTAACATCATCAAGGTTGCTGTCTTTCCAATTTAACATCACCAGTGCACCAGGAAGATAAATACCATTGGAGGAACTAAGGAAGACATCCATAAATATATTTAAAAAATGATACCTGCAGAAAACCACGTGATAGTTGAAAGCATATGAGCAACAATTTTATAGATCCATTGTTAAGAAGTTAATTTTTTCTATTAATCCAATTAGTTTGTGTTTGATTATTGAAATCAATCCAAATATTGTGCTTTTAACATTAATATGCTAGTAACATGCATAACCATGCAAAATCATGCAATCCACTGGGGTTATTTTCGGGGATGGCCGTAATAATTTGTAAATAATAATGTCAGATGTTACTAAGTTTTCCAAAAGTAAAATTTTTAATCGGAAGGTTTCATGCTTTAAAGTCTCACTTTTTTATTATTGAAAGTAGAAAAACAAATTAAAAATATTTTGGAGGACTTGAACTTAGTTTAAACCTTATTCTACATTATAAATCATCACCATCATCGTATTGGTTAATATTATTATATATATTTGAATTGAATCATTTTTATTCAAATTTTATTAACCATTCAACTTTCATCTAATATAAATATTTATTTGTATTCAAAATTTACTGTTATATATTTGTATATCTTTGGTTCACCCAAATGTACTGATTCAATATATATATATTGTTAAAAGGAGATTGCCTTGACAACAGTTTGGAAATTGTTGATTGTTATTGATATTGGGTTTGTCTAAGTGCTGATTGGTTTTTAATGATATATATATATATATATATATATATATATATATATATATATATATATATATATATATTGATTTGATCAAGTTTTTAGAATCAATTAATTTAAAGACTTTATAGTAATGTTTGAAATTAGTGGTTATCCATTGAAGTACTGTGTTTCATTGATGGAATCATATGATAAATTATTAGTGATGGGAGAAAAATCTGACAAATTCAAAAACTGTGCTAGACAGTATTTCAACCTTGTTTTCCATTTTTATGATAAGATTTATGAAGGAGAATGTTAATCTATATATTTCAACATATTGGTGATGAAGTCAGAGTACAGACAGGGTTTACCGACAGGGGGATGAATGAAAAATAAGCAGTACCCATTTCTATCTCCTGATATTATAGAATGCCATGTGTCCCAACATTTCATTACAAATCATCACATTATATATCACATGACATTTAATTATGATACATGACCACATGCTCTTTTCATGACTATCCAAATAGTCATGTGGTTTTTTCATCCCATTTCAAAATTTTTGGATCATTTTAACAAACAAAACATTTATTAAATTTTTCAGAATACGTTTAATTATTTTGGTACGTTTTTCAAAGTAGAGAGGTAAAGCAAAGAATCACATGTGCTATTTCTATATTTAACCAATTATCACAGCAATATAACCAATTAAATTAGTTACATAAGTTTAGTTTTATTTCGCCAAATTTATAGTATTGAAATGGGATGTTGATGCTGTAATAACGTGAATCACATAAAATATTTCATGTAAGGATAATCTAAAAAGTTTCTGAAAATGCAATGTAAAAATCATTAAACCAATGAGTATTTTATTAACCCCCTTTCATATATTGTAACTTGTGATAATGCCATTGGATCTACCAATGACTTTGTCTCAAGATCAGAATCTTACAGACCATTTTAACGAATACCAGTAATTTTTTTAACAGACCACCCCTGAAGAAGTTCCATATAGATATTTATTAATTCTAGAAATACCATTTGGGGTATTCACAACCCAAGAATATCCTATGCATGGAATTCCCAATTGGTATGATGCTTTTGAGAAGAATAACCACTAAACATCACACGATCACCATTTCTTATGGTTGCTCATAACTATTATTGGGGATATTGGATGAGTAGGAATTAGATAGGGATTTTATGCATAAGCCTTCTGGCATCCATTGATTACTCTGGCTTACACTGATAGGCACTACTATATGAAGAGTTTTGCCTGTTTTAATATATTTTGAGAAGAAACTGTCATAGATGAATGGAGATTGATCAGTTTTAAAGTACTGATTGAATACAACATTGATGTCAAACCAATACTCACAGCAAAGACAAGGCAAATCCTAATGAATTTAGTGAGGCAGATATAGGGAAATCTTGGATGGTTGGTTGTCTGTTCCTACACCTGGAAAGTCAAGAGGCAAAACTCTCTATAGGTATTGCAACTCAGTGCAAGCCAGAGTAATTGCTGGATGCCAGAAGGCTTGTGCACAAAATCCCTATCTAGTGCCTTCTCATCCAACATCCCCAGACTATCTAGTGCCTTCTCATCCAATATTCCCAGACTAGTTTCTGGCTTGTGGCCTTTGTCAGTGAGGAGCTTTGGATCTGAGAACACTGCACCTAGATCCAAGGCTCCTCACTGATGAAATCCACAAGCTAGAAACTAGTCTGGGCTATTGGATGAGCAAGCACTAGATATGGATTTTAGGCACAAGCCTTTCTGGCATCCATTGATTACTTTGGTTGGCACTGAGTGGCACTACTATATATAGAGTTTTGCCTGTTTTAATAACAAGTTATAAGCAAGCATAAGAAAGGGTGATCATGTGATGAAAGTCAAGAGGTTACCAAATATATAATTTTAAAGGCAAATCTTCATTGGAATTCCAAGTTAAAAAGATAAAGAGAATTAGACTTTAAAAAAGCTAGGGTGAATTTAGAAATGTTTTTCTTGCAAGAGACCAACTCCATTTATATCAAAAAAATCTATCTTAAAACATATTAAACTCAAAATCAAATTCTCTTTTTTTAGAAGAAAATTAAGATGATCGTGTTTCTTATGAGAAATTGAGATGATAGCATTTCAAGATGGTTGCAGCATGAATATTATCATTTTCTATCTCATCTGGTCATAAATATAGTGAGAATACAATCTCTTTCTCAGATCAGCTGATTTGTTCCAATGGACATAATCCCGCACATTTGAAATCATTAGCAATATGGAAAACATCACTTTTTAATCTACTAATCCTGACCAGAATCACATATTTCTCTTTCATTATTATCTTTATAAAAAAATTTAATGATGCTATCTATTCTCTACTTAGAAATCTTCTTTGGATCAAGCATATTGTGGTATTCCACTTAAACAACTCCAACCTCATCCGCTACTGTAATTGGATTAGGTCTTCATTGTATAAACATCTTTAGGATTCAAAAGACTGTCAATCTTATTATTTCTTTTAATAACATTTATCATCAGAGATACTGCAGAAAATTACCTCTATGGCTAGACCCCCACCTGATGTTAGCTTTTGGAAAAAAACTCATTCTCCCCCTTCAGGCTATCTCCAAACATGAACTCCTGTCTACCTCTAAAAAAATTCAAATATTGGGAGGTTTATCATGGTGATCATTATGATTCCCTTAATACTCCAATTTTAGGCCTAAAATTCATTAATAAATTTAGGCATTGGTGTCTTGAACCTAAATATTTTGACTTCCTTGTTAAAATTAACCATGATTACCCACTTTATATTTCTACAGATATAAAAGAAATTGCAAGGGTGTGGATGAACACTGCAACTGTTGCCATAGAGACACTGAAAACCAGCATCATATCTTCTTTGAATGCACCTGCTTTGATAATATTCGTAGAGCAATTCGTCTATTATTTAAAAATTCAAAAGTTAAAATTGACACACTTTTTCAAAGTTTCAAACAAGGTATATTTGTTAATATTCGTGCCAGCACTTTTAATATTTTTGAATTGTGGTGTACTAGATGCACCTTTTTATACAATAATAACCCAAGAAGGCATCCAAATACCATTTGGAATAAACTTGAAAGCATTAAAGAAAGAGACAAGAAATTTGTCCCTGACTCTATATATAATACTATGTGGAACCTCTTAAATCTACTCTGAAGACCATATGCTGTTTTCTTTTCTTCTATTATCACCACATGAACATTGATTATGGTCATATTGCCTTCGGACTTCATGGTTATCATGAACTCATTAATATATTGATCTGTAATCTAACGGTTTGTAATGCATGGGATTTAAATTACATAAACTGTATTTTCTTTATAATGTAAATACGAAACTATATACGCCCAATGTAAAAAAAAAGTAAACAAATATAACTTTTTCCTTCTGTTAATAAAGGCCTTTTGAAAATAAAATAACTAGATATAAAAATTTCTGAGAGTTAAAGTTCCAAATCATGGAATTACACACTGAAGATTAAAAAAAATAAATTACTGTCTTCACGAGTTAATCGTGTTATTTTTAATTGGAATATTTTTATTATTTCTAAGTTATTTATTTTATGAACTAAAATACGAAGTTACGATTGATGAATTATTTATTATTAAAATTAAGTAATTAATTTAATAAAAAAGCTTTTTATACGTATCAAATTAAAAATAAAATGTTAGGAAAAACTAAAATTAAGAATTATAACTACATAATTATCTGAATTTTTATAATGAATAAAAATCTTTCCATCAATCTTTTTCAATTCCACTAATATCTATAATAGTATTAGTAAAAGCCAATAGATGTCACTATATTCTTCATATAGTATTTTTCAGAACTAAAGATTTCCTAAAGTGCTATTTAAAACTTAAAAGAAATCAATGAATAAAAAAAAATTTTTTTAAACAAATAATTAAAAAAAAAAAGTGTATTTGTGCAACGAGCGCATGTGTATGTGTTTGAGAGGGGGTGTCGAATGGCACTGCGACGTAATAACACAAAAGAGTGAAAAGGAATTTTAGAATTGTTATAAAAAGAGAAAAATGATAACTTGTGAAATCTCTTAGTCAAAAAAAAAAGTATACTCTTTTATTGGGAGCAATTTACAGAAAAATCTATATTACATATATAGACACAGGTATATAATAAGCCTGTGCTTCAGTTATTACATTGTAGAGATGTCTGCCCATCCTTGCATATGTATTTAATGGATTATGTCCTGTACATGTGGGGTTACATGGGTGTGACAAGAATGTCGGCCTCAGGGTGGCCTTTGAGCGTTCCATCATCAGATTTTCAATTGGATGGACGGTTGAAGAGTTGGAGCCTGTCCATTAAAGTATGAGGATTGGTTATCTTAATATGTATCTGAGCACTTATAGCATATATGTTTAGAGATGGTAATCTGGACCAACTGTTGATTGCTGGTTTAGCATGAAATACGTATATTGGTGATTATTTATCTTTTCAGCATATATGTGCTTGAGTGCATCAGTGTTATTAGATAGAATGGAGAGTGATGGATCATCTGAAAGTCTGTGCTCATATACCCTATATTATTATAGGCGTGTGAATTTTTTTTTAAAAAAAAAATGTTAACGAATATCATTTAGAAGCCGCCCTGTGCAGTATGGGGCAGTGGGTAATGCATCCTACTTGTCGCTCAAACATCTTATAAATTCCCTAACAATAAAGCCATTAACATTTTGTAAAAAAACTCGCAAATATTCCGACCAGAAGATAAATTCACCGGTAGCATTATTAAGTCCTTTAATTCTGATCCACGATATCTTTATTAAGTTCTTTAATGCATCTATTTTAGCCATAAACCTGATAGCCATTAAAATGTGGTTCACAATTTGTGTTTGTTCCCAATTTGCATATATCAATGACTGATAAATTCCATTTATAAAGCAGGTAAATGCAACAACCACGGTTTGTTCTTACTCTGTTGCTAGAGACTTCAATTATATTTAGAAAGATCAAATCCAGTTGGCTTTATTGTTGAATCTAGAAATTTGTTATAAACTTCGTAAGAGTTTTACTTTGCAATTAGTCATTGAAGATTTTTAAAACATTAAAAAAGGGATCTTAATTTGTGATGGATCTTAGGTGGTGATGAAACTATATTTTGTCTGATCTGCTTAACAATCTTTTATATATGTTTTATGAAACAACTTATATCTGCTGAAGGAATAAGTTTTTTTTTTTAAAAAAAAAGCTACTGCAAAGGAGTTCTCTGGAATGTACTAATAAGATTTTTGTGGTAAAATTAAATTGCATAACCAAAAGTTTTAGGGTGAGAATTTTTTCTCCAAACAGAGATACAGTGTATACCAACAGGATATGCTATCACTAAAGACTCTATTTTTAAAACAGTTGCATCACAACTCCAAGTAATGCCATCCAGGCGACTACTTCTCTACTGCAAACATTTCAGGTAGTATTTAGAAAGCAAAAATTTAACCACAGGTAGTAACATTAAATCTCAACTAAGTGCATACCCTTCTGGGATAAGCAGTGAAGAACACCATAAAAAGATACCATGAATCTTATATAAGATTTTAATCTACATCCAACTTCCAATATTCATTAAAATTAAATTGAAAGGTTGCAAACCTTTGTGCTTATTATAATATTTATTATAATACTTATTATTAACTGGTGGAAAATCCAATTTTAATTATTATAATACTTATTATTAACTGGTAGAAAGGTCAATTTATGAAATATCTACTCTCAGCAATTCCATTGTCCAATTTCCAATATTCATTGACTGGTGAAAAAGTCAATTTGTGAAATGAATGCAAGGTTAAAAGAATTAAAATCTCTATATATACATTAAAAAAATAATCATGTTAGCACTCAGTAAAATAAATGATTCTCCAAATAATTCAACATTCATTTGCCAGTTATTGTCAGAATATTAGCGAGTTTAACTACATACTTTCTCTTTGGTAATTTGGAAAGAAGAGAAAGATTTACCTGGCCTGAACTCTACCTTTAAATTATGAACATAGTAAGCAGATACTCCTGTAACTATACTAGAAGACTATTTTGTGTTTGGTTATTTAGCCTTTTATTGGACGAGAATTATTATTTAATCAGAAGATTAGGCAAAGAAAAATTAGTCACTGGGTGTATTTGCGCTGCCATCTAGAGTCTACTGATTTCTCAGTAATTACATGATTGGTTCAGGAGTAAAAGTGAATAGGTTATTACAATCAATGTGAGATGAAAACTAATGTGGTTTAGCTGAGTTACTGGGAAAGAAATACACAATTATTATTACATAATTACAGACTGCAAGATATTTGAAATATTCCAAGAGGTGTAAAAGAAGTAGAAAGAAACTACATGCTAAATGGATGGATGAAATAAAGAAGTGTGAAGGAGTGATGCAGAGAAGAGAGGCTAGAGATCGGAGAAGGTGGATTAAACTTGGAGAGACTTTCATTCTGCAGTAGATTGATAATGATGGAAAATGTTGACAATTAGAATTAGTTTCATTTATAATGTATAAGGAATTCAAAATTTTTAATGAATCAACAGATAAATAAGCGAATGTATAAAATAAAAATACTAAGTTTATAAAAATATAATGTAATAAAATAATTGTTAAAAAAAAATGTTTTTCATCATTAAAATAAAAAAATCGCAAAAAGGAAATTAACAACTCGCGTTGGTGTTTTGTTTTTTAATTTATTTTTTTAATTTTAAAAAATTCAATATTTTATGATTTTTTTAAAAAGTTGAAATCAATATTTTATTTTTATATTGACGTTTGCACTATCGTCTCTTTGTAAATTAATAATCAGAGTTTTAAAATGAGATTAACATTTTCAATTCAACTAATTAAAAAAAAACACAGCTCATTTTGTTTGTTTAACAATTTACTAATTAATTTTATATGCAGATTAATAAAACACATGTAAACACAGCTTACTGAAAACAGTCTGTCCTTTTCATATTTAAGCTTGCAAAAAAATAATAATTTTTTTTTTTTTAAAGAGAAAATAAGTTATCGCATTCATAATAATTAATTACTGAAAGTATCAATGCAAATTTAAACAAAACAAATATATATAATAATCGAATAGGTCACCACTAGGGAAATCACGTGGCAAAGCCTCATTTTGAATACTACATTAGTGCATTAAAACGCACAGGCCTAAAAAGAGAATTTTAGAAATTCATCCAAATATTCAAAATCAACTTAGCTGGATTATTATTTAGAACATGTCTGCATGTTTATCTAATTATATTACTTTAGATATACATATATTACAAAAGAGTTTCACGGCATCTGATATGAATATGATCTGAGATTTAAATTTAGGCTAGTTTAAGATGTTATGTTTTGAGAGAACTAACGTATAACTAACCTAGATGACATTTAAATGTATTCAGTTAAAGCATTACATGATCACCATTACCTATATTTACACAAGCTGCTAAACAGTAATGTGATGTGATGTCATGCACTGTGACTTCTCCTTTTTTGAAGTCAGGAATCTCTCAGCCTCTATCCCCAGAAAAACCTGTTAGCCACCTTCTCTTCCCTTTTTATTTCCCAGTCTAAGTTTCTCCCATATTTTTCACTATCCTACTCCATCCCATTTTCATGACATAATCTTTTTCAATTCTATGACCATTATATCTAAATCTCCCTTATCCTTTCTCAAACCCAGCATAAAAACCAAGTACCCACTTTCTGTATAATCACTTTGTTTATATTTATTCTCCCACAACTTCATTATTTGTCCCATTTCTGCTTGCAGACATTTACACTTAATTGACAGATGCCTAATATTTTCTATGCCTTCCTTACATAACTTGCAGACTAAAGCACCCATATTTTTCCATTTATGTGTATATTCCCTTATTGTTAAAGACCCTGTTAGAGCCTTAAACAGTAACTTTTCTTTCCATTATCATAAATTAACTTGCACCCAATATTCTGTTTACTTCCATAAATATTTAAACTTTTTTTATTTCTGTACTAGTTGTCCATCTCTCCAACTCCATATATTTTATTAGTAACAAACTCTCTATACAGTAGTGACATCTAGTGCAATCCTTAGTAATGGATGCACAAACCTTTTTGTATCCATTGGCTACTAAGGCTTGCACTGTATAGCACTACTGTATGGAGAATTCCCTACTGTTTTAGTCAGTTAAAAAATATCTAATAATTAACTATAGGATAAAACAAGGATCAAAAACCATTACAACACTAACAAACTAGTATTTGGAAATTGTAATTATATGTTAGATTATTTCCATCATTTACTATTATTTGTTAATACACTGTACAGGCTTACACACACCTGCATATATATAATGTAATATATAAGGGATTCAAACTCAGACTTTCACATGACCCTCACTCTCCATGCCATCTTATTTTGCTGATCCACCTGATCATGCACATGTTGAAAAAATAAATAATCAACAATACACATATTTCATGCTAAACTAGCACTCATCAGTTGGTCCAGATTACTATCTCTACACATATATACAATCAGTGCTCAGCTTTAGATTAATATAGCCAATCTTCATACTTTAATGGACAGGCTTCAATGAAATGGATGGCTAAAGAGTTGTGGGTTGGAGTAGTTTGAAGCCTGTCCATTAAAGTATGAAGATTGGCTAAATTAATATAAAGCTGAGCACTGATTGTATATATGTGTGGAGATAGTAATCTGGACCAACTGATGATTGCTGGTTTAGCAGGAAATACATATATTGGTGATTATTTATCTTTTCAACATGTGTATGATCAGGTGAGTCAGCAATATAAGATGGCATGGAGAGTGAGAGTCATGTGAAAGTCTGAGTTCGAATCTATTATTTGTTCAATATTTTTAGAAAAATTCAAACTTAATTTAAACTTTTCAAATACATTCACACACACATAATGCATCTAAATTTTAGGATATAGATCTAAATATTGATAGGCCAGAATAAACTGTGTTAAAAGACATGTGAACACTGGAAAATTACCCTGGTGATTATTAAATATTATTTCTTGAATGTAGTGTACTGTTGTTTAATTAACTCCACTTGACTTTAAGCAGAAAACTAGACAGAAACATACACACACACATATATATATATATAATAACAAATAATAATAAAGTGATTTATATATATATGTAATTTTGTGGAAGGAAATTACTCTTCACACGTTGCACTAATAAGTTTGACATTAAATTGACAAGTATTCACCCATCAATTTCCTGTGATATATAAATTAAACTGGTGCAAATAATATGTCATTTGAGATATCAGGATTATAATAAGATCAAACCCTGATTTAACCATTATCAATATGATTGATTTATTTAAGAATAAGCTCTAAGCATAAGTGGATTACTTATAAACAAAGGCAAAACTCTCCATACAGTAGTGCCACCCTGTGCCAACCAGAGTAATCATTGGATGCCAGAAGGCTTGTGCATAAAATCCCCACCTAGTGTCTACTCATCCAATATCCCCAGACTAGTTTCTGGCTTGTGGCCATCATCAGTGAGGAGCCTTGGATCTGAGAGCACTGCACCTAGATCTTAGGATCTAATGCAACCCTCCAGCAGCCACCTTTTAGCTCTACTGTATGGAGAGTTTTGCTTTTGTTTACAACAATTATGTGCTAGTATGAGATGGTGATCATGTGATGGATTACTTATACTTTTAAAACGCATATTGATGGATTAATGCATGTCAATTTAATATCAATTTATAGTGCATAGTAATTTCCTTTCACAACGTTGCATATATATTGTAACAATTATGGGAGTCTGTTATTAAATGACATACATCGTATATAATAGTTTAAAAATGGTTTAATCATTGATTAACGGTATTACAGATTATGCACATTATATTTTTGCAGATAATTTTTGTTCTTTCTTTACTTTTAATTTTATCAAATATAACTGTGTAATCATTTACAAGTTTATGACAGCTTTAATCCAGTGATCACACACTCAAGCAGAGGGGTTGAATATCATTGATAGATTAAGTATCAATGATACCTATGACCAGATCAAGGCTGCATGAACACACAGACCTGACTATTTTTGCTGATCATAGCACCCCTCCATAACTTCTGGAACAATGTCAAACCTCCAAGGCAATTTATTCATTTTGAGATGACTCTTATGTGCTATCTAGCTAAATAAACTTTATATAATCGGCATGCCAGATAAAAGGCAAATGAACCCAGCACTTGAAAACTTACCCAGACTAGCTCCAATATTTTGTAAAGGGGGCCCAGCACATTAATAAAGAGTACATATCAACAATCATATAATCATGGTGATGTAGGTAAAAGAGAACAGACCAATTAATATTTAGTAAACACTTTTTATTCCTACACACACATACCAATAAGTTAATCCTTCAATGACACCTATATGTTTAACACAGTAAGATAAATATACAATAATTATTAAACAAACTAAGTATAATTTAATGAAAATTAATTCAGCACATATTTCCCTTATAATTATGTTTGTAATATTAATAGTTCTTTCTCATAACAGTCCATTTTCTCTTAAATAATGTCTAGACATTTATCGTCAACTTTAAAATATTTTATATTTACCTAGGTTTTCTGTAACTGGGAGATGATGTCATATATTTTGATCATTTGAACAATTCTCATTCCATGATTCATGGTCCTTTCGGTTTTGAATGCTCTTGTTCTTCTTCGTGGCTGGCCATTTGGTCAACAGCCACGATTTCTTTTTCTTTTTCCATGTTTCTAAGTGACAATAGGAGAGAGCATGCAACAGAGTATTATATTATGGCTGAGGCATTGATATCAGGAGAGAGAGACTGATGAATGGGACCAGAGCACAAATCCAAGATGGACACTCCTGTAGTTTTTTTAGCAACACATGTTGATGCTTTTCCAACTCTTTAACTTTCTACACATGGTTGAAATAACTGATATGTCTACTGATATTTTTCACTCCCAACTATCAAGCCATTTTTATACCTTCCTCTCCCATTGTTCACTTTAATCAATTTTTTGGTTTTTGGTTTATGATTAATCTTATCTTTTATTAGATTAATCTACTATCTTATTGGCCAGGTATTTTCCAAAATTTAATTGCATCCCTGCTGATGATAGTTTACAAAGATTACTTTTATTAATCAATTTGTTATTTATTTTTGCTTTTGAATTCCATTTCTATTTTCATTATATTTTGACATTTTATTTCTTTTATAATATTTATTCTTTAATTATAAAAAGAAGAGAGCGGGTTCTGAATCTTAATCTAAACCAGATTCTTTTTCATCTTCCTTATCATTCTCAAAAAACTCTATTAATAGATCTAATTGCTATTATTTTAATTTTGTTTTTAGTTTACTTCTTAAAAAATTATTTTTTAATCTACTTTTCTTTTTATTTTATTTTATTTTAAATTATGACATGTAATGCATATATGAGTGTGTTATACCATATATATATATATATGAGAGTAAAATGATGATAATTGGATATTGGTCAATTTGAATTCTGATGATTGCATTTTCTTTTCTTTTCTTAAAAACAAAAATATAAGGAGAAATTAAAACCATATTTCTTTTCTTAAATCAATTTCACCAGTGCTCGAATACAATAAAGTTACAGAGGGTGACCATTTCCCTAGACTGTCCTACTTGCTAATGTCAGATTCTATGCTGATTAAACCTACTTTAATTTCTATTGTGGTAGCCACATAGGGGAAAATTTCATCACTATGGATGCAAAACATGGGATTTAGACACTGCAAATAGCAGGATACTTTTATTGATCATTCGACTTATGCTAAGTTTTATAATGCTGATGTGATGGAAATTTTCTTCCAGCACATACATTTACCACCATAAGCCGGGGATTTTTTTCCAGCACCTTTAATTTACAACCATAAGCTGGGAATTTCTCTTCCAGTGTACTGAGTTATGATAATGAGTGGGGAATTTCTCTATCAGTACATTGGATGAGCCTATGACTTTTCCTACTGGATCTTCATCCTTGAAAATACCTGGATGCTCCAATCCACTTTATGGGTCATTGTTTTTTTACAATGAAATTACTTAAACAAACATACATTGAGTTCACAAATCTTTCATTATTCTTTCATGCACACACACAACTCAAATAACTCAACCTATTCAACCATCATTTATATATGATTATTACTCTTTTATATTAATGCTCATGATATGATGCCTTACTGGCAATTCCAAACTGGGTTGTTTTAATTATTATTTTCCTTCTTATACATTTATCTGGCAGTTGACACATGGTGCTGCGTTATTTTAGCAGTCTCACAAACTGGGGAATTTTGTTTATTATCTCTTTTTTTTGTTTGTTTAACTTTTACTTTCCATTGGTCGAGATTTTTTTTTATTATCACCCCAGAGTCTGTCCAAATTGCTTTATTGATCATTTTCATTCCAATATGTAAATGTTGTACATTGCTACAGACCTTTTTGTTATTAATTGAGTCTAAATAAATTAACTAACTTAATAAAAAGCACTTTGCTCTTGATATATTTCTTCCAATAATAGAAATAAACTTCAAAATAATGCTTTTGATAAAAATAATTTGATATTAAAAATAAACATGCTCATATGCTTGAAAATGAAAGTTTTTAATATATGTGTGATCTTCAGAATTTATTTGTGGGTATGTCTAATAGGATGATAATGCAGAGATAGTAAACAAAATAAATTCTATGTTGGGACTAACAAAGAGAAATCAAAAGTGAAATATGAGATTGAAAAAATAGACAGAAAACATATAAAATATTATATCATTTATTAAAAAATCTACCTTCCTTTCACTAACCTTTTTGCATTGATTGTAATGTTATTTATATAAATAATGAAATTATTATATAAAACAACACTTTATTGTTCACACTTGCAAATAGCTTGCAGATTTGATTCTTAAACACTTTTCCAGTTTTTAAATACTGGAAGAAGCTCTGAGGAAGATTGAAGAACAGTCGAAATTGTATGCTATTTGGAAGTATGGAAAAAACATGTTCAAAAAAAGTGAT
The DNA here is from genome assembly GCA_028023455.1 of Epiperipatus broadwayi. Taxonomy (NCBI): domain Eukaryota; kingdom Metazoa; phylum Onychophora; class Udeonychophora; order Euonychophora; family Peripatidae; genus Epiperipatus; species Epiperipatus broadwayi. Next base: position 4,752,960 of record JAQFVV010000052.1, read on the forward strand.
TTCATAATTTATATTAGCGTTATTAAAGATGTTGTTTAAAACAAAACAAAATATTTTAAAGCACAAAGACATACAGATAGACAAACATAGTAAAAGAGAGAGAAATTTAGTATATAAAAAAGATCAAAGTATAAACAATGCATTTTTTTAGCATAGAAGAACATAATAATTTCATTAATTTTATGAAAACAAAAACAAAACAAGGATCTAGAAAAATTGAAATAAGAAGAGACTTGAAAATAAGTAGAATGAAGATGTAATGGAAAGTAATTTAAGAATCTTATGAAACAACAATGCAGAAAAGTAGGAACCAACTCGGCTTACATTTTTGTAAAATAAAATTTGTTTTTAGATATTTGGTTGTGACTAGTAGAAACACATAAAATATATACACTAAATGAGACATCACATGACTCATCAAGTTTACATTTAGAATTAGGATCAGTTATCTATTCTACTAATCTTCTTTTTAAAAATCTATAGATCATACCCTCTGTAGCCCCTTTTGACACATTTTTTAATAATTCCCTTGACTTTTTTTTTCATATGTCAAATGGGTTGAACTGGAAGTGAACCCGGGCCAGCTGCTTGGAAGGCAGCTATGCTAACCACTAGGCCACCAACGCTTGACAATAATTCCCTTGACTTTAAGTATGTATCTAATCCAAATTTCCTTTCTCTTTATAATTTTTTCAAAAAGATAATCTTTTTTCATGTATTTTTTTAAACACTTCTATATTTTTAATATTACCTTTTCAACTTTTTTTTTTTTTGTTCAAATTCTCATCTCTAAAGCATTATTTTTTCCTCCTTTTATTTATTTCCATTTCTATTCTATATAGTATATTTACAGTCTAAACAAAACATCTTAAATCTAATTTCGATGTTCCACAGAGAAATTCTTGACCGTATTAAAAGACCTATTTAACAATTGTATTTCTCTAATTTCTTTATTCATTAGTTATCAACTTCCTGAAAATTCAAAAGCTCTATCTTGCCCAATAATTTTCTGTTCATTATTTATTCTCAATTATTTTAATTTTAGTTATTTATTATATAAGATTTGAAATACCAAGCATTCTTATAGCTGGAGCCTAATTGTAAATATAGGGAATTTGAACTCAGACTTTCAAGCCCCTTCACTATCCACACTATCTCATACTATTGATACACATTACCACAAACATGCAGAAAAGATAAATAATCACCAATATAAGTATTTCATGCTAAACCAGCACTCATCAGTTGGTCCAGACTACCATCACCCATACATATATATATATAATCAGTGCTCAGTATATATTAAGATAGCAATTCCTTACACTTTAATGGACAGGCTTTAACCCTATATTTATTTATTATATGAATTATAATAAAATATTCATAATTATAAATACATAAGCCTAGCATTTTTCATTTCATATCTCTTATTTATTATTATTAAATATTTTGACTTTGGCTTTAAAAAACTTTCAGTTAGTCCCAATGGTATTAAATAGAGTGTCAGTCACATGCACCCGCGTAATAAAAGTATGCCACAAAAATTAGATTAATTAGTGAGATGGTTGACAATAGAATTAATAACTGATAATAAAATTAATAACTATTAGAGAATAGAGAGAAAAAAAATTAACCTGGGATATTCAAATTCGGAAGACTCTTGGAATGTTTTAAGCCGAAATTCCACGGCTGTTCTTGTTCAGTAGCGACATCTACAAAAAAAAAATCAATTTGGAAATAAACATATTAAGTACTGTATTGGGAAACTTACCACTGCAGATTAAAATTCACTTTTATGCATGTTTTAAATTTAATAATTAAAAGTATGATTACAACATCAAACTTTATATTTATTTATAAAAAATTGGAGGAATTAATACGAATTTTCAATTTTAGATCTCTAAACTATTTAAAGCTCAGAATTAACCAATGTGTATTATATATATACAAGTATACTTACAGATAAAATAATCTTTTCACAATTCAAAATACGGTATATGAGCACAGACTTTCACACGATCCACCACTCTCCACTCTATCTCATAACACTGATACACTTGAACACATATATATCGAAAAAGATAAATAATTAATATTCGTATTTCATGCTAAACCAGCAATCATCAGTTGGTCCAGAATATCATCTGTACACATATATGCAATAAGTGCTCAAATATATATTAAGATAGCCAATCTTCATACTTTAATGGACAAAAATCTCGGCCCTCAGGATGACCTTTGAGCGTTCCATCATCAAATTTTTAATTGGATGGACGGTTGAAGAGTTGGAATGTGGAATGCATTAAAGCCTGTCCATTTAAGTATGAAGATTGACTACCTTATATATATATATATCTGAGCACTTATTGCATATATGTGTAGAGATGATAATCTGGATATTGGTGATTATTTATCTTTTCGACATATATATGTTTTCAAGTGTATCAGTGTTATGAGATAGAGTGGAGAGTTGTGGGTCGTATAAAAGTTTGTGCTCATATACCCTATATATTACATATATTGATGCAGGCATATAATAAGCCTGTATATCAGTTATTATAATTCAAAATAAAAACTTCTTCAACAGCCTCTCTCATAAAGAAATAATGATGAAAAAGCAATACCTACCAAGTTAATCAAACATCAAAAGATAAGGGTTTGATATCTTCCGTTTTTGTTTTATCCTCCTGGTAAAAATAGCTAGATATCCATTTACTAACCAATATTAGAGTTGTAATTATAAATTTATTAAACGCACATTGATTACGTAGTAATATTTACTGAGGCTATAACCTCGATAATATGCGTATAAAATGCGATAGTAGGGACCTCTACAGGTGTTTTAACCACAAGCTTACGCTATGGAAGAAAAGAGGGGAACCAATATTAAATAAGTAGATGAGAGGGCGGGTGTTTGGCTATCCCAAAAATAATCCAAGCTTATTTAAAAAATGTCAACTTTTTTCTGGACCTAGGCAGGACAGAAATGAAAAAAAAAAGATTCATATGACTTTATTGCTCGGGAGTTCATACTAAGTTCGAATGCCAAAATAACGAGCGCCAGAATCGATTCAGTGCCTTCCCGATCTCAAGTCGGTTGTTCTACCAACTGCGCCAAACTGCGCATGGTAACCATGAGGTTTTATATAGCAGTCTTTCTGTATCCAGAATATTTGATTCCGAGATGTAGTGCAGATATGTGTTTTTAACACACGCACGCATATTCATGCTGAAAATACACTGATTCACTTAAACAAAAAAAATAATATGTAAAAAAATGTGCAAAAAAATAAAAATTACTTTAAATTTTTTTATTTATTTTATATATATATCAAAGTGGAAAGTTGAAGTTGCAGATATAAAGATCAAGGTAACTTGGAAACGGTCCTCTATCTCCCGCTCTTTCTTTCTACATATAAAGTAGCACGTATTTTTAAACAAATCAATGCTATAATATATATAATAATAATAATGGATTAAACTTCTTTCCAGGTTTGATGAAGGTAGCACGTATATGCATTAGTATATATATAATAAGTCAGAATGAAACATATCAGATTAGAATATTGTTATTAATTGAATTCCATGGTAGATTGATTTTTTTCTCATTTAAATTAAGATTTTAAAAAATAATCTTTCCAAAATTGAGATTACGTAAACTAAGAATGCAGCTGTCTTGCATTGGTGGTCGAGAGGTCAGCGCGACTGCCTTGCACTTGCAAGCAGTTGCCCGGGTTGCGGGTTCGCGTCCCGGCCGATGCTACGACACTTAAAAAAAAAAAGAAAGCAGCTAAAGGCTACTCTAATATAAACAAAATAATGATTCAAAGACATTCTAAATAGAATATTTTTTCTGAATAATTTAAGAAGAAAAAAAGATGATAATTATGTTTTATAATTTGTATAAACAATACTATGCTAAGTCTCTTGGGCCATAATATTTTCTCAAACATCTTAAACGCTTCATCTATCCTTAGAGTTGTTCATGCGTAAATAAAGCATTTCCTAGGATTATTGAGTCATTTTTAAAGTACAGCATTGTAATTTGATTTATTGGACTTAATTGTTAGGGATAGTTCAAAACTTTTGATCGCATAAAATCAGATTCAATTTTTTTTTATTACGTGAAAACTTCTTAATTTATTCATGACTTACTAATAAAGTAAAAAGAACGATTTAAAAAAAAAAATAGGCCTAATATATTTTTTACCAACCTCATAAGTTAATATACTGTACAGGCTTACACACACCTGCACATATAATGTAATATATATAAGGGATTCGAACTCAGACTTTCATACACCCCTCAACTCTCCATGCCATCTCATATTGCGGACCCACCTGATCACACACATGTTGAAAAGATAAATAGTCACCAATATATGTATTTCATGCTAAACCAGCAACCTTCAGTTGGTCCAGATTATTATTTCCACACATATATACAATCAGTGCTCAGCTTTATATTAAGTTAGTCAATCTTCATACTTTAATGGACAGGTTTAAAACTACTCTAACCCACAACTCTTCAATCATCCATTTCATTGAAAATCTGATGATGGAACATTCAAAGCCCACGTTAGTGCCAAGGTTATCATCCTATCCATGTTGATGTTAGTCATTCTGACCCCTCATGTACCAGAGAATAATCCATTTACATACTTATGCGATGGATGAGCAGGCATGGAGAGTTGTGTGAAAGTCTGAGTTCACATCCTCATAAGTTGTAAATACCTAAATGAGATGAAGTTAATTATGAATTCAAATGAACATATAATATTCAAACATTGTTATATTTTATATGAAAACTATTTTTATTAATTCTATTTCCATGACATTAACATATATTTAAACTAACATTGATCAGAAAATGTTTACAAATGTAATCACTCATTAGAGTGCCACCTATTGTTAACTTGAGTAATGAGTAACCACTAGATATTTAAATGCATTTAAATTCCACCCTTATACTAGATTCTGACTGTTACCTTAATCACTGAGACATTGAGATTCAAAGCTGGAAGCAAGGTATTCAAGCAACCAAACTAAAGATCCAAAATTCAAATCAGCCTAAAATATAGAATCCAAGATAACCTGCTTTAGAAGTTATATAGTTCTGATTTCAATTCAATATCTATATATTTTAATCCCTCATTTTTTATTAATTGTCTATATCTTATTGCTTCGGCCAAGAATGTTGAGAATCTCTTTCACACAATTTGATAAACAAGAATCTTTAGATCTATACTTTAGGACCATCTATAGTTACCAGATATAACTAAATTTAAATTTTATCATTAGCCCAATTTTTGGCTTTTGCATATATTAAGGCTTTGGATTCAAAGTTGAAAGAAATGCTGACAATTATCCAGTGACCACCTTTAATCCCATTTTATTATTTAAATTACAAATTTGAAAGTTTTGAAGCCAAATCAACTTGTTTAAAAATTTACATAGATCTGAACTTTAAATCCCAAAACCTCATTGATAAAAGCAAAATCCGGAAACTAGTCTGACGATAAAAATTTAAATGCAGTAATTACTCATATTTGCAGAAGGTGGTACTAAAGTATAAAGTTGTTCTTGTTTTATAATTTTTATTAGCTGGAGAATTGGTTGCTATTATTATTAGCATTTCTATCCAGAAAAATAATGTGCACATAGTTAATAATAATAAAAAAAGTACCCAATAATTTATAGATAATGAACTGAAGTTAGATCTATACAACTGTTTCAGCAGATTCACTTGAGTTCAAAATTTTTGGGCTAATTTGAATTTCATGTTCTCAGGTTGAATTGTAAAATGGAGTTAAAAGTAGTTGCTAGATGCTTGACAATATGGCTTCCAACTTTCAAATACAAAGCATTATTGATAAAATAAAAACTAGTAAATTGCAGGAAGATGGAATTTTAATGTAGGCAACTTTCTAGTAATCATTGATTACTTCAGGTAAGATAGATTGCACTAAAATTGAATTGGCAGAAAAGAGAGAGAAGTGGTAAAAATATAGCTCTCTGAAAAAAATAAAAAATTTCAAAATGACTGCACTTTTAACAAATAAATTTTGCATTTGTTAGTTAGAAATGTACATATTTTAAAGCTATTTCTCACTACTAAATTTATCAGCAAATTTTATAATTAATTTCGTCATGTTGCTGTGAAAATATGCATGGCTAAAATATTATTTTATAAAATTCATTTTACACATTACCTTAATTTAACATCAAATTTTATAATTAGTGACAGAAACAAACAAAATACATATTATATATTTACATATATTCATATTATTTTTATTTATTATAAAATTTGAGGTTAAATTAAACAATGTGTAATATGAATTAATATTTTAACCATGTATATTTTCACAGCAACATGGAGAAATTATGTATGCAATAAAATAAGTTCAGACATAACTGAGCCAAATTTTCAACTTATTAATTTTTAATATATGTTTTTGTTCTATTGTGCTTATGTGTGTGTTTTTGTTCTACTGTGCTTACATGTATTGTTTTTTTATTTGCTTTGAAATTCATGATGTACAACTTCAATGCGAATCCTATGTAACTTGAAGAAAAAAAAGTAAATCATCTGGAGTGGCAAATTAATTTTAATTAAAAAAGATCATCAATTAATTATCTATGTAACACAACAACAACAAATAGAAGTAACAAATAATATTATCTGTCAACCTATTGTGCTTAGCAATAACGAATTAAGAATAAAAATATTAGCATTCAATTTTGTTATATTCTTTAATTAAAACATTGTCAAATATAAAATTGTTTTCCAACATATTAAATTCTGGAAAAGACAGCCCACTAAAAAGAAGTATCTTTGTAATATATGCCATCTGTCATTAGCTTTTGCTTTCTCTGCATTTGTGTAAAAAATGGATGGTTGTTGTTCTTATTGCACATTAGTTATCTTATATAAATATTAGTAATACTTTTGTATTTAATTACTATTTGCAAATGAGATAAAATTCTATTTGAAAATAAGTTCATTCACATTGAAACATTTGATACACTTTAATTTATTTTTGTCTGCAACAAATTTAACATTCCCAAATCCACCACTTCCGTTATTTTGTTGTAATATATATATATGCAATTTGTCCACTTTACTTTGAACACTTTTTAGCAAAAAATTTTTTTATTGTATATATATATATAGACACAATATTATGTTTCAACTATCCTACAGCCTTCTTCAGAGCTATGATATAATGACAAATAAAATAACTAACTATATTTATTTATAGTTATTTTATTTGGCATTATAGCATAGCTCTGAAGAAGACTGCAGGATACTAAAAACATAAAATTGTTATATATATATATTACAAATCGATGTCTGTATTTCTTCAAAATAATATACGTAAATTTATAAATAAATATTTGAAAATACAGTATTTAATAGTTTATAAAAAATGTATGTATAACTGTCACTTAGAAGCGCTTTCAACTAACTTGTAGCTTTGTCAACTATGACTTTTTTTTAAAAGTGATAGTTGACAAAGCTACAAGTTAGTTGAAAGTGATTCTAAGTGATTTAAAAGTGATAGTTGACAAAGCTACAAGTTAGTTGAAAGTGCTTCTAAGTGATTTAAAAGTGATAGTTGACAAAGCTACAAGTTAGTTGAAAGTGCTTCTAAGTGACAGTTATACATATATTTTTTATAAACTATTAAATACTGTATTTTCAAATATTTATTTATAAATTTATATATATATATAAAATTTGCTAAAAAGTGTTCAAAATAAGGTGGACAAATTACAAATTTAACAGTCACAAAAAATTTATTAATAGTTATAATGATATACACATTAAATGATATTTTTCATAAACTTAAATGGGATAATAAAGACTAAAATGGCTACCAGCATCTGAACAATGCTATAAGTTTATTAAAATAGATTTTCATCAATTCTAACCTCTACACAATCTAAACTTGAAATGCTGAAAAACAAAATTTGCATCTATAAAATAACATATAAATATATCCTTTCATTGAAAAGTGATTGAAAGAGCATAAACTGATAATTAAAAGAAACAAACCAAGTGCATTTAAAATAGCAGAGTATGTATGTACCAATGAATGAATGTTTAATTAAGAAAAGGCAAAAATATTGGACAGATACAACAAAAAGTCAAAAGATGCTGCTTACACAGCAATGGCAAACAACACCATAAGGGAACCTAATATTTGGAAACCAGTCATCAATTTTGCTCTTAAGAAGAAAGTGGAGAAATCAGCAGGTTCTTTGTACTTTATATGAAATTTCTTTTAACAATTGCATTTGACAGAATAGACTTATTGGTTAGAACATATAACATCATCCCAAATTCATGATTAGGTTCAATTTTTATGTTAGTACTGCAATTGTTCAGGACAGCAACCCATGAAGAAGAAAGAATAATTCCACATGGGACATTGTATTATATACTAACTTGTGTAATATTACAGTTGTATGTATTTAAAAAGTTGAAATGAAGTTTAAATTTTTTAAAAATATTTAACAATTAATATTAGATGATAGAAGCAGTCCAGCATATAATTACAAATAAACAAAATCAATAAACAAAATTGGCATTGCTATAGTATACAGTCTACCCATTTGACAGAGCTATGTAAGACTAACCACAGTGAAAATTGAACTAATAGATAAAAAATAAACAACTATACTTATTATTAAATTTATATCTCTAAGGTTGGTGTAAATGAAATTAAGAAAATAATATATTTTGCAATAGAATACTTTAATTACCAAAATAATATCAATTATTTAACAAAAAGCACATTGATAACAAATAAAATATATGAAGAAATGAAAATTCATAATCAAAAAAGCAAGTCATATATAACATGACATTACCTTTATAAGCTTGTATTTACAAAAATCTAATACAGAGGGCGTACCAATAGCTCAAACAAGCTCTTAATTGATAAGTGTGGTATGAGAAAATATTTAAAATCTCTATCCAGAACCTTCCCCTCTCCAGACCAACTGTTTTTGAGCTTATGGCTCACGTCAGTGGAGAGCTAGAATGTTCAGACACTAGATCTAAAATATCAATTCAAAATGCAGCACTTATTTCATACGTAAATTTAAGTAGAAACTCTGAAAAAAATGTCTGCATTAATTTTTAGTATTTACTGCCACAAATGTATATTAAATAAAATTAAAAAAAATTATGCAATAAAAATGTTTATTAAATAAAGAAAGCAAATAGTTCATACACAAAATGTACAAGAATTGAAGGAATATTATATTTAATACAATACTTGCTATAAATTCAATAATAAATTTGGACATCATACATTCAAACATAAATACAGACATTTACTAAGAAATTGCATTCAGGTCTACATTTATTTGTCAGTGATGTATCTTTTTTGTTAAATGCTATTTCTTTGGTAATTGATTATTTTTATGGCAAAATATATTATTTTCTAGATTTTATTTAGTATATTCTTGTAGCTGTGAATTCATGAGTAAAGGTATAAAAATTTATATTTTATCTGTCAGATTTTTTTTGTTCAATGGAATTACTATGTAGATTACAAAATCTAGTAGATCACACACTATAATAGCACCCAAAAATTTATCTATATAACTTGTTGACTTTAAATTCACAAATTGAAAGTTGCTTTTCTTTTTGAAATAAATTAAACTATTGAAGGAAAACAAGAAACATTTATTAATTAGCAAGAATACAAAAAACATGATCAACACTTATTATTTAAAATGAATTGTATATAACATATATTTTAAATAAATCCAATAATATATATATATATTGAACCATATTCAAATATGCGTATTCGAAACACCGGCCTCTTAGGCAGAGAAGAACATACTCGGAGAGTATGTATGCCCAAACGATAGCTATAAAGTATATAATTAACGTTACATTTCCAGGACATAACTTCTTCTCGACTGTTGAATTCAACACCAAGTTCAAAGCACTTTTTTGTTTGTGTATAAACACGGGCGCCAGCTGCTTATTCTAAAAGAATAGACAACGCACTTTGAATAGTGGCAACTAACCCAACGCCTAAATCCGTGACTAGCTCAGCTGTTTGTAATCACTAATAGATTATACTTTATTAGTGATTAAAAGAATTAATAAAAGAATTTGTTAAAAAGAATTGATAAAAAGAATTGACCGACAAATATAGTTTAATTTTAAAGATAATTTATTAACTAACATTTATTTACTAAATTTAAACATTTTATAATTCTAATAAAACACATGCATATTTTAAATTAATATTTCTAAATAGTTTAAACATTCCTATAGATTTAATAACAAAATATTCTAATTTAACTAATAAATATAGATATAATGACCACGCACATATTATCTCATGCACACACATAATAATATTAAAGTATTACATAGCATTTGAAATTTAATCACACACATCACTAGTTCATTTATGTATGATATCGAGTTCGTATAATTAGACTCTTGGAGGAAATTAATGAAATGCAATGGCTATTACAGTATAAACGAAAATAAGCAAATGTTTTACCTAGGATTTTGAACGTAGATTTAACACTTTGTTTTCTTCCAGTATGAATGGTTCCAGTATGAATGCTTCCAGCCAGCTGGGATGTTTCCTTGCTGAGTTTCCTGATTTTCACGATTATTACTATCGGAGACAATTAGATACTGGCGGAGATTTTCTAAGATGTTAAGCTGACATTATTTCACGGGCAGATCTGCTGTTTTCTCGGACATCTGGGCTGGAGACAAACATGCGTTCCAAAATATTCTCAGCACCGCATTTTGTTTCTTAACTGACTCAATCAATTTCCGAACTGCACTCTCTCAATAACTTTGTGAACTGATTCACTGTCCGATAAAAAAGTCTATTTATACCTGCGCCTTGTTGTCTTTCTAATATCTCCGGCAAAGATCTGTTATCAAATTCCAATGATAATCATTTGATAAACGTGTTTTGGAAGATTGCTTAATTAGTAATAGCCATGCAGAGATGTTGTTTTATATTTTAATTAATAACCATTGCCGTGTTTTTTAATAATAATCTTCTTTAACTTTATAATAACATTTATTCTATTGTTGACAATCGCGCATATATACGGTCATATATTTTAATACAATTTACTATTTAGTTTTAATATTATTTTTTCTTTAATTAAACTTGAATGAAAAGAGATTTGTATATTTATATTTTTACGAATACTAATAAAAACTATTTAATTCCTATCTTTTTCTAAAACAAACTGAATAAACTCTTCAACATTTAATTTTATGTTTTTCTTTTACGAAAGATTACTTTAATAATAATTTTAGATAAAAATTATATGTGCCTATATCAATATAGGTACATTACACCGCCCTTCCTTTTGAGAGTAAAATGCGTCATTTTGACCATTTTATCTCTGACAACATTAAATCTTAATTTATTTATTTTTTTATTTTATTGACATGTTATTTATTTGTTTAATTCGATCACTTTAATCAAACCCTTTATTTTATTCATTTATTTAATCCTATAATTGTTACTCTTAAATCATTCATTTGACCTACTTATTTAACTTGATTTTATTGATTTTTAACTGTTTATTTACAAGCATTTCTTCTTACGTAATATGTGCGTGGGGAAAAAAAATCTTTTATTCAATAATGCCTCCTTGTTACTATTATTATTTCCAAATTTTCTTTAGTATTATTACCGCCTGTCCGGTGGTTGTTTTTCTCTTTTCACTAACCTCAATGACCGGGCATTATATGTTCCTTTTTCCTCTATTCCCTGTGCTATCACAAACGCGTTATTACCGTATTGCCGTTTGATGATATAAGGGCCATCGTATATTGGCTGGAATTTCTTGTATATATGTTTTTCAGGATGACTCACTGGATGAACTCTCACCATGACCTCATCTCCCCTCCTGAAGATAGCCTTAGGTCTTCCCTGCCTCTGCTGCCGTAGCCTGCCCATTTTTCTTAACCGCTTGAGCGCTTGCTTAGCATCTCTTCTCTGGTTGATTGGATTTATCCCCACTGGCAATTTAGTCTCAAACGGATACAGAATATTTCTTCCAAAATGTAGCCGAACAGGTTCGAATCCTGTAGACTCATTTCTTGACCAGTTTATCATGTTGATTATTCGTGATGTTTTTTTCACCCATTTGTGATGATCATCCTGTATATAAACCCGAAATAGACGCCCCAACTCCCTCATAACCCGTTCACATGGATTAGACTGAGGGTTACGAATCGACGTAAGTATATGTCTTATCCCACGTCTATCCGTCCATTTCTTCCATTCGCTAGATATAAAGGGCGTTCCATGATCCGACAGAATTCTGTCTGGAATTCCTACAGTTTTAAAGTATTGTTGCTCCAAAACTCGAATAGTCTGTCTTGCGTTCGCTTGGGCTACTGGATATGCCGCTACCAGCTTCGAAAACACGTCATATGTTACCATGAGATACTTCATTTTATTGAATGGAGGCAGAGGTCCGTAGAAGTCTATCGCTAGTAAGCTGTTCGGGCGTTGGGCATATATAGGTTGCAGCGGCCCGACTCCTGATGTGTTAGCAGGCTTGGTTGCTGAACATATGGTGCATCTACCAATCACGTCTGTAATATTGGCATTCATTCCTGGCCAGTAAAACCAATGACTCAGCCATCCTTCCACTTTATTTGCCCCATAATGTCCGAAAGTGTTATGCGCATATTTAATCATTTGCTCTCTCATGGTGACCAGAAGAATAATACGTGTTTGTTTTTTTTCCATAACACATGCTGTAAGAGTCCTCCCTTTAAACAACAGTGATTTCGGTCCCTCCACAGCGGATTATTGGCTGTTTTCATTACAGGCTGATTGCGTAAATACTCTATTATTTGTTTGCAATTGTTATCTTCCTCTTGCTGCTCCTTTAATCCGTGCAACTCATCTTCTATCCCATTTCTTTTACATATTTTGGTGGCAGCTATATACGCTCTGTTGCAACTCAAGTGTTGTTCTTGAGCTATCAGATATCGGCTTAAGGTGTCTGCCACAATATTCTCTTTACCACGACAGTAAGCCACTTTGTAATTAAATTCTTGCAGGAATAAGCTCCACCTTATTAGCCTGCTATTATTCAAGAAGCTGTGATTAATAAATTCAAGGCTCTTATGGTCAGTGACTACTACCACTTCAGAGCCTACTAAATACTGCCTGAATTTCTTGAATGCCCACACAATAGCCAAGGCTTCCTTCTTGGTTACAGTGTAGTTCACCCCCAGTCCCCTTAGTAAACGGCTAATGAAACAAAGAACTCTGTGCTGTCCCTTGTCCTGTATCTGAAATAGCGCAGCCCCCAATCCAAACCCGCTGCTGTCTGTTTTTACAAAGAATGGTTTGTCGAAATCGGGATATGACAGCATAACTTTATTTAAAAATCCTGCCTTCACACTCTGAAAACTGCGCTCATGCTGCTCATTCCACACCCACGATTTCCCTTTTCTTAATAACTGCAATAACGGCTCCATGTCAAGTGAAAAATTTCTATAAAATCGATTATAGAAATTACAGAGTCCGAGAAAAGATTTAATATGTTTTTTATTCCGGGGTGTGGGGAATTCCTGTATTGCTCGGATTTTTTCAGGATTAGGTAATATCCCTCTTTCTGTAATTATATGACCTAAAAACTTGACCTCATCAGTCATTATCTTACTCTTATTTAAATTAATTTGAATTCCCTTTCTCTCACATTCCCCCAGCAACATTTCTAAATGCGCAAAGTGCTCATCTATACTTTCCAACGCCACCACAATGTCGTCTACATACATTATAACTAAATTCGTAATATCATCTGACAATACTTGATCCAGACATTGTATAAGCCCTGCCCCACTATTTTTTAGCCTGAAGGGAATCCAGTTAAAATTATATGCACGTCCGTTATATTTAAATGCCGTATATTTCCGATCCTCTGGATGAAGTTTGATTTGCCAGTAGCTGGCAGTTAAGTCGAACGTTGAAATTATTTTCTTATTTTGAAATTTCAATAACAATTCTCTCATAGGCGGTGGAGCATTAGTATCAGCTATTGTAATCTTATTTAACTGCCGTGCATCCAAACATAACCGAATTAATCCATCTTTTTTTTTACAGTTACGATAGGGTTATTAAAAGGAGATGAACATTTAGATATAATCCCCCATCTAAGCATTTTGTCTATTTGTTCTTCTACTTCACGTCTATATTGATGAGGTATGGGATATGCACTGGCTTGATATGGTTGGTCTTTCATAAGCCTTATCCTGTGTTCATACCCTTGGATTACCCCCGGAACCTCGGAAAATACGCTTTCATATCTATTGAATAGTTTCTTCAGTTGGTCTCTTTGATTATCATTTATGCATTTTGACTCATCCACCTTTTCCCCTATCTCTATTTCCATTACTGTGCTTTGTGCATCACTCTGTCTATTTATCTCATCCTTCTGGTGTTTTGTAAACGGAATTATTATGTTGTTTATTTCTGCCCGGCTCCGTTTATAATCCAATACACAGCCTGTTTTGTACATAAAATCCGAGCCTAATATAACCTCATGAATCAGTCCCTCCAAAATCAACAGAACATGCATATATTCTCCCTCTGCCATGTGTAATTTCACCCATGCCTGTTTGGATGCCAACTTCGCCTTCTTACCATTAGCCAACAAAACATATACTGTTTTTAAAGGCAATATTTTAATTTCCGGGTCAATGTTATTTATTTTATTAAACATTTCCTGTGACATTACCGATACCTGACTCCCCGAATCAAACAATGCACTAGTTGCAACCCCCTTACCTTTATCTCTATCTTCGGACAGCTCTGAGGTGCCATCACAGGCATGCTTTCTTCTCCACTACATACCAGATTCGCTACTTGCGTACAATCAACTTCTACGTTTCCATCCTCATCTCGACCATCCACCATCCCCCTATTGTTGTCCAATGCCATTAGTATTTCGGCCATCTGCTCTACTGTTTGCTTGCCAATCATCATTTGTTCCACCTTCTCAGGTAAACCACGCCTAACGATACACATAATATGCTGCTCCAATAATTTGTATGCTGTGATTGATCTCAATTTCGCTATTTGTCTACGAAAAAATGTAATAAATAACTCCCCCATCTGCCACCTGTCCTGCTCTACTTGAAACTTAACCTTTTCCTGCAGCTCCTCCCCCCAATAGTTTGCCAACAACGAACACTTGTATTCACCGAATGTTGTCGGTTTTACACGTAATGAATTCCACCAGAGTTGGGCTTCTCCCTGTATGTGACTGCAAGCTAAAGCAATTCTTGCTCCCTCGCTTAAACTATTCAAAGTGCAATAACGTTCCAAGCTCTCTAAGTGATCACTCGGATTCTCACCTCTGTCCCCTGAGAATGCTTTTATTTTTAGCAGCTGATTTACTGCCTCCATTTTATGTATGTGCACCCATGTTTTCCCATTCTCATGTTCTCTTTCTAACACCTCTACTTTTTTATTACTTCCTCCAGCTCTATATCTTTTCCCATTTTGACACTATGTATTTTTTTTTCTTTTTCAAATTAGCGCTTACGTTAAACTAAATTTAAATACAACTTATTTATTTATTTTTCTTACTAATACGGAAACTCACGTTAACTCCAGCCTATTGTCCTTTTCACTACCCGCTCTTAATGCTTTAACTCCGCCCATAACACCCAATTGACTCTGATTTGATAGCATAAATGTCAAAATCTCTTTTCATTTCGAAAAAAAAAAAATTTCGGTCAATTCTTTTTTAAAATTAAAACACTTTTACATACGTAATTTAACTTTTGTATAAAACAAAATTTTCAAACAAGAAACAAAGTATTTCTTTACTATTGTTTCTTAGGTTCAGCCCCAAGTTGGGTCTAGCCATTGAACCGTATTCGAATATGTGTATTCGAAACACCGGCCTCTTAGGCAGAGAAGAACATACTCGGAGAGTATGTATGCCCAAACGATAGCTATAAAGTATATAACTAATGTTACATTTCCAGGACATAACTTCTTCTCGACTGTTGAGTTCAACACCAAGTTCAAAGCACTTTTTTGTTTGTGTATAAATTTGGGCGCCAGCTGCTTATTCTAAAAGAATAGACAACGCACTTTGAATAGTGGCAACTAACCCAACGCCTAAATCCGCGACTAGCTCAGCTGTTTGTAATCACTAATAGATTATACTTTATTAGTGATTAAAAGAATTAATAAAAGAATTTGTTAAAAAGAATTGATAAAAAGAATTGACCGACAAATATAGTTTAATTTTAAAGATAATTTATTAACTAACATTTATTTACTAAATTTAAACATTTTATAATTCTAATAAAACACACGCACATTTTAAATTAACATTTCTAAATAGTTTAAACATTCCTATAGATTTAATAACAAAACATTCTAATTTAACTAATAAATATTGATATAATGACCACGCACATATTATCTCATGCACACACATAATAATATTAAAGTATTACATAGCATTTGAAATTTAATCACACACATCACTAGTTCATTTATGTATGATATCGAGTTCGTATAATTAGACTCTTGGAGGAAATTAATGAAATGCAATGGCTATTACAGTATAAACAAAAATAAGCAAATGTTTTACCTAGCATTTTTTGAATGTAGATTTAACACTTTGTTTTCTTCCAGTATGAATGGTTCCAGTATGAATGCTTCCAGCCGGCTGGGACGTTTCCTTGCTGAGTTTCCTGATTTTCACGATTATTACTATCGGAGACAATTAGATACTGGCGGAGATTTTCTAAGATGTTAAGCTGACATTATTTCACGGGCAGATCTGCTGTTTTCTCGGACATCTGGGCTGGAGACAAACGTGCGTTCCAAAATATTCTCAGCACCGCATTTTGTTTCTTAACTGACTCAATCAATTTCCGAACTGCACTCTCTCAATAACTTTGTGAACTGATTCACTGTCCGATAAAAAGTCTATTTATACCTGCGCCTTGTTGTCTTTCTAATATCTCCGGCAAAGATCTGTTATCAAATTCCAATGATAATCATTTGATAAATGTGTTTTGGAAGATTGCTTAATTAGTAATAGCCATGCAGAGATGTTGTTTTATATTTTAATTGCCGTGTTTTTTAATAATAATCTTCTTTAACTTTATAATAACATTTATTCTATTGTTGACAATCGCACATATATACGGTCATATATTTTAATACAATTTACTATTTAGTTTTAATATTATTTTTTCTTTAATTAAACTTGAATGAAAAGAGATTTGTATATTTATATTTTTACGAATACTAATAAAAACTATTTAATTCCTATCTTTTTCTAAAACAAACTGAATAAACTCTTCAACATTTAATTTTATGTTTTTCTTTTACGAAAGATTACTTTAATAATAATTTTAGATAAAAATTATATGTGCCTATATCAATATAGGTACAATATATATATATATATATATATATATATATATATATATATATATATATATATATATATAGTATTTACAACATCTGAATGTCTTTTCTCATTCATATACTTCCACTCATTTTTTCTTTGCTGGTGTGTAAATTATTATAGGTTCATTAAATTTGAAAGAGCAGAGGTGTATGTTGCAACCAATTTCATGTATGAAGTTTAGATTTGCATTAAAATGTTTTCTCTTCCCATATTACTTTTAAAATTACTCTTGACAAATTAGATATTGTAAAATTATAGACAGAAAAATTTAACAAAATAAGCACACTTTTAACATTCATCATCACCATCAACCATTATCAAACCACTGCAGGATGAAGGTCTCTCCAAATTCACTCAATCTTTTCCTATCTTTATCTTTTTTTCTCCACATCACCCCTGCTGACTTTCTTATTTCATCCATCCATCTCACATGTGGTCTCTTTCTGGGTATTTTACAATCTTTTGGAATCCAGTTAAAAATTTCATTTGTCCATCTATTACCATCTCTTCTAGCAATATGTCCAGCTCAACTCCACTTCAGTCTTTTAATTTTTTCAATGAGGTCAGTAACATCTGTTTGTTCTCTTACCCATACGTTACATTTTTGATCTCTTCTTGTTACTCCTAACATGCATCTCTCCATACTTCTTTGAGTGGTCTGAAGTCTCTGTACTGCTCTTCTATTAAGTGTCCAAGTCTCAGATACATAAGTAAGAACTGGCAAAACACATTTACTAAAAACCTTCCTTTTCAAATACATAGGCATATTTCCTTTTAGTAATAAGTTATTTCTACCAAAAGCACTCCAACCAAGTTTAATTCTATTATTAAGTTCATCCATTATGTTTCCATCAGTATTAATAATCTGACCAAGGTATTTGTAACTGTTAACTTCTTCTAACTCATCATAATCAATCTTTATTTTCATATTTTGAGAAAATCTATTAAACATTACTTTAGTCTTTTTAACATTTATCTTTAGTCCTACTTTCATCTGATAACTCCTGCAACATTTCCTGTAGCTCTAAAGCATTATTTGCAAAAACAACTACATCATCTGCAAAATGTAAATGACTTAAATAATCTCCATTTACTTTCACTCCTTTAGCTTCCCATTTTAATCCACAAAATACTTCTTGCAGCACTGCTGTAAAAAGTTTTGGAGATATGGAGTCACCCTGTCTTACACCCTTTTCAATGTTGATTTTCCTACTATCATTATATAATCTAATTGTTGCTGTTGCATTTTTATAAATATTCTTTAAAATATGATAATATCCTGGATCTACACCTTGGTGATCCAATGCTTTAATCACTGAAGACATGTTTATAGAATCAAATTCCTTTTCATAATCTACAAATCCTAAGCATCATAGCGACTCATATTCATTTGTCCTTTCTATAACTTCTCTCAATACATGGATATGATCCACAGTACTAAAACCACTTTTAAATCCAGCTTGTTCTTTTGGTTGGTGGAATCCAATGTTCTCTGTAGACGATTTGTAACAATTTTGTATAAAACTAATAAAAGGCTGATAGGTCTGTAATTTCTAATATCTTCTTCATCACCTTTTTTAAATATTAATACTGCATTATATGTATTTAATATTTTATAGTATAACAACAATCTGCAGTTAATAACAAATTCATCAAAAATAAATAAATCTTTTATGAAAATTATTTTGCCAACTTCTTTAGTTATATAAATTAAATATGTTTTAAAATCAATTTGACAAACAAAAAGACAAACATACATACAATTGTAAATTTGAAAAAACGTGAAAAATTATTAGCCACAACGTTTTTTTTTTTTTTTGAATAGCTATAAGTATATTTTTTTATAAAATACTAATTACTAAGTTATTTAAGTAATAAATATAGCTTTACTTCTCACTACATGTAAAATATATAATTGTTAATTAGAGAAGATATTAATTAGTATTAAAGTTTATCGGCTTAACGTTTTCGAGGATCCATGCCTCATATTCATAGCCTTCATAAAATGTATTTACACATTTAACAGAGCTCAGAAAAACAGCAACATGTCCTCTGTGTTCTTGGAGCATGCTAAACAATCCGGACACAACTTCACACCCGCCAATCCCACAATATTGTGCTCAGAATCAAATGATCACAAAAGAAAAATAAAGGAGGCATTTTACATCAATGGAAACATCCATGCCATTAATAGAAAGGATACTTGCTTCGAGATCTCGAAGAAATGGGCTACGTAATACTAGCTTATTTGAATATTTGTATTTACATATTTTATTATACATTTTATGAAGGCTATGAATATGAGGCATGGATTCTCGAAAACGTTAAGCCGATAAACTTTAATACTAATTAATATCTTCTCTAATTAACAATTATAAGTTATTTAAGATTATATTAACCATGTTTAGATAACTTTCTTCCACAAAATTTTATTAGATGATCAAGTATATGGTAATGATGTAAAAAAACCATATAATTCACTAGTATTCTCTTATTGGAAGGGACATTGGAATAGTTTTCTAGCCAATCATGTTCCCCAGAATTTTGTAGCATTTCTCTTGAAAGTGAAATAGCAAGAGAAAAATTAGTTTTCTTTTTTTTTTCTTTAAAACTTAGCATTACAAGCCTAAGTTGAATTAAACCAGCAGCAAACTCTTCATACAGTAGTGCTACCTAGTGCAAGCCAGAGTAATCAATGGGTGCAAGAAAGTTTGTGCACAACATCCTTATCTAGTGCCTAGCCTACTCATCCAATATCCCCAGACTGTTTTTCAGCTTGTATCTTCCATCATTGAGGAGACTATGATCTCTGCTTCTCTTAGATCCTAGGATCTAATGCAAATCTTCAGAAGCCACATTTTACCTATTTAGTTAACTATAATGCTATAAGCCAAAAAACATAATAATGTTTTCAATTCAAACTCATTCACTTATATAGTCATAGAGATCTGAACACAGTTCAATATCTATATATTTTGATGTCTTTGGTTTTTTAAAAACCATAGTAACCATTATCCTATGTGTGAGCATAGGAAATGATAATCATATAATGCTTATGTTGAATTATTATTATTTTTAAGTCCATTTCATTCATAAAGTCAGAAAAACAAAATACAAAGATAACATTTTTCAAATACATTTCTTTGCCTGTTATAAATAGTTGTATTGAATTGTTCAAATACAATCACTTACAAAAGAAATATAATTTTGTTTTCCATATTAAATTTATTATTACATTAGGTATTTTTTTCAATTATTATTAAAATGTAATATTTTTAATACTATAAGCAGGTTTAAAATATAATATGCTGTCAAGTGTTGGTGGCCTAGCAGTTAGCATAGCTGCCTTGCAAGCAGTCGGCCCAGGTTTGCTTCCCAATCAACACTTTGATATGTAATATATATATATAATATAATCTGCAATCACACATACATGTCTTTATATCCTATTTTATCAAGGATTCTTTTAAGTAATTGAACTGATTATTTGTTTTGGTTGAAATATATTGTATGGTTATTAAAGCATTGGATCATCAAAATATAGATTCAGAATACTGACATATTCAGAAAAATATTTATCAAAGGCAACATTAAAAAAAATTAACATTCAAAAGGGTGTATGCCATTGTGGGCCATATATCCAAAAAAAATTATAACAGTTTTATGAGAAATATTTTAAGAATTAAAATAGAAAGCTAAGGAGATAAAAGTAGATGAAGATTATTCAGTCATCCAAATTTAGCAGATGATTTATTTTGTGCAAATAAATGTTTGAAGTTTCAGAAAATAATGCACAAGTTATCTGATGAAAGTAAAAGACTAGGATTAAAGATAAATACTACAAAAATTGAAGTAATATTGAGTAAGATTTCCTCAGAAGAAAATAAAGATTGATAATCATGAATTATTAATATCATGGCAAACAAAACAGATGAAATTAATTACAGATTTAAACTTGACTGGGTTGCTTTTGATAAAAATAATTTAAAAAGAAATATATCAATATACTTTTAAAAGAAGGTTTTTGAAAGATGTATTTCACCAGTTCTTATTTATAAATCTGAGATTCAGAAACTTACTAGAATTCAATTCACGGACTTCAGACTACTCAATAAATATGCAGAGATGCATATTAGGAGATACAAAAAGAAATTGAAAACAAAATACATGGGTGAGGGAACAGTCAGGTACCATGGATACCATTGGAAGAATTAATAAACTAAAATAGTTCTGGATTGGACATATTGCTAGAACTTATTATAATAATGGACATTCTAAGTTTTAAACTGGATCCCAAGAAATTATAAAAGACCTAGAAAGAGACAACATGTGAGATGAATGAATAAGGTAAGGTAGATTGTTAGTATTATGAGGACAAGACCAATAGCAATCAAATAAACTGGATTCAACTTGGAAAGACCTCCATTCAGTAGTTGATTAATATTAGTTGAAAATGATGATGATATTTAAATGATAGTTTAGTATGTCTAAAAATTAGGATATTTACAAACATGAATTAATTTGTCATATTTGTTTATTTCAATGTCAACTCCTTTTACTTTACTCAATGTCAACCCCTTTTATTTTACTGTCACAATATATAGAAATCAAGACATATGTCACATGACCTAATTTAACAATCTTGTATTGCAAATGTTATATAATGAGCTTGCAAATAGCTCTTGGCAAGCTTTTCAGAATAACCTCAACCTCAGACCGGTTTCTGCTACTGGCTTCTTCAGTGAGATGATAGGATATTCAAGCATTAGATTTAAAATACCAGGCCAACCCCAGCACTTTATATAATGGATAACTATTAAGTAGAAAATTTGAAATTTTCAGATATCCATACATCTTCCAATCCTGCTACCTAACTTAAATAGCCATATGGAACTGAACCAAGTTCAGATACACCATATATTAATATTTTTAGCAATATAAAATCTCCAAAGCCTTAATAGCAAAAAATAAAATTACAAAGAAATCAAGTCATATGTCATATGACCTAATTTAACAAGCTTATACACATATGACTACAGATGTTATGATCAGAGTATTAATATTGAGAAATGCATAATGAATGGAATTAATTATAGAATTAAACTTGGATAGAGTACTTTTGGTAGAAATAATTTAACATTCAAGAAAACATGCTTATGTATTCGAAAGAAAAAGAGATCTTTTTTACCAGTTCTTATATGTATATATGAAGTTGAATACTTAATAGAAGATAATAAGTATGGAAAGATGTATGCTAGAGATAACAAAAAAAAGAGATTGAAAGATACACACATCACTAAAAAAATAAAAAGGCTAAAATTGAGCTGGGCTGGAAATATTGCTAGAAAATATGATAACTGATAGACAGTCGAAGTCTTAAACTGAATAAATAATTAAAGTTTTAAATTGTATCCCAATAGATTGAGAAAAAAAATTTAAAAAAAGTTTATTTATAAGAAGAATGGATCAACAAAAAAAATGTGATGTGTAGAAACGGGGATACAGATTGAAGATACAGGATTAAACTTACAAAGAATTGATAATGGTTGAAAATAACAATGATATATATATACATATAATTAAACTGAAAAGCTAAGGGAGTAAATAGAGATAATTCAACATTTGTATTTTGCAGATGATGCAGTTGTTTTTGCAAATAATGCTTTAGAGCTTCAGGAAATGTTAAAAGAGTTACCAGATAAAAGAAAGTAGGATTAAAAGTAAATGTTAAAAAAATTAAAGTAATGTTCAAAGGATTTTTTCAAAAGAAGAAAATAATTGACATTGATGAGTTAGAATAAATTAACAACTATAAATAACTTGGTCATACTATTACTACAGATAGAAACACAATAGATGAAATTAATCATAGAATTTTTTTTTCCATATGTCATAGCATCGGCCGGGAGGCAAACCCGCAACAACCGTCTGCTACCAACTGCTTGCTTGCAAGGTGACTGTGCTGATCTTTCAGCTAACAACGTTTGACTTAATATTAAAAGTAAATATGCTTATGTGTTTGAAAGGGAAGGTTTTTTAATAAATGTGTTTGACCAGTTTTTACCCATGGATCTGAGATTTGAACACTTAACAGAAGAGCCATAAAGATACTTCAGATCACTCAATGAAGTATGAATAGATATATGTTAGGAGTAACAAGAAGAGATTGAAAATGAAATAAATGGGTGAGAGAACAAACAGGTGTTACTAACACCATTAAAAGAATTAAGAGATGGAAATGGAGTTGAGCTGGACACATTGCTAGATGAGATGTTGGACAGTTAAAATCTCACACCGATTTGAAGAGATTGTAAAAGACCTAGAATGAGACCACATGTGAAATGGATGGATGAAGTAAGAAAGTGTGTGATATGGAGGAGAGAGGCTTGGAGAGATCTTCATTCTGCAGTGGATTGATAATGGTTGGAAATGATTACACTTTTATAAATTTACAAAAATTACATATTCAAATGCATTCATTGATAATAACCATTTTTAAATAAATGCACCAGTGATTTCCAACAATCCTTTGTCAGATCAGAAGTTATTATATCTTTTTATTATATGCATGAAAGAAATTTTTTTGTATTCAACATTCCAATCCTTTTTGTTCATGCATATATCCCACTTTAATAAAGATTCAAATTTATATCTAAAGTTCAAACATGTTTTATCAAATATATCTTAAAAGTTCCTACCTATATATATATATATATATATATATATATATATATATATATATATATATATATATATATATATGCAAATGGTAAATAATTACAATATTGAATATTTGTAAAAGTATTACCATGGTTGCCAAATAGTATTAATAAATAATTGAAGAATCTTTAGCTGCTATAAGAAAATATTCGAATACTATAAGGAGCGACCAATTTCTTAATGTAAAATTATTAACGTGGTAGCTAAAGGCATTTCAATTATTTATTAATAGTACATGGAAATTGTCTTATGACCTCTACTTATACATTTATATGTATTCAAATTGCTATAAAAATAGTAATAATCAACATAAATTATATGAAGCTTAGAGTTAAATGCATTAATATAGAGATATAAAAAAAAATTGAAAAGATTACATAATGCCTGCTGAAATCTATATAAAATATAAATATAGGGGATTTGAACTCAGATTTTCAAGCATCCTTCAACTATCCATACGGTCTCATACCACTGATACACATAATAATATAAGATCATTTCTACATGTATGTGGTCATGTGTATCAGTGGTATGAGATAGTATGGATAGTTTAAGGATGCTTAAAGTCTGAGTTCAAATCCCCTATATTTACAATTAAGCTCCAGGTATGTGAAGAGTACCTGTATTTCAATTATCTACATAAAATATTTGAAATGTCCCATAGCTATATTGTTTCACTCACACTCCTCCTTTCACGTGCCTCATTTAAATTAGCTTGAATTTTAATATATATATAACATCTTTGCAGTATACACTGAAGAGATTTTACTTTTCAGTGGGTTGCAAAAATTCAGACTATTCTTTATTTAAAGAGGGAGGGGGTAGCTGAAGCAGTATAGCTATGGGCCTTTCAAATATTAGTACAGGTATATAATTTTTTACTCCAGTAAAAATCATCAGCTATCCTGTCTCTAGTCATACACACCATATGCTAAATAAATAAAAAAATTCTTACCAAACTTTTAACATGAAATTACTTTTCCATAACAAAAATTATCGAAAAGTTTGAACCAGATAAATTTTATAGTTTTTTGTAGCTTTCTTATTCTTAAAAGATAATTTTATTTCCGTCTTATAATTCTTTACTAAATCAATTCAAATCACAATTGAAATTTTTGAAAAGGTCTTGTAATCTATATTATATTTTACAAAATTTTCATTAATCTCTAGATATGCACTCTAAAATAAATATGAAGATATTTTTTTTTTTTTTCCATGTGTCATAGCATCGGCCGGGACGCGAACCCACAACCGTCTGCAACCAACTACTTGCTTGCATGGCGACTGCGATACCTCTCGGCTAACAATGCAAGACAAATATGAAGATATTTAAACCACAAAACTTTTAAAAAGTAGTGCAATTGAATTTTTTCATGATCATCATTTCTTGGGTTTGTGGAGGGGTTGCATTAGATCCTAAGATCTAGGTGCAGTCCTGTCAGATCCAAGGCTCCTCACTGCCAAAAGCCACAAGCCAGAAAATAGTTTGGGGATACTGGATGAGTAGGCACTAGATAAGCATTTTATGAGTGCTCTCAGATCCAAGGTTCTTTACTGATGAAGTCCACAAGCAAGAAACTAGTCTGGGGATATTGGATTAGGCACTAGATAAGGATTTTATGCACAAGACTTCTGGCATCCACTGATTATTCTGGCTTGCACTGAGTGGCACTACTGTATGGAGAGTTTTGCCTGTTTTAATTTAACTTTTATATTGCTGCATGCTAATTTGCAAAATATAGACCATGAAGATAATTTGAAATGGATTGGACCATGCATTAATTCAAAATATTATTTAATTATTAAAAGAAGTGTTAATGGCTTTATTGTTTGGGAGTTCATAAGAAGTTTGAGTTCCAAAAGTGTGAGAGCCAGAATCGATCCTGGGAGCTCTGATCCCCAGTCAAATCTATATCATTGCATCAAACAGATACTAATGTTATTTGCATACTGTGGACACCAAATATGCTCAATTTAAATTTATCATAATGCTTTTACATAGATGGATTTAAGCTAAATATAATTTTAAACTAAATTTAAAACATTTTTTCTTCCCTTAAATATTAAATATTTTGAAGCTTTTTAAAAAAACCTGCACAGTAATCCTTGGAAAACAAGAGTGCAGAAAATAAAATTTAAAACAGTAATGTGATGTGATGTATTGTGGCTTCTCCTTAAACGAAGTCAAGAATATCTCAGCAATTATGCTCAGATAAACCTGTTAGCCACTTTACCTTCCATTCCCACTCTAAATTTTCCCATATTCTGCTCCATCCCATTTCCACAACATAATCTTTGTCAACTCTATAACCTTTATATCTAAATCCCCTTTATATTTTCCCAAACCCAGCATACAAACCAATAATTCACTTTCTGTATAATCACTTTTTTCATATTTATTCATACACTAGAACCCCCCCCCCCCAGTTGAAGCCTTGGTAATCAATGAATGTAATATGGTTTGTGCATCCATTGATTACCAGGGCTTGAACTAGGTGGCATTACTGTGAGGAGAGTTTTCTATTTTTTATAACACCTTGCATAAGCATAGGAAATGATGATCATGTGATATTTTACTGGTAAAATAAAATTTAATGAGTTTTCGAGATTTGATGCTAACATTTATCAGCAAATTTTTTAATTAAACAAAAAACTTTTAGTGAATTTTAGAAGTTTGATGCTAATATCATTGATGACAATTTTTTTTATCAATTTCACACTAATTTTAAATTAAATTTAAAACACACACCCCCTTATGTGTATATTAAATTTTTTGACACTGAATGAAGACTGCAACAATTAGAAAATCCCACCCATAGGTTCTTAGTACTAATTATTGTTTTCACACTGATAAAGATAATGAAACAAAACTATAAACATTTATTAAAATATTTTAGCAAAATAAATCAAATCAATAAAATAATTCTACTATTGATAACAGCAGAAACAAACATTGGAAATCAGCTAGAAATCATTTTTATATATTGCCCACTGGTAAAAAATAAATAAGTTATATATAATGTCTTAAATAAGCTTTTATGATTTTTTTAAGTGTCATAGCATCCGCCGTGACGTGAACCCGCAACCCGGGCAACCGCCTGCTAGTGCAAGGCAGTCGCGCTGACCTCTCAATCACCAATTTAAGACACAGAAGCTTTTATGATTTCTTACAGAATTGGGCAAAAATCTCTAGTTTAGTAAATGCTTAATGATAATCATTATTGTATTTATCTAAAGTGGATGGTTCAAAATTATGGGAAGGGTAAATTTGAAATGCATAAATTAAAATGTAACAAGTATTATATTTCGTATTGTTATTTTATTTACATGTCTATTGGTATTAAAAATCTTGAAGAAAATGTAGACTTGATGAGATAAATTTATAATGTTATAGCATCTATTATAGATTGAATTCCAAAAAATCCCATTACTTTTATATTCACAGCTGTGTGTAATTTAGTACATTGGTGGAAGAGTAGACTCAATGTAACAGAAAATCAACAGATCCAGGATCTATTGTTTGTTGAGTAATGTTTTAAAAAAAGGTAAACTCAGTTCAGATCATCTGTACAGGAGCATTAAGCTTAACTTCTCATTGGGGAACTTGAATAGTTCTTATCTTCATGAGTAATCAGCCATAGATTGACATAATAAATATCTATTTGTTGATTGGATACAACTTCTAAATTTATTAGATCAATAATCAACTAAACCATATACCAAAACTTAGGGGTGGATTACTACAAAATATTGTCTATAAGGGAAGCCATACAAACTAAACAGTTTCCTATTATTAGACTTTCCATCTTTATTGTACATGCTATATGGAATGTCAGATGTAAGCTATTGTTCACAGTGCCTGTCCCTGAACCAGTCAGTCTTTTCATGAACATTATTAGGAAAGTTAAAAACAGAGACTTTATCATTGCATCAAAATTCATGTATAATGAAACGTGGAAGTTATTTAATATACCAGATCCACCTAATCATTAGTTGCTAAGCAACAGATGAATAATAGATTCATTTTGCAGCAATGCTGATAGGTGAATAGAAAAGCTACATCAGTTTACTATTATTTATCAGAAGATAATCAATATACAAATGGCCCCAGACTGTTGATGATGTGTAAAACATAATTTTTTCTGTCTTTTATAAGTATGTAAACATTATTTTTCATAAATAAAAGCTTTTGAGATTAAACCAGGATAGGGACAGGTTCTCTCCTTTAACAATCTTAAAAAAAAAAAAAAAACAATCTTGCTTTAATAATTAACTGCAAGTTAATAAAAGTAAATATGAAAAATTAACATAGCCTAATTTATATGTAATTAAGACCACTCAAAGGAGTATGGAGAGATGTATGTTGGGAGTAACAAGAAGAGATCGAAAACACAATGTATGGGTAAGACAACAAACAGGTGTTACTGACCTTATTGAAAAAATTAAAAGATTGAAATGGAGTTGGGCTGGACATATTGCTAGAAGAAATGATAATAGATGGACAATTGAAATTTTAAACTGGATTCCAAGAGATTGTAAAAGACCCAGAAAGAGACCACATGTGAGATGGATGGATGAAATAAGAAAATGTGCAGGGGTGTTTTGGAAAAGAGAAGCTAAAGATCGGAGAAGATGGATTAAACTTGGAGAGACCTTCATCCTGCAGTGGATTGATAATGGTTGATGATGATGATGAAGAGGAAAAAACAATCTCACTTCAAGCCACAAACAAATAGCACTTTAAATGTTGGGCAAATGATCAAGAATAGAAAGAAACAATCTATTCTTGCAGCTTTTGGTGTATTGCCAATGTTGACAAAGGAAAACTTATACACATCAAAAGCTACAAGAAGAATAGGCGGATCCATTCTATTCTTGATCTTTTTTCCAACATTTAAAGTGCGATTTGTTCGTGGCCTGAAGTGAGATTGGTCCCCCCCCCCTAATTATAAGTACATTAGGCTATGTTTATTTCGTATTTACATTTATTACATTATATTTACTTATTAAAACAACATAATTAAAAGAGAGATTCTGTCTTGTCATATTTTTACTCTATATAATACATTATATAGGCTATTCAGGAGCGTAATTGTATACATAATTTAATCTTAGAAAATGCTACTTGTAAATAGCTTTATTTCACGTTGACACTATCTTGATTAATTACTACATATTTTTAATTTCTAAAATTTATCTGACATTATTTACATAATTGATCGATAATTTCCCTCTGTGTGTGTGTGTTGTTTTTTTTTTTAATTTATGTCGCAAGATAAAGTTATACATATATTGTAATACAATTCTTTTACTTATACTAATTTTTTTGATTGGCACAGTCACATGTTACTAGAAAGATAACTGAAACTTCACTTACCGTGGAATGTGTGTGTGTTTACTTTGTGTAATTATTTACTTAGAACACTTGAGACTAATAGTCAAGTCTTTCTAAATTCTTTTTAGAATAAGCAAAGCAATCGGTTCTGTAAATAAAGTTTATCACTCAATAATTTATATAGAATTATAAAAATAACTAATTTAATTATATGTTAAGAGATATGTTAACACGAAATGTCTCTCTTAGTTTTTAATTTATCTTTAATGATTTATGCGGTCAATCAAAAGTAAAACAAAAATTAGCATTTTTAATTGATTAAAATTTTATTTTACTAAAATAATAAATATATTTATATTTTTTTTTTTTTTAAATTTGATTTTAAAAAAATGTCTTTTTTAAAAAAGGGTTAATAGAATAATTGTTGCTTCGGAGGTCATGTGACATTCATGCCATAGAAGGAAGTAACTAATCATTCTTAAACCAAAAACTTTCCACCATCGAATTCATCACTTTACCATATAAATACACTTTACCATATAAATACAAATATAGATGCTATGAGGGTCATGTGATATTTAAGTATCAAATCTATGGGCTGACCATAACATTTCTATTCAATGTTATAAACTGTTTTTATTTTCCTTGGCTGAAGTCGAATTATGAAGTCTATCATCATAGTTCTAAACTATAAGGATAAGTTAAACCAGCTAACCAAATTCAACATTAAGAGAGTTTACAGTTTCTCCACTTGTCTTACCCTCTTATTTAATTATAATCGGATAATTAAATCCATTTACAAACTAAAAATTGGAGTCCAAAAATGTCTATTTTTTAAAAACCAAAAACCAAATAAAGCTGCCTAGGAATATCAAAAAAAATCTAAATTTTATCTAGATTCAAACCACAGGTTTCGGTTATGAAAGTATACACTTTAGTATATTGTTTTAACGTTATTATCAAATAACTCTTGAAGCGGAAAATGCAAACTATATTATATTGTAACATTTTATAACTTTTTTTTTTACATATGGGAAAAAAATATTGTAAAGAAACGAAGTTATCTCAATATATCTACAAAAAACAAATAAATTACTATGCACTGCATTAAGATTGAAATTAATTTAAACTAAATTCAAAAATTTGAGGAAAAACTAAAACCAAAAAAAAGGTGTATTAGAAAAAAAAATCGACATTTTAAACTAACAATTGTCAATAATGAATTAACCTTCGGGAAAGGCAGAGAATCAAGTTTATTTGTCACTGTGTATTACTTGAATCCATATATTTTTGGCAAATAGAAGCATATGTCAAGCGTTGGTGATCGAGTAGTCAGCACAGCCGCCTTACAAGCAGTTGTCCCGGGTTCGCTTCCCGGCCGATGCTTTGACACGTGAAAAAAAAAATAGAAGCACATATTAGATACTGAGCGTGTTAAATAAATAATGGACATGCATTAAAAATTTGAATATTTAATAATATAATTCTTTAAAATCCATAAATTAGGAAAATTGAATACTGCCTACTGCTATACTAGTAATTATATCTAAAGCAGAATTTCGTATAACATTACAATACGAACCAAAAAAAAAAAAATTTTTTTTTACTAAAATTCTTCCACAACCATCGTTTCATTTATTAACAAATAGACCTTTTCACATGAAATTCAATAATATACACATAACATACATATACAAAATAAAATAGCCTTCCTATCATTATATAAAAACCAACTTCCATTAACATCAAGGTACATGTAACATATATATACAAAACAAAATAGCTTTCCCATCATGCACTTCAAAAAACAACTTTCTTTAACATAAAGGTACATACAATATACAAAACAAAATAACCTTTCCATCATTTATTTCAAAACCCAACTTCCTTTAACCTCAAGATACATAAACATGTATACAAAATAAAATAACCTTCCCATCATTCACTTCAAAAACAACTTCCTTTGAGATGTTTTTGAAAACGAATGATGGGAAGACTATTTTGTTTTGTATATATATATAGATTTCGCAGGTGGTGTAGTTGCTTTTGCAAATAATGTTTTAGAGCTGCAGGAAATGTTGCAGGAGTTATCAGATGAAAGTAGGACTAAAGATAAATGTTAAAAAGACTAAAATAATGTTTAATCGATTTGCTCAAAATATGAAAATAAAGATTAATTATGATGAATTAGAAGAAGTTAACAGTTACAAATATCTTGGTCAGATTATTAATACATATGGAAACATAATGGATAAAATTAATCATAGAATTAAACTTGGTTGGAGTGCTTTTGGTAGAAATAACTTGATACTAAAAGGAAATATGCCTATATGTTTGAAAAGGAAGGTTTTTAACAAATGTGATTTACCAGTTTTTACTTATGAATCTGAGACTTGGACACTTAATAGAAGAGCAATACAGAAACTTCAGACCACTCAAAGAAGTATGGAGAGATGTATGTTTGGAGTAACAAGAAGAGATTGAAAACGCAATGTATGGGTAAGAGAACAAACAGGTGTTACTGACCTCATTGAAAAAATTAAAAGATTGAAATGGAGTTGGGCTGGACATATTGCTAGAAGGGATAATAGATGGACAATTGAAATTTTAAACTGGATTCCAAGAGATTATAAAAGACCCAGAAAGAGACCACATGTGAGATGGGTGGATGGATGAAATAAGAAAGTGTGCAGGGATGATGTGGAGAAGAGAAACTAAAGATTGAAGAAGATGGATTAAACTTGGAGAGACCTTCATCTTGCAGTGGATTGATAATGGTTGATGATGATGATGATATATGTTGTATGTATCTTGTAATGTCTTTGTTAAAAGATGAAACCATGGATGTGAAAGAATTTTAGTAAAAAAAAAATTTGGGGGTTAATATTGTAATGCTATATGATTTTCTATTTTCTAAATTAGAAAGGCTGAAAAAACGAATAAATGCAATACAAGATTAATATTATTGACAATCTTAAAAAATAAAAAGCTTAATGGAAATAAATTAAGCATAAAAAGAAAGAGATGACAATATTAGACTAAAGCAGTATTTAATTGCATGAGATAAAAATCATCTTTGGAAAAATACAGATATTGAGCTGATGGGAGGAAACAAAGCACAATATGAAAAAAAAAAATTCTTGTAATACATCTTCACAAAGAAGTAATGAATGAAGTATCTTTGCTGTGTGCTGTTCTTGATTAAAGATGATGAAAATAATGTCTAAAAGTGATCAAAATATGAAAATATTCTTTATGGTCATAAGGCATCCTTTATGTGGGCTTACTTGCCAATTGTACTTATTACAACCAAAATGAATCTGTTGGGATGTGATCATTAGTTATGTATGTTGTCTATATGTGGATCGTGGAAACACTTCTGTATTGGAGTTTAATATCCCCTACTTTATCATCATTTATGCAACTTTTAGAAATTCCACTGGATTATTTTATTTGATGAAGTTGATTTAAAAGCATCTTCCACATGATAGTTGCATGCCTTTTATGCTTGTTTCTGAAACAATCATTCTTTGTTTTTCTAGATGTTTGATCTCAATTAAGAAATTTTCTGCTTTTACTAGTATTCCAATAGCTAATAATTTAAGAACATTACCATTTCTATTTCAAGTTAAATATACGAATCCAAATTAAATTCCAATAAATATATATTTTAGCTTCACATGATCACCCTTATACTTGCTCATAACTGTTATTAAAACAGGCAAAACTCTCCATATGTATTGCCACTCAGTGCAAGCCAGTGTAATTAATGGATACCAGAAGGCTTCTGCATAAAATACCCATCTAGTGCCTACTCATCCAATAACCCCAGACTAGTTTTTGGCTTGTGGCCTTCATCAGTGAGTAGGCACTAGATGGAGATTTTATGCACAAGCCTTCTGGCATTCATTAATTACTCTGGCTTGCACTGGGTGTCAATATGTATGGAGAGATGAGTAGGCACTAGATGGGGATTTTATGCACAAGCCTTCTGGCATCCATTAATTACTCTGGCTTGCATTGAGTGGCGATACGTATGGAGAGTTTTGCCTGTTTTAATAATGTTTATATTTTAGTTTTTAGTGCATTAACTTCTCAAACTAAATAAAATCATTTTTTTGATAAAATATATATAATATTAAATACATGTTTCTACTATTAATGTTATTTTTTAAAAAAAAGACATCCAATTAAAAATTTTAATAATTAATTTTTATTTTTTAAAAACATTATGTCTATTGAAATAATCTGGGAATGACATTTATTGGTTATAATTTCAAACACTTCCCTGATGTAAATTATAAACGGGTATGGCGTGGGGGGTGGAATCCGGTTACAAATTCCTATAATTTTCAATTATAACTAGTTAAAACCCTTCAGAATTTATCATTAATCAGTATTCGATGGACAAATGAAATCTTAAACCGGATCTCAAGTGATTGTAAAAGATCTAGAAAAAGACCACGTGTGAGATGGATGGATAAAATAAGGAAGTATTAAAAAAATGATAGGGATCGGAGAATCTAGATTAATCTTTGCAGAGACTTTCAACCTGATGATGATCATTGGATAGCTAGCTAGATTGGCTACTAGCCAATTACATAAAAATCAATTTTGACCTAAATTTTTTCTTATGAATTACTTGACGCAAATTTACACTCAGGTTATTTATTTTTGCGCCACAAGGCTCACGTATATTCCCAAATTGCTTAATAAAAGAGTGGGAAAAGTTTAATTCAGTTTTGAAGTAAACATTTAAATATGTATTGAATTAATGAAGATTATTTCAAAACTTTTTCTAATTCTGCTCTGTCATTTAAGAAGTAGGAAAGGATGTTAAGTGGTAGAACAATATTTTTCTTTGTGTTTATTCAGATCGAAGTTATGACAGTTGCTTAGTTTACAACGAAAAGGAAAACAGCAAGATGTAGGAATCAGCTGATTTTATTTTCTTAACCCTAGGGGGGAGATTTATTTTAATAATTTTAAATAAAAGGTCAACTTTTTTTTTTAATTACTTTATGGCAATTTCTCATATTAATTGTCTCAAACAGCTATTTTACGCTTAATTTAAGATTGATTAAATGTTTTTTTAAGCTTTGTTTAATGAGCATGTTTGTTATCAGGGATAGATATTATTTTTCTGACAAAATAAAATAAATGATCAAATTTTAAGCTTAGGCATTATCCTTTTTTTAAAGAAAAAACAATACAGATATTTTTTCGGAAATTTGCGTTAGTCAATAAATTGTTTTCAAATTGACGTCGTGGTAACACCCGTTGAAATATATACGTCACAATTAATTATTTTATTTAAAATAACCGTAATTATCGTAGCATAAATACTTCAGTCCCTCTTTTAGTGTGTCTTAAAATTAAAGACTTTTTATTAACAAAATATCACTTTTTTTTTAATTGAGAACTTTTAAAACTATTAGTTATAGTGTTTTCGGAATAGCTTGTAGAGGAATTGGCAATCCTCATTGTTTATAACTTACAAACTTAAGAGATAGGGTCATGTGATACATGACTCTTATTTTGACTATTTATAGTCTCTGCCATAAGTCTTATGCAATTTTATATTGCTAAGACTACTAATATATGGTATGGCTGAAAATCTATCAGCCCCATATAGCTATATGAATTGGATAGCTGGGTTTGAAGACATGTAGATGTCTGAAACTTTCAGATTTTCCACTCAATAGATAACTTTTAGATACGTGCTTGGCTTTGGGTTGGTATTTTTAGATCTAGTATCTGAACCTACCCTGACCCCTCTCTGAGGAGTGCCAAAGCACAAAACCATGGTCAGGGATTAGGGGAGGGGTTCCTGACAGAGCTATTTTAAGTGCTGGCTCTGGCTAAGCATTTATCATAAAGCTTGTAGAGGAATTGTCAATCCTCATTGTTTATAGCTTATAGTTGTCTTGAAATTACTTTAGTATATATAAATACGCTCTGCATCCAAGTATGTCAATAAATGGTATGTTTATATGTGGTCAAAGCTAAAGTGTAGATGGGCTCATTCTACCTTTTACGTTTACTGACAGATTACACATAGCTCGCTCTTTTTGCATTATTTTATATTATAATTCTAATGTTAGTTACTCGGGGAGATCATACGATTTTTAAGCACTAAAATAATAAACTAAGAACTAATCTAAAATCCTTTTTCTCTCCAAATCGATCATTTTATGCACAAGGAAGAACACTACTAAACAGAATAAAGGAAACAATGGATTTTAACATGTTAGTATATGTCCAATGTTTCGAGAGGTATGCTCCCCTCTTCTTCAGGTGTTGCTGATCTGACCAGTGACAGTACTAGCATGGGATTCGAACCTGGACTCTTAGATTCTTAAGTATTGAATTTTAAGGTGAAATGGATTTTAATATTGGCATTAAAATAGTCTGCTAGTCAAATTGTAAATTTATGTATACAATAATTAGATATCACAACAATGCAACGAATTACGTTTACGGATTTTTAACACACTCGTTATTAGATGTAAACTTATAAAGATCTTAACAATCATTCAATGCAAAAATTCAGACCAACTTTCTCTCTTTTACTAATCACCATCATTATCATCATCATCATCATTTTCAATCATTACCAATCCACAGTAGGATGAAGGTCTCCCCAAGTTCAATCCATCTTCTCTGATATCTAGCTTCCCTTCTCAATATCACCCCAGCACACTTTCTTATTTCATCCCTCCATCTCACACATAGTATTGTTCTAGGTCTTTTACAATCTTTTGGAATCCAGTTTAAGATTTCGACTGTCCATCTATTATCATCTCTTCTAGCAATAAGTCCATCTCAACTCCACTTCAGTCTCTTAATTCTTTCAATGATGTCAATAATATTTGTTTGTTCTCTCATCCATGTATTTCATTTTCAAACACTTCTTGTTATTCAAAACATGCATCTCTCCCTACTTTATTGAGTGGTTTGAAGTCTCTATATTGCTTTTTTGTTAAGTGTCCAAGTCTCAGATCCATAAGTAAGAACTGGTAAAACACATTTATTAAAAAACTTCCTTTTCAAACACATGGGCATATTTCCTTTTAATATTAAGTCACTTCTATCAAAAGCCCTCCAATTAACTTTAATTCTAAGATTAATTTCATCCATTATGTTTCCATCTGTAGTAATGATCTGACTAGTATTTGTAGTTGTTAACTTCTTCTAACTCATCATTATCAATCTTTATTTCCATCTTTTGAGAAAATTCATTGAACCTTATTTTAGTCTTTTATCTTTAATCCTACTTTCTTATTTTCATCTGATAACTCTTGTAATATTTCCTACAGTGCTAAAGCATTATTTGCAAAAACAACTACATCATCTGCAAAATCTAGATGACAAATAATCTCCATTTACTTTTATTCCATAGCTTCTCATTTCAAACCACAAAATACTTTTTGCAAAACTGCTGTAAAAAGTTTTGGAGATATGAAGTCACCCTGTTGTACACCCGTCTCAATGTTAATTTTTTTAGTATTATCATATAATTAATTGTTGCTGTTGTATTTTTATAAATATCCATTAAAATATGACAACACTTTGGGTCTATATCTTGATGATCCAATGCTTTAATCACTGAAGAAAAACTTATAGAATCAAATGCCTTTTCATAATCTACAAATCCATAGCATAACGACAACTAATATTCACAGATCTTTTCTACAACTTCTCTCAATATTTGGATGTAATCCACTGTACTAAAACCACTTTTAAATTCAACTTGTTTTTTTTGATTAGTTAAAATCCACAGTTTGCTGTAGATAAGTTGTAATTATTTTGGTAAAAATTTGTATAGAACTGATAGGAGACTGTAATTTCTAATATTTTTTTATTACCTTTTTAATTATTAATATTAATACTACATTTTTCCAATCCATCATTTAGACATTTGGTATATAACTTTGCCAAAAATTGTTCTATTTCTATTTTAACCAACTTCATCTTTAAAACACTCAATTCATCATGAGAAAAATATTTGAGCAACCTTATCTTCATATTTAATATCATAAATATGATTTATTTGGCTTTATGTTTTAACATCATATATCTGTACAATTAAATGTGAATTAACTCAAATTTTAAAACAAATAATTTATGTTTACAATTTTTTTTTCATATGTCATAGCATTGGTCAGGAGGCGAACCCGCAACAACCGTCTGCAACCAACTACTTGTCTGCAAGGTCGCTGTGCTGACCTCTCAGCTAACAATGCTTGACATGTTTACGAACATCTTTATATTCAAATGTTTACAATATTTGAATATAAAGATCAAGGTTTTATTCTGTTGTGAAAATCTGTTATTGAAATGTATAATAGCTTATCTGATGAAGATGATAACCTAAACATCTATATAGTGAGAGAGGAATGGATTGAAATTTTTAAGTTAGCTGATAATTACGATTTTATAAATTTAAATTTAATAAAATGAGTAAACCTTATTGATTATATAAATAAATAGATGTAAACATTGAGAATACAGTGGAATTATTTTATTTAATCATCATCAACTTTTAAAGGCAATGCCTTGTTCTGACAGCCACATTGTTCTATCTTAAGCAATTTGTTTCATTTCTGCATAAATATCAAAATTTTATGGATCATATCCTAAATGTAGAATATTTTTGGTCCATCTTTCAATTTTCTTTTTAAAATTCTGTCTTTCAAAATATTTTGTAAAAACTTTATCATGTTTTAAAATATGATCATAAAATTTAAATCTTTCTCGTTTTTATTGTATTCAGTAGTTCTCTTTTCAGTCTAAATTTTCTTATTATGCATCATCCATCCAACTCATTCTAGTTAATCTTTTCTAAAGTCATAGTTCCATTCTTATCAATATTTTTTCTTCTTGTTTGTCCAACAACCACATCTCACAACCATATGCCAAAATATTCCAAGTGAAGGTTTTAATAAATTTCATTCTATTTTTTGTATAGATATTTTTATTTTTATTAAAGTTGTTTTATTTTGAAATGAAAGATTTTCTAACATTAGTCTCCTTTTAGTCTCTACATTTCCCAGATAACAAAATTCCTTAATGTGTTCTAAACATCTATTACTTGTCCATACATTAATCAGTCTTTTTGTCATCTGTATGTCTACTACCACCATCACCTTAATTTGTTAAGAATGATTTTTAATTTAAAAGACTCTATATGCATTTTCAAAATCTTAAGCAAGTTATTCATTTCTTTTTCTGAATCTGCCAATAATGCATAAGGAATACTATTAATTTTAGTTGCTTTAAGTTTATATATATATATATTAAATCACCCCACATGATTAAGAAATCCAGTACTGCCCTCTGTGAACTAACATATAAATACATTAGAGTTCGTATTTCAAAATAGCCAGGTCAAAAATGGGACCTGGCTATTTTGAAATACAAACTCTAATGTATTTATATGTTAGTTCACAGACGGCAGTACTGGATTTCTTAATCATGTGGGATGATTCTTAATATTTGTATATTTATTTCAGTATAGTGTTATGCACTGGGTTTATTTTATATATATATATTGTAATGATCCGAAGAATTGCACTTAACATCATCTGCACTACAGGGCGCCATCTAGGCATTTGAACCTAGAAAAATTTATAAAGTAGGCAGATACGTAAGTAAAAAAAAAAAAAAAAATTATTCTTTATATATATTGATTCCGGTCGTTAGCCCATGTCACTAGCTCAGGGAGTAACAGAGATTTAATAATATAATATCTTATCTAATTATATTTCAATATTAAAAAATAAATAAAATAAGCCACTGCCAGTAATTAACATACAAAAATTTATTTACGCACGTATATATATAAGATTTAACATTATTATTTTAATATGTTTACTTTAACATTTAACATTATTTTTACTTTTATTTTAGATTTTTAATTGACATTTTAAATTTTATACTATTATTAGTTCGCACAGATTTGTTTAAAAATGTTGAGTATAGATTGGTTACATAGATTCCACAGTCAAAAACATTCCAAAATAAACATAAACGATCAAAATACAAAATCATTGGTACCGTCAATTGCAGAGGGAAATTTATAAGTAACCCAATAGAATTCACCATAAGATGCTTGCATTAACACCAATAACTTAAAAGACATCCGAATAATTACATTTTAGATACTCACCATAAGGTATCAATATTTATCGAATGTCTATATATATTTTGATCGAATATGAAAACCAAAAACATAATCAACCGGCAACGAACCCATGCAAGCGTCTATACCCAACTTAAATTTAATGCATCTTTATTTAGAGTGTCGGGTATGAATATACTACATAGATTTGCATTTGAAAAGAAAATATTCAATTCTTGTTTAACC
Source organism: Epiperipatus broadwayi (assembly GCA_028023455.1). Classification (NCBI taxonomy): domain Eukaryota; kingdom Metazoa; phylum Onychophora; class Udeonychophora; order Euonychophora; family Peripatidae; genus Epiperipatus; species Epiperipatus broadwayi. The sequence continues at coordinate 4,792,868 of JAQFVV010000052.1, forward strand.
TTAGGCCAAAGGTTTGCAGTCAAACCAAATTTCAATCCATCTGATATATCGATGTGTTCAATGTAATACGAATACAGCAGCACAATTAGGTTAAGAGAAGAAACTGCTTCTCATCAGATAGGAATATTACATCTATCAGACAAGAAGGGCAATAAAAAAAACTCCATCGAAAGGAACAGCGTTCTACATCTTAATATTCCTTCCATAGGCAAAACAGAAGTGTGCGGTGTATAACAGTGATTCTGCCCATAGCGAATCTCGTACTACATCTACTAATTACACCAATATATCCAATCCATTGACCTAATTCAACTACAAAATGAATAACCTAAGATTACCCTCCCCTAATATAACTTTACAAATCTATATAGCCATTCACGCCCGACTTAAGTTTAATATTTATATAACTAGTTTAATGAAAAACAGAAATCATAATAAAACTTAAAGAACAAATAAATAAATAAATGGAAATGATTTTACAAAAGAAATACATTAAATAAAATTATAACTAATTAATAAATAACGTTGGTCAGATAGGATTCTATTTCTTAATTATTTTAAATACGGAAAGTTTTTAATTTAATGTTCACTAATTATAAAGTTCTTATGGTTGAAAACAGTTCATCTTTATCTGTTGCTTGCCATTTGAACATGAATTCCCATGCCGTCCTAAAAAGATTGGTTGAGTTAGTCATTGTTTTTTATTTATTTATCCGGAGGTCTTTTAGTTTAGTTGGTCCCTAATGTAGAAAAAAAAATGATGTCATTTCTCTCTTTTTTTTTTAACAAAACTGAAGGAATTGAAGAGTGCGTCTTTTCAATCCCTTCTCCTTCAACTCCACACTAACACATATAGTCACATCGAATAACTAATTCTCTTTTATTTGCTAAAAGTTTCTATTGTTTCCCTATCTGACCGATGCTTATACATTTAAATGCCCAAAGGCTAGTTTACTAATTAAAATAATCATTTCCATTTTACAAAAGATTAATTAACTTGTTTTCAAACTTAAACATATATTTTTATCTCTAAATCTTTTCTGAAAATTTAGTTTTAAACTATTTTTTTTTAAAATAAAGTTTTATTTTAATAATTATTTATCTGTGCGATTTTATATATATGCGAGTTTAAGATGATTTTTTACTTTTCAGTTTTTAATTCTTAAAAAAGAAATTTTTATTGGCGAACTTTTTTTTTTATGTTTACTAATAAAAAATAATGTAATGTATGTATGTGCCTGTTACAATATATATATATATATATAAACACAAGAGCCAGCTAAAGTCATGTGATCTAAGAAAATATAATAGGATTATTTACATTAATCTGAAAAACAACAGCTCACTTAAATCTTAATACTTAAGCTATTATAAGATTAGTATATATGACCAGATCCTTTTATACATGTGACCAAAGCATGAAATAGAGACTTTGAAAAAGTAAGAGTGGTTGTCTTATCTTTTTTTTTTATAAGTCAAATGCGTTGACTGGGAAGCGAACCCAAGCCAGCTGCTTGGAAGGCAGCTATGCTAACCACTAGAACCACCAACACTTGACTGGTTATCTTATATTTGAACCTAAATTTACTTATATTGGCAAATCTAAAGCATCTTGAAATGAGAGCTCTCATTCCAAGATGCTTTAGATCGGCCTATATCAGTAAATTTAGGTACAAAAATAAGATGGCCACTCTTATCTTTTCAAACTCTCTATCTTGTGCTTTCATTATATGATGCTATATCTTGACCTATATGAGTGAATTTAGATATAGAGATAATATTGCCACTCTTTACCTTTTCAAAGTCTTTATATTCTTTATATTCAACAAAACATCACTGAGGTATTAAAACAACATTACCGAGCATGTGTATAGGATGTAATTCCCTTCTAGCTAAAATTACAAAAATAATTTTAATATATAGGGTATATGAGCACAGACTTTCACACCACCCACCACTCTCCACACCATGTCATAATACCGATACACTTTGAACACATATATGTTGAAAAGATAAATAATCACCAATATACGTATTTCATGGTCAACCAGCAATCATCAGTTGGTCCAGATTACCATCTCTACACATATATGCTATAAGTCCTCAGATATAGATTAAGATAGCCAAACCACTTACTTTAATGGACAGGCTTCAATCCACCCCACACTCCATCTCTTCAACCATCCATCCAATTGAAAATCTGATGATGGAATTCTCAAAGGCCACCCTGAGGCTGAGATTCTTGTCACACCCATGTTGACCTAAAGTCAATATAACCCCTCATGTACAGGACATAATCCATTCAATACATATACAAGGGATGGGAAGACATCTCTACTATGTAGTAACTGAGACACACAGGCTTATTATATACCTGTGTTTTGTCTTTGTTATAAGGTTTATATATATATATCGAAAGTTTTCATGGGCAAAAGATGTTTTGTAAGTCATGTTTTTAAGAACAAGTGTTTTAAGTTTAAGTCAAATTTTTTATTTCAAATGCAGTATAAGGTTAAATTTACACATATTAATAAATGTCAAATTAAAAAATACATATACCAGGAAGAATAATAGGATAATTATTAAAATGACTACTTTTCAAAAAGCGGACTCCCAGGCACTTTATTTTTATCCCAAATGTTCCCGAAGTTTTATCAATCTTAAGTAATACTTGTTAAATTTTTTTTACTCCCCACTGACATTATTTTACCATTAGAAAAATTCATTAGTAACTCCATTATTGCTCAAACATCAATCAATTAATAGCACTTTTAAATATACAACAAAATGTCTGCTTTTCACATTTAATTTTTGTAATGTATATAATTTTTATCAATATTTGATATTCCGATTATCTTGTTGGCCATTCTCTTAATGCAAATTACAATTCATCATCTCTTAATTCTCATTAAGTTTAATATTGCAAATAATCATAAAATGTTTCAACTTTTTTTTCTCCATCTCAATTAAAACTTTTAAAACTACTTTCTTCATTGTTCTATAATTTGATCTTCTTGTTCTATCCTAGATACCAACCCACATGCCTACCTGCCTATCTATCTATCTACTTATTTGCTAATCTCACTCACTCCCTATCTATTTATTTACCTATCTTTCCATCTCTACCTAGATAATTACCTAAATGTTTAACAATCTGCATATCTACTTGTCTCCCTATTTATTTATTAACTTATATTCCTACATCCTTATCTATTTACTCCTTATCAGCCTATTTAATTATCTATTTACCTGACTACCTGATTGTCTGCATGCTTATATTCTTGCTATTTATTTATTTATATACATCCTTATCTCTCCATCTCCTTACATATCTTTCTTCCAAATTGCCTACATATCTCTCTAACCACTTATAAATATATATTTACCTGCCTGTATGGCTACCTAACTGCTTTATCTACCTGTTTCACTATCTATCTCTATTCCTCTCTACTTATCTAATTCTTACCCCCTATTTCTTGTCTCCTGCCTGTCTTTCTACCTATATATCTATTTGCCTATATACCAGACTATCTGATTATTTGCATACCTGCATGTCTTCTGCCTGTTTATCTATCTATTTGTCTACTTACCTGCCTAATTAATTAACTATTTACCTACTGTTTGTCTAACTTTCTGTTTTTTTCTAATTAATATAAATGAAACTCTGAATTTTAAATACTTAATTCCTTACATATTTTTTATATCATTTTATTAATAATTTAGCATTTCTGTTTTCAATTACCACTTCATTCCTGTTCTCTGATTTTTTTCTGTTAAATTGTATTTTTGTACTGAATATTAATCATACCTATATTTCTTTTAATCTATCAATTTCTCTATATTCTTTTAATTTTGTCCATGTCTCATATCCACAGTCTTATAAAATTCTTAGTCATATTATCATTAGAAAAGGTAATCTAAAGTGACTCATCTTTAACAATCAAGACAAGTAACATTGGCTGGTGGATTTCTCATTAAATTATAAAATTAATTGTAATATCAATAGTGGTCATGAGGGCAAAGTGGGCAACAATAAAAATGTAAATATTTCCATGGTTTTTTTTAAAATTTTAGATATGTGAAAAATCTTTCTTGATGAAATCTTTCAAGATTAATTGTATAACAGTATATATTACAGAGGAGCTGCCAAGGTTTAAGACAGCTGTAGATGGATTTACTGATATTTATTTTATAGATGAAGAAGGTTTAAATGAACAGGTAGATGGCTAATAAGTTTTTTCCAAATATCAACGCATCAAATGAAGAGAGATTCAATGTTGTTGGGATCCATTGAGAAGTTCAAGCATCTTCTTTTGGAATTTAATGATAATAAAAATTGTATTGATTGATCATTTCTGTTCTATCAGTGTTTTCATTTGAATATTTGATTCACAAAATTCGCAAAAATAGATCTTTTTTTTTTACTTGATTAAACAGATTGAATGTTGTATTGCTCTGAAGTTCAAAAGAAATGTTCCTATTGAAAAGAACAGATTGAGCCATAATTCATTGATCCTAAGCTTCAGAATCTACTAGTGTAATACTGCATCAACCAAGCAATTCCAAAAATAAGCATTTATAAAATGCAATTTATCCAAACCGCTTCAAACACTTTTTACAAAACTTTATTTGTACATATACATACACCTATGTTTCGACTGACCTTCAGTCTTCTTCAGAGCCAAGTTTATTTTGATCTTAAAATAAACTGAGAACTGATTATATATATAGATGTGTGTATGTGTGGGGAGAATGATGGACCAACTGATGAGTGCTGGTTCAGTACGAAATACGGATATTGAAGATCATTTATCTTTTTTATAGATGTGTGGACATGTGTGTCGGTTATATGAGATAGAGAAGATAGCTGAAGGGAACTTAAAAGTCTGTGTTTAATCTCATATATATATATAAGCATATTTCATACGTCTTTATTTAATTTCATATCTTACTTTCGACTAGAATAACTTGAATATTTTCTTTCTTTACAAATTTTATTTAAAAACTCCCCTATACAACTCTACGGTTGTTTTATGACAATAATATAGATATAATTTAATAATATATAAATAAAGCACAACAAGTAAAATTCATTATCTTAGTGTTTGCTATCTTGTGACTGAACTCCTGAAAATAGTTTTTAATCATCATTAATAACAAAATTATCAACCAAACTGAACATCATTTTGATAAAATGTAATTTTTAAAAACTGTAGAATGTAATTTATGAAAGAAAAAATCTATTCGTAATATAGCAAATAACATCATCAATTATGAATTTATTGAGAAATTATTCAAAATATAGATGAGATAACAAAATGAATATTTGATAGTAAAAAAAAAAAGAAAACTAATTTCAGCAATAAACTATTAATTTCTAACAATTTATAGAGAAAGTAAAACTTTTAAATTAATCAGTAAACAAATCGTAAAAAAAAAACCCTCACATCAATCTATTTAACAACATAAACCCCATTCTATTTACCTATCTGTTTACATTGATATCTAACCACACATATAATAAAGGGCTTTCATAAAATAAATAAATGTGCCTACATTCAGAATTCAGTATGGTTTACTTTAACTAATAAGCAAGGAAAAGCAATTTAAAATCTCAGTAGGCTATACTGTTTGCAATCAAAACTGAAAACTACTTTCAGTTCTGGAGCCAATTTGATACCTAGTATTTAGCATGTGGTTAGAAATTTGACCCTTTATAACATCATAGTAGAACTTCGAAAGTTTAGAGTTTCCAGTAAAGATACTCAACCAGCACTTAAAGAGGTATCGAGTTGATTTGAGATTTGATACATTATTAAGTTTTGGTAACTATTATAATTTAAAAGTATGTAGATATCTCTTTCTCTCTCTGTATATATAATATTGAAATACTAGTCTTATGTAGATACTTAACCTATATGTAATTAAAGAGGATTTGAACACATACTTTCAAGCTACTACAGTCATCTATTCTATCCAATATAGCCAATAGACATGATCACATAATGTATAACAGATAAATGATTTCCAATATATATTTCATGCTGAAACAGCACTTATCAGTTGGTCTGGATTAACCCCCTCCCATATATATATAGTCAGTGCTCAGTTTATATTAAGATATCAAATCTACACACTTTAATGGACAGGCTTCAATTCTCTCCACTCTCCAACTCTTCAACCATCCATGTCACTGAAAATCTTTAGAGGATGGCTGAAGTGTTGGAGAGAGGAGATGATTGAAGCCTGTCCATTAAAGTGTGTAGATTTACTATCTTAATACAAACTGAGCACTGATTATATATATATATATGTGGGAGATGATGATCTGGATCAACTGATGAGTGCTGATTCAGCATGAAATACGTATATTGGAGATCATTTATATTTTTCATACTATGTGGTCATGTCTATTGGTTGTATTGGATAGAGTGGATAACTGTAGGAAGCTTGAAATTCTGGATTCAAATTCTCTTTAATTATATATATATATATATATATATATGTGTGTGTGTGTGTAGGAATATCATTACAATTTTTGTGGGTGTATATAACCACACATATGACTTTTTTAAAGAAAGAAATGTTTTAAAAAATATTATGCAATACACACACATACCATGTCCCTTAAAAATAAGACCTACCCAGATAATAAGCCCTAGCATGACTTGCCAAGATGCTGATAATATAAGCTGTACTCCAAAAATAAACCCTATTTAAGATTATCAGGTCTACTGGATGGATTTCATTCATCCATCGAGACACATGATGGACGTACTGAATTACATAACGTAATGAGTTTATGAATAAATATAAATGTATATTTTTGTACTTGAATATATGTTACTCAGAATTATTTGGCAGGCAGACCTCATAACTAACCACTAATCATTTTAATAAACTTGCAAATACAATTTTACTTTTCATTTATCAATGCACTTTCATTCACTCTGATATAAGAATTCTTTTTTAATCTGACATCTAACTATATACATATTGTAAATAAATCAACATCCATATCTGAAAAGACTGAAACTTCATATATATATTATAATACTTCTTTCACATACACTTCAATGCAAACAAATTTTCTTAAAACACTTCATTTCCTTACAGTTTCGATTGACCAGCAGTCTTCATCAGAGCTTATCAAACTTCCTCTACTTTAAAATAATCCTAAAACAGTCAAAACTGTAAGGAAAATAAAGTTTTTAAATAAAATTTGTTTGCATTGAGTGTATATGAAAGAAGTATTATAAGAAATATATATATATATGCAAAGAAAGTGAAAGAGAAGAATAAGAGAATATAAGACTAAAACTTATTAGCAATGATTTTAGTTTATAAATTAATCAAGGTAGTTTAACATTTCATATATTATTTTAAATTAAATATTGCTAATTTCAACAGCATGGAAATAACTTTCAATATTCTTATATAGAATGAGAATGTTCTATGGTATGTTTATAATTCTATACGCTACACATTTAAGCAATAGTAATAGTTATGTATATACTGCTGAAATTAAGGTAATATTGAATATAGATTTTTGTACTTGAATAAATGTTATACATGAAAAAAAAAAAAACAAGACATCCCCTGAAAATAAGCCATACATCATCTTTTGGAGCAAAAATTAATATAAGACCCAGTATTATTTTAGGGAAAATGTGGTATGTATATGTAAAACTTAATTTCTATTAGTAAATTAAAAAGTTGATTCCTGCAGGTGTTAAATTTTTTTTATTCATTATAAAAGGTGGCATTTTGTTGAAAAGATACCACATAATTTGGGTATTTAGTTTAAAACATAGAATTTAAATTTAAATTTCTTTTAATTATAATTTATTAAAAACATTTGTAAAATTACCACCCAGTTGATAATCCATCGTGAAAAAAGACATACATAAAAGTGTCAACATTTAAAAGAAATTTGTTGCTATTAATAATGCATTAGTCTGAGTACTGTCCATCTTGTGGTTGCCATGGAATGGTCAATATTGATAGAAAAAAGTGATTGTGAAATGTTACAGAAGTAACATGCATGTAATGATTTGTATAAGCAAAATGAAATTCTATTTATAAAAAAAACATCAACAATTATCATTACCTAGAAATTAGACTTCACCACATAAGACTAAATTGTCCATTCACTTTACTACTGTTACTCAATGCTTTATTTACCACCACCCTTTTTTACAGTCTACAGTTTTGATTGCCCCAGCAGGTCTCAACTCTAGAGTTGAGGCTAGGAGTTCAGAAGAAGATTGATGGGGCAATCGAAACTAAACCGAATAAAGCATTGTGTAACAGTAGTAAAGTGAATGGACAGTTGAAGCTAGGAAATATAAAGTTCTGAAGAAGACTGTTGGGGCAATCAAAACTGTAAACTGAATAAAACATTGTGTAACAATAGTAAAGAGAATAGACAGTTGAGATTAGAAGATATAAAGTTCTGAAGAAGATTGCTGGGGCAATCGAAACTGTAAACTGTAAAAAAAGATGATAAATAAAGCATTGTGTAACAGTAGTAAAGTGAATGGACAATTTAATATTATATGGTATACATTTGACAATGCAATAAGAAGGAGTAGTTATTATACTTCTTGAAATTAGACTATGTTATACTATATGAATACTTAGTATTTGGGTTGGAAAGAATAAGTGGATTCATTTTATTCTTTCTTAAATACTATATCTCATATTGGGAATGAAAATATTCATTTATTATTAACACTCGTAAAAAGCATATGCACAGTAGCTTGAAAGGCTGATCTTTAATGTATTATAACTAAGAAAAGAAAAGAAAGTAATTATGAATAAATAAAAATATTAACTGAAATTTATTACAAAAGAGATTAGAAACACAAGCTATAAAAATTTGTAACTTATTAGCTAATTATTAAAAGGCTTAGAGTAACAACTAATGTTAGATTTGATTATTATTTTAAAAAAATTTTTGAACAATTTATTTCACAATAAGATGAAATAATTAAATTTTTAATAAAATAATTAACTTTGTATTTCTATTTAAGTATGTGATAAAATTTTATTGAAGTCTTCATAACTTGAATAAAATATTTGATACAAGATCGGTGATGAAATTTAATAGTAGTGGTTGAAATGAAACTTAGTTAGGATCAAATACTTGATTAAAAAGGGTGAATAATAGGAAACGAAAGTTGATTTTTTAAAAACAAGTCCGGTTTATTAAAAATAAATAAATAAAAAGACTGTCAACATATATAAATATTAGAAGAGGTCCTGTATAGTCTATTGCAATTGTAGAATGGTAGACTCAACAAGGAGAGATTCACGGTACACAGTTCAACTGTGCTACATTTGGTGCTCGGATATTTTATGATCTTTAGGGAAAAAATCTCATGCTTTTCATAATGCAGTTTTTACAATATTTTAATTCATGACAGTTTCAACTGATTGGAAATCTTCAGATCTTAAAAAACAAATATATTACAATTATCTACTATGTAAATATAATTGTATTTTAAATCTGAAGAAGACTGCTAAACAATTGAAACTGCCAAAAATAAATAAGGAGCTATAAAAAGTACATATAAATGGGTTAATGGAAGCAATGCAATAAAAGTGAGGGAAGCTTTGGGCATTTTGATATCTTGAATGATAAAACGTTTGATTTTGATTATTATTTTTTAATTAGAAGTTACTACCAATTGTTTAAAAAATATTGAGCAAAAGAATATGAACAGCAGTACAACCAACATTTTTTTAAGAAAAATGATTAGGATAATTTATACTGTTATGTGACTGAAACTTTAGTCTAATTAGTAATTCTTTATAAATGACTTTTCTGGACATTGACAGACCAGAATCTTTAAATGTTTTCTTCAATGTTCATCACTCAAAACCTACGATAAATATAGATTGAAAAAAAATATTGTGAGAATGAGAGATTGCTTAATAATAGAATAAGTATTGTAAAAGCCATTGGTAATTTAAAATGTACTTTATAAATAAATAGTGTCCAATGTAAAAGTAATGGGTATGGAAGAGTACAACATGTATCAAACACATTTTAATGGAATCATAAGTTTGCAAATAAACTGTTTAATTTTTGTTTGATTTCATATACTAAAATTATCTTAATTCGTGATAGATTTTCTCTATAAAATGCTTCCATTTTGGGGCAATAGGTGGAGCATGTGATTTGGGATTGGACGGTTTCACTATCGATTCTGGTGCTCAAACTTCTTATGAACTCCCCAGCAGAGTCTTTTTTTCTAAAAAAATAGGAATGGTGAATGGATGCCAAATTCTTACAACAGATAGTTAATTGAACTGTAACTCAGTAAAACTATGGTGTCTATAACTACAGAAGTGCCTTGAGGGAACAACAATATACCCCCCCTTGACTGCCATCCCTATGATCTGGGCTCATGTCTGGGGCTGAAAAAACAATTTTTCCAACAGATTTGGGATTTTTTCTATAAACAACTTTGTAATAAAATGGTTAAATATTCTTTATTGCTCAATAAATGGATATGTAGCTAATATCAGTTAAAGAGTAAAATAAGGATGGAACTGCTCAAATCCTCATCACCCCAAAGTTGGCAAACCTCTATGTGAGTGAATGAGTGAGTGAGTGAGTGAGTGAGTGAGAGAGAGAGAGAGGTCAGGTCTTTGCCCAGCTTGAGATATTTAAGGCCTATTTTATTTTCATCTTTGTTTACGAATATATATATATAAATTCTAAGCACTGCATGAATATATTTCACTGTACATATTTTTAATTTAAAAATAAAAATAAAAATATAGATTCAATAAACCCAGAAATTAAAATTTTACAGAAAAAAATGGTTGTAAATTAAGAAAACATTTGCTGTACAAAAGTGAAGTTTATTTAATGAAAAGGATTGATAATGTTGTTAAGAATTGTTAGCTGAGAGGTCAGTGCAGCCACCTTGCAAGCAAGCAGTTGGTTGCAGATGGTTGTTGCAGGCTCGCCTCCTGGCCAATGCTATGACATATGGAAAAAAAAGGATTGATAATGGTTGCAATATTCATTTCCTATTGATTTGACAACAGCAGCAACAGAAAACAATCATGTGACATTTTTATTTTTCTTTTCTTTTGCATTTAATTTCTGAATTAAAGCTTAATCAGAGCACAGGAATTTTATTTTCAAATTTCAAAGCTGAATGTTTTCACATTAAAACTAGTAATGAAGATGTAATTTACAGGTGTATATACTATATATTGTAATTACAATAAATCTGAGAACAGCTCAAATGTGATTACATTACAAAGCTGCATGAAAAAAAATTGTTTAATAAAAAGTCATATAAATTGACTAATAAATTTAAACTGCTGTGTGGGTATATATATAAACATGCTCCCTATAGATTAAGAGAAAAATTAATTTCTGCGTATTATTCAATGCTTTATAAAATTTCTTTGTAACATGTAAAAAACTGAATGATCAATTACTTTGTAAAGGAAAAAAGAAAAATGTTTTTGATATGCAAAAGATTTGAATGGGGTACTTTTTAAAAATCTAAACCATTTTTGAATCCTTTTTAATTTGTCTATTTTGAATTTAAATTTAAATAAAATTTCCTATATTTTTATAGTAAAACTGGATGGCAAAGCTAAATATAATATTAAAATTAATAATATTTTAGAAATTATTGAGCTGTATTTAAATGTTGGCAATGATTTTTCTCTCTTTCAAAACTGTTATCTAATGTAAATAAAGAAAGAGAAATATATATACACCTGGGTCTCGTTTTATGTGGTAGATAGGTTCCACAGAAAACCCGCATTAAAAAAAATCACACAAAAATAGACTTAACTTACCTTGAAAAATGGGGGATAGGTTCTGTATTTTTCAGAATTTGCATGAAAGTAAAGCAATAAGGAAAAATTATTTTAAAATTTGCATTAAAAAAATAAGCAAATAAAGTATGACTAATAAAAAATTTCAATATTTGAAAAACTTAATACAAGACAAACTTTTTTTACTTTTTTTATTAACTACAGTATTTAATTTTATATTTTTCATACATATTTTAATCATTTCCGTTAGCATCCATTTGTAAACTGATAAGAAATCAGATTGGATGTGATGTGATGTATTGTGGCTTCTCCTTAAACGAAGTCAAAAATCTCTCAACAATTATGCCCAGAAAAACCTGTTAGCCACTTTATTTTTATTCGTGATGTGATGTGCAACTAGCGCCACTTTTAGTTTTGTGCTGTGTTAATGGTTTTCTGTTTCTATATTAAAAAAATGAGATCATAATCAAAACAAAAAGATTATACATTATCATTAGAAAGATTATTTTCAGTTTATAAAATCTTCATTTTTTATTTTAAAAATCTAAAAGATTATTTATTTCTGTTATATATAACAAAATACGGTTAAAAGTTTAAATTTTTTGAATATTTATTGCGATATTTTTATATGTAAGTATAAATCTATTATTATTTACTCATTAGTATAAATAGGTTATTTACATAGAAGCTAAAATTCTAAATACAGCTTCAGGCCATATTCATGTTAGCTACTAATATAACATTATATTTTTGAAAAAAAAAAAGTATTTCAAGTCAAAATAAGTTATTAAAAAGTTAAATTTCTTGATATCTAATAAATATAGTGAAATATGAAAGATATTAAAAAGAAACATGAATCGCATAACTTCAAAATCACATTAAAATAATCCGCATAAAATGAGACCCAGGTGTATATATATTTCTTTTGTTCATTTATGTACCAAATGATATAATTTTATATGAATTTGTTTCCACAGTATGTTTTTCAAAAATATGTTGTAATGAGGTAATGGTCAGATTTTCCCTAGCTGGTGACATATACATACATTGTTTAATAACAAGTTGTTTGATGAACATCAAATACATATAAATAGATTTGAAACAAGCAACTAGACATTTTTATTCCATAATGCTTTGCATTCCAGTCCAGTCTACTTTCAAAGCTGTATTGCAGTGATCTATATCATAAATTGGATAGTTATATTTTATTGACTGTTTTCAAAGTATTTTTCACTACGTAGTCATGATAACTTTATCGAGCAGAAAAATTTCTACGTGTGGCCAGGCAAAAGAAACCCACACCAGCCAATATACCTAGGTAATGCAGTTGGATGCAGAAACTAATAATGAAATTTGTAAAAACAGCCAGTGCCTAACTCTATACATTGTGAAGGAAAAAATGGACAGTTCCATAAGAACTACCCATGACCTACTGATATTATACCTTATATAAGTCATCAATGCTGCTGCATTTAATCTCCAACATCACCAGTGCAATTGGAAATTTATTAAAGCAGTGATCCTGCAGAACATCATGGTTTGTGACCATTTCAATATTTAATGTGGTAAGATCTTATCGTTATAAAAATTCTAAGGTTTTAAACTTAAATTACAAATACCTTTTATTAGTATGGTATTTAATATTTTGTACACGTGTTAATAGCTGTGATTTATTCATTGTTAATAAATTATTTTTTCATTAACCCATGTGTTTGTAATTCAATCCAAACATTATGCTTTTTACACACATAAGCTAATTAATATCCACAGTATTGAGAAAATTATGCGATCCATTGGGGGGAACGTGCTGGAGTGGCAGTAATGATTAATGATGGTTGTTTGTTTAAAAGTTTTCCAAGAGTAAAATTTCTTTTTAGAAGGTTTGGTGCCTTTGAGTTTTTTTTTTTATTGAAATTGAAAGGCAAATAAAATACCTTTGAGAGTACACATACTTTTAAATTACAAATCATCAACACCTTGTCAAGCATTGGTGGTCGAGAGGTCAGCGACAGCCGCTTTACAAGCAGTTGTCCCGGGTTAGGGGTTCGCTTCCCAGCTGATGCTATGACATATGAGAAAAAAAAATCATCAGCACATCGAAAAATATTATTATATGCTTGAATTGAATCTTTTTTATTTATTTGAATTTTATTAACTATTCAACTTTCATATTTATTTGAATCAAAATTTACTGTACATATTGAATACATCACTGTATATCTTATATGCTAAGGTTCAAATCCAAGTACTGTGAAAGATTCAATTTCGCAAATATACCGTTACAATATATATTCATACAATTCTATAATTTTTTTATATTTTTTAAAATATATGGTTATAATATTTTTCTAACTGTAACTTAATATTGTATTTTAATTATATACCTCAATAATTTCTGCAATAATATATAATTTTATTTAGATAACTGATATATAATACCATAAGTAATAATGCTCCGAGTGTTTTAACGCAATTGGTAGTTTCCGACTTGGAGATCGGGAGCATCGACTCTGGTATTGGCAGTTCTGGTATTCAAACTTCTTATGAACACCTGAGCAATTAAGCGATAGGTGTTCTCTTTTTTAGTAATAATTACATAATTCATGCATTTACGTGATATTATTAATAAAATCTTGCTTTAAAAGATTTACCAATATTTTTTAGTACTTAATTTATTTACTTATATAAACACATAATTACTTCAATTTTTATTGTAATACAGGGGGTTTGAACACAGGCTTTCAAGCTCTTTTCATCCATCCATTCTATCATCATCACATGATCAATTTTATTTATGCTATCACAAGCTGTTTTTCACAGAGGCAAAACTCCCCAAACAGTAGTGCCACAAGCTAGAAACTAGTCTGGGGATATTGAATGTTTATGCATTAGATAGGGATTTTATACACAAATCTTCCAGAATCCATTGATTATTCTGACTTGCACTGAGTGGCGCTACTGTATGAAGAGTTTTGCCATTTCACTCTATCTCATACAACTGATACACATAACCACACACACGTGGAAAAGATAAATGAGCTCCAATATATGTATATACTTGTATTTAAAATATTTCAATTTTTGTTGCAGCATGCATGCATAATCAAGCAAAGATATGTGGGTCTTTTGATACCTTAAAACAAGGGTGAGCACAATATTTCAGATCAAGGATTATTTGTAATTTTTTCTAAGTGTCGCGATCCACCACTTATAGATTAAAACAGATAAAACTCACTATACGTATTGCCACACACAGCAAGCTAGAGTAATCAATAGTTTTGTAGTTAAGTGGAGATAAAAGGTGGCTGCTGGAGGGTTACATTAGATCTAAGATCTAAGTGCAGTGCTCTCAGATCCAAGGCTCCTCACTGATGAAGGCCACAAGCCAGAAACTAGTCTGGTGATATTGGATGAGTAGGCACTAGATAGGGATTTTATGCACAAGTTTTCTGGCATCATTGATTACTCTAGCTTGCTGTGTGTGGCAATACGTATAGTGAGTTTTGCCTGTTTTAAAAGTTATACACAAGCATAAGAAGTGGTGGTCATGTGACACATATATTAACAAGCATGCTTTTAAAATGTTTTTTAATTTTTCCTTTTTTTGGAAGTGACACGTTTGCGTAATATATATATATAACACCCACATTTTGCTTTCATCATCGCAAACAAAAAACTGTTCTTCCCATTTTGTATTAAAATTGTATGTTTTCTTTGCTTTGCAATTGTTTCAGACATTATATCCCAATATTAATTCATGATAAATTAATTACATCTAAATATCTATTACAATGAAAACACAGTTATCATGCTTTCAGTGCATCCTTGCATTATGCAGTGTTAGACTCACCAACATGCATTTCAGCCATGTATGTCATCTGACACATTCATCACCAAATGATGACCAAACACGATTGCCTCAATTGTGATGAACGGATTCTCACCTGTAATACTCGTATGGGTATGATAAATGTATTTTATGTATAGCTATCAAATGTAGTGCAATTTTTATTTTTGAAAGATATACGTAAATTGTGATAACGTATGTTAATGCAAAGAATTTATTCACATTATTTGATTTTTATTTCTTATTAAAAGTTAAGTATTGATCAAAATTAGGATTTTGATTTATTAAATACTCGTTGACAATTGCAAACTTTGTATGTTGATTTTTAAATTAATGATGGAATTTACGATTTTGTGACCGTCTTTTTTTGAAACCACACGTTGATAATCGATGTCATTTATCGCTTGAATATGTGAGCGGGGATTTTGGGTGAGTTATAAAATTTAAAATGGCGTCAAGCGCGTACTATATCGGCACCGACTATTTTTCCATTCTTGTTGTACCTCTAATTAAGAATAGATACCACTTTAATGGCCAATATTAAATTGTTAGCTGGGTTGACCATTACTTAATTATCTGATAAAAAAATTCAGGTCTGTTGAATTTTTTTTCAGTATTCATTAAGCTTAGATTCGAATTCAGGTCATTACATAAATAAATGCCACTGTTTAAAATTTTTTTACGAAAAAATGTATACTTTTTTAAAAAAGAAAGCTACCAATACGAAATATATAGAAAAACAAACAGACATATATTTAGGCGTAAGATTTTATATAATTTGGTTAAAGAATGTTTTTAATGATAAATGCATCTTTCGGAATACTTAGTTGTCATTTGAGAAAGGGAAAAAAAAGAAGTCTTTCTTAACCATTACTCATTGATTTTGTCATTTTAAACTTTTTTTTTTTTCAAAAAAATAAAAATGATGAAAATCCTATATATTATTTATGATCTAAATCTTTCTGCATTTTACAAGTTTAATGTTGTACATTTAAGAATTTTTTAAAACACTAGATAGAAGTAATAAGAAACTGTTTCATTCAAAATTAAGCAGACCGTCTTTTTTTTTTAAATTCTCTTTCTATTTTTTACATTTAAAGCTTTCTACTAAATGGTTCACAAGATTTATCCTATTTTTCATTCTTTTCTTCTTTTTTTTTTTTTTATAAAACTACTTTAAATTTTTTTTTTTGTTAAAATTTAAATGCTATTTTTTTTTTTAAAAAATGTTTAATTTAATTTAACGCAAAAAATATGTTTATAATTACAGAGACATAAGGGCTTCATTATTTTATAACAAAACTATAAACATCATAGTTCACTAGAGGTGATGATGAAGCTGTGTATGTGTGTGCGCGTGCTTTTTTGCTTTAAACTAAAAAGTTTGCCAAGTTCAAATAAAATGAAAAAAAAGTCAAAAAGATACAAAAATAAATAAAAGTAACCATAGTTTTCCATCCATAGGAATACGATACCTCCACTAGTAAAGAAAGCCACATCGTACTTCTATTTATATTAACCCTCATCCGACTACTACTTATACTGAAGATCTAGGAAGGATTACCTTTGAATTACAAGTGTCAAACTTATTCCACCCACATCTTTGACACCATCCACTCTAGATAAATATAGTAATGATTATAACTAATCATTTATTCAACTAGAGATTGTCTCTAATCCAGATATAAACTTTAAACCTCAGTTAAAGATTAATATATCTGATTTTTTCTATTAAATACATGCTGCAGAGTTATTCACATTTTTCTTTCCCATGTGTAGTAGCTTTATAAATATATTAAACAATCTCAATACTACCACATGTACCCATTTACACGCTATTATTAAATGGCTGGCTGTGTTAAATGTGGATCATTTATTTAAAAAATATTAAACCTGCTTGTTACCTAAAAAAAAAGTTCATTCAGGCCAACTCTAATCCCAGGTGATGAATATGGGTAATAATTGCTGTAATCATTTTACCACAAGAACCTAGTAAAAGTGGAAGCTGCAGATTACAAATGTTTGTCAGCATGCAATAGTATCTGATAACAAATGAAAAAACACTATAACAAAAATTGTCAAGCATTGTTAGCCGAGAGGTCATCGCAGCCACCTTGCAAGCAAGTAGTTGGTTGCAGACAGTTGTGGGTTCGCCTACCAGCCAATGCTATGACATATGGAAGAAAAAAAATTATTTATACATATGCATGTATATGTAAAACTATAAAATACAGGATATATACCTACAACACACTATTATAATGTATGCAGACTGATATTAAAATAATCAGTAATTTTCATTAGGTCTACTTGTGATGATGTAAGTAAAAGCTTTATATAATTACTATATAGCTAAATGACTAATATCTTATTTAATATAGGGTATATGAGCACAGACTTTCACACCACCCACCTCTCTCCACTCTATCTAATAACACTGAAACACCTAAACACATATATGCTGAAAAGATAAATAATCACCAATATACGTATTTCATGCTAAACCAGCAATCATCAGTTGGTCCAGACTATCATCTTTACACACATATATAGTACAAGTGCTCAGATATATATTAAGATAGACTATCCTCATAGTTTAATGGACAGACTTCAATCCACTCCATACTCCAACTCTTCGACCGTCCATCCAATTGAAAATCTGATGATGAAATGCTCAAAGGCCACCCTGAGGCCAAGATTATTGTCACACCCATGTTGACCTAAGGTCAATCTGAACCCCACATGTACAGGACATAGTCCATTTAATACATATGCAAGGATGGGCAGACATCTCTATAATGTAATAACTGAAACACAGGCTTGTTATATACCTGTGGCTATATATATGTAATATAGGGTATATGAGCACAGACTTTCACACCACCCATCTCTCTCCACTCTATCTAATAACACTGATACACCTAAACACATATATGCTGAAAAGATAAATAATCACCAATATACGTATTTCATGCTAAACCAGCAATCATCAGTTGGTCCAGACTATCATCTTTACACACTTATATAGTACAAGTGCTCAGATATATATTAAGATAGACTATCCTCATAGTTTAATGGACAGGCTTCAATCCACTCCACACTCCAACTCTTCAACTGTCCATCCAATTGAAAATCTGATGATGGAATGCCACCCTATATTACATATATATAGCCACAGCTATATAACAAGCCTGTGTTTCAGTTATTATATTATAGAGATGTCTGCCCATCCTTGCATATGTATTAAATGGATTATGTCCTGTACATGTGGGGTTCAGATTGACCTTAGGTCAACATGGGTGTGACAATAATCTCGGCCTCAGGGTGGCCTTTGAGCATTCCATCATCAGATTTTCAATTGGATGGACGGTCGAAGAATTGGAGTGTGGAGTGGATTGAAGCCTGTCCATTAAACTATGAGGATAGTCTATCTTAATATATATCTGAGCACTTGTACTATATATGTGTGTAAAGATGATAGTCTGGACCAACTGATGATTGCTGGTTTAGCATGAAATACGTATATTGGTGATTATTTATCTTTTCAGCATATATGTGTTTAGGTGTTTCAGTGTTATTAGATAGAGTGGAGAGAAATGGGTGGTGTGAAAGTCTGTGCTCATATACCCTATATTACATATATATAGCCACAGGTATATAACAAGCCTGTGTTTCAGTTATTAATATCTTATTATAATTATTAATATGGTTTACATAGATTCTTCTTATTCGTACTAAATTTACAGATAAATAAGAGAATTATGCAATATTTTAAATGATTCTGATGTTAAAATGAATATTTTTATAGTAATAGATATGAATAATATGCCTGGATTTGTCTATGCATGAATAATAATATAATCATACCAATATTTTGAAGCACATAAAGAATGTTATTATAAAAACAATTACAAAGGTATTACAAGAATTGATATATAATAAAATTAAAAGTACAATAATAGGTCACAAGAATAAATAATTTACAATATAAGAGGATGTGGGATAATAGTAAATGAGAAAAATCAATAAAAAAAGGCTATTAATCTAAATAATTATTGATTTTCACAACTACTATCACTCCTTTTTTTATGTCAAAGCGTTGACTGGGAAGCAAACCTGGGCCAGCATCTTGGGCCAGAAGCTTGGAAGGCAGCTATGCTAACCACTAGGCCACCAATGCTTGACATCTATCATTCTGCCCTCACCTTTTTAATTTTTTCTGCTTATGTTTTTTATTGTTTGAAGTGCTTCTACAATAATTTTTTTATTACTTTTAATCATACATGGATATATCAGAATAATATACCATTTATAAATGATTAATGCTCCATTTTATATAGAAGTTTCAACTGTTAAAATGTACATATATATATTTTTTTTAAAAAGCTGAAGATGATACATCAGAACTATCATAAATGTAAGAAAAAATGTAGAATTATAAATTAGGTAAATTGTAATCATGGAAGCATGATTTCACTATGGAGTTAAAAGTTAAAATACAAAAATTTAAGTTAAACCTTTTTTAAGATCTTGCAATTGGCTAAAGATAGACAAATATTAAATTTTGGATGCAATGTTCCATGGCATTAAAATACATCATAAACTTCTATGAGTCATAATTTTTTAGAAATTATGCTTTTTTTTTTTGTAGAATCAAACATGAATATGCACTGCATTAATCATATTAAACTGTTATATTTTCCTCATATACATCTTAATGCAAATTTTATATATAATTACTCCTTTGTTTTCCTTACAGTTTCAATTACCGTGCAGTCTTCATCAGAGCTACAACATTTAAACATATAATCATGTAAGAAAAATAAAGGAGTAATTATGTTTAAAATTTGCATTAAGGTGTGTATGAGGAGAATATAACAGTTTAATATATATGAATATATGAAAAAAGATGCAAAGAAAATTAAAAGATATAAGGCTAATGAAACTGCACTAATCATTTTATTCTCAAGGATATTCAAAGTGGTGAAGGTACTTGGTAGTTATACCTTCATGGTTATTATTATACCTTGATTATTGGCAAATGCATTTTTCAAAATCATTTGCAAGACATTTTCAAATGGATCATCATAGAGTTGATTTGTAAAATCAGATCCAAATTCAAACCTGTTTAATTCATAATACTGTTACATTATTGGGAAAGCAATTTGAAATTTTTAGCAATTGATAATGTAGATCCAATGAGGATAGAGTAGACCTTTGATTTTTTAAAACTGAATTAAAGAATAACAGCATGGTATTAGAACAGAATTTAGATTGGATAAGATAGAAATAGTAGATTAATTGATGATAGAATTATCTTAAATTTAGAATTGTCAAAAATGGCAATGTAAATTTTCATCATATTGTTTAAAATACATCATGGCTTTAATTTCTTTTATTAACAGTCAATAATGAAATATCAAGGATGTTATGTCCTAAATATAGTATTTCACTTTTTGATTAATTTACTGTCCAATTAATTCATGATGAATATGCAAATTATAATACATCTGGGTCTCGTTTTATGCAGATTATTTTAATGTGATTTTGAAGTTATGCAATTCATATTTCTTCTTAATATCTTTTATATTTGACTATATTTATTAGATATCAAGAAATTTAAATTATTAATAACTTATTTTTACTTGAAATCCTTTTTTTTTTCAAAAATATAACATTATATTAGCAGCTAATGAGAATATGACCTGAAGCTGTATTTAGAATCTTAGCTTCTATGTAAATAACCTACTTATACTAATAAGTAAATAATAATAATAGATTTATATTTACATATAAAAATATCACAATAAATATTCAAAAATTTTAAACTTTTAAAATGTATTTTGTTAGATATAACAGAAATAAATAATCTTAAATTTTTAAAATAAATAACAAAGATTTTATTGATTTTGTAAACTGAAAATAATCTTTCTAATGATAATGTATAATCTTTTTGTTTTGATTGCGATCTTATTTTTTTAATATAGAAACAAAATGTGAATATTTTATCAAAATTTATTTCAGTAGTAAACAAAAAAAGACAAATTTATTATTTTCTGATAAGTAAAAAACCTCTTAAATTCCAAAGAGAGCTAAATAGTTATATGTCCGAATATTAACACAGCACAAAACTGAAAGTGGCACTAGTTGTACTCGCTCTTGTGACGAATCTGATTTCTTATCAGTTCACAAATGAATGCATATTGTCAAATAGTGGTAATGATTAAAATGTGTATGAAAAATGTAAAATTAAATACTGTAGTTAATAAAAGAAATAAAAAAAGTTTGTCTTGTATTATTTTTTTTCAAATATTTGAAATTTTTTATTGGTCATACTTTATTTTCTTTTTTTTTTTAATGCGAATTTTAAAGTAATTTTTCCTTGTTGCTTTGCTTTTATGTTAATTTCTGAAAATTATAGAACCTATCCTCCATTTTTCAAGGTAAGTTAAGTCTATTTTTGTGTGATTTTTTTTAATGTGGGTTTTCTGCAAAACCTATTGATTGTTACAAAGTTTATAAAGAAGACATTTTACTTGTGTTTATATACTGGAATATTTCCATCACCCAAATGAATTGTTAAATATTTTTAGAAAAATTCAAACTATCTATACTTTACTTAAATGTTAAAATAATACGCAGATTTATAGATGACATAAGCTCTCAATGATGGTATTCTTCTCTGACAAGTAGCATACAAATTAAAATAATAACCTTTACATTCATAACACTAAATAAACCATTATGTCTCATTGACATGCATTTGCCAGTTGATCAGGAATATAAACTTCATCATTAATTAGAATGGTTATTTGTCTTAGTGTATATATATATTACTTAAATAATAAGTGTAATAATTTTCAAAGCTAAATGGATTTGTAAGTAATTATTAAAACCAGTCAACATTTAGACAATCCAATAACAATCAACAATTTCATATGGTTGTAGAAGAATAAAGGAGTTGCCTTGACAACAGTTTGAAATTGTTGATTGTTATTGATATTGAGATTGTCTAAGTACTGACTGGTTTTAATTATATATATATATATGTTGAATTAAATATTCACATGGATAGTTATTATAATAAAGAATAGATAAAAGATTATATCCATGTGGACAAGATAACTTTTGCCTTTTGATGTTGGCAGCAAACTATCAATTACTACTAGTTGACAATCCTTCCGAGGTTAAACAAGTTTTCTCCATTAACCTATAATAGCTCTTTTATTAGAGTTTTCATTGAGATAAAAAAACACGAAAAATGTACTGAAATAAGAATAAAAATTGAATATATATATATTCTACATTTAGAGCCAAGGAATTCACCAAATAATTTTCTTGATAGGTAACTGTTAGAAAAAAAAATTGTATATTTATTTATGAGGGTCTTCCAAAAGACAAAATTAATGAGAGGTTTACCAAGCATAATGGATTATATTATACTAAATCATTCATGCACTTTACTAATGTTACACAATGCTTTATTCCCCACTCTTTTTAATCAAACATGGCTAATTTGTAGAATTATTTGCCATTGTCATGTAAGCAATTTCTTTAAATTTTCTCTTTTTTATAGTTTTCCTCTCTTCCATTAAAGAACATAAAATAATGATTAAAATGGAAAAATGCAGATGTATCTAAAGTAGCAGACAATGCATGCAATCCTGGAAATATGTTCAATTAAAAAAGAATATTGGACAGAGAGAAAAAAGTATATAAAAATAGCAAATAACTCTATAAGTCAAACTAATATGATAATTCATAATGTTTGGAAACTTCTAAACTTAATCATGTCTTTTTTTTGTATATGTCAAATGCATTGACTGGGAAGCAAACCTGGGCCAGCTGCTTGGAAGGCAAGCTATGCTAACCACTAGGCCACCAATGCTTGACAAAATCATTCCTTTAAAAAACCACCAGAAAGACTCCCACAAATAAAACATATAAATTTTCTATTGACTATTGCCTTTGACAGATTAGATTAGTTGATTAAAGCACCATTTTAAATTCTGTATTAGAATCTAAAAATCACCGATTCAACTCCAAGTCTAGTTATCATTGGTCAAGCTAGCAACATCTGAAGACAAAAGTAGAATACTACTAATCAAGACAGTATATTGTATACTAATCTTTCAGTTGTAATAAAAAGCTGAAGGTATTAAAAAGATATAAATAATGTTTGAATTTTTCTAAAGGTATTTAATGATTCAATTAGATAGCAGGAGCAATCCAACATAGAACTGTCGTACCAAATGTTTAAATAATAAAGATCTATCAGATGATTGGGAGAATGCAGGGATAATATTGATATTAAATAAAGGTAATAAAGAAGGTATTAAAAATTACATCATATCAATTGTCTATTAGTTATATATAAAATCTTTACATATAATAATTACAATTCATCTACTGCTAACTTTGGATTTTAACCAACCAATCAAAAAAACAAGCTGGATTTAAAATATCACATGATTACCATTTCTTATGCTTGCTTATAACTGTTATTAAAACAGGCAAAACTCTCAATACATATTGCCACTTAATGCAACCAGAGTCACCAAAATGTATAGTTACTGAACTGAGTTCAGATGTATATGACTATATAAGCTAATGAGCTTGGATTGAAAATATTATAGTGTTTGCAAGGTGGCTTCTGAAGGGTTGCATTAGATCCTAAGATCTAGGTGCAGTGCTCTCAGACCCAAGGCTCCTCACTGACAAAGGCTACAAGCCAGAAACTAGTCTGAGGATTTTGGATGAGTAGGCACTAGATGGGGATTTTATGCAGAAGTCTTTGGCATCCATTGATTATTCTGGCTTGCACTGAGTGGCAATACATATAGAGAGTTTTGCCTGTTTTAATACATTTAAAATAGTTTTAGGACGGGAAATTATAGAAAAAAATAAATGAATATGAATTAATATTACACTTTGGATTTGAGATTATGCAAAGATAGCTGATTCCGTAAGCACTTTCATAGTGATTAAATTTTTGGATAAACAAAATAGTGACCTGGGCTATAGTCATATTTTGACAAATATTCATTAAATGCAACAACAATGATTAATTTACATGGTGACACTAAAAAAAATTAACATTGGTAATGGAACATAAAAGATTATTCCATATCTCTAAAACTTTTTACAGCTGTTTTCTAATTAAAATATGAGGATGAGAGGGGGGGGGGAGTTTGAGGTTAATTAAGTCATGTAGATTTGGCAGATGTTGTTGGTGTTTTTACAAATATTTTCTTAAAAGCTTCAAGAAATGTTGCAAAAAATATTAGATGAAAGTAATAGGATTAAAGGTTAATACTAAAAAATCTAAAATAATGTTCATTAGATTTAATCAGTAAAAAAAAGTATTCTATTTTTGACTTCCATCCATATATTTTATTTTTGAACTTCTTTTGCTAATCTAATCTAAATCTCTTAATGTTTCACTCAATAATCTATAGTCTCTGTATTACTTTTTATTAAGTATTTGGGTTGCAGATTTATAGCTATTTATATAAGGGTGGTGATTTAAACAGAAGAATATAGACCTACAGTATCTACATACATATAGCATAAAAAGAGCTATTACACATGCACACACATATATATTAGTTAAAAAATATAAAAATGTTAAATTAAATCACTTTGTAAGTAAATATTATGTATTTAGGCATACAATTCTAAAAATATTTATTGTAATATTGGATATTATCAGTGAAGTATTCAATAGCTTCACGCTCTCAGATCTAACCGCTTCAGTTTCACCTATTTATATAGAAAGTAGGTTGAAGTAAAGAAGGTTTCCCTCTTTTCTTCCAAAACAAAAGCTTGTGGTTAAGACCAATAGAGGTCCCTAATATCACATTTTTACATGCACATTCTTGAGGTTACAGCCTTAGTAGATATTACTTATCTAATCAATGTGCGTTTAAATAAATTTATAATTATAACTTTAAATTATCATAATTAATATATTAGAAACATTATACTTAAAAAGTTAAGGAATTCTTACCTATAGCTAATTAATATTGCACAACTTATTAGTTTGATTAATGAATCAGTTAAGTTAATGGAAATCACAATATTTAAAATAATCAAGACATTTTAAGTCCATGAAAAAAATGAAAAATATCATCAACAAAAAAGCAGAGCTTAGTGGGACCTTCAATAGCTAACTGTCAGTCTGTTATGAGTTGATATATGTAGGTATTAAAGAACAACATATCCAGTGAACAATCCTACAGTATGATAGTAACAAATGACTTTGAATAAACATGTAATTTTTAAGATTTATGCTTTGATTAGTAAGGGAGCTATTAATCACTAGAAGTAAATGTAGTTATCATACTAATAGTGAATAGAATGATGAATTAATATAATACATACCAGTAAGCATCACATGATCACCATCTCTTATACAAGCACATAATTGTTTATAAACAAGGCAAAACTCTCCATACAGTAGTGACACCCTGTGCCAACCAGAGTAGAGATAAAAGGTGATTGCTGGAGGTTTGCATTAGATTCTAAGATCTAGGTGCAGTGCTCTCAGATACAAAGCTTCTCACTGATGAAGGCCACAAGCCAGAAACTAGTCTGGAGGTATTGGATGAATAGGCTTTAGATAGAGATTTTATGCACAAGCCTTCTGGAATCCATTGATTACTCTGGTTGGCATAGAGTGGCACTACTGTATGGAGAGTTTTGCCTTGTTTAATACAAACCAATGGAGAAAAAGTCAAAGATAGCCATAAAATTGTTCTGAGCCACCAAAATTATGCACCTTATGATGAAGATAATTACCATTTCCAAGTAAAATATTTTATGAATTGCTTGCCAGTTATTGAGATGTTAGTAACTTGAGAACCAATCAGTTTCTGTAGAATGGTACAAGTAAAGACTTTTCTAATTAATATTTTATAATGACATTGATTGCATCAAAACAAAGTGTACAACATCCATAGCTTAAATTAAACATCTGAATTACAAGCAGTAACCTACTCCCTGTTATTCTTTTTTTAAAGATGTTAATGCAAGCTTAATTATTCCAGTGTTTCTTATTGAGGAAAGCTAATAACCAGAAATTAGTTTTGGGGAACTGTTTAGCCTTAAATGGAAATATTATATCTAAAAGGAATAATGACTCATAATTGATGATGATGATGTCTTATGGTAAATTTCCAAATACATGACATTATATTAGATTATTCAAACCAAGTACCACTTTATGCAAATAAAAATTATAATTAATTTTAGTGTTCATCATCATCATCATCATCATCATCAACAACAACCATTATCAATCCACTGCAGGATTAATGTCTTTCCAAGTTCAATCCATCTTTTTCTATCTTTAGCTTCTCTTCTCCACATCACCCCTGCACACTTTCTTATTTCATCCATCCATCTCACATGTGGTCTCTTTCTGGGTCTTTTACAATCTCTTGGAATCCAGTTTAAAATTTTAATTGTGCATCTGTTATCATCTCTTCTAACAATATGTCCAATCCAACTTCACTTCAGTCTTTTAATTTTTTCAATGAGGTCAGTATCACCTGTTTGTTCTCTTACCCATACATTGTGTTTTCGATCCCTTCTTGTTACTCCCAACATGCAACTCTCCATACTTCTTTGAGTGGTCTGAAGTCTCTGTATTGCTCTTCTATTAAGTGTTCAAGTCTCAGATCCATAAGTAAGAACAGGCAAAACACATTTATTAAAAACCTTCCTTTTCCAACACATAGGCATATTTCCTTTTAGTATCAAGTTATTTCTACCAAAAGCACTCCAACCAAGTTTAATTCTATGATTAATTTTATCCATTATATTTCCATCTGTATTAATAATCTGACCAAGGTATTTGTAACTGTTAACTTCTTCTAACTCATCATAATCAATCTTTATTTTCATATTTTGAGAAAATCTACTAAACATTACTTTAGTCTTTTTAACATTTATCTTTAGTTCTACTTTCCTACTTTTGTCTGATAACTCCTGCGACATTTCCTGTAGCTTTAAAGCATTATTTGCAAAAACAACTACATCATCTGCAAAATCTAAATGACTTAAATAATCTCCATTTACTTTCACTCCTTTAGCTTCCCATTTTAATCCACAAAATTTAAGAATTTTAGTGTTAGTAATGATTATATTTCTGAACTCGTCTACTTGTAATTCAACTCTATCTTGGTTGGCTAAAGGAACATTTAATAAAATTAGTTTTCTTTGTACAAAATTTAAAAATATATAAATGTTTTCAATCTAGGCCAACTTTTCTATATAGTCACATAGATCTGAAATCAGTTTCATAATACTAGAACTTGTATTAGATGGTATAAACTGTGGTGAAAGAAAAAAATATGTTGCTAAAACAGCAGCGTGTAAACTGGAGTTCTGAGGCATTTTAATGACAATAGTAAGTTATCAAAAAAAAATAGCTTTATGAATATTTTATAATTAAAATTTCAACTAAAAAGAATTATAATGTATATATTTAAAACACGAATATTATCAGAAGTATTTTATTATAAAACACAAATATTTAAATTACATTTATATATATAATTATTCAAAAAAATACAATAATTAATACAGTAAAAAATATTTTAAAAACAAATATGTACCATAATTTAATAGAAGTACTTTCAACTATCTATGTAGTCATTATCAACTAGATTCAAATTGTATTACAAAAACCGTTACAAATGTATACAAAAAGAATTACGTCAGGCATCAATTTTCCCACAATTCATTAATTTTTATATTAGCAGCCTGTCTATTTATCAAATGTTGCTTTTCATTTTTTATTAACATAGCTTCCTTCATTTTACATTTATATTCAATACACAAAATCTTAACTTTATTGAAAGAAATAATAATAAACGTAAAATGAAAGAAGCTATGTTAATAAAAAATGAAATGCAACATTTGATAAATAGAGAGACTGCTAATATAAAAATTAATAAATTACGGAAAAATTGATGTATGACATAATTCTTTTTGTATATATTTGTAACAGTTTCTTGTAATGCAGTTTGAATCTAGTTGATAACGACTACATAGATAGTTGAAAGTACTTCTATTAAATTATGGTATATATTTGTTTTTAAAATATTTTTACTGTATTAATTATTTAAAGTTGTAATTATAAATTTATTTAAACACACATTGATCAATACATAAGCTTGTGGTTAAGACCTGTAGGGGTCCATACCTTCACATTTTCAACAGCACATGCTTTAGGTTTATTGTATTAATTATTGTATTGTTTTGAATAATTATATATATTTCATTATAATTGGAGTACAGACATTGATTAATAATATATATATATAAAATCCTAAAGATTTACATAACAATTTTGCATTAATTATACATGTATTAACTAAAATTCAAAATACTGCCTACCATTCTACTACTAATGATAAATAAAATAGAAAATCATATAACATTACCATACTAGCCAAAAACAAAATTTATTAAAATTCTTTCATGAACATGGTTAAATGGATTAACAAATAAGAGATCTTTTTAAGTGAAATTTAACACAATACCCTAAACAAATATATACAAAATAACCTTCCCATCATTCACTTCAAAAACCAACTTTCTTTAACATCAAAGGATGTCTTTATGAACCCAATGCCACCAATCACACGAAGACATCCACTGATGTTAAATAAAGTTGGTTTTGAAATGAATGATGGGGGATTCTATTTTGTTGTTGTATATATTTGTTGTTTGTATTTTGTCATATTTCATTTGAAAAGGTCTATTTATTAATCATCATCATCATCAACCATTATCAATCCACTGCAGGATGAAGGTCTCTCCAAGTTCAATCCATCTTTTTCTATCTTTATCTTCTCTTCTCCACATCACCCCTGCACACTTTCTTATTTCATCCATCCATGTCACATGTGGTCTCTTTCTGGGTTTTTTAAAATCTATTTGAATCCAGTTCAAAATTTCAATTTCCCATCTATTATCATCTCTTCTAGAAATATGTCCAGCCCAACTCCACTTTAGTCTTTTAATTTTTTCAATGAGGTCAGTAACACCTGTTTGTTCTCTTATCCATACATTGCGTTTTTGATCTCTTCTTGTTACTCCCAACATGCATCTCTCCACACTCCTTTGAGTGGTCTGAAGTCTTTGTATTGCTCTTCTATTAAGTGTCCAAGTCTCAGATCCATAAGAAAGAACTGGCAAAACACATTTATTAAAAACCTTCCTTTTCAAACACATAGGCATATTTCCTTTTAGTATCAAGTTATTTCTACCAAAAGCACTCCAACCAAGTTTAATTCTATGATTAATTTCATCCATTATGTTTCCATCTGTATTAATAATCTGACAAAGATATTTGTAACTGTTAACTTCTTCTAACTCAACATAATCAATCTTTATTTTCATATTTTGAGAAACTATTTATTAATAGATGAAACTAAGTTCAAGGAAGATTTTAATTAATTTTTTTTCAGGTTAGTATTGTAATGTTATATGATTTTTTATTTTATTTTATGTATTAACTAATATACCACAAACAATTTAATATTAAATGAAAATATTACTCCTACGTGATTAAAACGATTTTTTAAAAATTGATTTTACTATATATCTATTGGCTTCTGTTTATAAACTTATTTCTATATGCTTACGCATGAATTTAAGAACTGAGTATTTAATAAAAAGTAATGCAAAGACTATAGATAACACAATGATAAATGATATATTACTGAAAGAATAAACAGTGATCACTGAGAGAAATAAAAATCAAAACTGGAGACATCTCTAAAAAAGATGATAAAACATGACAGACCAAATAAGGGATGATAAGATAATTAGAAAGAGACTTTATGAAGAATGAATGAGTTTATGTAAATGATGATGAAAAAAGTGTATTAAACTCATAGTTCATCTTGCAGTGGATTGATAATGGCCGAAAACATTGATTGAAAGATAAATCAAATGTTGAATTAGAAATTGTATTAATATTACTGAAAGAATCATTCCTTTACAAATATCTTTGGAATATAAATTATTGATAATATAATGAGTGTGCTAATAGCTCTAAACAAGCTTTTCCAATAAATGCTGCAAGAAAAAGCATTTAAAAGGTCTATCTAGAATTATCCCTATCTCCAAACTGGTTTCAAGCTGATGGCTCTCATCAGTGAGGCACTAGGATATTCAGACATTAGGATAATCTAAATAGTGTCTGAATATTCTAGTGCCTCACTGATGAGAGCTATCAGCACGAAACCAGTGTGGGGAAAGAGATTATTCTAGATAAAGATATTAAATGTTTTTTCTTGCAGCATTTATCAGAAAAGCTTGTTTAGAGATATTAGCAGGCTCATTATATTATATTTGTAATACAAGCTTATTAAGAAAAGTCATATGATATGTGACTTGATTTTCTTAAAAAAATTGTTGATAAATAGAGTTTCTTATTAGCACAAATAACATTAAAATCTCAACCCTCATTTGTCAGGTTGCAGTATATTTTAAAACAAAACAAATGGTTGATGATATTTGCAAAATATATTCATCATATTCAGGAGTGAAATATAATTTTGACAGAAAAAAGTCTTAAGATATGAATTGTACCAGGATAAAACATGTTCATAAGAATGACACTAAAAATAATAGGAAAATAAAATGAAAATTGATTTGCCATGTTTCTACTTTAAAATAACATGGCTCTTTTAACACTAATGGCTACTTTTGAAATCTTTTGGCTAGCTAATCTGTGTTTAAATAGTTATATGAATTATGATAAACCAGCAAGCATCACATGATCACATCTTCAATACTAGAGGGTGTTGCATTAGATCATAAGATCTAGATGCAGTGCTCTCAGATCCAAAGCTCCTCACTGACGAAGGCCACAAGCCAGAAACTAGTCTGGGGATATTGGATGAGTAGGCATTAGATAGGGATTTTATGCACAAGCCTTCTGGCATCCATTGATTACTCTGTTTAGCACAGGTGGCACTACTATATGGAGTTTTTCTTTGCTTTGTTTATATGGATTATGGATTTGTCAATAGGTTAATATCATTATTCTTTCACTATGCATAGATTCTCTTTGTGAGATTATAAAATTCAGTCTATTTAATGAGATTAGGTTGCATGAATTTGTTTTTGACAAAGATTTTTTTATAAAAAATTTTGTCAGTCAGAAATCAATTTAGAAATATTCAGAATTATTCTCATAGAGACAACTGTTCAGAGTATATTGATAATTTTCAGTAGTCATACATTAGACAAGAGATTGTCCATTTAATGGATAATTTCTAGTCTAACGAATGACGAATAAAATTATTAATATACTTCCATCAAGTGGTTTATGCTCAAAGTTGTGAGGATAGTAAGTTTGACACTTCTCAGTTAAACTGTAGTAATTCCCTATCTACAAATGAACAATGATAAAGATATGTGCAAGAGAATGTGATCTACGCCAACTGATGAGTGCTGGATTAGCTCGAAACCTGCACATTGGGGATCATACATCCTTTCATATGTTTTGATCACATGTTTATGATTACATACCTTTACAAAGTATTACCTTGTGCAAGAGTAATTTTGTGAAAATTACATTATAGAAATATTATTGATTAACTGTTCAGAATATATGTGTGGTGTTATATAGTCAGAAACTGCTTAATAATATGCATTCACTTCTATATATACAAGCATAGAGATATACTGCTTAATAATGTTTTGTGTATATATATAACTGTTATTTTATAATGATTTTTGTTTAGCTTTTTAAAAAAGTAGAAATTAATTAATAATTTATTTTAACATGAAATTACTTAATTAAAGTTTAATCAGCAAATTGTATATCTTTTTATAAATCAATTAAGAAAAAATGATGTAAATACTTTTTTTAAAAAAATAAATAAATCAATTTATAAATAAATAAACAATTTTTTTTTTAAAAAAAATAATTCATTTATTTTGTTTATTCTGCTAATTTTATTGAGATAATCAATAATTAAATGTGTTCCTCTAATTTAAATTTTTTTAATATTTGAGTTTAAAATTAGAAACTTTATGTATGCATTGGTAAATATCTAAAGAAAATATAAAGGAATAATTTATTACAGATTTTTAATAATGACTTTGAAGTCAAAAATTATAGAAGTTCAATCATATGATCTTTATGTGATTATCTGATTACATTTTATACTACTATCTATAATCTTTAAATCAAGCCTGGGAAACAGTGATCATGTGATGTTTAAAGGTTTAATACCAATCCTGCCTAATAGGAAGGTGGTGGCTATGGTTATAAAAGAACCAAAGACATTAAAATGTATGAGTGCTGAACTGAGTTCAGACCCATATGACTATAAAAGCTACTGAGATTAAAGTGAAAATATTTGTGTGTTTTTAATTTTATTCTCATAGTTTTGTAGTTATGTAGAGATAAAAGATGGCTGCTGAAGGATTGCATTAGATCCTAAGAGCTAGGTGCATCAGATCCGAGGCTCCTCACTGACAAAGGCCATAGCCAGAAACTAGTTTGGGGATATTGGATGAGTAGGCACTAGATAGGGATTTAATGCACAAGCCTTCTGGCATCCACTGATTACTCTGCCTTGCTTTGAGTGGCACTACTGTATGGAGACAGTTTTGCATATTTTATCTATAATCTTTATATATATCTTTTTAAATAATTTGCACAGATATCAAACTTAACTTATTGCTATTCAGCAATTAATATTATGAAATGCACAAAAATACATAACAAATATTAGATAATAACATCTTACACAAGTCATCCATGCTAATGTATAGGAAAAACTAACAACCATTTCATCAGTAAATGACATTTTATTCCATTAACAGATATCCCATCACAATGAACTTGGAAATAGTTCCCTTCTCTTTTATAATCAACATGGGGAATGTGAAATATTAATTTCCAAGATCTAATAAGACTCCTGTTCAGTGGTAGCTAGTTCATAAGCGCTGTAACACTGCACCACCTCCAGGAAAACTACAAAATTAATTATTAACTTTGTGATTGATAAAGGAATTTTATTTTTAATTGATATTTGTGGATCTATTCAAAGATGCTACTATTTATAGCAATGTCATATTCAGTGAATTTAAGCTAGTTCCATTGAGATTTGTTTGTTATCAATGTGCAAAACTAACGTTATTGGAGCTGCTCACTGTGGCAGCACCAGTAATTATTTGAGAGTGATATGTTCATCTATTGTGGTTTCTCTTCAAAGCAAATAATTTTTATTTCTTGCATTTAAGATGAGCAATAAAATATTCTGATTTTTTTCTTGTAATTAACATATAAATATTAATAACAGTAAAATATAAAAAAAAATAATTAAAAAATATTATTTTAAATATTTAGCATGATAACTATTGGTGCTAATATATGAAAAATTATGTTTTCCCAATTGACATTATATAAATAAATTGTAATAATTTGTCAAACAGCGGTTAGAAAAAAACAAAAAAATATATTAGATCTTTTAACAATGATTAGTATGAAAGAATTATATGGTCATATAGTTGCAAAATTAGAAATGCTCTGGTTTACTTTGCTTGTTTACTTTTTGGCAGCAATACTGTAATAAAGCAGCCCTAGTTAAAAATTTCACAGGACACCAATGTTCATATTACTGAGACAGAATATTGTATATTGATTAAATGGATGTTGGTTTTCTTTATGCATTGATATGAATGATTAATTGTTTATGCATGTATACACTTATGATGAATGATTAATTGTTTATGCATTTATACACTTATGATATTTTTATAACTGGAAATCCATAGTGTAATATATATATACTTTTCTATTTTTATTGCTAAAAGAAGGTTGCCATGACAACAGATTGAGATTGTTATTGATATGAGGATTGTCTAAGTGTTACTGATTTTAATGATTGTATATCATTTTGTATGAATAAATTAATATAAATAGACACTAAATGATTGTATGAGAATGTGTTACTTTTTTTATTTCTTTCAAACGGTTATTATTCTTTAAAATTCTTTTATAAACGTGAAACTAAGAGAGAGAGAGAGAGAAGATTTTTTTCAATTGAAAAAAAAAAAAGTATAAAATTTTTAAATAAACATTTTTCATTAACTAATATGTACTGTCTAGGTAAATATTATTATAAAGATGACTTGAAACATCATTGCTCAAAAGTAAAATAAATAAAAAATAAATCAATTTAAAATATTTTTTTTTGCTTATAAAGATACTAAATAAAAATAAATGTTTTAATACAATATATATATATTGCGAATATATGTTTAATCAGACACAATTTAAATTATATACATATAAAACTCCATGCAGTAGTGCCACCTAGTGTAAGTTTTAGTAATCAATGGATGCAAGAAGGCTTGTGTATAAAATCCCTATCTAGTGCCTATTCATCCAATACCTCCAGATTAGTTTCCAGCTTATGTCTTTCATCAATGATGAACATTAGCTAAGATCTAGATGCTAAGATCTCAAATCCAAGATTCCTCATTGATGAAAATCTCAAGCTAGAAACTAGTCTGAAATATTGGATAAGTAGGCATTAGATAGGGATTTTATGCCCAAACCTTCTTGCATCCATTGATTACCTTGGCTTGCAATGGGTGGCACTACTGTATGGAAAGTTTGCTATTGTTTATATAGATATTTGTTGTCCCCACAGCTTCATTATCATTAGTAGGAAATTAGGAACATTTTAAAACAATTAAATGCCATAAAACAACATAGCAAACAAAATTTTCAAATTTATATATATATAAAAGAATAAGAATAAAGGAAGGGATAAAGGCTTACTGGTAACTTATGCACAATAGTTGTCTTTAATGTAAATATTCCTGAATTATTTGATTTAAAACTCTAATATTCATCATGGTTTTTAACTGCAAGTTCATTAATTCTTATTGAAATATTTTATTATATTATAATATCTATTGCTGATGCTCAATATATACTACACACATATAGTCAATTTCTTGGACATGATTTTTCTAAATTACTTATTTTTAAAAATAATAATAGTGTGTAATAAATTATGAATCAGTCCACTACAATATTTTACAAATATTTTTATTAACATTATATATATATATATAAATATTTATAATATTACAAATCAATGTCTGTATTTCTTCAAAATAATTTATGTAATCTTATAAATAAATATTAGAAAATACAGTAATTAATTTTTTTTAAAAAGAACAAAAAATATAAACATCACCTAGGATCGCTTTTGACTATCCCCATAGTCTTTGTCAACTAATACTTTGAAAGGACAACTTTCCCATAATTCCATGAACTTAATGTTTGCTGCCTGCTTATTAATTAAGTCTTGCTTGTATTTATATATTAACATAGCTTCCTTGATTTTTCTTTTATTATTATTTCTTTCAGTTTGCAATATTTTTACATTAGTATAGTTGAAATCAAAACCATATAAATATATATGATTTATTATGGTCATAAAACATGGAAGGTGATAAATTCTCATTTTCTTTAGAATTTTTTTAATAACTACAAGTGCTCTTTTGGTTTTTTCTCCAATATGCATCTTGACTCACCTATATATGCGCTACACACCTACAAATCCATTTATAAATGATACAATTTTTATTAAAGATAAAATCTTATTTACAAATAAAAATTGTATCATTTATAAATGGATGTGTAGGTGTGGTAGCTTATATATATAAGTGAGTTGGGATGCATATTGGAGAAAAGAACAAAAGAGCACTTGTTATTAAAAAGGGTTGAAAATAAACAAATTTCTAAAGATAATGATAATATACCAGCTTCCGTTTTTTATGATCATAATAAATCATGTATATATAGTTTTGATTTCAACTATAATAACATAAAAATATTGCAAACTGAAAGAAATAATAATGAAAGAAAAATCAAAGAAGCTATCCTTAATGTATAAATACAAGCAAGGCATAATCAATAGGCAAGCAGCAAACATTAAGATCATAGAATTATGGAAAGACTTTTCAAAATATTAGTTGAGAAAGACTACAAGGATAGTCAAAGGTATTCCTAAGTGACATTTATATTTTTGCTCTTTTTAAAAAAAATTAATTACTGTATTTTCTAATATTTATTTATAACTTTATGTATAAATAAATATATATATTTCACTTGGTGGTATTTCTTTTAAATATATATATATATGTTTGTTAATTACCTAATAACTCCTCAAATATTATTCCAAACTTTTTAGTACACACAATTTTTTTTCAGGAAACTAATATATTGATAATTTTCAAATTTTCAAAAAAATATTATTTTTAGATGATGAATTTTCTAGATGCTACTGTCAGTATAAACTTTCAAATTCTGTATCTGCAACTTTCTTTTCATTAGTAATAACTTGTCCAATATTTTAAACAATTAAATACTATCAAACAAAAATCTATAGCCTACATAATATTCCAAAAGAGAGAGAGAGAGAATCATGCAATCTTCATCAATATTGGTGAAATATTTGTTGAGTTATTAAGTAATAAACAAACAAACTTTCAACTTTATGCAAATGTTGTAATTTTTAATCTGCTTCAAGTAACAATCAGTTATCAATACATAATATGGTACACATCACAAATGTATGTTTAACACACACACACACACACAAAACATTTTGAAATATCTGCACCTGAAAAGGTACCTATTATTTACTGTGACTGAACATGCTTTTGGTGTGATTCTTGTGCTCAGCTATATCTAAAAGTAAATATATAAATACTTTTAAGACAGGCTTTAACCTGTATCAAATGCACCTTGAAATTTATAACAGTCAAGCAATATCTTTATTTTGCCAATAGAGGGACCTCTCAAACCACAACACATGATAGCGACTTTTATAAAGATAAGAGCAGGGTCTTATCTTTAACTAACTAACCTGTATCAAACACACCTTGAATTTTATAACAGTCAAGCAATATCTTTATTTTGCCAATAGAGGGACCTCTCAAACCACAACACATGATAGCGACTTTTATAAAGATAAGAGCAGGGTCTTATCTTTAACTAACTAACCTGTATCAAACACACCTTGAATTTTATAACAGTCAAGCAATATCTTTATTTTGCCAATAGAGGGACCTCTCAAACCATAACACATGATAGTGACTTTTATAAAGATAAGAACAGTGTCTTATCTTTAACTAACTAACCTGTATCAAACGCACAAGCAATATCTTTATTTTGCCAATAGAAAGACTTCTCAAACCATGATACAAGATAGTGACTTTTATAAAAATAATAGTGGCTGTCTTATCTTCAACCCAACTTTCCACATGGTTTGAGAGATCCCTCCATCAGCAAAATAAAGATATTGCTTGACTATTATAAATTTTCAAGGCGCATTTGATATAGGTTAAAGCCTGTCTTAAAAGTATTTACATATACTTTCTATGTGCTTAATAAATAATAATAACTAAAAGTAAATAATAAAAATCTTTTTAGGTGTGGACATTAAAAACGTTTTGATAATTTATTTCAAATACAAATAAAAAAGAAGTATTATATTTATGATAAACTAATATACAAGTATAATTTTTAATCCAAATACTTTCAGCAATAATTATTCATCAATGCACAAATAATCCTAAATCATTTTTATTATATTGAAAAATATTGCTCTTTTTAAAACCTCAAGTATAGATTTTAACTTTCATTTTTTTCCTCATGTGTCATAGCATCGGCTGGGAAGTGAACCCGCTAAACTCTCGCCCACCAACACTTGACAGATTTTAACTTTTGTTAAATATCCCACTTTTACATTTTATAAATTTGTGTGAGAATTTCTTTTAACTATTACTTTATATTTTTACTTATTTAGAACATTGTGAGATTTTTTGTGATTACATATCCAAATGGGATTAAAAGAAACATATGTAGTCAAGCGTTGGTGGTCAAGTGGTCAGGTGCCTTGCAAGTGGTTGTTCCGGATTCGCTTTGACATATGAAAAAAAAAACATATGTACACACTGAAATTCAATGTCAAATATTTAATTAGCTTTATGTTTATCTCTTTTACAATAAAAAAAAAGTATAAAAAATATTAATGATGTTTTATATTAGCTTTTGGTAATGTTTGTATATATAATATGTAACCCAAGACAACTCTTTTTCTCCAATGTGACCAGAGCTGACAAAAGGTTGGACACAACGCTAGACATTATGCCATCCAATTTTGTTATCAAATATATATATAGTTATTTTGTATTTACTCATGGGAATTATATAAACTTAATTTATAAATGCAGCATTTTTTAACCTTCGCCAGCATTTTTTAACCTTCGCCGATCATACATACACATTTAAGTCATTATTTATAAGATTAGAAATGATTAGATTTTTAAATTACAGAGTATGTCAAGGTTAATGGTTAAAAGAAAACTCTTCTGCAACTTTATAAAAACTGATAGATAAATTAGATCCTTAAAATAAAATTTAAAGTCTATATTTGCATTTAACTAAATCATCAAGATTATTTTAGTATTATTTGTGATTACTGTATGAAATAAATATTGGTTAAAAATTTTGCCAATTAAAAATGAAATTATCTAATTCACATAAATAAATACAAAATAATTTTAATCTCAGTGCATACCGCTAGCTAAAATTAAACATAAAATCACTCTCCAAACATTAAGAAATTTCAACTATGCCCCTCTCAACACCTATTATTTTTTTTGGATTGGATGCTTGAGAGTCAGTCAGACTTTTATATATTTTATTTACAGATGGCATAACTGAAATTTTTAACATTTGGAGAGTGATTTGATGTAATTTTATATGGCCACCGAAGAAATTAGCCTAGTTGATTTAACTGAAAAACGTTGGTGTGAACAAAATGCAAATTAGGAGCAAAACGTTGGTGTGAATAAAATGCAAATTAGGAGCAAAAACATTGGTGTGAATAAAATGCAAATTAGGAGCAAAACGTTGGTGTGAACAAAATGCAAATTAGGAGCAAAACGTTGGTGTGAACAAAATGCAAATTAGGAGCAAAAACGTTGGTGGGAATAAAATGCAAATTAGGAGCAAAACGTTGGTGTGAACAAAATGATAATTAGAAGCAAAAACGTTGATGTGAACAAAATGCAAATTAGGAGCATTTGCATAATTGCAGCCACTGCTTTCAAGTAAAAACAGTGACAATTGTAATTCACATCAAAGTATTGAGAGAACTTTATAAAACAATCCAATAAATATAGATTGCATATTAGGTTTTGAATATGTAGATTATGAAAAGGCATTTGATTCTATAAACATTTTCACAGTGATTAAACTTTGGATCATCAAATGTAGATCCAGGATATTGTCGTAATTTGAAAAAATATTTATCAAAATGCAATACTAGTGATTAAATTACATGGGAACATTCAGAGAAGTATACAATAGGGTAATCCCATATCTCTAAATTTTTTTATTGTAATTT
Organism: Epiperipatus broadwayi; assembly: GCA_028023455.1. Classification (NCBI taxonomy): domain Eukaryota; kingdom Metazoa; phylum Onychophora; class Udeonychophora; order Euonychophora; family Peripatidae; genus Epiperipatus; species Epiperipatus broadwayi. The sequence goes on from JAQFVV010000052.1 coordinate 4,833,002, forward strand.
TACAAGACATATTTTGTCAAATAAAATATCAAGCTAAGGCAGTAAAAGTACATGAAAATCACTTAAATCCTCTAGATTTTACAAAACATGTGCTTGTTTTTTTTGCAAATAATGTTTAAGAGCTTTAGAAATGTTGCAAGAGTTACCAGATAAAAGTAAAAAAAAAAGGACTAAAGATAAATACTGAACAGAATAAAATTAAATAGCGGGCAAGAAGACAATTATGATGTAACAATTTCAAAAGCAAGAAGCATATTAATATAATCTTAGATATGATTGATTATATGTATAATATTAAAAAATTTGCACATGAATTTTCGTGTAAATATATCAACAATGAAGATGTCTACAATCTCGGCATATAAGTAATCATTAAAATGTTGCAGAAACTTTTATCTGTTTGGGAAAAATTGAAGTTGAGACAATTTCTTGATTTGATTGTTTTCATCTACAATGAATACAATTTAATTTTCACGATTATTAGTGCCAAAATGTGTTTTTTCCATTTAAATTCTTGCATTGCATGTGAAGAAAAAATCATTCATTCCCAAGATTCATTTTTTTTTTTTTTTTAGCAATTACAAATACATTAGTGTGAGATTTTAATGTTATTTATATATTACAATTGAACAGAGAATAACAAAAATTGTTTTCTAGCAATAAACAACAGTATACATTGAAATAGCACCAGGCTATATTCAGAATTTGAACATTTGGCACAAATTCCCTTTATATATATATACTATAATACAGCCTTTTAATCTGCAAAAGTACTTTCAGTTAATTATTTAACCCTCCTCAACTGGCATTGAGAAGGATACGAGAATAGTTGAAGTACCAATTAAATATAGAAATGAAGAGGTAAAATTTTTCTTTATATATAATGAAACAGAATATTAGTCCCATTATAGAGTGTGAATAGTTCGATACACTCAGAATCAATATTAGTATAATTAAAATTATTAGGATTGAACAAAAAATGGCATAAACTTTTTCTAAATTATTTGAGAAAGATTTAGGCTTGATGAGTACAAATCCGGTGGACATGGACCTAGTGGAGAATGCAACTCCAATAATGTGTAATGCAAGAAAAAAAAACATTCATGCTACATGTCTGTAGAAAAACTTGAGTTTAAGTAGCAAATAGAGTATTAACCCCTGTTAGAGTTTCAGAATAGGCCATGCCTATTGTAGTTATAACTAAATTGAACAGACAGATCAGACTCTGTGGGGATTACTGAGTGACCATAAATATGTTTTTAAATAAGGGAACCTACCTGGTACCAAATGTGAGATAAGTATTGCAGAATTACAAAGGTTTGGCAAAGTTGGATTTAAATTCAGCATACCACCAAATAGCTATGACAGAAAGAATGGCACAAATGCAAATACTAGCGATGGCTTTTGATTTGTTTAAATGTAATAGATTATCATTCAGTGTAACTACAGGCCCCAATATTTTCTAAGCAAAATAAATAATACAAGGTTTGGAGGAAGTGGTACCATATTATGATGACATACTGTTTCTACAGAGTCACAGGAAGTAATACACAAAAGATTAAGAAAGGTGTTCAAAAGGTTATATTGAATTGGGTTAGATAAAATTCTGAAAAATCAGTGTGGCAAATGTAGGAATTACTTTTTCTTGGACGTATCATTTCAGAAAAAGGCAAAGTGCCTATTCCCAAAAAAGTGAGGGGTGTTAAGAATGCTGATAGGCCAAAAATGTAAAGCAATTATATGCTTTTCTTGGCTTGATTAATTTTTTGAATTGTTTCTTAAAAATAAAACAATGGTGGCATAGTCATTAGATGAGTTGTTAAAAAAGAATCAAAAATGGGAATGGACCAATAAAAAAAATGTAGCTTTAGAAAAGACTAAGTAACTGTTGGTGTCTGATAAGTTGTTAGTATGTTTTAACAATAATCAACCAGTTGAAATTATAATGGATATGTCAGATTAAGATGTGGGTGCAGTTTTATGGCATATGGTGGATAATGGGAAATGTCCAATAGTATATGCTTCATGTGTGCTATTGAAAGCTGAAAGCATTGGTGGCCTAGTGATTAGCATAGCTGCCTTCCAAGCAGCTGGCCTGGGTTCGCTTTCCAGTCAACACATTTGACATATGAAAAAAAAGCAAATATAATCAAATCAACAAAGAGATGTTGGTTATAGTATTTTTTATTAGTTCCACCAGTACATATTTGGAAGATCTTTTAAAATAGTGACAGATCATAAGCCTTTGTTAGGCATTTTTGCCCACAATCAGATGACTCCTGAACATTTAACCCTAAGGATGTTGCAATTGCAAAATATTCTTGCTAGGTATGATTATGAATTTAATTTTAAAAAAGGAAAAGAGATAGCCCATGCAGATGCAGATCCAGTTTGCCAGATAGACAGAACTACATCAAATGAAATAGATGTAAATCCCATAGATGTGATGAAATTAAAAATGTTAAACAGTTAGATAGTAGATAGTTGAACTAAAGAGGATAAGGGATATTAAATTTTGCCAAGTGGATTAGGTCAGGTTGGCCTATGTATCTTGTGCAGGGGCTTTTGGACTATTGAAGATAAACTGTCAATGTGCAATGACTGCATACCTACTGCTGGTAGGCATATCATTTTAAACTTGTTGCACGAAGGTCATCCAGGTTCAGTATGAGCTAAATCTCTAGCATGCAGTTGTCTGGTGGCCTGGAATTAATGATGACATTGAGAAGTTTATTAAAAAAATGTTCATCATGTCAGGAAGAAATGCAACTCACGTTGAATAATTTGACAGCATGGCCTTTATCAGTCAGACCATGTGAAAGGGTTCACATCAATCATGCAGGACCAATTAAGGGGGGAATATTGTTGATAATGATAAACTCATTTTCAAAGTGGATTGAATGCCATATAGTAAATAACACAGAAACAGATGGATTTATGAAATGTTGTAATAAGATTTTTGCTGTACATGGTTTTCCTTAAGTCATTATGTCTGGCAATTGAGCAGGTTTCAGGGAACATGGAATTTAACAGTATTGTAAAAGCAAGGGCATTAGACATATTTGGACACCAGCATACCAACATGAGTCAAATGGACAGGCAGAAAAAGGCAGTCCAACATGTGAAGAAAAATCTATGGAAGATGAAGACATCAGATATTCAAGAAGCATTACAAGAGATAACGTTATGTCAATATTTGACATCACCTGTAACAAGAGGGAAACCACTGGAAGGACTGTTTATAGGAAGGTAGCTAAGGGTTAAGTTGTCAGTACTTCAACCAAAGCAAAATAAATTGAAATAGTATTCAATAAATTTATGAACTCAAAATGCTAAGATTAAGACTTTATTGATATAATAAACAAACAATGCCCCCCAATGATATACAACTCTAAACTGAACAAATTAAAACTATTAATCTCCAATGCCTTTGTTATGAAATATAGCAAATCTTAACTAAATGCAGCTATTATTTACTATGTCCCATAAATTTATGACAATCAAACCTTATAAGTTTCTATGGCAAATCCTCAGGGAGCATTGTCAGGAATATATGAAATAATAAAAAGATCAGGATGATCTTCTATAAAGTTTTAATAAGCTCATTAACTTTCAGGTAACTGGTGCCTGGTACCGATATCTCAGTGACATCTTGCAGTGCTGTCTCTCCATTTGATATCTTTTCTGCTAACTGGCTAATGATGAAGAAAGCACAAGCTGTCATGCACAATTGTAACATGGAGGAAATCTGCTTCCATCTTCCATAATAACTGATCCAGAAGTACTCAGTCTACAAAATTCCCATAACTGCAATTTTTTGATCAACTCCCACAAAGCTTTATTATACTCTTTAATAGTCTCACCATTATTTTGCTTTTTTTTTCTTAGCATTAATCTGGCTATGAGGTTCAGACTAAAATCTCTGCTCAATGTTTTCACTGTAGCATCATACGTTATTGTGAATTTAACGGCAACTGAGGGGTGTTAAGAAATTGAAATACTTCTGGGAATTGAAAGACTGTATATAATACTTAATTACCATTATATATATATATATATGTGTGTGTGTGTGTATGAGTGTATCTGCATCAGTATATCTCTTGCATTCAGTACATTGCATAAAGATTCTCTCTCTACTTCTGGGAATTGAAAGACTGTATATAATACTTAATTATCATTATATATATGTGTGTGTGTGTGTGCATGAGTGTATCTGTAACAGTATATCTCTTGCATTCAGTACATTGCATAAAGATTCTCTCTCTATTCAACCAAACAAAATCATGATTCATTAGTTCACATATAACATTTGATGAACCATTTATGCAATGGCCTGTATAATAAATTTATATTGATCATTCTTATAAGAAATTAAAATTTTAAGACATAGCTATTAGTGAAAATTAAACTTTAAGCATTGAAAAACATAATAAATTTAAGATCATCAGTTAAAATAATAGAGTCAGCTTTGTAAAATTGCAAGTCTTCTAAATATTATAATTATAAAAACAATATGGCAGTTTACACATGGACGATTGGAGAATAATAATAAATATCTTGGATAATTTTTTCATTTATAAATGAAAAAAAAAAAGAAATTCCAGAAAGTAAACCTAACAAATATTTAACTACACTCCCTCTCTTCATTAGCAGTGACGATTGTATTTTATTACAACAGTGCTTTCACAGAAACACATCTGAATAACCAAGATTAATCTGGGATTAATTTTAAACCAAGATAACTGACTTTTTACTGATCAATATAAGATGATTTCCTTTCTTTACAACAGTGCTTGCATTGAAACTCATACAAACAACCAAGATTAGTCTGGGATTAACTTTATGACAAGATAAATACCTTTTTACTGATCAATATAAGATCGCACTGAAACACATCTAAATAACAAAGATTAGACTGGGATTAATTTTAAACAAAAATAAATAGCGTTTTACTGATCAATATAAGATGATTTCCTTTCTTTACAATAGTGCTTGCATTGAAATTCATATGAACAACCAAGATTAGCCTGACATTAACTTTATAACAAGATAAATAACTTTTTACTGATCAATATAAGATTGCACCAAAACACATCTAAATAACCAAGATTAGCCTGGAATTAATTTTAAACCAAAATAAATAGCGTTTTACTGATCAATATAACATGAATATAATATGATTTCCTAAAAATCCTATACTTCCGTATGAAATCCTCAAATATTTAAAATTATTTTTAAACCAATTTCAGATTTAAACCCAGCTCAAGAGTAAAAACAAATTCAATTAACACTATACAACAAGATCTTTGACATGTTATACAGCAAGACTGCTATTTAAAAGTGACAAACTCAGAACTAAAAGCAGAATAAAGTAAAAAAAAATAATTAGTTGGTCAGTTAAGTGTGTAATCCGTCATTCAGAAAGTCATGTATGATTAGTATAATTAATTTTAAATTATATATGTTTCTACTTAGTTCCATAAAAAGAAATAGGCAAATAACTAATAAAGGCCAAAAGTTTCAACAAAATGTAATGCCATTACTTCCTTATTATTTTCAAGCATTATAGATCTGCTACAAGATGGTCTTACCAAATTTAGCCCACTTTTTTGATCCAGAATACCTCCACATATCTTCCTTATCTTATCAAATTTCTCATTCATAATTTTTTTCCTAGGATTTTTTACAACCTTTTGGTATCCAATTTAATACTTGAAGTACCTATATTTTATCATTTCAAGGACGTCAATAATATTTGTTCTCTTATTTCGTTTTGATATCTTCGTGTATCTTTCCATACATCATTATGTAATCTGAAGTCTCGGCATTATTCACATCTTTATACAATCACAACAATATTCATTTTTATAGTCCTCATGTAATCCAATCACTGCTGCTAACTTTTGGTGAATATTTTTAGGATATGACCACATACAGGGTTTATTTCTTGATTATCCAAAATGATAATCATTGTGGAAATACTTTTAGAATTAAATATCTTTTCATAATCCATACACCCAAAATATAACGGTAATTGATACTCATTAGCCATTTTTTACAACTACTCTTATTATTTTCTCATGTGATCTACTGTGATATAAACTACTTTTAAATCTGGATTTTAATTAATTTAAACCTAGAGGTCTCTGTAAACCAGTTGTGGTAAATTTAATAAAGATTTTGTATAGAAGTCCAATAAGACTGCAATCTTTATATATTTTTTCTACTTTTCTTAATTCTGCATTCTTCTAATTATCTCACTTTTTTCACTTTCATATTTGTTAAATAGCTTTGTCAACAATGTTTCTATTTTTTTCACTTGTTTCGCTTAGCCTTTTCATTTTTCATATAATTGCAGACCCTATCTATCCTTTTCAAATACTTTAACAATTCAGAATGTATTGCAAAAGCTGTTTTGGTTTTTTGCTTATTACTATTTATTATGACTTTATTTAACTCACATTGATTACGTAAGTAATATTTACTACATGTGCGGTTGAAAATGCGAAGGTAGGGACCTCTACAGCTCTTAACCAGAAGCTTACACATATATTATGATTATTTGTAAAACTCTTCTATATATTTTATATTATCCCTGTTTTTAATAAATGTGCCATATTTTATTCTTATTGATAAGACAATATTCTTTTCAATACCAAGACGATGCCTTATATTAGTAGTTTTATTCTCTTTAATAATCTTTCTTGCCAATTCACAATTGTATTTTTGTATATCAACATTAATTCCTTTTCATACTATTTTACAAAATTAGATTATTTTTACTATAATGGTCAAATATCCATTACAATTTATTTATCTATAATGTTGTCACAAATACATAAATAAATAATAAATCAAAATAAGATTGAAACAAACAATTATTAATAACTATATAATAATATTTATCAAGCTGGCTTTCATGGTGATAAAAGCCAGTTTGATAAATATTGTTTATCTCAATCGTGTTTTGATTGATTATTTATTTAGGTTATTTTAAAACATTTTTGTATTTCTTTTCTTGTCATGCAATGTCTAGTTTCATTTCATAATTTACTCATTACCTGTTTTTCTTTGTACCAGTTTTCTATGGGAGGTGATTTTATCAGAGTATCAGCTATATTTTTAATTAATTGTGTGAATAATCATAAAAGTCTGTTAATATTTTAAAATCACATGATTACCATCTCTTATGCTAGCACATAACTGTTATTAAACAGGCAAAACTCTCCATACAGTAGTGCCACCCTGTGCCAACCAGAGCAATCAATGGATGTCAGAAGGCTTATGCATAAAATCCCCATCTAGTGCTGCTGGAGGGTTGCATTAGATCCTAAGATCTAGGTGCAGTGCTTTCATATCCAAGGCTCCTCACTGATGAAGGCCATAAGTCAGAAACTAGTCTGGGGATATTGGATGAGTAGACACTAGATGGGGATTTTATACACAAGCCTTCTGGCATCCATTGATTAATGTGGTTGGCACAGGGTGGCATTACTCTATGGAGAATTTTGCCTGTTTAATATTTTAAAATGATTTACAAGTTCTATTTAAAATTCCTGGGAATATTTGTGAAAGTTATAAATGGCAATGATTAACATTATCTTTCTTAATAACATTTCATTAGGTAATGAGCATTTCCTTTGTTGAATCTATAAAGTAAATTACAGTTGTAAATACATATTTTCTGCTAGTCAACTCTATAATTCAATTCAACTATATCTTCATTGTGATGCTTCCATATCCATTTCTCACTTTTAATTTTTAACAAAAATAATAAAATAATACTTTTTTCATTAATGCTATAAATTTATTTTATATTTCATTTCTATTTCCATATCCAAAGTTACCTTCTAGCTTCAAATAGTTTTCCAATTCTAGCATTAAAAGTTCTCATGTTAATTTTTAACGTTATTTAGTATGATCAAAAACATTCTGTACACTTAAAATAAAAATCTACTTTATTATCATAATAAGAACTTGTTGGAACATAATCACGAATTATCTGCACATGTTAATACCACATGATCACCATTTCATATGCTTACACAAGTTGTTAAAACATTAACAAACTCTCCATATAGTAGTAGCACTACTCAGTGAAAGCTTAGTAAACAAGGGATGCAAGAAGGTTTATGCATAAAATCCTTACCTAGTGCCTATTCATCCAATATCATCAGACTAGTTTCTAGCATATGACTTTCATCAATGAGAAACCTTGGTTCTGAGAACACAGCATCTAGATCTCTAATGTAACCCTCCAGCAGTAACCCTTTACCTATTTAGTCAACTATAAAGCTATGAGTCCAAGATGAAAACACAATAATGTTTCAATCCAAACTTAGTGCTCTCACATCCAAGAATCCACATTAATAAAAGACACAACTAGAAAATAGTCTGGCAATATTGGATGAGTAGGCACTAGGTAGGAATTTTATGCACAAAACTTCTTGCATTCATTGATTACTAAGGCTTGCACTGGGTGACACTACTGTATGGAGAGTTTGCTGCTGTTTCTTTGGTAACTTTTATTAAGATGAATAATTAATTCTACCAATCTATCTGCTAGAACATTAATCTGCACATTTATGTTCTTTGGTTTTTATTACAATAAATCACAATCCATTTGAACTTCCAAAATTTGTGCCTTTGTAGTAAATTTACTACTTCACTTTTCAAATAAAATATCTTTACCTTTTTTAAAAAAAAATTCACAATGTTCTATTTAATATTAGATAGTTCTTTCAATTTATACAATCTTCTTTCACTTGAAAATAATGTAAATATTTTTTGTAGTAGCTAAGTAAAAAATCATCATTGAATAGGGTCCTAGGTATGCAATCAGGGAATTTTCAGTACCACTGTATTTTGTCTTCAATTACGATCTTAACTGGTAATAAAGACTATAATTTAATTTTGTCTGCCATGATTGTAAATATAGAATAATAATGATAATTCATAGGTATATGAACCCATTCATCCTGTCTTTAAATAATCCCAACAAAAGTTTCAACTAACAACTATCAGGTAAAAAAGCTACTTTTGGTCTTAAACTCGTAACCAAACTCATAATGTTGGATAATGTTTGTCGATAAGGGGGGAGGGTCATTTAATTTAAAAATAATCACATAACAACAGTTGCAATGATTCAAACTATGGAGTGAAAATTAGGAATTTGTCCTACTCTCTTCTTTAAGAGATATCCAAAGTTCTCTTTTCACTCAAAGCCATATTTCTTTCTATAACCATAAAACATACACATATATGTTAATAAATTTTAATAATCACTCATTCATTAGACCGGAGATTATCCATTTAATGAATAATATTTCTATAGTGTAATTTTCATTACACCACTCTCACACAAAGTAGGGTTTGGTTTTTTATCTACTTTTAACACTTTGTGGAGGTGTGTAATCATAAACATATGACCAAAGATATGGTGAAAAGGTAAAAATTTCCATGATGCACATTTCATGCTGAACCACCACTCATCAGTTGGCCCAGATTAATTCTCTTACACACATCTTTATCATTGTTCAGCATATATAGATATGGAAATAGTACAGTTTAATTGATAAGTGCCAATGTTATTGCCCTTACAACTTTTATCGAGAATGAAAATTACACTACAGAAATATTATTCATTAAATGCATATATATGTTATCACATGATCCCCATTTCTTATGCTTGCTTATAACTGTTTTTAAAACAGGCAAAACTCTCCATATAGTAGTGCCATTCAGTGCAAGCCAGAGTAATCAATGGATGCCAAAAGGTTTGTGCATAAAATCCCCATCTAGTGCTTACTCATCCAGTATTCCCAGACTAGTTTCTAGCTGTGGCCTTCATCAGTGAGGAGCCTTGGATCTGAGTGGCAATACTGTATGGAGAGTTTTGCCTGTTTTAATATATATGTGATATTAACGACCAAATAGATGGTTTATTTTATGCGCTCTATCTTATCATTCACTGGAAATATTAAGGAATAATTAATAATAAAAATTTGACAAACATTAAATTGTTTTAAGTTCAAAGCAAGAACTTGTGACTACTTTATAACAGATTTTATTTAAAATTTTATATTTTGTTTTAAAAAAAAAAAAACTTATTTTCTTTTAGTTGAAAAACATTTAGAAAAATAAAATACGTTAAAAGCAAGTTAAAAAAAAACTATTTTATTCAAAATGTTTGTTTTGCTTATTTGTTTACAATAAAGCATAGATTTCTTAAAAGAGAGAAAAAACGATTTCATTTCCATAATAAGCTTACACTTGTTATAGTCACTTTGTTTTGTGAATTTTATCTGATATAGATAGAAATAATCATATATTGTCGCTATATGATTTCAAAAATATTGGCAAGTCCATTCAAAATCTAATAAATAAAAATTAATCAAATGTTGGGCTGAATATATTTCTAGAAGAGATGATAATAGATGGAGAATAGAAATCTAAATTGGATTTCAAGAGATTGTAAAAGACCCAGAAAGAGACCATGTGTGAGATGGATGAATGAAATAAGAAAGGGTGTAGGGGTGGTGTGAGAAGAGAAATTAAAGATTGGAGAAGATGGATTGAACTTGGAGAGATGATGGATAAAATAAGAAAGGGTGCAGGGGTGGTGTGAGAAGAGAAATTAAAGATTGGAGAAGATGGATTGAATTTGGATAGACCTTCACCCTGCAGTAGATTGCTAATGGTTGATGATGATGATGGTAGCTAAAAATAGTAAATCAATGTGCATGATATGTCATAAGTAATTTAGTTAATAAAAAACATATTAGTAAGAGACACTATTTAACAAACATTCTAACCACAACAAAATTATTAGAGGAAGAAATAAATATTAAAATAGAAAACTTGAATAGAAGCTTCATCAAGTGGTGGACATGTTTTATAAAAAGGACGACCAAGTCAAAAAATTTTTGTGAGAGCAAGTTATTTTGAAATAAATCAGAAAATTTATCTGTCTATAATATAAAATAAATTTAAGAATATATATCTGAAGATAGGTCCAGTAAACTGAAAACGTAGAACAGTTATTATTAATAATAATGCTACTTTATTTTTTAATTTTCAAAAATATTACGACTCATTTAAAAGGGGAAAGTAGAAATTTGCATGCCAGTTGAAAAGATTGTCCATCATTAATGATTAAAGGTAAATTAATTAAATTTTTGATCAAATATAGGATAATTCTCAGCAGATAAAAGGGTCCCTGTCCTTGATCTAGTAGATTGTTAAAAATTGTTATAACCTTTTTAATATCACATGAGAGAAAAAGATCAGAACAAACCTGCCAATTTTCATTTAATTCAAGTGACTTTTTAAAGTTAGTTGGAATAATGACCATAGAATTTTTGATATAACATCTATACCTCTATGATATTCATTTGTAGTGAGAAGAACCTTGGTAATTTCTATATTTGAAATGAAACTTACTCTTTTAGGTGTAATGAAATCAATCACTAATACCCATTGTTAAGATTGAATTAGTAACACCTGTGTTCTTATGATTTCAAGTCTTGCAAATGAGATTATAATGTTCATTAGTATTTTCTTAAAGCTTTCAAAGGTTTGATTGACCTTTTTCATAAATGTAAATAGATTTTTCTTTATTTCTGTTAAATGTATGTAAATAAATCATTTTTATATAGTGCGATGTTTGTAAACTGTAATATTTAAAACAGCATTACGCTGTTGCACATGTGCTTTGAAGATTTTAACTATAAATGAATGAATACTAACACTCAACCACATGATAAAGTCTTTGGTGTGGTTGAGTGTTAGTATTCATTCATTTATAATTAAAATCTTCAAAGCGTGTGCAACAGCGTAATGCTGTTTTAAATATTATTTCTGTTGTGTTTGACTTAATTGCAGGTTTCAAACCCAAACCAACAGTAATATCAATAAAATGTGAACACTTGCAAAGTTAATATGTATAATTTATTAGAACAAATATACTTACGTTATAAGTTGGCACTGAGTGGCACTACTGTATGGAGATTTTTGCCTGTTTACATACATTATACCATTAGTAAATATAATTTTACTACATATAACTTAGTCAATAATGAGCTGGTCATGCCCAAATGACTGAATTCACTTTCAGCTGTATATATTAGCTTGCCTCATAAATTCTAATCAAGAGTCTTTCAACTGTACTGGACAGCTTACCTCGAGTCAGCCATAGTCATAGCAGCTTCCAGTCCTATTGTGGACTTGCTTCACTGCGTAGACATATCGGTAATGACTATAATAGAAATACCTTTGCAGTTGAAAATGGTTTCAATTGAGAGCACATTCAGTCATTCAGGTTAGACAGACATTCTCTCTCTCTCTCTATTTTTCACTTGCTTCCAAAAAGGCTGACTATTTATTGCCAGATACCCTACATTACTGGCAGTAATCAAATTCAGAGAGCATCATTGCCTATTGGCTCATACTAATCAATGGTGGGATTTTATACACGTGTTTCCACTTCTGAAGGCAAGGTCAGATGTGACAATTTCCATTGATAATTCCTGATATTTATTATAGAAAATTTTCTTTATATCCTAAGATTTTTAAACTAAATACTTATTTGTTGAATAGATTTCCAATGGTTTTACGAAGCTTCTTCAAGGAATCCAATAAGAGACAATGGATTTATTCTGTTTCTGTATTGTTTAATATGTTTAAATGTAAATATCTGGCTTTCAGACATTCTTTGTATATTAATATTAATATTGGTTTTTTTTGTCCAAATTGTTCAATATTTTAATTATTAGATATTCATATTTAATGATTTTATTTAAAGTTCTATGGTTATAAATTAGTTATATATATATATATATATAATTAATTTTTGATAACAACCAACTCTTAAGCTATCAACAATCTCAATCTGTTGTCAAGGCAACCTCCTTTAACAATAAATGTGGTATTACCTTTATCTATGGTCTGATATATTTATATAGACACTAAAGATTGCAATGTCAAGATGATAGCTTAAGGGTTGATTGTTAACATCTACATTTATAAACCTACTAAATTTAGCCTCGAGTAATTGACTTTTTGATGTTATTTTTAAATCAATGAATATAAAATCTTAAGATAGTATCTAAAATCTCTAATAATCTTGTTTTTATGCCTGTATAATAAGTTATTCACATTTAGTATGCAATGTGAACTAACCAATGTTTTGTTTATTTTGTTTCTAGTTCTTTAATTTAAAAATGTAGTATGAACCCTAATTTCTCTGACCTTCAACTAGTACCTGAAGATGTGATATGTTGGACTGTTGAATGTATAGAAAATTTTAAACTTTATTTAAACTTTCTAAATACAAACAACTTGTTAGTAATAACACACAAATAGACAATACAGGTTAGTAATTACACATTTCGAGTAGTATTATTCTCCACTCTTCTTCAGGTGTTGCTGGCCTATATGCACAGTGACAATATTCACTTAGAAGTTGAACTCACACCTTTAGATTCTTGTATATCGAATTTAAGGCAAATGCTCTACCAACTGAGCTATTCTGTCAACACCTGAAGAAGAGTGGAGAATACTACTCGAAACATTGTGTAATTACTAACCTGTATTGTCTATTTGTGTGTTATTACTAACAAGTTGTTTGTATTTGGAAAATTTTAAATAAAGTTTAAAATTTTCTATACATTCAACATTCATTCATAAATGATGGAAATACTCCAAAATATCACATCTTACAACATACCATCATTACAAACCTTCAGACAAGTACCTGAAGTTGCATTGTATTTACCTAAAAAATATTAAAAAGTTAAATAACTCTTTGTATTTTTATATTGGACTATTTCCATCATCTAATATGCATATTGAATGGCTTTAGATAAATTTAACTTAAATAAAAAAATTTCTAAAGACATTCAATACGCATATCAGATGATTGAAAAATTTAACTTTATTGTCAAGCATTGGTGGCATAGTGATTAGCATAGCTGCCTTTTACACAGCTGGCCCTGGTTCGCTTCCCAGTCAATGCATTTGCCACATAAAAAAATTAACTTTATTTAAATAAAGTTAAGTTTTTCTAAAGACATTCAATAGGCATATTAGATATAAAAATACAACTAGAACACCATCATCACAAACCTTTCAGGAAAACATTAATTAACTCTTTATTTGATTGTGAAGTGCAAATTGTTGCCCCCTTTTTTTTTTCATTTACAACTTCGACATCCCAATCTCAAATCATCAAACTTTTTTCCTATCAATTATATTATAGTAAAGTTTTATTGTTTTTCCCCCATCCATTTGAGTATTTATGTTGTAAAGTGTATTAATGTAATTTTTATAACGAGAATCTATAAAATCGTATTAAAGTCAGCCACTCATATGATTATATTCAATGATGATTTTTCATCATAAATCCTGATTATAAAAGCCAATAAAATAGAAAAATGGAAAACTTTTAACCCTTATACCCTTTTTTACTATCTACTTAAGATGTCAATGAGTACTTATTTTTGCTAAACTCAGATTTCTTAAAATTCGTATTTTAATTATGAATGATACATAGCTGAAATTTGGATTTTAATATGGTCATTTATAAATATAAACAGTACTTCAAAAAAATCTTTGATTTTTCTTCATTGACATTTGATTTATAGGACTTATCTTCTGTTATGTAATATTTGAAATACAGACATTCTTCATATACCTGGAGCTTAATTATATATATAGGGTAACGGTGTACATATGCCATTATATTATTTTAAAATTAAAATAAATAGAAAAAGATCATAAATAAAAATTGATCTATTAAAAACATTAAAATGGAAAATTAAAATACTTATTTAACATATATATTATCGCACAGATGGAAAACTATTTTTTAAAAAAAAGTATTTAAAAATAAGAAATGTGAAAAAAAAGTAAAGATCTGTAGATTAATTAATATAAAAGAAAAGAGAAATATGTTGATTAATTTCTATTTAAAAATCATGTTTAAATCTTAGTGAATGGAAATGATTGAAATATAATTGCATCTAAAGCAAACTAGCTCTTGGGGCACTTAAATAACTGTAGGGTCAGATAAGAGATAAAAATTAAAGATTGTGGTTCACACTCTGAAGCAGAGTGACCAAGACAAGCAGCAACAAATGCATGGGACAGAAAGGAAAACATTAGGAGCAATAAGATCAATGATGTCATGTTCGATCAATCCATAGAATTTGTGATAAGGGAGGCCAAGATTATAAAAATGAAATTATGGAATTTAGCAAGGAGTCTGACTATTAATCTAAGTATGACAGCCAGCTTTGGTTTCCTTTGTATGCACCAGCTGAGGCAGCCTCCCAATGATGGTTCCAGACAGAATGAATGGCAAGTAGCAGTTCATTTCCAAGGATAATCTACAAAATGTTATCATTAGGATGGAATTCTGTAAATCTGCCAAAATCCACAGGATTCATAAAGATCTATCATGAAAAGTATGAACTTTTTTTTAAATATATCTCTTCAATAAGTAGTCAATCCATAACAAAATATAACTTTGAAATGAACTCTTATCTGACAGCAAAAGAGTTTTAAATCCGTTATTAATATTTTTTTTTATGCATAACATTTGCTGTAACCATTTACATTTTCCTTTTTATTTAATTTTTGTTTGTTAACTAAATTTTATTAAATTTAAGTTGGGTATAGATGGCTGCATAAGTTTATGTTAGTTTAAAGGGGGTTAATTTCAGACTATTTGTTTCATAGTTGAGTTGGGGTTGGTGGAGGGATGTATAGGTGTTTATATCAGTGTAATGTGAAACATGTTTAGTATACAGGGCACCATGCCCAAATGATTATATGACCCAGAGGTGTAGCCATCATGTTGCAATGGACGTGGATATATTTCCCATGCTATTGATCTCCTTTTACTCTATGGATAGGGAATATAAGATGGCAAGAACCGCTCTCTTCATACGAAGCATTTCATTTTAATGTTTTATATATATATATGATTCCTTCACTAGATAGATGGTGATCATGTGATGTTTGATGGTTTAACATAATAATTTAATTATGCGATTTAGAGTATCACCAACAACCAAAAAGAATTGTTCAAAACATTATTATGGACCATCTTTTTTAAAGCATGTGTCTTACATCCTCTTGGAATCTGATTTAAAATTGCAATTGTCCATCTATTATCATCCCTTGTAACAATATATCCATATCATATCCATTTCAGTTTCTTAATTCTTTCACTAATATCAGAAGTGCCTACTGTTCTCTCACTCATATATTTTAATTTTAATCCCTTTTTCACCCCTAATATTTATCTCGCCATACTTTTTTAAATGGTATAAACTATATGTATTGCTCTACAATTAAGTATCAAGTTTCATATCCATAAATAGATACTGATAAAATACATCTATTAAAAAACCTTCCTTTGTAAACACATAGGAATTTCTATCAAAAATATTCCATCCAAATTTAATTCTACGATAAATTTCACCCGTAATATTAATTAATAATGTGATCAATTTTAATTGTAGTTATTAATTTCTTCTAATTCTTGATTATTAATCTTTATTCTGTTCTGAGAAAATTCATTGGGCATCATTTTAATCTTTGCCTGAAAGTTTATGATCATAGTATTTTAATATTTCCATCATCACATGATCACCATTTCTTATGCTCACTCAGGCTGCTGTTCAGGTATCCATTGATTACTCTGGCTTGCACTGAGTGGTGCTACTGTATGGAGAGTTTATGTTTTTAGAAAATTCCAACTTTATTTAAACTTTTCAAATATATTCAACTGTTAATAGTAATACTGAGTAATGGAACTTACTTCCAGCTATATAAGTAGCCCGCCGCATGAGCTCAAGTAAAATTCTTTCAGCTGTACCAGACAGCTTGCCTCGAGTAGGCACTAGCTCAGACTCTTCCAGCTATGCAGGACAGTTTTGCCTTGAGTCAGCTGCAGATGTAGCAGTTTCCAGTCCTATCATGGACTTGCATCACTGCGTAGACATCGCGATAATAAATAGAGAAAATATCTTTGCTGGTGGCAGAGGGTTTATTGGAGAGCATATTCATTCATTCAGGTTGACATAAGTTATTGCTTTTTGCCTTGACTCCATGAGGCTGATTATTTATTGGCAGATCCCCTACCTTGTAGGCAACACTCGGATTATGTGCGTGCATCCCAATGAAGGATCTATCCCCATTGGATAGCAACTGAGTGCTAGCCAATCAGGCAAGGAATCTGGAATAGTCCACTTCTAAAGGCATGGTCAGATATGACAGTTACTAAGCTCAATTTTTCATAACAAACTAAATTTAAGTAAAGCAAATATATCCAAATGCTATATAAAAATTTGTAAATATATGTGCACAAATATTGCAACCAAAAAGATAATTGATCTACCTTCAAATTATATAAAGCTAGGACATAAATTAAAAGCAATTGCACATTTATTTAGTGAATCAAAAAGAAAGACTATTAGTAGATACATTTTAGTTTACAATGCCAATTAATTTTGTATTTTGTATGGTTACATCAAACTGGAATTTATCTAAAAAACACAGATATTCTGTTAAAGTTATTAATACTTATGTATATATAAGTATCAACAAAATCTTATTTTATTTTTTATCACATTACTTATATAATATTAATAATAATATCACTATAGTCATCTTTTTCTCATTTCTTTTTATTAAAAAAACACACAACTAGAATTAAAAGATGTATATTACTTAAACTTGCTATAAAAATAAATTAATGTTTTTAGTGCTGCCATCTATGTATTATTATAACAATTGCAAAAAAAAAAAAAACTATATATAACATTTTTCCAAGGTATCAATTACAAACCCAATCTTTCCTTCTTCTTATGTGACTTCAGCTTTATGAACAAATTAAATGAACGTGAATAATTTTTTTTTTATTTAAAAAAAATAAAATCAGTGTGTTGAAGAAAAAAAGTTTATTTTGAGAATTTATTCAGATCTAAAAGATAATTATTCTATATATAAAGAAGGAATCCTTTTAAGAATAGAAGTAAACATGTTTATCTCCAAGAATAAAAGGTCAAGAGAAATTGCATTTCTAAAAGAAATTTTATTAGGTTTCTCTCTATATTTGAAAATGAAACAATTAAAAAAAATCTTCTTAGACCCAACTCCCAAAGTTATTATCTTATAAAATAATAATGATAAAGTAATTTAATTTAAAAATAAAAGTATATAAGATATCAAGCTTTAATTCTATAAGAGAAGATGATTAAAAACACCAACAGTTTATTATATAATGCTTAAAATTTTAAATAACCTGTCAAGAGCTTGAAAATTTAAAAACAAAATATTTAAAATTAAAAAGAAAAAATGTTTTAAAAATTTCCCTTCCTTCAGTAAAAATGTTTAAAGTTTTATTTTATTAAAAACAATTAGTTACCACTGAAAAAAAAAAAAAAGCCAAATGGCTTTGAACCACCAATCATCAGAATCGATCCTGGTATCTCGCAATTCCGAGTTGGATACTTTACCAACTACACCAAACTGCACAAAGCAAAAACCCAAAAGTCACATGACTTATTGCTGGGGAGTTCATAAGAAGTTTGAGCACCTGATCTGTGAATGCCAGAATTGATCCTGGGTCCTCCCAATCCCAAATCGAATACTCTACCAGCTATGCCAAACCGCACAGGATACCATTGTAAATAATAACACTTATAGATCTTAGATACTTTTTTTAATACAGTAACTCCACCTATCATCATAGCTTTATATGAAAAGCTCATCTTTCGTAATAATTGTAAAATACTTTTTTAAAAAAAAACATTGCTTAGTTTAAAAAAACTAATAATTTTTTTTTTTAATTTTTGGGGTTTCAGTCCAACATTAACGTAATAAAATATATATATATATTAAAACAAAGAAAGCTAGAACTAACTACAAAAAAATATTAATGATTGACACACACACACCCCAAAAAAACCGCTAAATTTATGCAGCAACAGTATCTGTAAATATGTATTTGAAATACAGGCACTCTTCACATACCTGGAGCCTAATTGTAAATATAGGGATTTGAACACAGACTTTCAAGCACCCTTCAACTATCCATACTATCTCATACCACTGATACACATGACCACATACATGTAGAAAAGATAAATAATCACCAGTATCGGTATTTCGTGCTAAACCAGCACTCATCAATTGGTCCAGATTATCATCTCCCATACATATATATATATAATCAGTGCTCAGTTTATATTAAGATAGCAAATCTTCATACTTTAATGGACCGGCTTCAATCCACTCCAGCCTCCAAGTCTTCAGCCATCCATATCATTGAAAATCTGATGATGGAAAGCCCAAATCCCATGCTGATGCCAATATTAAGTCTGTGTTCAAATCCCTTATATTGACATCAGATATATAGTTTGTGAAAAACTGAATTATACTTGAAAAGAAGGTACATATTACTAAAAAAAAAAAAAAGTTAATATCAAATTATAAAAAAAAAATTAGTCGATTTGTATTAAAATAAAAAAAGGTATATTATTCCCCTTAAAGTCCATAATCTTCAGAAATAAAATTTGAAAAAAAATATCAATTAAATATATATATTTGTTCGTTGTGCATATGCTATATATATATCATTAAAGCCAATCAACTCTTAGACAATCCTAATAACAATCAACAATTTCAAACTCTTGTCATCACAACCTCCTTTTTGCAATAAAGGTGGAATATATATATATGCATTTGTGTATTATGTATGTTTTCAACATGTCTATACATATGTACATATATATATACTTTTTACAAAGGCATATTATAATTTCTTATTATTTATAGATTATTGAATACGAGGATATTGCTGTAATAAAAACAAAAAAAGTGAAGATAAGAAAGATAAATATGGATGTATGATATTATAAAATGAATTAAGCCTTTAAATAAAATTAAAAGATATAAAACAAAGCATGCAAATAAGCATCAGTTGTAATCTAATGCATTTATTTTTTTTTTAAAAAAAGTAGTGATGTAATGAATTATAAGTTTAAATTCTTTATCAACAAAATATTATATTAAAAACAATTATTATATTAAACATGCTTTCAGATATAAGTAATGTGTCCAAGATACATACAAACATTCATTTAAGTACATAATATCAATAATTATGCGCTTATAACGCTCTAAAGAAGTTATATATATATTATTAAATTTATTTAAAGCTTAGCGCTTTCAAAGCTCTATGGCTTCATAATCATAGCTGTGTGCGGTTGATAGTGATGAGGGGGAGTATTCAAATTTATGTTAATTAGATGTTTCGGTATTTTATTTAAAATATTGCTTGAACTAGTTTATCCATCTTTTTGAAATGGCAAAACAGGTGTCTTTTCTATTGATTGATTGGGTGTCATTATTTATGAAATATGCCTCCTTTATTTTACGCCTATGGTCGTTACTCTCTTTGCACACTATTCTGGGGTTGGTGGGTTCAAATCTGTATCCATTATAAATAAACATTTAAATAAAAATTAAATAGTTTTTCATCATTTCCTCCACTAGTCACCTGATCGATAACATTAATCCCACTCATTACATAATTATGGTGATAACAATATTTAAACTATATATATAATTTTCACAATTATATGATAAGCATTTATTTTATAGCGCTATGTTTTATAAATTGTAATACATTAAAGTAATTTAAAGTGAGTGGTCTATCCTCACTTATAAATAAAATTTAAATACTTATAAAATATTATAAATTATTTTAAATGTATTTGAGAAAAGAGTACATGAACGTTAAAGCTAATAAGAGTCCCTTTATTGAATTATTTAAATATTGAACCTACATCTACAAAAGATGTAGTTTACTTAATAAATAATTATAATTTGATTTATTATTTTGGATCACTTTAACTAATTCAGTTAGCTTATTTCAAATCACTGTACATGTTTACTTTAAAGTCATTTTCATATTTGAAGATAATATTTATTATTTTATGATAAAATTAATTTTACAAAAATCTAATTCATTATTATAATGTGGTTAAGTTGATTTATTCTGGGATATTTAGAATGGCTCTTAAATCCCTTATCCAAACTTAATATCCGAATGTAATCCTAGATTGTTCATTATCTTATTCTAAAACTAAGATATCATATTTATGTTATTTAAGTTAGCAATAGTATTGTTATTATCATAATTATGATAAGACATTAGCTTAGGAAAGTTTATTTTCTAGAATTTTATTCAATATTGAATAAATATAAAGAGCATAAAGAAGCTATTGTTACAATTTAAATGAGATCGTATTAGGCTGAGAAACCCTAATTTGTTTTACGAACCCATATTACTTAAATTTATTTTGAGAATAAAGAAATTACATTCAAAAGATGGATTTTAAGTGTTAGAGATTTTAAAAGAACATTTCAAAATTTAATATGAATTAAATAATGTTTTATCTGATCAGAGTAATAAGATGCTTAGAAGATCTTTAAAAGATGGATTTAGATGTTTATAAAAGAAAGAAATTTAAATGTAACCTTAATAACATATACACCTGGGTCTCGTTTTACGCGATAGATAGGTTCCTCAGAAAACACACGCAAACAAAATCGTGCAAAAATAGACGTAACTTATCTTGAAAAAGAGGGGATATGAACTGTGATTTTTCAAAACTCGCATAAAAGCAAAGCACCAATGTAAAATTTACTTTAAAATTCGTGCAAAAAAAAAATAAGGAAATAAACTATGACTAATAAAAAATTTCAAATTTGAAAAAAATTGGTACAAGACAAACTTTTTTTAACTATAATATTTAATTTTATTCAAAACAATATATTTTATGCATAATTTACAGTAATTTATATTTTTTTATACACGTTTTAATTATTATCGCTATTTGCCGGTAAACAAATTCGTTTGCAAACTGATAAAAAAATCAGATCCTTCACAAGATGAAATACAACTAGCGCCAATGTCACTCTCATGTTGTGTTAATTAATGGTTTTCTGGTGACAACGTAATTAGTAATTAATCTAACAACTAAAAATTAAATTCTTATTTTTGTCTTTAATTTTCAATTTTAATTGTGCCCACTGCTATAACTCATCTTTTAAAAATAAACTTGCGGACACTAAATGATTAATAATTGATTAAACATTCTTTTTTATAAAGCAAAAACAGAATGTGATTTAAATTGCAAAATTAACATGCACAATGTTTGAACAAATTTACATTATAATCTTGTAAAATTTAATGTGTGTATACATAAAATGTGGAAATCATGATTTTAATTTCATTATTGCATAAAATCTTATTATTATAAAGCACTGAAAATATTGAAATTACTAAGTTGAAAGTCGAATTTCAATAATGTGCTATTACTTTCAATATAATGTGAGTGTGCGAAATTTATTATTTAAAGTAATAGCGCAATATCGGAGTTCGACTTCCGGTGAAACATGAATCACGTAACTTCAAAATCGTGTTAAATAAGTCCGCGTAAAAAGAGACCCAGGTGTACTCACAATATTAAGTCTTTTATGTTTGTTAGAGTGGGTTGAGATTTCTCCTCTTGATTTATTAATAATGTTGCTTTATATTTTCATAATATTTTATTATAAATGCTTCCTCTGTATATCTTTTTATTGTAGCATATGTCATTTGTTTTATAAACCCACTGTGCTTAGCTATTGCATTACGATTTTAGCTTTATTCAACATATAATTATTGAAAAATATTTTAGCCTTTACATCTGCACATTTCCACGTTACAATTTGGCTTTCCCAATGGGTTAGATTGATTACTGAGGGTATGAGAGTAGTTATGGACATTTGAAGCCTCCATTATTATTATCACTCCATCCTCATTTATATTTTGAGATTACAATATATATATATATATATATATATATATATATATTGAACTTATAATGTGTGGAAATGTTTTAAATGTATTCCAAATCTTTTAAATTATTTCTGTCATATAAACTATATGCAACACCAAATGATAATTCTGATTAACAATTTTACACTAAGAAATTCACTAACATTAATTAAAGTTATAATACAAACACACATGCAAGCATTCTACAAGATATTTAGCTTTTTCACCTTTATATTTGATCCAAGTAGATATTTGTAAACTTGATTCCCTTTAATTTAGACCAGGGGTAGTCAACCTTTTTATATCTACCGCCCACTTTTGTATCTCTGTTAGTAGTAAATTTTTCTAACCGCCCACTGGTTCCACAGTAATGGTGATTTATAAAGTAGGGAAGTAACTTTACTTTTAAAAATTTATAAAGCAGAGTTACAGTAAGCTAAAGCATATAAATCTCTATGATTTTTTTTTTAAAAAGTCAATTAAATTGTCAAGCATTGGTGGTCGAGAGGTCGGCGACAGCTGCTTTACAAGCAGTTGTCCCAGGATAGCGGGTTCGCTTCCCGGCTGAAGCTATGATACATGAGGAAAAAAAAAGTCAATTAAATTAAAAAAAAAAAAAGACTATGTTTTAAATTATAGCTTACTCAGAACAATAATAATAAAACAATGATAGGCGATTTCTTGAGCCTATGGATTTTCTTATTATAACAGTCAGTATAAACTAAAATTATTTGGAATTGTATTCTCGCAACTCCCTCTTACTTCTAGTTTTACAAGCTAAGCAATTTTAATAAAGATTTCAGTAAATATATTAAACAACTAATTTATAAATTATAAATATTAATTTAAATAAAATGTACAAACAAAATACATAAATATTGTTAAAACAGGCAAAACTCACAATATATATTGCCACACACAGCAAGTTAAAGTAATCAATGGATGCCAGAAGGCTTGTGCATAAAATCCCCATCTAGTGCCTACTCATCCAATATCCCCAGACTAGTTTCTGGCTTATGGCCTTCGTCAGTGAGGAGCCTTGGATCTGAGAGCACTGCATCTAGACCATAAGAGGAGGTAATCATGTGATGTTTATTGGCTTAAAATACATAAATGTAATATATTGTACTAGAAAGTCTTCAGGTATGTAGACAATTCATTAAATTTAAGTCCTAAATAAAAGTTTATAAATTAAAATAACTTTATATATTTTTCTTCACTTTCATATAGATAGAATAGTTTGGGATTCAGCAGTGTACAGTTATGGTTGAAGCATATCTTGTTTTTTATTCACATACATGCATATTGAGTTTAGATTGGAAGAAACCTGTAGTTGCAACTTATAATTCAGTATCAGGTGGTTTTTTCATTTATTATGGTTAGTTATTAGAGTCTCAATCAAGTTTCCACAATTCAGGAGTTTGTCTAGATAATTTGTTGTATCATATACAATAAGTATATATATATATATATATATATATATATATACTTATATGTCTCTGTAATATATATATATATATATATATTACAGAGACCATTCCTAAGAGGTTATCTATCTACCCAGGAAAGATTTGGAGTAATCCAGTCAGGAAAGTTTTCCAGTACTTCAGGAAAATTTTAATCTTATTGCATCAGTCTACAATCTCACATTAATGATGATGATAGTCTCAGCATGAAATCAAAGAAATAAGAAAGCAAGGTACACATTTATTTTTCCAAGACTATTTATATAAATTTCTTATCTCACAGAATTTTAATTACCAAAAAGAAACTATGATCATGAATTTTATTATTTTTTTTTTTTCCATATGTCATAGCATCGGCAGGGAGGCGAACCCGCAACAACCGTCTGCAACCAACTACTTGCTTGCAAAGCGTCTGCACTGACCTCTCGGCTAACAACGCTTGACATGAATTTTATGTTTGTAACTAATTGAATAGGATAATTTAAACATTAAAACACTAAATTCTTTAGCTTTTCTTTGATAAAATGTAATTAGCACAATACAACTCTTGATTTTAACTACATATTGCCTTAATAGCAAAAAATGTTCTGTACAATTTTTAATTGATCTATGAATTATCATTGTCAAAAAATAAATCTTGTTATTTTTTCTTTCAATAAAAGATCAAAACGTTTTCTTTAAAATATTTTTAAACAGGAATTAACCTTTTTTTTCTGAAAGTAAAAAAAAATTTCTTTCCTTTATCAAAAGAAAACTAGATAAAATGTAAACAAAATTTATGTACTGTCTTGCATTGGTGGTCGAGAGGTCAGCGCAAATGTCTTGCACTTGCAGGCAGTTGCCTGGGTTGCGGGTTCATGTCCCGGCCAATGCTATGACACTTAAAAAAAATTATGTACTATATATATGGGTGCAAAAAGATATTTAAATATCCTAAAAGCTTTACTTAGTAGCTTCTAGATAAATCTAATCTCATTTAGTTATGACAGTATCAACCCCACCTGGAAATTTTTTGAATAGACTCTAGTGATTATTATTTTTAATATTACTCTGTGTTTGATTTTTTTGTGCAATTAAATCTTTTTTACATATATTATATACTTAATTTATATATTACACAATAAATATTTAAACCTTTTAATAATTGCAATAAAAATATTTAAAATTAATATTTTAAAATTGTGAAAATAAGTATCTAACTGAAAATCTTATTGATAATAAAGGAACACATTGTTATTTCTTCATGATACCTATTCAAAAAAAATTGAAAAACAAAATATTAGATTTTAGAATTTTATGTTACTAAAAAATGATATATTTAGAATTAGTTATCATCAAAGAAACAAAAAAAAATTCTAAAAGTTAATAAATTATTAATTGTTATTAAAATATTTCAGTTATAGTTTTTACAAAAACGATTTTCTTTTTAGCCTATAATGAATGTTTCTATGGCTATTTCTGGTTCTCGTAACATACTTTATAAGAGTAGTCTTTTTAAAAATAAAATGTTTTCAAAGACAATCCCTTCTAGTGATGTAGTTTTTGGTTTAAGACTGTCTTTTATATATAAAAAAAATGCATCATAATCATTAAAAATTACTGGAAATCATGTTTTTGTGGAAATCTAAAGCATCAGCCTTTGCAAATCACCATCTTCTTTGTAGCTTTTCCAGAACAATAGAATGTGCAGTCAATCACACCCAAAGATCTGTAAATGTATGTATGCTGCTGAAATCTTTTGTAATTTTAAAAAAAAATAATACATTAAAAATGGAGGCTTCATAAAAAGAATTGCTGCAGTTCATCACACACTGTAATTTAATATATACAATACTTTAAAACAACATAGAGGGACATCACAAACCCTAAAGTGTCAAATATGATAGCACTATCACAGCTTACTTTTTTAAAGGACTTAAATTTGATAATAAAGATAAATGACTTCTCCCCAAATGAAAACTACTTAAAATAAACATGAAATAGAGATTTCAATTTTCCATAATTGGAGCAAAAAACAGTAATAATAATTAATTTTTACCATCTTTTTTCTCTCTTTTTTAAAACTAACATTGCAAATACTTTCAACAATTTTTTTTCTATTAAAATTAATGCTAATTTACTCACCTTCATTAATTCTATTCTTTTAATTGTTTCATATTGTTTACTCTTTTCTTTGGTCTCTGTTGGAAATCCTCCATCATGATCCTCTTCATTGTCATACATGATTAAATTTATCAGGCTTCTGACTTATTTTCTCCTTTGAATGTTTTAGTATTTCAAATAATTTTTCACTATCATGCCTTACAATTATTTTAAACTTTGTTCTTGGATGCAGTGTTAGTTTTGGTAGACTGGTATGTTATACTCATCCTTCTTTTGATAAACTTTTACAGGATTTATTTCTTGTAAATGCACTTGACAGCTTTCCTATACTATCTTTATAGTCACTAAAATCTTTTACAAATTTTTATTCTTTTGCTAATGAATGAAAATTTGCATCTATGCCATCTCTACTAAGATCATGATCATCATCACTATCATCCAAATTTTTAATTAATAGTATAATATCCTCATCTCTATCATATTTGTTAAGATCCTCTTAATCAATATTCTGGACTGACTTATTTGTTTCTATTTACTCAACTAATGTCAGAACAGCTTTCCAGAGTCATGCCACACTATGAGGAATTCTAACACCGACATAGTTTAAACTTGAAATACTGCATTGATGAAATATCATGTGAATGTGAAAGAATTTATATTGGTGAAACTAGTCATCCTATTGAAAAGTGATGGCAAGAGCACAAACTGCTGATTAAAAGAGAGAAAACAGATGAGTCTAAGGTAACAGAGCATATATATATATTAATTGAGAAAATATAAAAATATTGGATAAAGAGGAAAAAGTAAAAAGAAGAAATTCAAAGAAGCTGCTCACATGACAATGGCAAATAAGCCCATAAGTCAACTTAGTGTGACTATACATAATATATGGAAAACACTAATCAACTTTACTCCTAAGAAAAAGTGGAGAAATCAGGAGGATCATAGATAAGTATATGAAATTTCTATTGACTGTTGCCTTTGGCAGAATGGCTCAGTTGGTTAGAGTGTTACTTTAAAATTCAATATTCAAGAATCTAAGAACCCATGTTTGATTTTCATGCTAGTACTGTTCCAGGTCAGGCCAGCAATACCTGAAGAAGAGAGGAGTATAATTCCTCTCAAAATGTTGTACATATACTAATCTGTGTGCAATTACTAACACTTGAATGTAATTGGAAATTTAAATAAAAGTTTAATTTTTCTAAAGACATTAAATGCATAATATTAGATGATGGAAATAATCCAATATATAAATACAACTAAAATACCATTATCATAAACCTTCAGGAAAGCATTAATTCAAAGGATAATTTCATTGTATTATAAAAGATAGTGGGGCATTTTTATTTAAGATCATAATACTATATGGAATATTCTGTGGCTTACTAGATATGGTGATTTTGAATTTTCTGTTACAAGAATGCATCTTTGCTAGATAGGTCACATGTAGTGTGTGAATAGTAATTTAACTTACTAAAAATATTATTGTGGTTCTGAGCATGACTTTCATAAAAAAATCAAACCCTACTTACATTACAATGATTATTTCAAGACAATTTAAATAGGTATATATAATACTAATATGATTGAGTAGAAAATATAATAGAGATATAATTAGTAAAAGACTTAAAACAAGCAAAACTCTCCATACAGTAGTGCCTCTCAGTGCAAGCCAGAGTAATAAATGGATGCCAGAAGGCTTTTGCATAATATCCCTATCTAGTGCCTACTCATCCAATATCCCCAGACTAGTTTCTAGCTTGTGGTTTTCATTAGTGAGGAGCCTTGGATCTGAAAGCACTGCACCTAGATCGTAGGATGTAATGCAACCCTCCAGCGGCCTCTTTTATCTCTACTTAGCTACAAAACTATGAGTCTAAAATTGAAAACACAATAATATTTTCAGTCAAAGCTCATTAGCTTATATAGTCATAACAGTTGTGAGCAAGCATAAGAAATGGTGATCATGTGATCTTTAGTAAAATACTTCCAAATCATTCAGCAAAAAAAAAAAAAATTGCTGCCAAAGTTAAAAGACAATATTAATTAAAAATAAACTAACTGAAAGACTAGTGATACATATTATGGATGTATTTCTAGGGCATGTATTGATTAATCACTGCAAAACTTATCTTAAACTTTCCTTTATTTGTTTTCTGCTTGAAATTTAAATGACTATATTCATAAATGAATGATTGACAATTAACGAAGACATAAATTATGAGAAATATATTGGAAAGATTTTGGTGATGGTTTAAAAGAGAATAAAAGAAAAAAAAATAGATAGTTTTAAAGAGAATTGTAATTATATATATATATATTTAAAGAAGAATGAAAGATAGGAATATATAGTAATAGGAAACCTAATCTAGAGGAGTATATTAAACAAATTTAGCATTAGGATGAGCACACAGGAAGTTATGTTTATTTTTTATATATATTTTAATTATGCATATCTTTATTAACACACAAAGAAAGAACAAAACAAAGAAAGAAATAACATATATACAACATATACAAGTAATAATACAGGTGTTAATCATCCATTACACATTTAAATGCCAATACAGAGCATAACTATAACAGTAAAGATGGCTGATAAGGTCGAGGTTTATTTCAGAAATCAAAGAAGGCAAATGCCCAATATTACAAATGGCAACTACCCTATCTCATAATTTGACAGATTGTTATATCAGGGCCTCCCCAAATAGTTTGCATGGTTTTCCTAAGCATGAGTCTCAGGCATTGGTTGTAATACGTTTCCCAGTCACTATCAAGTTGTTTTAGCCAGTTGAAGATCAAATTGCATTGTATTGCCCAAATGGTTTTCAGGGTATGTACTGTTACCATTGAATTGTAGGGATTGAATTTAGTAATATATTGCCTATATAGGTTTTTTGGGTTTATAAATGGCCTATGGAACACTCTTGATCTTATTTACCTAAATGCTAAGCAATCCTCAAATAAATGCTGGAACGTTTCTTCACCAGTCTTGCATAGGAAACAGGTTGGGTCCAAATTCATGTGTAGTTTTTGGTTTAGTACTGTAGTTATTGAGAACATACCATCCATTAGCTTAAAAACGAATTTCATGTAAGATTGGGAGTGGTAAGTTCTTCAGTATGCTCTTTTTTGAAATGTCTAACCAAGGATTATCATGGGACTTAAGGTGATTTATTACATCTTTATATTTAATTCCCTCAAGGATGGGGACGTTAAGATCATTCCATAGATCCCTGTATGCAGTTGACATGTCAGCCACAAATGAAGTACCTTGTGCAGTAATGCCCCTAAGAATGCGTATATGAAGGAAGTTGTGTTTATAATATATATTCATACTAACCTAATATACATCTTCTCAAATTGTTAATTTTATTTTAAATTTATGACTTTTTACGCAAAAATATTTTCAATAATTTATTTTTTTTAATAAATACTGAAACAATTGTTTTATAAAAATTAAAAAAAAAATATTGAAAAAATCTTTTTTCTTTTCAGAAATTTATTTTTAATTCTAAATAAGTCTCACTAGTTACTATGCTTTCTTATAATTAATTTTTTTTTCTTTTAATTTTAATATTAGAAACTTTTGTTAGAATATATTTACTTTTTTGCAAATTTAATTTTTTTTTCATATGACTGGAGATTAGATATTCTAATTTTTCTTCGTAAACAAATTCTAGCCAATGGCTCATATCATTGATTTAATTCTGTGAAATAATTAACTATATTTATCTCTCCTTCCTTTCTTCAGCATACATCATTAACTAGAATTTATGCTGATAGTAAGTTAAATTTTTATTAAACGGCAAAAAAAAAAAAAGATTAAAATAAATTAGACATCGATTCAATTTTCTCAAACTTTCTGCTGATACTTATTAATAGTAAGATTTTGTAAGTGGCAAAATTAAAATACATATATATTAATTTATTGATTATATTAAAATTATTTGAATTTATATGAGCATAGAGATACAGACATATATTTATAGTTAATGTACAAGTAAATTCAGATTATATAAGTAAGCACACCTATATATATATGCATACGCACACATCCAGATTTGTATACGGCTATTGTATTAGTTTGGAATTATCTAGAAATGCATGTATATAATACACTACTTTAATATAGTCAATAGTGTATATATATAATAGTGTGTCCATATTTTCACAGGGTCTAACCGGGATACAAGACCAAAAAAAAAAAAACATTGCAGATTACTGTATTTTTTTTTTCCTCATAAGTCATAGCATCTGCCGGGACGCGAACCCACACTCGTCTGCAACCAAATCGTTGCTTGCAAGGCGGGTGCGATGACCTCTCGGCTAACAACGCTTGACCGATTACTGTATATTTCAGTCCGAATTAAAAAAAAAAAAAAAATCACAAAAACATATAATCACATTTACATTACTAACAATATACTTATTTTGTATTATAGACAAAAACAAAAGACAATGTGTGTATACGTATATTATCGATCAAAACAAAATCACAAAACGAAATCACTTATTACTAACAGACGAAAATAATAGGGAATCATTTCCATTCTGCGAAATTTATTGATTAATGATCACAAAAAAAAAAAATATTTTTTTTTTATTAAGGAAATATTTATTGCAATACAGATTTTACAGATTACAAATATTAAATGAATAAATATTAATTTAAAATAAATATAAAAAATAAAAATTAAAATGAGTGATTAATAAATTGAGGACAATTATCTGCTCCGAAAGAATATGTCGGGATACCAAGATAAGAGAGATAAAACTGGGACAAATACAGGAAAACGGGACGCATGGACGCCCTAATAATATAATATTTTTATAATATTCATTAAGGCTGTAGCCTCAAGCACATGCGTATAAAATGCGATAGTAGGGACCTCTACAGGTCTTAAAACCACAAGCTTACTCATTGGAAGAAAAGAGGGGAACTCTTCTTAACTTCAACCTACTTTCTATTTAAATAGGTGAAGCTGAAGCGGTTCGATCTGAGTGTGAAGCTATTCAATACTTCACTAATTAAGTCCACATTTCTTATTTTTATGTATTATATTTATATACTTTTAAATAGTAATTAATTTTTAAAAATCATAAAAATAAATCGTTGTCCAAAAACAAAATTAGTTTAGCTTTCAGGTGTTTACACTTGCACTTAGTTTTAACATTCAGCAAGAAAAATAAGGTGTAAAAATTGTAAATATTAAAATATGATATCAGTTAATATGATCTCTTTAATTAATTTAAGCACAATTTGCAAACATAATCAATTTACTTGCCAAATTACTGAAAATAGTCAAATGGGTAAGCGATTGAAAATTTACTTAATTTCGAATGTTTATTAGTTTGAACAAACTTTTGAAACAATATTATTAACTTATGATAAAAGCTTTTTATTCATTATAAACAAAAATATTTCCATTAATAATTTTTATTAGTCATTCATTAGACTAGAGATTATCCAATAATGAATAATATTTTTTTTTTCACTACACCACCCTCATGCAAGGTAGAGACTGTTTTCTATCTGCTTTGAATGATGATAAAGATATGTGTAAGAGATTGTGGTCCGAACCAACTGATGAGTGATAGTTCAAAACAAAATGTTTAAGTTGGAGATCATAGAACTTTTTTTTGTTTTTTGTCATATATTTATGATTACATCCCTACACAAGGTGTTAAAAGAAGATAAAAATTAGTCCTCACCTTGATAAAGAAAAAATTATACTACAGAAATATTATTCATCATTGAAAAATAGTGCCAACTTTAATATATTATATATATTGTACTAGACAAAATCTCACCCATTTTCCTTTACTAGGGGTTTAGCCAGAGCATAGAAACAATATTCTTCAACATTTCTCACTTCTCTATTTCTAACGCTTTCTTTTTCAATCTGATTACAACATCAGCTTCAAACTCAGACTGCTATAACTTTTATGACCTTATGACTGATTTCTTTTATCTATACATCTTCATCATCACTTTAAATCCCATATTCACATTTTCTTCCTTGTTATACCTATTTGCTATTTAATATCACACATACTCATACATATATTTTATCATGTATGTATATGTTATTTTGCATATGCATATGTTGTATTATACATGTATATGTATAATACACTTTTAAAAACTGCAACAAAGATAGCTGGTAGACAAAAGCAGCAATTGACCAACAAACTTTCTATTGAAACTAGAGAATTTATGAAGAAAAAAAGAAATAAGAAGATATACAAAAATGATGCACTAAAAAGAAT
The DNA here is from genome assembly GCA_028023455.1 of Epiperipatus broadwayi. NCBI lineage: Eukaryota > Metazoa > Onychophora > Udeonychophora > Euonychophora > Peripatidae > Epiperipatus > Epiperipatus broadwayi. The sequence continues at coordinate 4,865,744 of JAQFVV010000052.1, forward strand.
TGAATATCTCGAATTTTGTAAAATGGTGCGGAAAAGAGTTGAAAACGATATAAGAAAATATAACTGTGAACTAGCAAGAAAAGCTGTAGAAGAAAATAAAAGTCTTAAGAATGTAAAACAATATTTTGGTATTGGTAGGAAATTTATATCTGCAATAAGGAAAAAAGATGGAATTATTACTAAAAAGAGAGATGACATCATGAAATTGGTAGAAAATTTTTATCAAGAATTATATAGTAATAAAGATCAAGTACCTTCTATATCTATTACATCTTCCGAATTGCCCAGAATTTTAAATGAAGAAGTGAGAAATGCAATTAAATGTATGAAGAAAGGAAAGGCTCCAGGTAATGATGGAATTATAATTGATATATTAAAAGAAGCAGGTGAAGAAACAGAAATTTTTTTAGCAAAGTTATATACCAAATGTCTAAATGATAAAGATGTACCGGATGATTGGAAGAATGCAGTAATAATATTAATATTTAAAAAAGGTGATAAAGAAGATATTAGAAATTACAGACCTATCAGCCTTTTATCAGTTTTATATAAAATTTTTACCAAAATAATTACAACTCGTCTACAGAGAACATTGGATTTCCACCAACCAAGAGAACAAGCTGGATTTAAAAGTGGTTTTAGTACAGTAGATCATATTCAGGTATTGAGAGAAGTTATAGAAAGGACAAATGAATATGAGTTGTCATTATGTTTTGGATTTGTAGATTATGAAAAGGCATTTGATTCTATAAACATTTCTTCAGTGATTAAAGCATTGGATCATCAAGGTATAGATCCAGGATATTGTCATATTTTAAAGAATATTTATAAAAATGCAACAGCAACAATTAGATTACATAATGATACTGGGAAAGTCAACATTGAGAAAGGTGTAAGACATGGTGACTCCATATCTCCAAAACTTTTTACAGCAGTGCTGCAAGAAGTATTTTGTGGATTAAAATGGGAAACTAAAGGAGTGAAAGTAAATGGAGATTATTTAAGTCATTTAGATTTCGCAGATGATGTATTTGTTTTTGAAAATAATGCTTCAGAGCTGCAGGAAATGTTGCAGGAGTTATCAGATGAAAGTAGGAAAGTAGGACTAAAGATAAATGTTAAAAAGATTAAAGTAATGTTTAATCGGTTTGCTCAAAATATGAAAATAAAGATTGATTATGATGAATTAGAAGAAGTTAACAGTTACAAATACCTTGGTCAGATTATTAATACAGATGGAAACATAATGGAGGAAATTAATCATAGAATTAAAATTGGTTGGAGTGCTTTTGGTAGAAATAACTTGATACTAAAAGGAAATATGCCTATGTGTTTGAAAAGGTAGGTTTTTAACAAATGTGTTTTACCAGTTCTTACTTATGGATCTGAGACTTGGACACTCAATAGAAGAGCAATACAGAGACTTCAGACCACTCAAAGAAGTATGGAGAGGTGTATGTTGGGAGTAACAAGAAGAGATCGAAAACGCAATGTATGGGTAAGAGAACAAACAGGTGTTACTGACATCATTGAAAAAATTAAAAGATTGAAGTGGAGTTGGGCTGGACATATTGCTAGAAGAGATGATAATAGATGGACAATTGAAATTTTAAACTGGATTCCAAGAGATTGTAAAAGACCCAGAAAGAGACCACATGTGAGATGGATGGATGAAATAAGAAAGTGTGCAGGGGTGATGTGGAGAAGAGAAGCTAAAGATCAGAGAGGGTGGATTAAACTTGGAGAGACCTTCATCCTGCAGTGGATTGATAATGGTTGATAATGATGATGATGATGACATGTATATGTAATATTATTTATGCATATGTTGTATGCTCATAGACATAGAATACTATGAATAACAAAAAAATAATAAATTAACTACAATAAATTCAATTTAACAACAAAAAATAATACACATATATATACATGTATTCAAGATATCCTAAATTACCAATTATCCATAAAGAGATTACTGTAATTATATATTAATAAACATATGTGACATATATATTGAACTTTTGAATGAAGAATTTACTTATCTTATTTCTTACTATTACTTTACACTATATTTATGTGATGTATTTTAATAACTCACATTGGTCTGTTCCTTTCTGACAACATATTTAATTGAAAATCAGTATTTATACATAAACTATTGACTTCTAGTAAGGACTATTACAGGATAGGATGCTTTTTTTTCTTTAAATGGTAAATTGGAACCAAATTCTGAGAGAGTGAAAGAGAGAGAGAAGAGCAGGTGCTAAAACATAATCACATATACATAAACACACTATTGAGTTCTGGTAAGGAATATTATAAATTATTTTCCTTAAATGGTAACTGGGAATCAAAGTCTGAGAGAAAAATAAGAGCACATACTAAAATTCCAATATTACATATAACAATATATATAATATCAGAGAAAATACTATATACCTGGGTCTCGTTTTACGCGATAGATAGGTTCCTCAGAAAACACGCGCAAACAAAATCGTGCAAAAATAGACATAACTTACCTTGAAAAAGGGGGAATACAGACTGTGATTTTTCAAAACTCACGTAAAAGCAAAGCACCAACGTAAAATTTACTTTAAAATTTGCGCAAAAAAAAAAAAAAAAAAAAATAGGGAAATAAAATATGACTAATAGAAATTTCAAATTTGAAAAAAATTGATACAAGACAAACTTTTTTTAACTATAATATTTAATTTTATTCAAAATAATATATTTTATGCATAATTTACAGTACAGTAATTTACTTTTTTTTATACACGTTTTAATTATTATTGCTATTTGCTGATAAACAGTTTCGTTTGCAAACTGGTAAAAAATAGATTCTTCACAAGAGGAAATACAACTAGCGCCAAGTTTACTCTCATATTATGTTAATGGTTTTCTGTTGACAACGTAATTAGTAATTAATCTTTGAGATGATGATTTTATTAATTGTTTATGAACTTAGACTTATGATAATAAAAAGACATTTATTCACCACTGCTGGGAAAAATTTAATTAAAACTAACAACTAAAAATTAAATTCTTATTTTTGTCTTTAATTTTTTAATTTTCAATTCCATTTAAAAATCAAATTTCGTTTTACATCACATTAATTTCAAGTCACCGTAAGTAATTTTTAAATTGTTAATTACAATTAAAAATCAGATTTTAATTTTTAATTGTCAAATTTAATTGTGCCCACTGCTATTACTCACCTTTTAGAAATAAACTTGCAGACACTAAATGATTAATAATTGATTACGTTTTTTTTTAAAAAGCAAAAACAGAATGTGATTTAAAATGCAAAATTAACATGCACATGTTTGAACAAATTTACATTATAATCTTGTAAAATTTAATGTGTGTATACATAAAATGTGGAAATCATGATTTTAATTTCATTATTGCATAAAATCTTACTATTATAAAGCACTGAAAATATTGAAATTACTAAGATGAAAGTCGAATTCCAATAATGTGCTATTACTTTCAATATAATGTAAGTGTGCAAAATTTATTATTTAATGTAATATCGCATTATCGGAGTTCGACTTCCGGTGAAACATGAATCGTGTAACTTCAAAATCGTGTTAAATAAGTCCGCGTAAAAAGAGACCCAGGTGTACAATAAATCAAAGCACTGCAATTAATTTTACAGTTTTTAATATACCATTTATAAACCTAATTTTTTTTCTCATGTGTCATAGCATTAGCCAGGAAGCAAACCCGCTAACCTGGGACCACTATTTGTAAAGCATCCATCGCTGACCTCTCGACCATCAATGCTTGACATTTATAAACCTAATTTTTAAATCACCTTTTTACAATTCAATAAAATAAATTTGATTCCTCGATGTTTTTTAAAGTAGTTAAAGAAGATATATGCATGGTACTATACACATATATACAAATCAATGCATAAAGGAATAAGAAATGGAAAGAAGTTTTTCATATAGCAATAAATAAATAAAAGCTATATCTAGTTAATGCATGACTGCCATCTTGAATAGCATTTATAGTAAATTTTATGTAAACATTATTGATGATGGTGTTCCATGCCATAAGCTAGCTATATACCACTATAAAAAGTCTAAAATGAAGTCTCAAGTTAATTCTGTTTTTTCCACTTACAAAAGAAATATTGGACATGAATTTTATCCTCAAATAATTAATGCTGTCAACAATGAGTAATGATAAGAAGGGAAAGTTAAAAAAGGCCTGATTTATTGCCAAGTCTAATAACATTGTCATTCAAAGAAACATGAGTGACTCAATGAGCATGCACTGGAATATTAATCAGTACAATTAGTTAAATTTCCATGATCCTGGTACCCATTACCAAAAGTGTGTTTGGCTAAATATTATTATTATTATTATAAAAGTTTTCTTTTCTATATGATACATAGATATATGTATTCATATAATTTATTTATTCATTGGAATATTAATACATTGTACAGGCTTAAATGTAATATATGCGGGATTGGAACTCAGACTTTCACATGACCCACTACTCTCAGTGCCATCTCATATTGCTGACCCACCTGATCACACACATGTTGAAAAGATAAATAATCACCAATATACGCATTTCATGCCAAACCAGCAATCATCAGCCGGTCCAGACTACCATCCTCACACATATACATACTCAGTGTTCAGCTTTATATTAAGATAGCCAATCTTCATACTTTAATGGACAGGCTTCAAACTATTCCAACTCACAACTCTTCAGCTACCATTTCATTGAAAATCTGATGATGGAACATTCAAAGCCCTTGTTAGTGCCAAGGTTGTCATCCTACCCATGTTGACATATTAGTCATTCTGACCCCTCATGTACAGGAGAATAATCCATTTATACGTACATATGTGAGGGGTGGGCAGACCTTTTACACACTATTTATATAAATTAATACATTGTACAGGCTTAGACCTGCATTTATATATGTAATATATGCGGGATTCAAACTCAGACTTTCACACGACCCACTAAAAATATTGAAAATTGTAAGATTAATTCCAGTATTTTGTTTGTTAATACGTATAATACTATTAGTATTAATGCATATGTAATAATTTTTATAACTAATACCAATCAGATTATTTATAAAACAATGAAATAACTATATCAAAAAATAATATTCAAAATTAATCTTTGCAATGAGTATTTGATATGATCTCACTTTAGAGTTTTTTTAACTGTCGCAATGTAAAATAGACTTTACATGATAAATAAATGGGTACTCATCATAAAGTTTTACCCAAGTTTCAAGTGATTTGAGATATCCAACTTCTAATTAGGCTTTTGTATACTTTATGGAGATATCAGAGGTTTGATTATCTTTCTCCAAGTTCAGTTTATCAACAGCAGAATCAAGTCCAAAGTCATCCAAAATATATATACCATCTACTCATTATCTCTGATCAGCCATACCCATACTCAAAATGGTTAGTAGCAACACATTCATAGAATATACCCTTTTTTCATGGGAAGACTGACCATACTAAATAATTAAGTCATCACTACTTGTGGAACTCACTTCTTGTGGAACTTTAGTTCTGAATTTTAATATATTCTAACTGCTTTTCTAGTAGTTATTACTTTTTCCATTATTGCATACACTTCTCCAGTTAATTCCCGTTTTGTTTATCGTATCTGACATATTGCAAACCACAAATCTAGTGAACATAGTTATCAACTCATTTCAGCTTTTTCAAAAACCATATTAAGCATTTATTTTATAACGTCTTGCGTGCGATTATAATTACGATAGAATGACAGCCTGTTAAGCTAATTGCGCAGACGCTGTGAGAATGTTATTAATAAATGAATACCTTCGAACAACCACATGATATAGTATTTGTATAAGAGTAAAAAGGAATCCTCTTACCCTTATGACTCAAACATTTATATATGAGCAAATCTAAAGTAGTTGTAACGAAGGCGTGACCACATAATAGTCACTTTAAATTACTATATATAATGTCTGTATGAATGACGCCAATGAAATTTTCTAGAATTTACTAAACGCTACTCTAAATGAAACTAAATCATATACATTTCATTTATTAATAACATTCTCACAGCGTCTGCGCAATTAGCTTAACAGGCTGTCATTCTATCGTAAAAACCATATTAATTTCATAAGATTGTTTCCACGTATCTCTCTCTTTCAGTGATGTAAATATAACCTTCTCTGGATCTCCTTGTTTACTAAAAAAAAACCTATAAATCTTTAATAAATTGACTTAATATCCCATTTGTTTATTTTTATTGTGGTAAGTTGTTTACATATTAATGTTTTCTATTTCTTAATTCATCAAAGGAAAAAAATCCTTTTAATTAATATTACATAATTACATAACTATAATTTAAATTTTATTTAATGACTTCACTGACTTATATTAAGTTATTACAGTATTCTTTAACATATTTTTTTTACTAATCTATTACTATGAAATATGATTGATGTGTATTTCTTTTAAATACTATTTTAATCAAACTGTAATAAAATATTATTTCCACCAATAATTCTGTATTTCACTTGTCAAATAGGTTATTACAATATAAATTTGCATATGACATCAACATTATGAGATGGGTGAAATAGCTTTCTCTCATCATTTTCTAAATTGGCTACTTCATTTGACCACCACCCCTCCCTTCTCGTATCAAGAAAAGCTATAACAAAATATTACTAAATACAAAAAAGTTATTTAGTCTCATATTTTATTGTTTATTTATATTAATTACATACTAAAGGTCTATTCTAATATATTTAGTCATATTGTGAAATTCCAGAATGTGAGGTTTCTCCCTCTGACCAAAATGAAATAAAAATGGTCATCACATCTAACCTTTACTTGATTGATTTACCTTTTAATCCATTTTTGTTTCATTTTACCTGATTTACATCTGAACATTAAACTTGTTTGAGCCATATCTTAGTTTTATCTTCTTTAGTAACTGTTTTTACTTTTACATTTATTGGGATGTTCTTTTCTAAATAATCCATTCATTATTACTACTCTTCTAAAGATATTCATCTCTTCTCATTGTTGGTTTTGTGTTAGCATCCTCTTTCATGTCTTGATGATTAGTAGCTTGATGTTTAGTATTTTTTGGATTTAAATCTTGTCTTTTTTTAATACTATGACTTTCTAATCTGTTTACAAATCATCATTTATTTTATTAGATCAATTCACCATTATTCCACATTTAAAACTCAACAGCTATTTTAATCAGCCATTGTAATAAAATTCTTTGATTCAAATATAGATTCATCGCTACTTGATCCCCCACTATCTCTGCACAAACACTTTAGATTATGTGCTACTAGTTTGCATCTCTTCTTAAAAATTCAGAATCATTTGTTGCTTACATTGGTTTTCTTACATTTTACTATATTTAGTAACCAAACAGATGTTATTGACCTCATTGAAAATATTAAAAGATTGAAGTGGAGTTGGGCTGGACATATTGCCAGAAGAGATGATAATAGATGGACAATTGAAATCTTAAACTGGATTCCAAGAGATTGTAAAAGACCCAGAAAGAGACCATATGTGAGATGAATGGATGAAATAAGAAAGTGTGCAGGGGTGATGGAGAAGAGAAGCTAAAGATTGGAGATAGTTTGAACTTGGAGAGATCTTCATCTTGCAGTGGATTGATAATGGTTGATGATGGCGATGATGATTATGATAATGATGATCTATCCAATGTGAGGTATGATGCTGTTAATGGATTGACAACAAAAAATTCCATTATTTACATTTTTGTATATTATTTATGACTATGCACATTTTCATTTCATTACAATATATACTAACTTTACATCTATATGTACTGCATTTTAAGATGTATGTGTTTAAATATCATTCACAATATTAGTTAAAATATTATGTACTAAATTTGCTTATATATGAAAGCATCTGTATACATTTTGAATTTCTGAAATATGCTTCAGGCATAGAGTGAAATCCATACAATATGTGATCTCGTGATCAGAAACTAATTATATATATATATATATATATAATCATTATAAACAGAAACTAATTATATATATATATATATATATAATCATTATAAACCAATCAACACTTAAACAATCCCAGTATAGATAATAATCAACAAACTCAAACTATTATCAAGGCAACGTCATTTTAACTATAAAGGTTCAATCTCCCATAAATATATATTTAAAATAGTTTGATGTGAAATATTCATTTTTATATTACTTATAAAATGGAGAGATGCATATTAAAAGTAACAAGAAAAGATCAAAACATTCAATTTATGGGTAAGGGAATAAATGGGTGTTACTGACACTGTTGAAAGAATTAAAAGACTGGAATTGGGCTGGACATATTGCTAGAAGGAATGATAATAGATGAACAATTGATATCTTAAACTGGATTTCAAAAGATTATATAAGACCCAGAAAGAGACCACATGTGAGATGGATGGATGAAATAAAAATGTGTGCAGGAGTGATGTGGAGAAGAGAGGCTAGAAATCAGAGAAGATGAACTGAATTTGGAAAGATCTTCATCCTGCAGTGTATTGATAATAGTTGACAATGATGATATTACTTATGTTGAATGGAATGGTCTATTATTCATTTATTATATCTATATGTATGTATTTACAGGGAGAGAGGTCAGTCTGACATCTCAATAACTTAAAAAGTTACAAAATTTAAATTAGGACCACTGTGAATTGATTTGATTGGTTGCACAATTTTCAAGTAAAGTAGTTCATTTATAAAATGAACAATGTAATTAATCCAAAATACTGATCTTTTGCACACTCCTATACAAATGGAAATATATAATATCATATGCTTATATCTAGCCAAGAATAAGACCAATTTTCTTCTATTATAGATATATTTCAATAATATCTAGTCTTATCAAATGGGCCATAGACTTAAAATACCTGAAAAATATTCCTGAATATGTAGAATGAATGTTACTTAAATATTTAGAATGTCTATCATTTGACTTCAAAATGTGAAATAGACTCAATCACAAACAAATGTATTCATATAAATGTATTTATATTATTTTTTACCAAATAATTGCAATTGAAACCATGTAAGTTGAATATTTAAAATAATAAATACATTCAGACTATTTAAAATTTACTTTTGATTAAAAAAAAAAATTTCAAAAAAAAGTTTATCAAATTTATTTTTGAATAATTTATTTAATTTTTCTCTTAGTATTATTCTCCAATCAGTTTTTAAATTGAATTATATTTTCTTTTTTTAAAAAATAAAAATCTTATTTAAAAGAATTAATTAATAACATCCATTTGAAAATGAATTAATAATAACTTACTAATGATATTAAAAACTAAGTAATGTTTTTTAAAAACTATTGCAGCAATTTTTATATACTTTCATATTTTAGAAAAATAACCAAAATATTATTGGAAAGTTCTAAGTACCTCAGAATAAAAATAATATAGAAAAATATAAAAATAAACAACATTTGACTTATAAAATCAAAATGAAAAAAATTTAAATCCAAATTACCACCTCATTCTTTTTAATACACATGTCTTCAAACTTCTCTTTCAACACACACCCTAAAAAACTAATGCATTAACACACCAAAAATAAGTATTTATAAGCAAAACCTGCTATCATTAAATATGGAATAGTAACTTTTCTGAGCTTTTAGCTTACTACAGTATGAAATAAATGTGTAATGCGATATAATATATTGTAATATAGGCTATATATTCAGAAAATAAAACTTTCATCACATGATCACCATTTCTTATGCTTGCTCATAACTGTTATTAAAACAGGCAAAACTCTCCTTACAGTAGTGCCACTCAGTGCAAGCCAAAATCCCTATCCAAGGCTCCTCACTGATGAAAGCCACAAGCCAGAAACTGGTCTGGGGATATTGGATGAGTAGGCACTAGATAGGGATTTTATGCACAAGCCTTCTGGCATCTATTGATTACTCTGGCTTGCACTGAGTGGCACTACTGTATGGAGAATTTTGCCTGTTTTAAAATAAAACTTTCTTTTTTCTCAAAGCCCTTACATTCCATAATCAACTCATCTGCTTTTTTCTTCTATTCAAATATTCTTTCAGACCAATTTTTGTCTTTCTTCTTTCTTATTCCATTTTATTAAAAGCTACTTTGTTAATTTCAGTTTCTTGTGCTCAAATTTATCAATTTTGTCAAAAAGTTCTAAACAAAAATCTCTACCTATTTTAGTCCTTTTGTCTTTAAATTTTTAAACTGATCTTTATTTAAGATTCTACATTCAATAAATGTTTACTCTTCTCTTTCCCATCTTCACATAAACATTTGCAATCAAAATTCTTGATCCATTTTCATCTTTTTAATAATAATAATCTTCTTTTCTTTAATGCCTTATAAAATTTTCAATCTCATATAATCCCAAACTACTTTAATTATTCATACTTGTTTTTCCATAACTATTTTTTTTCTAATCAATTTATCTATTCTCTTTTTCAATCCATAATAATTGTAAATCTGTAATACATTCTCTATAAATTTATTCCAACTTTTTTTATAAATGTATGAAAATACTTTATCTATCTATTAGAAAGAACAGCTCTGTACTCCAGCGCCACCTATTGAAAGCTTAAGTAATCAGTAATTACAAGTTGGTAATGGATTTTAAATCTCATTCCAAATTGATTTTTGCCTTTATCAATAAGTAATTGAGATTCAAAACTGGAACAAATCAGTTATACATATGGCAGCCAGCTTTAACTTGTTTTTATTATCAGATAAAAATACTGAATTCAAAAATTTTTAAGATTTTTAATCTTAGGATTTTAATTTATTAGCAAAAAAAAGAAGTTAAAAGTGGTTATCAGATTGCAAGGGGGTACTTAACATAATTGGAATCATTCTTTGGTTTATGTGCCTGTTATAGTATATATGCTTCGACTGTTACATACTTCTTGCAAGAACCCTTCTGCATCAATCTTCCAAATGACATTGCTGTGTGAAATCATGGTACCACATAACACATTTTTTTTGTAAAGTGTCTTTCATGTATTTGGCAATTTTTATAATGAGTGAAAAATTGGAACAATATGAAATTCTGTTTTCATTTACAGAAAACGGCAGGGAAAACAGTTGTAATGCTTGAAATAGATTACAAACAAGCTGATCTCATAAAACACAAGTATATGAGTGATTTAATTGAAATGTTAATTTCGCCATGTCCTTAAAATGCATGGCAAGAAAAGTGCAAAGTCAAAACAAGGTGGATTTTCTTTTTATGCAAATGACATTTTTCTCTCAGATTTAGTTCATTATGGTCAGGCATTTTATCTGCAAGTTCAGAAACATTTACAAGATGTGGTAAAATGTAAATGTCCCATTTTGTGGCAAAGAGAAGAGTGCAAGCTACTCCCCGACAAAGTGTTGTCACTCAAAGTCTTGGCTGTGAAACACTTTTTAATTAATTTTCAGCTTGATCCAGCTTAACTATCAGCCATATTCACTCAAGCACATTTTGTGCATTTTTTTTATTTTCTTGAATAAAAAAAAATGCCTTAATGTTTTTTTTTGTGTGTGTGGACTTATAAGTGGTAATTAAGATCATCACAGGTGTTAAAAGGCATCATTTTACAAGTGTTTCCAGACTATTTTAAAAAATAAAAAACACATTTAAACCAGGTATTGTATCAGATGGACAGTAATTTGAAAGAGATTAAATTTATAATACCTAAATAAACAATTTTTTATTATAAAATTCTGGTTACTTTTGGATACTCCCTTATGTAATTAAATTGATTCCAGAATTGCATCTCAAATTCTCATTGTCAAAAGAGAAAATCAAAATCTACTCTATGAGTGGAGATTAAAATACAATCATCTGGTAAACACTGATTACTCAAGCTTACACTAGATGGCAGTAGAGTGAAGAGATATTCTTGTTTAAACATGAAATAAATGATGACATTTTCATCTCCTTAGCAAAGATTCATTTGTTTAATGTACATTTTTTTCTGTTATTTTTCCTCTTAATTTATTTTTATGAACAATAAAAATATTACAAGTGAAAAAATCACTAGAATTCCGTCCACATATTTTTGAATATTTAAATATAAAATTATTCCGTCCTTCCTCTGCATGAATTTTAATTTAACTTTTAAATTCCTTCTCATTACTCCCCTATAAGATACTATATAATTAAAAAAAAATCATTTAAATTCTTAAACTATATACCTTTTATTGTCCTTCATTAATATTCTCTTTAAAAGACGCCAGAGACTTTAAAGTGATTTATATAAACTCCACCTTTAAATTATATCTATTATGTTAATTAGCTTCTTTATTTAGAATAGTTTGTTTTTTCATTTGTTATTTTATTTAATTTTATCTTGTGATTGTTCTAATTTTTTTTTCTGATCAATTTTTCTTCTAACTTTTCCAAGAATCTTCTGTATATTGGTTTTTAATTTTTATATTATTTTCTACGATATTAATTCTACTTATAACTTTTTAATAGCATTTTTTCATATTTCAATATTTTTATTTATTGGCTTTTTTTATTTAAAAAAAATACTAAATTATTTATTTTTTACAATGATAATAATTCAAGAAATGGAAAAATTTGAATTTATATCTAATGGTTTTAGTTAATTCCTATCTCCTTCTTTTTAATAGATTTCTTTTATTATAATTAAATTGTCATCTATCTGTCTGTCTGTCTCTGTCTGTCTGTCTATCTATCTATCTATCTATCTATCTATCTATCTATCTATTTATCTATCTATCTATCTATCTATCTATCTATCTATCTATCTATCTATCTGTTTATTTATCTATCTATCTATCTATCTGTCCATACGTCCGTCTGTCCGTCCATCCATCTATCTATCTATCTATCTATCTATCTATCTATCTATCTATCTATCTATCTATCTATCTATCTATCTATCTATCTATCTATCTATCTATCTATCTATCTATCTATCTATCTATCTATCTATCTATCTATCTATCTATCTATCTATCTATCTATCTATCTATCTATCTATCTATCTATCTATCTATCTATCTATCTATCTATCTATCTATCTATCTATCTATCTATCTATCTATCTATCTATCTATCTATCTATCTATCTATCTATCTATCTATCTATCTATCTATCTATCTATCTATCTATCTATCTATCTATCTATCTATCTATCTATCTATCTATCTATCTATCTATCTATCTATCTATCTATCTATCTATCTATCTATCTATCTATCTATCTATCTATCTATCTATCTATCTATCTATCTATCTATCTATCTATCTATCTATCTATCTATCTCATCTATCTATCTATCTATCTATCTATCTATCTATCTATCTATCTATCTATCTATCTATCTATCTATCTATCTATCTATCTATCTATCTATCTATCTATCTATCTATCTATCTATCTATCTATCTATCTATCTATCTAGTGTAAAAATTTTATCCTCATAATAATTCGAATCACAAGGCTTCTTCACTCTTGTATAAAAAAATAAACATAAACAAAATCATTATTCATTATATTGGTAATTTTTTTTATAAACTTATATTTTGTTTGATTAAATTGAATAAAAATCTATATATTATTAAATTTGCTACATATTATTAAGTTTGCTTTTATATTTGACATTTCTGATAGATGTTTTAAAATTCTTTTAAAAAATTATTGTTTCTTATAAACAATTTAATTGTCCACATCATCCACATTCAACAAGAAAAGTAAAATCATCTTTTTTAATTTATCGAATACGACTCTTACCAAATTTATGAATTAGTAGACTTTTTTTATATAAAAATTTGGAAATTCTGTAATTTGGTAAAAGTTTATTGGAAAATATGTCTGACCTCCTGTTCTAAAGTTTTGCTCCCCCCCCCCCCGCGTTATTGTTGTTCCAAGATGTGTATCTTAAAGTGTGTTACTGATGAAAAAGATTTGTTTAGGGGGTGAATAATTTGAATTTTTACTAATCAAATGGATTGCCAATAATATAAATATGGATATCAGTTTAAAAAATAGATCTTTTCTGTTAGCCAACATTTAGTACAATTCTTTTGTACTTTTATTTTAATACTTCCATAGGTATTTTAATTATGGGTTTAAATATTTGAAAACCAGGCACTCTTCACAAACCTGGGAGCTTAATTGTAAGTATAGGGGATTTGAACTCAGATTTTCAAGCACTCTTCAACTATCCACACTATCACATACAACTGATACACATGACCACACACATGTAAAAAAGATAAATAATCTCCAATACACGTATTTCGTGCTAAGCCAGCACTCATCAGTTGGTCCAGATTATCATCTCCCACACACACACAAGATTAGTGCTCAGTTATATTAAGATAGCAAATCTTCATACTTTAATGGACAGGATTCAATATACTCCAAACTCCAACTTTTCAGCCATCCATATCATTGAAAATCTGATGATGAAAACTCAAATCCCATGATGATGGTTTTAATAAAATAACATAAAAAGCACTAAACACACTTTGGCACAAATGGTAGAGCATCTGATTTGAGATTGGGAAATCCCAGGATCTGGTGCTTTTACTTCTTATGAACTCCCGAACTGATTTGAGATTGGGAAATCCCAGGATCTGGTGCTTTTACTTCTTATGAACTCCCGAACAATGAAATCATATACTTTTATTTTTTATCGAAAAAATTATAATGTACTTTTTCCCCCACAATTCTATTTTCTATCTCATTTCTTGCTCTATAACTAAATTTATAATCACAGAACTTTCAGATTTCAGTCATTTTTCAATTTTATTCGCCATTCTGCAATTCTAAAGTGGGATGGAACAACAGTAATCTTTATGTTTTATAATTAGTATATAAAGAAGTGTATTAAGATTGTAAAAGACCCAGAAAGAGAGCACATGTGAGATGGATGTAATAAAAAAGTGTGCAGGGGTGATGTGGAAAAGAGAAGCTAAAGATCAGAGATGGATTGAACTTGGAGAGACCTTCATTCTGTAGTGGATTGATAATATTTGCTGATGATGATGATTAACAATCAATAAATGTTCAAACTTTAGTTTTTGTAATGCATTTCAAATACTGAGATGCTAGAAGATTTGAAATATCGAGATTCTAAATTAACAATTTTAAGAAAATACCAGTCGGCATATATATATATATATAGAGAGAGAGCATATAACACTGACAGAAATTATCTTTTTTTGGTCACTGCCAAGAGACTGAAGTTGAATTGGACATATTTCTAGAAGAAATAATAGTAGATGGCCAGTTGAAATCTTAAAAATGGATTCCAAGAGCTTGTAAAAGACCGAGAAAGAGACGATATATGAGATTGATAGACAAAATAAGAAAATGCGCTGGGGTTATGTGCAGAAGAGGCTACATATTGAAAAAGATGGATTGAATTTGGAGTGACTTTCATCCTGCAATGGATTTGATAATGGTTAAAATAATGATGATAATATAATATGTAATAGCAAAGAAAATGTAAAAAATAATTGCGTTGGAAAACAACTAAGAAAAATGATAATAATTATTCTCATGAGAGAACAGTACAATGACAGGCATGCAGACAACTTGGATCTCTGCTTGTATAGTTACTTCCTTCTACAGCACAACCATTAATATTACATACTCAATTACACACACATATATATATACACACACCTTTACAACCCTTAGCAATAATAATTGCTTCCCCAAAACTCATCTTAAAGCAAAAAGATTGTATAAAAATCAAAAGATTATAATGGTTTTCTATGGAAAATTTTTTAGCCCATTACTGATATTAACAAACAACTTAACCTAGTATATATAGTAGTTAAAAAAAACCCTAATGTGCGATATATGTATGTGTAAATTGTGCTATATGTGAATTTATGCTGGTATGTGCTTTAAACATGTGTGTAAGCAAGATAATGCAATTTAAATCTATGTAAAAAAAAACCAAATACTTAACCTAAAGTTGTTCTTTCCTATAATCCATAACATTCATTTATCATCATCCAGGGTTTTGAGTAATCAGCTGCTTATTATAAGAGATTATTGTTATTTTTAAAATTCTTTATTTCATAACTTTTTTAGAAAAGTAATGGTGGCTGATAATTTCTAGAGAAAACATTTAAAATGACTGATTGACTTACTTTTTTGATTTTCTCTTTATACGACATATTATAAGGTCTCATTTATTCATTTGAAGGCATTTTTATGGAATGTTTTAAGTTTGGGTCAAATTTTTCGAAAGTGCAGTTCGTAGACTAATGGTACAAAACCTGTTTCTTCAATTTTATGATGGCTAGATTCTTTTCTACATGCTTGCTGATTTTCATCTCTTTATTCAATTACATTAATTTCTGGTTAGTTAATTCTTCCATGTGAGATGTCTTTATGCAAAGTGTCAACAAAATACTGGTTTACTTATTGAAGTTAGTATATCTTAAAGGTTGTGACAATTCTTTGATTTATAGGTTATTGCTATGATTCCAATTGAAAATATATGTGGCTGTAAACTTGAAATTTTTTTTTATCAGTATGATTAGAAAAAAATATGTTGCTTTACTATGCAAATTCACAAAAAAAAAAAAGACTGAGAAAGGTGAGTAAGGTAGTAACAATTTTTTATAAATTTTAATGATTGCATTGAAAAAAAAGACCTCACTGAATCTTCACTTTTTTAAAATTTATAGTCTTATATTATTTACATAACATTATTTAGAATTAAAAAGGAATGTTTAATTATATATTACTTAATTGTATTCATGTGGCCATAAAGACTGCATCAACTAAAAATTTTTATTCACGGCTTCAAGTCACTCTAAAACTGTCAATTTTTATATTATCGTAGCAAATTTATGGTCATTTTAAAGTTTAAAACATACCGTAAGATGCTACCCTCTCTAGAATTATTTTATAAGTAAAAAATCAATCTTTAAATTTGAAGTTTTAACAATGGGAGAAGTCAACCTTTCCAAGACACTGATTGGTTATTTCTCATTTTTAACAAAAGGGAGTGCTTGCCAATGATTTTGATAGGTCTAAGTTCTTTGTTTTGATTTTCAAAACAAAAATCTATATTTTAGAGTATTTTTTCATATTTTTTACATATTATAAATTATTTTGATAAAATATGCTGAAAATATGATTTACTTTAGAAAAATAGCTAAGATTTTAGTAAAAATTATTTACTTGTACAAGAACATAAATTGAGAAAGAAATCAATGATGTACACAGCATTTTCTAATAGGTTACGAATGTTCTTTTTAGGTTCTCCACTATAGAATATTTTTATAATTATAAAAAGAAATTTATTTTTGAAAAAATTTTCATTTACTTTCATAGTCGGACAAATTATTAATTTGCTTTTTACAAATGAAACTAAAATGAATGTAATATTAAAAGATGAATCTATTTTTACTGTTGATTCTGTAATTGACCAATCAAAAGTTTAAAATTTTAATTCACTCACCCAATAAAAAGTGTTTCAGTCAAAAAGTTAACAGTGTAAGAGAAACCAAATTATAGAACTGTATATTGCAAAACTCTCATCGTGCAATTAATTTTGAAAAGATAAAAAATTCTTATTAAAAAAGAAAAATATATATCTAATGCATTCCATGTTCACATACTGTATTCAATATTTAAGGCTCTTTTTTTACAGTATGTACTATACAGACCTAAATGAACAGCACTTTATATACAAATACACTATGTGCAACATTTTTTTCTATGAGATATATATTTTATTAAGTGCAGTAGTCATTTTCTTTGAAATGACTTAGAAATTTTTCAAACACTGCTATACTTGTATAGGGAGAGATAGAAACTATTTAAATAAATGTTCATTATATTAATTTTTTTCAATTTATTTATATTAGGTTTTCATCATATAAAATCTATTATTAATGGCATAATGCATGGAATCTTGTTCACATTATTTTAAAATCAAAAATCCATTTTGATAATAGTTTCAATTTGACTGAAATTAGCATTCATAAAGATTTTAATTCAAGATTGATTGACTGAATACTTTAGCTAATATTTATGCCATACACAATTTAAAATTAAATATTAATAGTATATGACCAAAATTAATTTTTAGTATTAAGCTGAATGAAATTTTCATGTTTATACTTTTATACATGTGTGGTAGCATTAGCTATTCTAAAACAAAAATTACAAGATGTTTTAAACTCAAGCAAGTAGATTATTTTTAATTTACATTTAATAATTTTTGATCATATAAGTTAATGATTATTTTATATTCATGAAATTTATTTTTTCAAAATAACAACTACGATAATTATATTACAATACGATAATCATAATTTTTGCCACAAACAAAGTCCTGTAAGAATTTTAATCTATAAAAGTGAATAAATACTGTATACAGTTTTTAAATTAATGTATATTTGGTTGTTATCTAACATCAAAAAATGATTTTGATTATTTATTATACTGAATGAAACACTTTCATTCTTTTGGTTTTGTAAATATTAACAATCAAAATCTTTACTTTAGTTAAGTCATTAATGAAGTATTGATTGACTTGAAAGAATTCTGAATGAAAATTAACCCTCTCGCAAATTGTCAATTTCCTTTGTTCTCAGTTGCTGTAAATATTCAACATTACTTAAACCATTATTATTTATCAGAAAATAATAAATTTGACTTTATTTGATAGATATTTGTTTAGCAGTGAAATAAATTCTAAATATTCACATTTTATTTTTGAAAGTATTAAAAAAAACTAATTTGTAATAAAAACAAAAAGCTTTTTACATTATCATTCCTAGAAAGATTATTTTTGTTTTCCAAAATTTTCAGTTCTTTGTCTTTTTTTTTAAAAAATCTGAATGAATATTTATTTATTTTTCTTATATCTAATAAATTATATTTTAAAAGTTTAATTTTTTTTAATATTTATTGTAATATTATATTTTTATACTCATTACTAAAATTAGACTAATTACATAGGAGGCTAATCATGTAAATGCCTTTAGATATATTTGCATTGTCTGATAATATATCTTCTATTTTGAAAATAAAGTTTTTCATTCAAAAATAAATTATTAATAATTTATATACTTGATTTGTAATAAATATTGTATTAAAAATATCTAGAATTGTAATAAATTCACAAATAAACATGATTTTGGTTATTCAAACTATTTTCTCTAAACTGATAATGCCAAAAAAATGTCAGGCCACAAAAGTACCATTTGTCAAGAGATTTTAGAAGGTACAGTTAAATGCCTGTTACGTTTGCTGAATTTTTGATTTTCTTGCAATTTATAAAATTTTTTCAAACTAAAATATTATAATGTTTATAGAAAAATACACATATTTCAATGTAAAACTTGCAAAAATTTTCACTAGAAGACAAATTACCAAAAAACACGAAAAATCTGATCAGCATACCCAAGGATTTTAAATAAAATACTGTACATTCATTAATAGTACACCTGGGTCTTGTTTTATGTGGATTACTTTAATGCGATTTTGAAGTTATGTGATTCATGTTTCTTCTTAATATCTTTCATATTTCACTATATTTATTAGATATCAAGAAATTTAAATTATTAATAACTTATTTTGACTTGACATCCTTTTTTTTTTCAAAAATATAACATTATATTAGCAGCTAATGTGAATATATATTTGAAATTTTTTATTAGTCATACTTTAATTGCTTATTTTTTTAATGCAAATTTTAAAGTAATTTTCCCTTGTTGCTTTGCTTTCATGCGAATTCTGAAAATTACAGCACCAATCCCC
Organism: Epiperipatus broadwayi; assembly: GCA_028023455.1. Classification (NCBI taxonomy): domain Eukaryota; kingdom Metazoa; phylum Onychophora; class Udeonychophora; order Euonychophora; family Peripatidae; genus Epiperipatus; species Epiperipatus broadwayi. The sequence goes on from JAQFVV010000052.1 coordinate 4,885,566, forward strand.
CATTTTTCAAGGTAAGTTAAGTCTATTTTTGTGCGATTTTTTTTAATGTGGGTTTTCTGTGGAACCTATCTACCGCATAAAACAAGACCCAGGTGTATTTTAAGTTTATAATCAAAATATTGTATACAGTAATATAATATTGGGTACTGTATTGTGTATTATGAGAAATCTCTGTACTGTGCAATTTCAGCATGAAAGTTGCTATTTTGTTTTTGGATGACATGAATTTAACAACTATCCTATGGCATTTTCAGTTTTATAAAATGGCCCACCAAAAAAAATTTTGAAATTTTTTTAAAGATTGTTTTACTGATTAATCAGTTGTAAATATAGGGGATTTGAACACAGACTTTCAAGCACCCTTCAACTATCCACGCTATCTCATTCCACTGATACACATAACCACACACATGTAAAAAGATAAACACTTACCAATATATGTATTTTGTGCTGAACCAGTACTCATCAGTTGGCCCAGATTCCCCCCCATATATATATATATATAATCAGTGCTCACTCCAACCCCAATTCTTCAACCATCCATAACACTGAAAATCTGATCTCATGTTGATGTTAATATTATTGCCACACTCATGTTGACCTCAAGTCACTCTGACCCCTTAAATGGATAAGGTCCTATGTATGAGGAGTCAGAGTGACTTGAGTTCAACATGAGCATTGCAATTCATCATATTTTCAATGGTATAGATGATTGAAGAGTTGGAGGTTGGAGTAGATTGAAGCTTGTCCATTAAAATATGAAAATTTGCTATCTTAATATAAACTGAGCACTGATTATATATATGGGTGTGGGAGATGATAATCTGGACCAATTGATGAATGCTGGTTCAGCACATCCAGTGCAAAATATATATATTGGTGATTATTTATCTTTTCTATATGTGTGTGGTCATGTGTACCAGTGGTATGAGATAGAGTGGATAAGGGTGCTTAAATGTCTGTGTTCAAATCCTCCATATTTACAATTAAGTTCCAGGTATATGAAGAATGCCTGCATTTCAAATATGATTAATCAATATAGTGGGTACAAATTATGATGATTACTACCATGGTCAAGCACTAAACGGGCTACAGATTACGTGTATGTTTACAGCTAAATGTTTGTGGATTAAAATTGAAAACTAAGGGAATAAAAATAAATGCAGATTATTTAAATCAGTTAGATTTTACAATTGATGTGGTTGGTTTTACAAATAATGCTTCGGTTTTAGAAATATTGCAAGAGTTACCAGAAGATGTTAAAACGATAGAAGTATGGTATGAGTTCAATAGATTTTTTCAAAAGAGAATAATGATTGATAATAATGATTCCCAAAAATTTAAAAACTAAAAATATATTAATCCAATTACTAATACACATGGAAACATACATTGATAGAAATTACCACATATTAAAAAAAAAAGAGAATATGCTTGAAAAAGGTTTTTAATAAATATACTTTACCAATTTTACATATGAATCTAAGTCTTGGCTGCATATCAAAAAAAGCAATGAAGTAAAAAGATTTTCCTGGTAGGAATAGCAGAAAAGCATTAAAAACAAATATGTAGATCAGAGGTAGGGAATCTTTTGGCTGCCAAAGACGGATATGTATATTTATAATCTCATTCGAGGGTCACATGAAATTATTAACTCAAAAATTAGCCTACCATATTTTATCAAAAATTTAATCAGTTTACCTCGGATAGAATAAAGTAGAATTATTATAAGGGTAGGACAGATAAAAAGATGTTTGAGAAATAAATAAATTTATTTTACTTAACTGTTAATTCAGTATTTGCACATATATATTTGCATTGCATTACAAATGTATTTAATATAAGTTTTATATACAGGTCCATTTAATGAATATTTAATGAATATTTTTGTAGTGTAATTTTCACAACATCATTCTCACACAAGATGGAACCCCCTCCATAAGGTATTAAAAGTGAATATAAAACAGCCTCTACTTTGCTTGAGAGTGGTGTAGTGAAAATTATACTACAGAAATATTTATTCATTAAATGGATAATCTCTAGTTTTGGGACTAACTAATTTATTCATTAAATGGATATGAAAATGTTTTGGGACTGGGATGAAAGCCAGTCTCTGTCTACAGGTCAGAGGTTCTCCGTCACTGATGTAGGTGAAAGAATTGGTACAATCAACTTCATTGGAAAAAATAAGATTGAAACGATGATTTGGATGTAGTTCTAGAAAAGATAATATAGATACAGGTGTAGCCTTAAACCAGATTCCAAATTACTGTAAAAGACCTAGAAAAAGATCATGTGCTAGTTGGATAAGTGAGAGATGTAAAAAAGAGAAGCTACAGATGAAAAAAATTGGTTTAAACTTTAAGAGGTTTTCACACATATTTTAAACATATTACTAAAAAATTCATGTCAACAATTTAGTTTTACTTATTAATGTGTAAATTCTGTGCTAACTTTGACTTAATTATTATAAACCTATATTTATAAATAGAAATAATTCTGTTAGTGATTAAATTATTATTATTTAAAACTACTACATACAAATGGTTGATTGAGTAATTGTCATATAAATAATTTAAATTTTTTGTTAGATAATTATTTATTTATATTACACTACTTTAATTAAAATATTATTACTATAATTATTTTTGTTTTAAAAAACCCGTAAAGTGAGAGTTTATCTATGTATGAGTTAAAGGAAAAGACTAATAGTTCTACAAACTATTGAATTGTAAAAATAAACTTCACAAAAGGAGGGTGGGATAATTATTTTGTATTAATTAAACATAGGATTTATTTAATAATTGATAATATAGCAATTTCAGATGATATTCAGCAATCAAACTCTTAAGATTTTTTTTTTCATATGTCATAGCATCGCCGGGAGGCGAACCCGCAACAACCGTCTAGGCGGCTGCGCTGATCTCTCGGCTAACAATGCGTGACAACTCTGAATAATGTGAAAAGTAAATTTAAAGTTAGTTAACTTCCATACAAGGTCACATTTGTTGAGTTTAAACTTTACATTATTGATGGTATTAATTTAAAAGTTAAAAATTATTTTTTTTTTAAATAAATATAGAAATTTTATTACGGAGCAGTGAATACAAGTAAAAGGATGATACAATCAGAAGGCAAAATCAATAAATTTGTATTACAATACTTTACAATGAAAAACAGAAATTATACATTCTGCCAATCGATAAAAACCAAACAAGGTTTGAACGTTCTATTACAAAAGAAAAGGGAAACGTTTTTAGATAATAGAACCCTGGGCTTGATTTACAAGGAGAGAAATTCTGAAGTCCTTGTCCCTGGAGAAGCAGAGTTTACTTAGGCAACACCAGTTCCACAGGATATATATCCCTCATTGTGATAGACCAGATTTTAGAAGCAATTTGGAAAAAAATAGAAAGCCACTGTGAATCCTGGGTAGAAGCAAACCCATTATAGATTGGTTATTTTTGGATCTAAGAAAGTCACAATGCATAAAAGTAGTGGAACTTTTAAGGAGGTATGGGAATTGCTTGCCATGTGGCTTTAAATATGTAGTGAGAGGTAGGTTTTGGTCCCTCTGATGATCTTTTTTGTTTATTAATGAATGTGTCCAGTGAGCTGTCTGGAGCTGGATTAAAAAAGATCCAGCATTGGGTGAACCATAGTAAGAAAAGGATAAAGGTTGTTGAGTGTATCTCAGGGGAGGTACCATGAAGAATGCTATCAATGAGAGTTGAAAGAGGATTTTTATTTCTTGAAATGGAGGCTGCAAAATTTCTGTATGGTTGTAGGGAGAGGCAGTGAAAAAAGTGGGTAGAAGTTTCATCCTCTCTGAGACACAAAGAGCAAATTGAATCGATGCCCAATGAATCTTGATGGTGTACAAGGAAATGATTTGTGAGAAGTGCATTAAGATTGATTTTTAACAGAAAGTCAAAGAAATTGGGTTCGAGGAACCATCATTTGGATCTTTTGATTACTTTCACTGAAGAAATCAATATTTATTTATTTTTTTGCTACTAACATATTAGTTTGGCAGTGAAATTTTGGTTTTCATTACCTACGATTATTTATGATTGCTAAATATTTGCATACTATTTTATTTAATTGAGTAAATTTAACTTATGAAATTGCAAACATAAAACAAATAAAATCCTACTAACTGTGCTAGTGTCTGCACTTCCTGGCATCCTAACTACCATCTATTTCTGCCATTATTGATATAAATTATATATTATGTTAATTTTATCACAATTCAATATTTATAAATGGGATAAGAAAAATAGAAATCAAAGATTTTTTTTATTATGTCTAAATTTATACATTTACATTTATATATTAATAATGTTACAATTATCATTTATTATGTTATGTAGAAAGAATACATATAATAATTAAAAACCATTCAACACTTTGACAATCCCAATGTCAATATCAATCAACAATTTCAAACTGTTGTCAAGGCAACCTAGCTTTAACAATAAAGATGGAATAAAGGTGTTAAAAGGAGGTTGCCTTGACAACAGTTTGAAATTATTGATTGATATTGCGATTGACTAAGTGTTGACTGGTTTTTAATGATTATTTACAAACCCATTTAGTCTTGAAACATTATTATACTTATTATTTAAGTAATATATATTTGAATTGAGATACAAAGTATAGCAACATTTTTAAAATCCCAACTGACATTAAGACTCTTATAAGCAAGTCATGTATTCAAATTGAATATTTTTAACAGTTAATATACATGCAAATCAATTAGTAAATAGGATATTCATTATAAAGTTAAATCCACATGCAAGGTCTATTGGTGTGCACTAATTATTAAGACCCATTCTGCAGGCTGAATGATAACATTAGCAAACCTGTCCGATCTACTTCTAATCAAAAAAGGTCCTCTTTTGATCAGTCACTCATGTTATGTATTAGCTAGTCACACACACATATAAATTATTTATAACAGTTGTTATTATAGAAATATCTGTTCTATTTTATTATTCCACATTCTTATAGGGTTTCCCTTTTAGAAGCAACTGTTTACAATTTATTATTTTCACTGATCACTGTCTATATCAACTGACTGTGATTTTTCTAAAATTATATATATATATATATTATACAGGACTTGAACTCAGACTTTCAAACTCCTTATAGCTATCCAATCCATCTTAAATAACTGATGCACATGACCACATACATGTGAAAAAGATAAATAATCTCCAATATCCATATTTCTTGCTGAACCAGAACTCATCAGTTGGTCCAGATCACCATCTACCAACATATATGCAATCAGTATTCAGTTTATATTAAGATAGAAAATCTTCAGACTTCCAATCTTCTCCACTCTTCAACTCTTCAGCCATTCATATCATTAAAAATCGAAAGATGGACCAATCAAAGCTCTTTGCTGATGTCAATGTTATTGTCAAACCCATCTTGACCCCTAGTCAGTCTGACTTCTTACACCCAGGATTTTAATGTCCATTTAATTAGACAGAAGAGAGATAGCAGAATATAAGCTGAATATGCTAAACTTAATGTAATTATAAAGGCCTTGAACTCAGACTTTCAAACTCCCTACAGCTATCCAACCCATCGTATACAACCAAACACATGACCACATACATGTAAAAAAGATAAATGATCTCCAATATATGTATTTCATGATGAACCATCACTCAGCAGTTGGTCCAGATCATCATCTCCCACACTTATATACAATCAGTGTTCAGTTTATATTAAGATAGAAAATTGTCAAACTGGATAGCTGTAGGGAGTTTGAAAGTCTGAGTCCTTTGTAATTACATTAAGGTTAGTATAGAAAATATACATGTATTTAAATATTACACATTCAGCCTGTATTCTGATCATCCCTCTTCTGTATAATTAAATGGACATATTAAGATCCTAGGTGTGAGGGGTCAGACTAACTTAAGATCAACAAGGGTATGGTAATAATATTGATAACAGCAAGGGCCTTGAACATTCCATCTTTGGATTTTTAGTGATATGGATGTCTGGGGAGTTGAAGAGTGGAGAAGACTGAAACTTGTCCATTAAAGTTTGAAGATTTGCTATCTTAATATACACAGAACACTGATTATATATCTGTGTAAAAGATGGTGATCTGGACCAACTGATATGTATATTGGAGATCATTTATCTTTTTCACATAAATGTGGTCATGTGTATTAGAATAAGATGGATTGGATAGCTGTAGGGAGTTTGAAAGTCTGAGTTCAAGTCTCTTATAATTACATTATGTTTTGTATAGAAAATATACATGTATTTAAATATTATATATTTATTAATGCAAGAGAAAATAAACAAAATGTAATCAAGTATTTAATATAAAAAGAAACACAAATCATTATAGTTCTTTTACATACTCAATTAAGCATTAATATGTGAATGTGTAAATAATTATATTTTCATAATAAATTAAATTTCTTATACATTTAATAAATAGCGGAAGCAATATTAAAGCTTTCCAACACAGTTTACTATATTTTGATATTATTCTTTAGGTAATAATGATGGTTAAAATCCGTAACCCTTGTCAAGCAGTGATTGGTTGATAAGATCGAAATTATGACCAATGGGGAATTGTGAAGTTTAATATTTGGAAATGCTGAGTAATTATTTATCTATATATTTTGATATTTATTTCTGCAAAATTTATTGTGAAAAAAAAAAAAAGCTGTTTGTAGTAAATATATTGTTAATTAAAAATATATATTTATTGACATAATAAAATTGTACAGATGAATAATAAAAATACTTTGTTAATGTTGGCTCATCCATTGCTAACGTTGGTATGGTAGATGTATGCCAGAGCCACTCTCTGCACTAGCAGGTTGATATATGAGTAAATACGTACTATTTTGTTGGCATTGCCCACCCCTTTTGAGGTTGACCCAATAATGCTAACATCAGCTGGAATACATGTAGTGTGAAATCAATGCCTCTCTAGTAGAATCCGACATGTTGCAACATAGACTACTTTTTCCATGATACACTACAATGTGGATATAGCAGGTCCAAACTTCATGTAGAGTCTGTGGAACATACTAGTAGGTGCCATGAATTATTAAACAAAAATCTAGAGGATATTATCTTGTCCTTGTTTAGAAGAGCTTTGAGCTTATCGCAAAATATAGCATTGGGATCCGGTGAATATATTGTTTTAAATAAAAATTGCTAATTTATACACAAAGCTTTAAAGAAAATATATAACAATAGTGATATTCAAATAAGAATGATATTACTATTGTTCAGTCCCTTTAAAGGTATTTGATAAAAATGATTAAAATCCCAGACACACCTCATGCAGAAGATGGTTGGGTCAATTTTCACATAATATAGCAACTTGTGGAATAAAATCAAAAAGATGCAAATGACGTGAGAGTTTTTGTATTTTTTTTTATAATATTGAATAAATCATAATTATTTTAATACTTTATATAGATTCATAAATAAATAAAAAGGAAATTATGTAGTAGCATTAGTACAAATAAAAATTCATTTTATTACATAACATTAAATATTGTATTATTAGTATTGATACATGTTGTGATGGAATGGACAGTTCCATATCATATATATGCAGTATAATTTACTATATTTACAGCTTTATCACAATAAATGAGCATTTCCTTATCTATAAAATACAAAATAAAAATTACAAAATAAAATATAATAAAGATTTCAGTGAAGTAAATAAATTATTCTTTGTATTTAGTTCATTTGTTACCCCCCCCCCCACTTGTGAGTGAGCTATTTATTTGCTTGTTTTGGGAAAACACCTGAAGAAGAGTGGGAAATAATACTACTGTCAAGCGTTGGTGGTCAAGTGGTCAACACAGCTGCCTTACAAGCAGTTGTCCCGGGTTTGCGGGTTTGCTTCCCAGCTGATGCCTTGACATATGAAAAAATAATAATAATACTACTCTAAAGGTGAGACTATAGGCCAGCAACACCTGAAGAAGAATGGAGATTAATACTACTCTAAAGGTGAGAATGTAGGCCAGCAGCACCTGAAGAAGAGTGGTGAATAATACTATTCTAAAGGTGAGAGTATATGCCAGAAACATCTGAAGAAGAGTGAAGAATAATACTACTCTAAAGTTGAGACTATAGACAAGCAATACCTGAAAATACTATTCTAAAGGTGAGAGTATAGGCCAACAACACCGAAGAAGAGTGGAGAATACTACTACTTGAAACATTGAGTATACAATTGTTTCAGCAATATTCATCCATGCATAAAAAAATTAAATCATTTCTTAAAATAATGCAATAAAATGGTATTGAGTGTGATGTATTATTCATAATTATTATTTACTTGTAAAAGTATAAATTACAAAATAGCATATTAATACATTGTACAGGCTTAAACCTGCATTTATATATGTAATATATGCGGGGTTCGAACTCAGACTTTCACACAACCCACCACTCTCAGTGCCATCTCATATTGCTGACCCACCTGATCACACACATGTTGAAAAGATAAATAATCACCAATATATGTATTTCATGCTAAACCAGCAATCATCAGTTGGTCTAGATTACTATCCTCACACACACGCACACACACACATATATATATATATTGTAAATTTAAAGCATTTTCCAATATGTATTATCTATATTGGCATGAATGATATTGCAGCCAATGTGTAATAAATTCATTTATAATGATTCGTTAAAAATTAAAGTTTGTAATATTTAGAAAAAATGGTAAAAGTATTTTGGATATAGATGAAACAATGCAAAAAAGAAAATTCAAAAAGGCTGTTCATATGACAAATAATACTAGAAGTGAACCCAGTGCGAAAAAATGTAATGTCCGGAAGCCTCTAATTAACCTCGCTCTTATAAATAAGTAAAGAAAATGGAGGAATCAGAATTTGAAACAACTCTCATAAATAAGTATATGAAATTTCTATTGACTATTGCCTTTGCCAGAACAGCTCAGTTGGTTAGCGTTGCCTTAAAATTCGATATTCAAGAATCTAAAGGTGTAAATTTGACTCCAATGCTAATATTGTCACTAGTTAGACCAGCAACATCTAAGGAAGAGTGGAGAATAATACCATTTGAAATATTGTGTAATCTATTAACCTGTGTTGTCTATTTCTGTGTTATTACTAACAGGTGTTTGTACTTGAAAACTTTAGATAAAATTTAAAATTTTCCAGACATTCAACATCTAATGGTAGATGGTGTAAATAGTCTAACATATTAATTTTATAGTTTTCTACTTCTTCTTTTCCTATGTATTGATTTCTATTATAACATATAGAATCAACAAGAACTCTGATGATGACTGCAGGACAGTCGAAACTGTTAGTGTAATACAAATAATACAAATAAAAGTATTGATAAAGTGTCTAAGAAGGTGTAAATGGTATGATAATTTTATAGTTATATATTTTATGTATATGTAATGCTTAATGAATTTTTCCATGGCGTAGCATTTAATGCATGAACTTCTCATGTTTTTATTTAACATTCAAATTTAGAATGGAAACAAAAAAAAATAAGCCGTTAAAAAACTGAACTATTCTACGCCATAGAAGTGGATCACTACTTATCAGGAAATACTGCCCCCTTTTAGTGAGAATTTTAACTTTTTTACTTTATTCTCCAATGAGCTGCCATCGTTATTAACTTTGTGCTTTTGAAGTTATTTTAAACAAAATTCCAAGTTTTCACTTTGATAACAGCCACATGAATAGAGAGAGCATCGCACGTTGAATGAGAAATCAGAAAATTATTATCTGTAGGATAATTCATGACATCACTCATATGGGTTGGCACATGTTGAAAAGTTATAAATTCAAATTTACAAATTTCTAACTTTTTTATTTTCAATTTTTTTTCAAACCAAGTGATACTGTAATAGAGGATGGTGAATTCATGGATCAACAGAAGTACCATGATATAATTAACCTGAGAATAAAATATACACGATCAAAAACATGTATAGAAAATATTGGTACAAGTTAAGTATGTGGTATGTAATAGTTGCTTTCTACCACCAGATGGAAAAAGTAACAAATAAGAAATTAGATTATGATACACAGTGAGTGCATTTATATCGACAAATATAATTACAATATCTTAATAAATTAATCAGTCAGAAATTAAATTATGATATATAATAAAGGTATTAATTTATATAAATATAATTATAAAAGAATAATAAATGTGCCTATGGTATACATTTCTTACATGACTCAAATTCATATAACATTGTTTTAAATGGAAAATTCAATTGTAAACTCAGTTAAAAAGTAAAAACATTGCATGAAGCAAATAAAAAAAATAAAAAATAAGTAATAATATATTATTTATTTCTATCACTCTTTTGTAATTACATTTGTACAAATAAATAGTCTTAACTATATATATTGCAGTTTAATTTCTTTTTAATTTTTCTCTTGGAAAATGCTCTTAATAGAAATTTGAGTAATATAAAAAATGTATACTATAGGGAAATTCATTATTTTTTTTGTATTTATATATAAATAAACATCTTCACATTATGATTATCATACAAAGTTTATATCTAGTCACATAATAATTATAAATTCAATATAAAAATAATAGTATAACCATATTCTCGTACTGATCCTGGGAATGGATTTCTGGATTATGTGATATAGTTATTTAAGCCAATAAACATCACATGATCACCATTTCTTATGCTTGCTTATAACTGTTATTAAAACAAGAAAAACTCACTATACATATTGCCACTCACTGCAAGCTGCAATAATCAATGCATGCCAGAAGGCTTGTGCATAAAATTCTCCCAATCTAGTGCCTACTCATCCAATATTCCCAGACTAGTTTCTGTCTTGTGGCCTTCATCAGTGAGGAGCTTGGATCAGAGAGCACTGCATCTAGATCTTAGGATCTAATGCAACCTTCCAGCAGCCACCTTTTATGTCTACTTAACTACAAAACTGAGTCTTAAATTGAAAACACCTTAATGTTTTCAATCCAAGCTCATCAGCTTATATAGTCACATAAGATCTAGGTGTAGTGCTCTCAGAAATAAGGCTCCTCACTGACGAAGGCCACAAGCCAGAAACTAGTCTGGGGATATTGGATGAGTATGCACTAGATGGGGATTTTATGCACAAGCCTTCTGGCATCCATTGATTACTCAAACTTACAGTGAGTGGCAATACATATAGTGAGTTTTGCATGTTTTAATAAGTTATAAGCAGGCATAAAAATGGTCATCATGTGATGTTTTTGGCTTAAAACCAATCCTGCCTAATAGGATAGGAGTGGTTATGGTTATTAAAGAACCAAAGATACCAAAATGTATGGGTACTGAACTGAGTTCAGACCTATGTGACTATATAAGCTGATGAGCTTGAATTGAAAATATTAAGGTGTTTTCAATTTAAGACTCATAGTTTTGTAGTTAAGTAGAGATAAAAGGTGACTGCTGGAGGCTGCCTAAGATCTAGGTGCAGTGCTTTCAGATCCAAGGCTCCTTACTGATGAAGGCCCCAAGCCAGAAACTAGTCTGGGAATATTGGATGAGTAGGTACTAGATGGGGATTTTATGCACAAACTTTCTGGCATCCATTGATTACTCAAGCTTGCATGGGTGACAATACATATAGTGAGTTTTACCTGTTTTGATATAGTTATTTCAAATAAATGTTTTACGATATAGTCAATTTATCTTGTCTCACTTGAATGTTACTAATCAATGAATCCATATTGCACAATTGAACAATAATCAGAAAAGTTTATTTAAGTTAAATTAAAATTTATTAACATATGAATATCAATTATATAATAAAAATATATACAATGATGAATAGAATGCAAACAATCAGTACATGCACATACAATCTAATTGAATGTACAATAAATCATCAATTATTTAAATATATGATTGCTTATTAATCTCCAATTATTTAAGACCAAATACGAAACATGTCTACATAACACAAAATGTTTCAGGATGTTTATACTGTCCAAGATATGAGAGTTTAATATATATATATATATAATAAAAAATATAAATACACAATGATGAATGTAGTTGTTTGTTAATAATATTATTTAAGAGGACAAAATAAAGTGAATTCTTTTTGAACTTCTAATACAAGTGATATATTTGAAGTTAATTTACAATCACTAAAGTAAAAAAAATGAATATTTTAAATTAAAATAATAAATATTATACCACAAAATTATTCAAACAGAAGTCAATCTCTGATAATGCACTATTTTTTAAATATTATAAATCTTCACGCAGTCTCCCATTGGGTAAGAATTTAAAAAAAACATAAGTCATTCACTTAAGTTTAGAGCATACATTCTATATACACCAACTCTTACAGACCATGCTTAAATCAAGGCTTGAGTCTATTGTGGGCCTAATGTTATAATCAAATATTCAATATACTTTAAAGTACAAACCAATGGTATGTCTTTGCTCTAGTATATTCATGAAAACTTAAAGTCAAGGTACATTTTATAGATTCCTATGTTTTATATATATCCAAATTATTCTTTCAAGTAGTAATTATTTGGTTTATATAATGCTACACATATAAGTAATAATTTATATTCATGATAATATGAAGAGATATCCATTCACAAGTAAGTATTATTTCAAAATACTATGAATAAATAGATGCTAGTTTTACCTAGGATGATACAATGGGAAATTAAATTGATTCATATCTTAGAAAAATTTGATCAATCAATTTAATAAAATTCCACAGGCAGGCGGATATGACTCTTGTACACTTTCTGTATTCTGTTCTTAAAATATAGGTAACATCCATTTTAATATAAAATATTCTGATGGTTTATAATTTAATGAAATAATTTCAATGATTTTTTTTTATTTTATAATAAATTGTCATTTTCCCTTAAAATTTTCTCGATAGGCTGCCCAGTCCATGGGCAGACAATGTTGTTTATTAACACTCCACTTTGCTTGGTTAATTATATACTTTTAAGATAAATAAAAAAATCATGCAAAGAAATTTATATGTGCTTCTGTTTAAAGCAAAAATAAAAGAGAGAAGAATGAGTTCAAACTATTCAGTTCTATTTATAATATTGTTTTATTGACATCAGGGTAACTATAGCAATCCTCCATTTTCATTCTTTAAGCAACTTCTAGTAGCGTTTTGCTAATAAAAATTTGTTTTATACAATAAAGTAAAAGTTTTAAAATTATTATATTCAACAAAAATTTACATTTCAAAATATCAGTACAGTTTTTCATTTCAACAAAAAATAAACAATTTACACTACATTTTCAATATATTACACTGGAAATATATTTTTATACATATTTCCTTAGTATAATATCATACAAATAAAAAGAACAAATATATTTTAAATATTAAACATTTATCTGTATTGTTTATAATTTACTATCATGAATGCAGTAACGAAAATTAAACATATAACAAAAGAATAATAATTTTATCCAAACTATATACTTTATTATTCACACATTTTATTCTTTTTTTTTAAATGAATAAGTAATATATATTAAGGCTATAACCTTAAGACTATGTGCCTGAAGAAAATGACAGTGGGGACCTCTATTTACAATCTTACAATACAATTAATAATAAACACTTTTATATTAATGCTGTTGTCATAGCAACACAGTTAATATTTTCTAAGTTAACATATTCACCATCTAAACAAGAAAGATACAAAAAAAATTATGACTGACATCCTATCACATACTGAAATAAATCTCAAATTTCAATAGGCACAATATATTTCCACTTAATATTAAAAAAAAAAAAAAACTCAACTACTAATATATATGTATGCATTAAAATTTCTGTCTTTGTAAACAGAATATAATATATAACAAGTTTAGAATAATTTTCAGGCAAATTTCTTCATTTATAATACTAACAAAAATTTAATTTTAGATGGAGTTAAAATTTCCATAATAAATGAGTTATTTAAAGAAGAAAATCGATATAAGCTTGGATTTACAGTTTTAATAGCTTACAGAAAAAAACAGTAGCACTTTATAAGCGGAATGGCCAGTGACCCTATTTAGAAAATTAAGCATTTGCTTCCTCCGAAAATGGTTTATATGTAGTGATCATGTGATGTGATGTATCGTGACTTCTCCTTAAACGGAGTCAGGAATCTCAGCAACTATGCCCAAAGAAACCTGTTAGCCATTTTACCTTCCCCTTCCATTCCCCACCCTAAGCTTTCCCATACTCTGCTCCATCCCATTTCCACAACATAGTCTTTGTCAACTCTATGGCCTTTATATCTAAATCCCCCTTATCTTTTTCCAAACCCAGCATAAAGACCAATAATCCACTTTCTGTATAATCACTTTGTTCATATTTATTCTCCCATAACTTCTTTATTTGTACCCTTTCTGCTTTCAAGCATTTACATTCAATCAACAAATGCCTAATATTTTCTATATCTTCCTTACACAATTTGCAAACTAAATCACCCATATTTTCCATTTACATGTATACTCTCTTGTTGCTAAAGCAATCAGATAGCAGAAATGCCTGACCTCTATTGATAAATGACACAACTTTAAATAAACTTTCCCATTTTACATTTTATTTATAGTATTTGTTTTGGTTTCATATTTTTTCGTAATAAATCAATCACAATTTTTTTTTCATTATGGACTTAAAAATCTAAACTTTATAAACAATAGTTTAAATGAAGTAAAAAATAATAATCAAAGTTGAAATAGGAATATAATAAACAGCTTTTTTATTTTTGTAAATAAATTTAAATCTAATTTCACTCATTTTAATGTACTTTCTCTGCTAAAACTGGTCGGCAATTAAGGAAAGGGTTGCCGATGACAGAGTGAGCCATACACTGCGGATATCTCTTTATAAAATATTTATTTTGTCTCAATGAAGTTGAGATTGTTTAATTACCAAAAGTTAACTTTTTTAAATGTATATTAACCATCATCACTTTATATTTTTATTTAGTAGTGCAATAGTTTTCTAAATTTAAAACTAAGCTTATGCATCATTTAAGTAATCAATAACAAAAAAAAATAAAATTGTACAGCTAGTTGCGTGGTAGGTCATATATTGGATTTCTTAACTTTGAATTCAATACTTTCATTCAGTTGATCAAATTGAATTTTTTTCTCTCTTTATTCTGCTAATAATTTATGCAGGGAAATTTAGTTTTAAAGGCTGTCGGTAT
The DNA here is from genome assembly GCA_028023455.1 of Epiperipatus broadwayi. Lineage (NCBI taxonomy): Eukaryota > Metazoa > Onychophora > Udeonychophora > Euonychophora > Peripatidae > Epiperipatus > Epiperipatus broadwayi. Next base: position 4,900,797 of record JAQFVV010000052.1, read on the forward strand.
GCAAAATTGCAACGTCATTTCATAAATTAAAGCATACCATCGCAATTAAAGGTCTCTATTATTTAAAGCCTTCATTTAATTGGCTAAGAGTCTTATTTCAGATTTTAGATATATATATTAATTAAGTAACGTCCAAGCTGTTTTAAATGATATTAATGCGTAATGATGGCAAATATTATTGCTTGGTTTAATTCCTACCGCATTCAGACCGAAAACTTACTATACATATTATATGTATCTCTACAGAAGCTTCTAAATATTCACTACTAAATAAAGCACAATTTTAAAGTGAATTATATTAATGGCAACTTTTATTTTAAAATGTGGTATTCATTATAGATGTCTATAATAAAGCTTAAAGTAAGTAATCTCAAAAATCTTTTAAAAAACTCAAATTAGAAGTTATAAATCGAGAGAGAAATATTTTTTTAGAAGAGAAGAAAAATTATTTCAATAGAAAAAAGAAGACTGTGGAATGTAGCAAAAAAGAAAGAAAAAGACTGATTCTATAAATAACTATTAAAGAAGAGATTACATTTTCAAATCTGCCTCTCTCTCAACCCCACCCCCTTTAAAAACTTTGTTTAAATTTATTTTATATAGAAGGTATTTCTATAACAAGTTGAATTTTTTAAAAAAATTCATTTGTATAATTTAGTAATTTTTTTTTTTTTCATATGTCATAGCATCGGCCGGGAGGCGAACTCACAACCATCTGCAACCAACTATTTGCTTGCAAGGCGGATGCGATGACCCCTCGGCTAACAACGCTTGACTAATTTTAAACAGCAATCAACACCATGATCAAAATGTCTCTTTTTGATTTTACTGTCATTGAAAGATACTAACTGGACTTCAAAAAATATTTATTTGGATTTACAATGTGAAAACTGACTTATAGTTTATAAGAATTACTATATATCTATAAATATATTAAATTTATTAAGAGCTAGCAGATGATCTAATAATAATGTGAAAGGCTAAAACTTTCGTCAGAAGCACCTTTATGTGTTCTGGCTTGTGTTCTTGAATTGAGAGTTCCACATGCAGTCATTATTACATCTGATTGGCTATCACATAAGCATTTTAAGATACTTCTGTCAAAGGTTTTAGCCTTTCACATTATTATATATCTATAAATACATAAATGCAGATAACATTTAAACAATGTCAATTACAATCAACAATCTCAATCTGTTGTCAAGGCCAACCAACCCTCTTAAACAATAAAAGTGGAAATTCATCTTTATATATGGTCTAATATGTTTATATAAACTTTAAAGATTACAACTTGACTACAAAAAATATATATAAATAAAATGTCTGTTATAGAATATTTATTGTAATAAAATTATAATAAAGTATAACGTTGGTAATATATTTTATAAATAACTAATAAATAACAGAAATATTTTCAGTTAATTTCTTAAACTTCTTCAACTGAATATCATTTAAATTTAATCGAAGTAAACATCACCATGTTACATCCCATGATTCATGAATTTTATCATTTTCACATTGTCTATTAATTAAAGATATCTTATTTCTATTTATTCAAACTGCTGCCTTAATTTTCCTTTTATTATGTTTTCTCTCACCATGAAGAATCTTAATATTTTTCAGATCAAATTTGAAGTAAACTCACATTTTTCAAGATCAAAAAAAACAGTTACCATTATTTAATCATTAATTCTCTTATTTTTTAATCTGTTTATATAAAAGTTGATGTTTTATAGCATTTTCTCAAGACTATATCTTGATTCACCTATGTATAAAACCTTGCATTGGCATAAAATTTCATATACAATATTAGTTTTGTTTTATAGGTATAATGTTTTTTTGAATTATTTACTAATTTATTAACATTTGGTGAAACACAAAATGAAATATTATATAAATCTTTCTCTATATTTTTTAAAAAATTAGGTTTTAAGCATTTCAAACATGGAATAGATTAATGATTTTCTGCTACTTTAAATTAGTATTTTTTTTCTAAATTGACATAAAATGTAATAAATTTGTTTATTATTATACCCAACTTTAACCAACTCTTTTGTAAATATTTCAATGTTATGTGATTGATCTCTTTTATAACAATATAATTTCTCATTAGATACAATTTATCCAAACTATTTTGAACACTTTTTAACAAAACTATTTATTTGTACATATATACATACATCTTATATTTCAACTATCCTGCAGTCTTCTTCAGAGCCAGTTCATTTTAATCTCTTAAAAAATGTTTTTAAGAAATTAAAGTGAACTGGCTCTGAAGAAGACTGCAGGACAGTTGAAACATAAGGTGTATGTATATATGTACAAATAAAGTTTTTCTAAAAAGTGTTCAAAATGGTTTGGATAAATTGTACTTATAGAATATTACAGCAAAATAAAAAAGTGATTTTGGTAATAATTTCTGATTGTGAAATAAAAAAGATCTAAGATTTGCCATCTTATGCACAACTGGTCATTTTGATTTATAATGTATATAACTTCCTTCTTGCAGAGATTTGATTAGCAATTTATAATTGAATAAACTATCTATCTCTTGTAACATACAAATCAAAATATTTAAATGCTTTATTCTGTTCTTTTTCAACTGTTTATTTCAAACTGTTTAATATGTTCAATTCATTCACAAAATAGTTTATACTATCTTCATGTCCACAAACAAAAATATCATCAACATATCTTTTGAAAATTTTGATATCTATATATTGCAATTATTGAAAATCTCATATGTAGATAAAAAATATCAAATTTGTGTAACTATAAGCAGACCCATGGGTCAACCTTTAGATATATTGTAGTATCTACTTTCAAAAAAAAGCAATGATATTATTTTGAATAAATATCAAAGAATAAATACATAAATGTTAATGAAAACATCCATAGAAAACTTTTTTAATGTTCAGCTTTATTCCTGCCCAGCATGTTTTCAGTATAACATGTATATCATATTAAAACAGGCAGAACTCTCCATACAGTAGTGCCACTCAGTGCCAATCAGGGTAATCAATGGATGCCAGAAGGCTTGTGCATAAAATCCCCATTTAGTGCCTACTCATCCAATATCCAAAGTTCCTCACTGATGAAGGCCACAAGTCAGAAACTAGTTTGGTGATATTGGATGAGTAGGCACTAGATGGGGATTTTATGAACAAGCCTTCTAGCAACCATTGATTACATTGGTTGGCACTGAGTGGCACTACTGTATAGAGAGTATTGCCTGTTTTAATAACAGTTATGTGCTATCATAAGAAATAGTGATCATATAATGTATATCATATTCATAGTTCAATTACAAAGAAGAAATAATACATTTTATAGTATATTGGTAAACACTTATTTACCAAAGCTTGTTCAATAATCTTTGTGGAATCCAATCTATAAATAGGATCATCACTTCTGTCACATACAATGAGGTAATAATATCAATTTCATCAACCATAATATTCTTAATTTTATCTACCAAATCAAAAGGTGAAATAATCATACTTTCAGTATATCCTAAAATGTCCAGTAGTAGTTTACCAATATATTTATATGTATGATATATAAAAGAATCATCAAAATGGATCATAAATCTCAGAATTTTTATTTTTATATATTCAAAAAAAAAACAAGGACATATAAGGTCGTGACCATAAATTTTATTCTTTGGCCATACATATCTTCAACTAAAAAGTAACCAAACCTATCTATCCATTGTACTTTAATCCTCTTAGTACACTGACACTTTGACATTAAACACTTTTTGAGAACATTACCTTCTTTCATTTACATCATATTATCAATTTTAGGTGTCTGTTTAAATTTCCAAAATAACGACATGCCATGAATTTTCATTTAAATTTGAATTTATGACTATTAATTTCATTAATAATTCCATCAGCAATACTGCTATCATTAACTGTTCATTTCAAAAGAATTTAGAACTGAGCAATTATTTCTAAATTATAGTTTCTCCATCTATCACATACATATTTTGATCCATAGTTCAGAATATATTTTTGAACAAAATTAACTGAAAGTACTTTTGTGGTTTATTATAGTTATTTATAAAATATATTATCACCATTATACATTATTATTTTTATCATAATTATAGCTATTATAGGTTAATGGAAAAACCTTTTTAGCCTCAGAGATTGTCAATTAGTAATAATTAATAGTTTCTTAGCAACATCAAGAGCTAAAAGTTATCTCTATTTACATGGATATAATCTCATTGTTTCTATTCTTTATTATAATAACAATCCATGGAAATATTTAATTCAGTATATATATTGAGAAGTACATTTTTAATGTATAAAGTCTAATCTAATAATAAAATGTGTAATAATGCAAGACAAATTAACAAAGAAAAAGAGCCAATTTAAAAGTGAACCTAGCATACAAACTCTAAATTAAGTAATTTCTAAAGATAATTAATTGTAAATGATAAATAAATAATAGTTTAGAAAATAAATTAGTATGAACATGATTAGTTAACAATATAATATAGAATTTTTGCAATAAATTTGAGAAACTAATTTCATTTTAACAAATAGTATAAAAAATTAGAGTTAAATTAATTAATTAATTCTATTATACTAATATATGAGTAAAATTAACATAAATGTCACATAAATATATGTGTATGCAAAAGTGTATACATGATCACATCTTCAATCCACAAAGCATTAATCTAGTATGTCTAGAATGCTACAACCAAAAGAGGAAATTGAAGAATCATGGCTCATAGCTAACCACAAGCATGTATAAACAGGAAAGAAAACAGTATTCAATTACCTCACAGGTGAAATATGTAAATGAGCCCATTTTCATAATTATCATAAGAAAGAAAGGGTATATAAGCAGCAACAACACAACAAAATAAGAATGCTATGATCACAGTATTCAAAAGTGCACTCAGCCAAATAATTAAAATAAAGCAGAAAGAAGAGGGGGAAAATCCCACTTTATTAAGTTTATACACACATACTTATGCCAAAATATCAGGCACCAATATTATTAAGTTTAATATTTAGTAAATAATATCAGTTTTAATGGTCAAAAGTTTTAGTAAGCAAAAATGTATCAAAATGTTGTAATAGATGTCATCTGATAGCTCGGAAAGCAGATGTAAAACTAATTATGGGATAGTAATCAAAAAACCACGAATAATTAGCATATGTTATAGTTAAAAAAAATAGATAAGAAAAATAGTGAAATTAACTTAAAAAAAACTTTTTAAAAAAGATGTTTCTTGCTATATTCTTATTGTTTAATTTTTTGGCAAAGTAGATTACTAACTAAAAGTTTATAATATAATAACTAATTGCTAAGTATTCATTAAAGTTGCTTTTTTTTCTGCTCTGAGAAATCTTATTATTGTCAATAATGTTATTTGAAGCAAAGTAAAGTAGCCATATTATTTACTTTATAGCTTTAAAACGACCAGTCATCACAATATACCAAAATGATAACATTAAGAAAGCTGCAATCTCAAGAATTGTCTTGTAAGTCTATCATTTTAATGGTTTTTGACTCTTCAAAATATTTCACCAAGAATGTAAATGGAAAGGCATTTCCAAGTAAAAAATAAACTAAAAAGAAATGAACACTAAATATAATAATATACACAATAGTCAGTAGTTTCCAATAAGCAAGACCTTACAAAACATTTGTAATTCAGTTCAATTTTTTTTTTACTTTAAATAGAGTATTCAAATACATGTATATTGTCTATACTGAACTTAATGTAATTACAAGAGACTTTAACACAGACTTTCAAGCTCTCTACAGCTATCCAATCCATCTTATGCAACTGATACACATGACCACATACATGTGAAAAAAGATCTCCAATAACATATTTCATGTTGAACCAGCACTTACCATTTAGTCCAGATCACCATCTCCAACACCTCTACACAATCATTGCTCAATTTATATTAAAATAGAAAATGTTCAAACTTTAATGGACAAGATTCAATTTTCTCCATCCTCCAACTCTTCAGCCATTTATATCATTGAAAATCCAATGATATTGGTGTCATCAAGGGCTTTGAGCATTTCATCCTTGGATTTTCAATGATATGGACAGCTGAAGAGTGGAGAAGATCGAAACTTGTCTATTAACGTTTAAAGATTTGCTATCTTAATATAAACTGAGCAGTGATTATATATATATATGTGTGTTGGAGATAGTGATCTGGACCAACTGATGAGTGCTGGTTCAGTACAAAATACAAATATTTTGAGATCATTTATTTCTTTTCACATGTATGTGATCATGTGTATCAGTTGTATAAAATGAATTGGATAGCTGTGGGGAGTTTGAAAGTCGGAGTTCAAGTCCCTTATAATTTAAATACAAGAGTAGAATTAATTATATTTTAAATTGTAAATTAATTTCAATGAACATTAAATTTATTAAATGACTTCTTGAAAAAAACATTGCACCACAATAGATTAAGAATTTATTTTTCACAATATATATAAATCATGTAGTTATTTGATTATTTTAGATAGTAAAAATTGTCATTATGTGAAAAATAAAATTATTTTACTGATTTTTAAATTAAAAAAGAATGAAAGAAAGTGAAAGTTACACACTCATTAATATATGGTATGGCTGAAGATCTATCAGCCCCATATAGCTATTTGAGTTGGATAGCTGAGTTTGAAGACATGTAGATGTCTGAAAATTTCAGATTTTCCACTCAATAGATTTTTAGTTAAATGCTGGCTTTGGGTTGGTATTTTTAGATCTAGTGTCTGAACCTACCCTGGCACCTCTCTGGGGAGTGCCAAAGCACGAAACCATGGTCAGGGGTTTGGAGGGGTTCCTGACGGAGATATTGTAAATGTTTTCTCTGGCTAAGCATTTAACATAAAGCTTATTGAGGAATTGGCAATCCTCATTGTTTATAACTTACAAGCTTAAGAGAATAGAGGGTCATGTGATCTATGACTCTTATTTTGACTATTTACACACTTAATGTTTTTACTATGCATTCAATTTGACAAAGAATTGAAATATATTTCCCAGAATTTCTGACAATGGCGATCAATACAATAGTTCATTCCAGAATTATAATTATTGGATATCTACAACGTGGACAAATTATAAATAAAAAAATGTAAAACTCTCATGTCTGAAATAAAACTCGATAAATGTTTATTCCTTCAAAATTACACAAAGCATGCTTGATAACAATTTTCACGATTACATCCTATGTCTTTATTGTCCTAAATAAATTAAAGAAACAATATTAACATAATTTTAAAAAGCATATCATATTAGTATTTCAAATAAATAAATAAAACGGATACCCTGCATAACTTTTCCATGTTATAAAATGTATATATATTTTTTCGTGAGCAATATATTCCCTGAGGCTAAGAAGAGGAAAAGTTAAAAAAAAAAAGTATAATAAATGAAACTTTATAAACTCAAAAGCTATTTTGAATTATATTTATCACTTTTACAATTAATATATTTATATATAAGGGATTCGAATTCAGACTTTCACACGACCCTCAACTCTCCATGCCATCTCATATTGCTGATCCACCTGATTACACACATGTTGAAAATATAAATAATCACCATGCTAAACCAGCAATCATCAGTTGGTCCAGATTACTATCTCCACACATATATACAATCAGTGCTCAGCTTTATATTAAGATAGCCAATCTTCATACTTTAACGGACAGGCTTCAAACTACTCCAACCCACAACTCTTCAGCTGGCCATTTTATTGAAAATCTGATGATGGAATGTTCAAAGCCCACGTTATATTTGTTATATACATTATTACAAAATTCTATTGGATAATCATTGATGATTTATAAAATTTAAATCCATTAAAATAAATACACACATTAATTCAAAATATATCTCAAACGACAAAATATGATATATAGATAAATATCAACAAATTATAAATTATCCAAACGTTTTCGAAGGCTTATCCTTCATTATCAAGGACAACACAATTTCCAAAACAGTATACCAATATGCAAATGTATAAAATAATATAGGCTAATATGCAAATGAGGGTTAAATCGCTTCAGCACGCCACTTCTTTGATAAAGCATAAAACGATTCTCTTTTATTCAATGCGTGCTCGTCCAAAATAATAAAAAAATGCCTCCTTGATTTTTCTTTTCAGATCACTTCATTCCCTACACATAATTTTAGGTTCATCCGGCTTGCATGCATGACCCACAGCAATTGCATGCTGTACAAATATTGACGGGTGAGATGAATCAGCCATAGCTCTATTATATGAATATATATGCTGGGACAATCTAACCTGAACGGATGCTTTCGTTTCTCCATAATATGCAGCCTGACAATTATGTTCTCTGTATGCAATTTTGTAGACTGCCTGTTGTGCATGAATCGTAGGACTGAAATCTTTAGTATTATTTAAACATCTATTATGGTTTATAAAGTATATAAGTGCAAATAAGTTTAAGTTTAATAAGTGATAATTTAGGACTAAAATTTAGATTATGAAACTAAATTAGTAATTTGAGTATGAAAATTGGTCAATTCTTTATAAAAAGTTGTCCACATTTAAAGAAGTATTCAAAAAAATAAATAATATAAGTAGTTTTCTAAAAGTTAAGCATAATGCAATAAAGTGATATTTAATACCATTAGAAATTTTTGTTACTATATTTTCTACATTAATATTCAATAGCAGTTCACATAAAATTTTATTGTACATAAATGCATATGCAATCTTAGATTTTGACTGTCTTGCAGTCTTCTTCACAGCCATTTTTATTTTAATTTACATATATGCATAAACAGTCTTAGATTTTGATAGTCCTGCCGTCTTCTTCAGAGCTTCTGAAGAAGACTATAGGACAGTCAAAACCCAAGATTATGTATGCATATATGTACAATAAAAGGTTTTTTGCTAAAAAGTGTTCAAAATATAGTGAATAAATCACATTTATGTAAGACATTATAGCAAAATAAAGGCAGTAGTGAATTTGTTAATATTTCTGAAAATTTTATTATTTTAAATATGAAATAATTATATGCTGACTTACATTAGTATACATGTTGCAGGAATATCTTAAGTTAAGATTCAAATAAATGAAATTAAAATATTTATATATGTGCAGTTTGCATTTAATTGCTTGAACAACCTCCATATTTCATGATGAAAAGGAAACAAAAAAACAATGATCCTGACTCATTGCAATTAATTATATGGAAAAAGAATGTCACTGCAAGAGTTTGGAGATTATCTCAGATGTATTGATGTTCAAGTATACATTAAAAGAAAAAAATATTTAAATATTATATTGTGTTGGCATCCCAAATAGATAGGTTGCCCTGTGTGGTTTGGCACAGCAGTAGAATGTCTGATTTGGCATTGGGAAATCCAGGATCAATTATGGTGCTCACAGATCTGGCATTCAAACTTCTTATGAATTCCCAAGAAATAAAGCCATTAGCTTTCTTTTTTATATAAATAAGTTAAAAAATAATCTCATAACTTTGGACTGGGCAGGTCATATTCATAACACTAGATACAGTCAGAATTGCAGAGGAGGGAGAGGAAATAGAGAACAAACATAGTTGATAAATTTATATATATCACTTGCATGATAAAGCAACCCATGAATCTTTATTTATTGTGTAGTGTTGGTGCAATAAATAAAAAAGATTAGTAAAATATATAAATTTATCAATGTATTTATTAATTTCTTTATATGTTTGTTCCCTGCTTTTTCTCCATCCTCTACAATTCTGACTGTATGAATATGACCTGCATGATTGAAAGCAGGGATAAGCTGTAGTTTTTATTTTTAGATTGTTAATCTTTTCTTTATAGTGAATTACTCCTATTCGTTGAATTATAAAGTAACAAAGAAAGAGATAAAGTTTATTAAGTTAAAATGCATAAATTCTTAAATTTTAAAGTGCATATATATTATGACAGTGGAAAGTTTATTTTTATTTTATATGGCATATAAATAATTTTTGCTCTCATTTTTCACACAGGTCATCTCTGACCATTAGATAATTGTAAAAAATGATGCATAATAAAGCACTCTTGAATTTTTGTTCTAATAGTATATTCATTCTAAAAAAAACAGTTAAAAATCTATAAGAAACACTTCCTTGGAAGAATTGTAATCTTTAAAGAGTTCATCTTTGGATAAAAGTTAGTAAAATGACTCCTACATATGGATAATAGAGGAAACATGAAATACATTCAATAATCAACAAGAGCTATTGTTTTGTAAAAATACAAGTGACTTACCAAAGACTAAAAAGAGAACTTCGAATAAAACTAACTTATTCTTTAAAAATAGGGTATTGATACAATGGACCAACTTTTCTTCACAAAAAAATATAAATGCTAACATATATATGATAAACAAAACAAGTTATAAATTTCATAACTTGCTATAGCTTGCATTTAATGATCACTAGATGGAGCTTTACCAATAGCCCACAATCAAGCTTTGTTTACACAAATGCTGAAAGAGATAGAATTCAATATCTCGTTCAAATTGTCTCCAACTTTTAAACCATGGTTTCGAGCTAGATGGCTCATGTCAGTAAAGCTCCATCTAGTGATCATATATATATAAAATAATAGATGGGTAATGGGTGTTAAAAAAGACAGTATAAATAAAATTATTTAGAAAAGAGGGGGAAAATATGTTTATGTTTGGAGGATGAATTACCCAAGGATATTGAAAATAATATCGCAATATGAAAAGTATAAATGAAAAATTGAAATTAAAAACACGCAAATGATAGAAATAAATAAAATAATTAAAAATGATAAATTGATTGTGATGGAATTTGCTAATTTTAGGTGGAGAGAGAAACTCCAGAATTGGATATTCTTATTATCATCAGTTAGGAAAGTCTGTGGGCATTGATTGTTTATCCTGTTTATACCAATAACTTTTAAAGTTTGAATATAGCTATTATCAATTATACCAACTACTTTATAATAAAGCAAAAAACACTAAATTAACAATGAAATAAGATTATCTCACAAAAATTGATTCTTTAAGTTATGTAATTATAAGCTTTAATTATAAGAGCTTTCATAATATACATTTATATTACTTTATTTTAAAAAATGTATTTCAGTTATTACACAGTAGAGATGTCTACCCATCCCTGTATATGTATTAAATTGATTATGTCCTGTACGTGAGGGGTCAGAGTGACTTTAGGCCAACATGGGTGTGATGAGAATCTCAGCCTCAGCATAGCCTTTGAGCATTCCATCATCATATATTCAATTGGATGGACAGTTGAAAAGTTGGAGTGTGGAGTGGATTGAAGCCTGTCCATTAAAGTATAAAGATTGGCTATTTTAATATATATCTGAGCACTTATTGCATATATGTGTAGAGATGATAATCTGGACCAACTGATGATTGCTGGTTTAGCATGAAATACGTATATTGGTGATTATTTATCTTTTCGACATATATGTGTTCAAGTGTATCAGTATTATGAGATAGAGTGGAGAGTGGTGGGTCGTGTGAAAGTCTGTGCTTGTATACCCTATAATTACACAAGTTGATACAGCTATATAATAAGCCTGTATTTTAGTTATTATAGTTATCTGTATAAAATTATTAGAAATATTAAAAACAAAGATAGGGTTTATAATTTTCAAAAACTATAAAAATGAGATGTTTGATAGCAATGGGTTTTTTTTTCTAAAAAAATAAATAAATATTGAAGATAAAAATAATTAAAATACCCACTTGTAAACAGTATTTATATTGATTACAGATATTTTTTACCCAAATACAAAATAATATAAGAAAATAAGTTACAAATAAGTTTAAAATAGCTATATTAATATTAACAGTTATTCTATAATAAATATGTGGAATATAATCCAATTCAGTCAAACACACATGTTCAGTGGCTGATTTAACTAATTAAAATTGTGATGGTGTCAAAAAATGAATGCTGTATACCTTTTTTTGTGTGTGTGTGAAAAAAAATCTGTTATGGATATTCACAAATAAACTGGCACATCAGATAAGAGACATCTAGACTGGTGGTGTGAGAGACAGAAAATGTAATAGGACAAGCACATTAAAAAATATAGTTATTATACTTTTAATTGTTTTGGTTTTTTAAATATTTGTAATCTAATTATTGTTTTTTTTTTATACATGAGTAAAATAATAATAAAAATCACAACAACAACAACAACAACAATAATAATAATACAATAATTTTAAAAGCTTTCTTTAATTTTTTTAAAAAGAAATTTATACAGCAGTTACTTTACCCAACAATTTTATATAGTGAGAAATTAAGCTAAAGACAATATTTATTGATATTAGAATCAATAAAACAATTCATCAATTGCTAAAACAGAGAATCATTAATATAAATAACAATTACTAAATGCTTTCAACTGCTACAAGTTCTTATCAAGGCAGTAAAAAACCCTTAATTAATCCTAAGCAATAAATTCAACATTTCATTGCATTGGCCAGGAACAATTAATCGGAAAAATAGTTAATTTTGAATTCATAGCACAAGATGAATTTTGTATAAAATATGATTCTTTAATCTTGCATTTTTTATTGGGTGTTTCATGCATTAATATTGCAAAATCCTTTGGACTACACACATTTATGGCCTATAGTATTTTGGTGAACATAAAAAGCTAAATAAATTGTATCATCTTCCCTTGCTCTAATATATGTATATTTATGTTGTTGAAGATGATATTTAATATTTGTCTTGGTTTCTCCAAGATATATTGCACTACAGTTTATCTGTAAGCATCTAATAGAATACACAACACTTGGCCTTTATCCTCTTTACTTATTACTCCTTTAGAATTATTTATTAAATGTTGAATTTATCACTTAGGAAAAAATAGGAGTTTTTTACTGCCTTGATAAGGACTCTTAGGAGTTGAAGGCACTTGGCAATAATTATTTTATTTATATTAATGATTCTCTGTTCCAGCAATTGACAAATTGTTATATTGTATTTTATAAGTTGTATTAACAGAAATATTATATTGTTTTGATATTAGAAATCTTAATAAATATCAAGTTTTCATTATAGGTAAACATTAAAAAGTTGTCATATTTTGTTCGTAAATGATGTTTTATTATACAGTATATTAAATATATATAAATCATATGATAATGACCAAGATTATCAACATCCGAAATCTTCAATCTGTTGTCAAGGAAACTTCTATGAATAATAGGTGAGCAAAAGATTGAAGATTAAACAAGGCAAAACTCTCCATATAGTAGTGCCACCCTGTGCCAACCAGAGTAATCAATGCATTCCAAAAGGCTTGTGCATAAAATCCCTATCTAAGTGCAGTGCTCTCAGATCCAAGGCTTCTCTCTGATGAAGGCCACAAGCCAGAAACTAGTCTGGGGATATTGGATTAGTAGGCACTAGATAGGGATTTTATGCACAAGCCTTCAGGCATCCATTGATTACTCTGGTTGGCACAGGATGGCACTAGTATATGAAGAGTTTTGCCTTGTTTAATAACAATTATGTGCTAGTATAAGAGATGGTGATCATGTGATGTTTAGTGGTTTAAATTGAAGATTCCAAGTATTGATAGGTTTGATGTATTGTTATATGATCTATATCTGTAAATCAACAGCTTTATGCTAAATCAAGTTTAATATTTATATAAATACATTTGTTGATGCCACTATAGCCTTGTTTTAAAATCCACTTATTCAGTAAACCTATGAGCAAAAAATAATATTTATAATAAAAAATAAAAAAAATTACAAATTAAAAATCAAAATTGCAATTACTTGATGCTGCATTGCAAAATATTAGAACTCACTACATTACATATAAGTATATGCTTGTTTTGCAAACATAAAAACAGGCATGAAATTACGTTTAAATAATTTAATATCATTTAGATATTTTATGCTTTTTCATTTCATTATCATAATTTATTATCTCAAAAATAAATGAAGAAAGGATAATAACTTTATATTTATGATGGTTACCTGAAAATCGGTTATTATATATTTCATTCAGAAGTATATAATAAAAAACAGATTTATAAAAACAAATTAAATACTACAAGTATAATATTTTATTATTTTTGATATCTTATTATGTTACATAATTTTAAAATTAATTTGTATCAAGGGGAACTGTATGCACATTCGTGTACAAAACTTGTTAACATCTGTACTCTATATATAGATGCAATGGGAAGATATATGGGTGTGTGTTGAAACATCTATAACATTTAACACCACATACAGATTTAGATTATCCACAGCAACCTTGAACGTAAATGTCAATAATATTATTTCCCCACTAATATATATATATATATATGTGTGTGTGTGTGTGTGTGTTAAATACTAATGTATGCATTGATATTAATGGACTTATGATGAATTGTTTTATGTTAGGTAAGCAAACAATGTTTGAATTTCTAATCTTGAGCAGCCGAGATTAGCGAGTATTCCACATTATTTGTTAATTGCTATATAAAATTTTCTTCTTTGATATATATATATATAACAAAGGAAATACATATAAAAACAAAATATTATATTATTTATTGGATTTATGTCTTTTTTTGTTTATATATATATCATCAACAACCATTATCAATCCACTGCAGGATGAAGGTCTCTCCAAGTTTAATCCATCTTCTCCGATCTTTAGCTTCTCTTCTCCACATCACCCCTGCGCACTTTCTTATTTCATCCATCCATCTCACATGTGGTCTCTTTCTGGGTCTTTTACAATCTCTTGGAATCCAGTTTAAAATTTCAATTGTCCATCTATTATCATCTCTTTTAGCAATATGTCCAGCCCAACTCCACTTCAATCTTTTAATTTTTTCAATGAGGTCAGTAACACCTGTTTGTTCTCTTACCCATACATTGTGTTTTGGATCTCTTCTTGGTACTCCCAACATACATCTCTCCATACTTCTTTGAGTGGTCTGAAGTCTCTGTATTGCTCTTCTATTAAGTGTCCAAGTCTCAGATCCATAAGTAAGAACTGGTAAAACACATTTGTTAAAAACCTTCCTTTTCAAACACATAGGCATATTTCCTTTTAGTATCAAGTTATTTCTACCAAAAGCACTCCAACCATGTTTAATTCTATGATTAATTTCTTCCATTATGTTTCCATTTGTATTAATAATCTGACCAAGGTATATATATATATAATTAGTTTCCAACCAGTAACCACCTAAACATTCACAGTAAATATAGCAACTAATATTTCTAACTGCTGTCAAAGCAACCTTCACACCTTTTAATAGCAAGAATGGAAATTCTTATATATATATATTGAGTGTTAAAGTGAAGATTTTCATAGATGAAAGATGAAAACCTATATTACTTTAGATCTATTCATATATAATATCAATAATAACAATTAAATAAATACATATACAGGCACACACATACATATCAAAAGCAATTTTGTAAACATTAATGTCATAATAACTATTAATCGTCCACACATTCTTATATAATGCTCTTTTATCTTTTACAACACTTTAGATATTATACATACATAAAATATATAAATACAATTAATCTGGTAAATTCTTTACTATGAACAAAATTATAGGAGGGCCATTCATTGTTTTATGATCACAGATTTTATTATGAGTTATGATTTATTTAAATCAGTGGGAGTCAATATTTTATAGACCGGTTCCAATTTAATATAATAAATTTAAATGTCCACTATCCAATTTTTGTTTTAAAAAATACAGTATATTATAGATATTTTTTTCAAATAATATGATAATACTATAAAAAAAATTAAAATTAACTATTGGTAATTTTATGTCTTATTATAATGTTCATGGAAAGAATATTGTCTGAAGAAAAGAACCTGATTTTATGTAAATCTTGGACACATATAAGTGTATACATAATGTGGCATGGGCATTTCAATTTGTATTTGTTTTGATAAATATAAATACTATAAAAGCAACTATGCTAAAACGAATACTTAGAGTGCTCATAATAAGAATAAAGAAAAAAAGACTATTGGAACAAAATTTAAAAATTATTTACTAAAGATAAAACGAAATGAAAAAAAACTGGAGAGAATTCATTATTTGTCAGATAATGTTGTATTCATCTGGCATTTCCAGACAGAATAAAACTTGGACTTTTTTATATTTTATGATTAGTTATAGTAATGTTCTTTGAGGTCAGTGTATCATAGAAATTAATTATCCAATCATCATCATTATCAACAATCATTATCAATCCACTGCAGGATGGGGGTCTCTCCAAGTTCAATCCATCTTCTCCGATCTTTAGCTTTTCTTTTCCACATTACCCCTATATACGTTCTTATTTCATCCATCCATCTCACATGTGGTCACTTTCTGAGTCTTTTACAAGCTCTTAGAATCCAGTTTAAAATTTTAATTATCCACCTATTATCATCTCTTCTAGAAATATGTCCAGCCCAACTCCACTTCAGTCTTTTAATTTTTCCAATGAGGTCAGTAACACCTGTTTGTTCTCTTACCCATATATTGTGTTTTCGATCTCTTCTTGTTACTCCCAACATGCATCTCTCCATACTTCTTTAAGTGGTCTGAAGAATCTGTACTGTTCTTCTATTAAGTCTCCAATTCTCAGATTCATAAGTAAAAATTGGTAAAACACATTTATTAAAGACCTTCATTTTCAAACACATCAGCATATTTCCTTTTAGTATCACATTATTTCTACCAAAAGCACTCCAACAAAGTTTAATTATATGATTAATTTCATTTATTATGTTTCCGTCTGTATTAATAATCTGATCAAAAAAAGTGTAGCTGTTAACTTCTTCTAACTCATCATAATCAATCTTTATTTTCGTATTTTGAGAAAATCCATTGAACATTTGTCAAGCGTTGGTGGCCTAGCTGCCTTTCAAACAGCTGGCATGGGTTCACTTCCTGGTCAACACATTTGACATACATAAAAAAAATCCATTGAACATTACTTTAGTCTTTTTAACATTTATCTTTAGTTCTACTTTCCTATTTTCATCTGATATCTCGCACAACATTTCCTGCAACTCTAAAGCATTATTCACTAGTAAATAAATGTGTATCTAGTTAGTATTAGCTAGTTAGTAAAACAAAATGGCCAAACATCCAAATGCTCATCACTCATCAAGTGGCAATTCTACTAAGTGGTGCATGCTTTATTTCTGCTTCTCTATGAGATATTTTTATTGAGCTGTTGGAAAACCTTTGCACTGTCATGGATTATTTAATGACCGGTTTGCAATGTATATGGCAATATATAAAGTTCACATCATTACTGTTTCTCATGCTTGTTCATAACTGTTATTAAAAACAGTGATCATGTGATGTTTAGTGGTTTAACACCAATCCTTCCTAATAGGATAGTAGTGGCTATGGTTATTAAAGAAACAAACACACCAAAATGTATGGGTATTGAACTGAGTTCAGGCCTCTATGACTATATAAGCTAATAAGCTTGGATTGAAAATATTGTGTTTTCAATTTTATTCTCATAGTTTTGTAGTTAAATAGAGATAAAAGATGGCTGCTGGAGGGTTGCATAAGATTCTAAGATCCAGCTGAAGTGCTCTCACATCGAAAGCTCCTCACTGATGAAGGCCAAAAGCCGGAAACTAGTCTGGGGATATTGGGCACTAGATGAGGATTTTATGCACAAGCCTTCTGGCATCCATTGATTATTCTGGCTTGCATTGAGTGGCACTACTATAGGGAGAGTTTTGCCTGTTTTAATATGTAAAGTTTTATTGTAAAAAGTGTACACATTACATTGTTTATATTAAACATGAAAATAATCTATATCTAGAGTTATGATAATGATTGGGATCAGATAAATATGAATATAGTTAATTTAGGCATTAATATAATAATAATAAAGCAAGTTAAATATTAATTGTATTTGCTAAAATTAGATTTTTTTTTTTAATTAAATAATTAGAAAATTACCACGTTGTTTATCATTCTTCCATCTTCTTCTTTTTTGAATCATGTGACTTCTTTCTAAAATTAAAAAAAAAAGGGGGGGTGGGAGTAAGTAAAAACATATTTTAGAAGAATTGTGTTGTAATTACTCTGACCCCCGCCACTTAATGAATTTTAGCAGAATGCCAAGTCAAGACCTTGTACCAAACTACATTGATTATAAAATCAATTTTACGTTAATGTTAGATAGTCAGATTTTATTTGTCTTTTTATCATTCAGAGTATTCGACTGCCTCGGTTTTAAACACAAGTGTCACCCATATGCTGCAGTAATGACATCTGTTGCAAATGGATTTTATCAAAACTGGAATTAAAAACTCAGCTACACAACATTTCCATTTCAAACTTTGATTCAATTAAAATTTCAATGAATTCCTATTCGTTCCGAGGATTAGTTGTTAGGTAAATGATGGTGATAAACTAATTCAAATAAAACGAATTTTAATATAATTCAAAACACATAAATGTGTTTTGAAAATGTTTGCTTTCATTGATTTAAAAAATAAATAAATCTGTGAGTGATATAAGTCTTATTATTTACAATATATATATATATTTGTTTTTGAACTTTAATTTATTAATTTATATATAAAAATACTTAGCACCCGCAATAAAAAAAAAAGTGACATGTGTTGGCATATAAAGAATTGAGTTGAATTATTTTATGTTTCTGCTATTAATTAAGATTCAAAAAACACAAGTGTTACTAAAGATTTTCCACTTATGTAAGCAATAAAAAATGAGGGGAAAAAATCTACTTTATTTTCAGAAATTAAAAAAAAAATTAATTATAAAATAGAAAAAAAAAATGAAATGAAAACCTACAAAAATAAAAAATATATAAAAAAATTCATGTTAATACTTAGATTAAAAAAAACATATTCTTGAATATTATTTCTCAAACATAATAATTAGAACTGCCACATAAACCGCCATTGATTGAACAAAACAACAAAACATCACATGACTTTCTTTGCACTCCAGAGCCATCTATTATAAGTTTGAATAATCAACACCGGTAGTCTTATTATATATACACCCCAAACTACTTTCTGGCTTATGGCGTTCAGAAATGTGAATTTAGAAATGAAGTTATTACCGATGTCCATAATTCATCCAAGCTTACAATAGGTGTCTCTGCAGTAGAGTGAAAAGCAATGCTCCTGAAAACATGATCGCAACATAAAGGCCATTTTTATAATGATTACATTAATAAGCTCTATGAACAGAAATGTCCTATTATATAACTGTACAAAGTATTGTGGATGAATAGAAGATAATTTTTATGTTATAGGACAATCTGCCCTATTTAATAAATTTTCCTAACATGGTAGTGCTCAAATGTTATGTGATTGCCTAGAAAATTTGCTCAGCAATAAAAAAAAATATAAATCTAGTAGCATACAGTTTCAAAGTGATATCATTTTGAGCTGGCTAATTTGAAATATACTTATATATTTATTTCACAGAGAACAGTGCTGAATTTCATAATCATATAGGCTGCAGGGGTGGGCAATTGTTTTGGCTTGGGGCTGCAGAGGTTGGCGGAGGGCCGCATCGGGGGCCACTTTGTGAAAGCGAAGGTTAGCGGAGAGTCACACCTTTTTTTTATGACACAATAAACACACTGCTTTATTCCCCGTATTACCAAAGAAATATTTGTTTGTCCACTCTTCATTAAACACATGACATTCATCATCGATGTTATATTTTTTTTGGAGGGTTCATGGTTTCACTAAAGTTGGAAATGTATATGTTTGCTAATGCAAAGACAAAATTGAAATTAACCAGATCAATTGGAAAAGCATTGCACATCGTATCTACATTGCGCATGTGTATTAATGTGGCCATCCTAGTGGAAAATATGAGACTAATCTTCGGTCATAAACAGGAAGGAAATCTCATTTCAAGGCAGATTTTTCTGATTGTCTTGGTGAGCTGCATGTGGGCCTCGGGCAGCTATTTGCCCATCCTTGATATAGAGTGATTTAATATTTCAATATTTATTTCAGTGTAATGCTAAGCTCTGGGATTATTTACATAAATATATAATATATATTACAAATCTAACCTATTAAAAGCTTTGCGTAATTGGCTTTATTGTCTTATTACAAATCTAATCGATTTTGAGATCTCAATTGATACTAATTTTGTTAATTTCTTGGATAGCAAGAATGGTATTATGCATATTGTGTAACTGATTTATTCTCATTGGATTTTAGTATGGGTCTACAAAAATACCATTTAAAGACAAACATAGATTTAGAATTGAAGTATGTTCTATATAACATTTAGCAACAAAGGTTTAAAAATCAACATAAAAATTTTATTTCACATCTCAACAATTATATTGAAATTTTTTTATCATCTCCTCTTACACACTTTAATGCAATCTTTTCTTATAATTAATTCTTTATTTTTCTTGCAGTTTTGACTGTCCTGCAGTCTTCATCAGAACTACAACATTTAAATGTATAATCATATAATCATATAACCATTATTTAATATACATATTAATATACATTTAATCATATTTAACTTTAGCTCTATAGCTTTGTTTTTCTTATTTCTTAATTATATTATCTTATTATTTTATTTATTTATTTTTACTTTCATTTTATTTGATTCTATTTTATCTATCATCCCACATTTACTCTTTAATATATCACTATAACCTTTCCATTTTATTTTTTATTTTTTACATATACTTTTCTATTATTTTATACATTTATTCCTTTAATAATTCCTATTTTATTCTTACTCTTAATCTCTATTTTTATTTTCCTATTCTCATTTTTTATTTTTATTTTTTTGATTTTACTTACTTCTCTATAACTTTCACTTCTCTCTCTACAACTGTAACTGAATATTTTAAGCCATATATATAAATATATGAAGAAAAATGCAAAAAAAAAAAAAATAAAGGAGAAGATATAAGAACAATTATATTGAAAGGTAAAAATAATATCCATATTGTTTCAAAGCTCCATTAATTAAGTTTTCAAATGTTTTTTATTGCAAATTTATGTAATTTTTACATTTTAAGCTATTCAATGTCAAAACCCATTCAAGGCATTTTGGGGACATGAATGAATATTTGAAAGACTATAGAGTAGTAATTAATGCATTCATCTGTCATTCATTTAACTAGGAATTTATATATATATATATATATTATTAAAAACCAGTCAAAAACATAAGACAATCTAATATCAGTAACAATCAACAATCTCAACCTGTTGTTAAGCAATCTACTTTTAACAATAAAGGTGGAATTCCATTTTTATTTATTGTTAATATATTTATACAGACACTAAAAATTGCAACTTAACCATATATATGTATATTTTAGTGTGAGTGCGTGTTTAGAGCTTTTAAAACTTCCTATGAGTTTTTAATCTACTCCGAATTTTTTATCAGATAATTAGCCATAGCTATTTTAAGATTAGAAATTTAAAAGTAATCTAGTTAATAAAATGATTACTTACATGATGACTATAAAACAAAAACATAATTATAACATATAATTCTATATATACTTCTTCCTTCTTCTTCTTCAGTAATTTTGCTTATTTGTATACAACAATATATCTTATTAAATAATCTCAGCTTTCTTACACCTTTAAGCAAATAATTTTTATTAATATAATAACAGTTTTGGCCATTCCTGGCAGTCTTCTTCATATCTCAATCAGGTAGAGCAATAGATTGAGATCTGAAGAAGACTGCCAGGGATAGTCGAAACTGTTATTATATTAATAAAAATTATTTGCTTAAAGGTGTTAATTATAACATACTGTAAACCTTTATCATTAGTGGAAATAGGTGTATAAATCTCAAAAACATTGAAGTACATGGTTTCATTTTACATTATTTTCATGAATACACACACACACACATTTCCACAGTGGTTAATGTTATATCATAATTAGATTAACACTCCAACACTTTTATTAAGGAAATAAAATACTTTCAATCCAAAGCACATGATAAGTCTTTTGAAAAGATAAGAATGAACCATCTTATTCTTTTTACCTAAATTCATTTATATAGGCAAATCTAAAGCACTTTGGGAAAAAAGCATATTGGAGTGTTAATCTAGTTATTATATAATATTAATCAATGGGAAAATTTTCTATTTACATATTTCATTTAGTATTGACAAACTGTAAATTGAAAATTTTTGTCAATGTCAATTAAAACAATATAAAGCAATTTGAAATATAAGCTTTAAATAATTAATTTGATCAATTTAAGATTTTCACGCTTTTTTTTCAAAATGCTTTAGATTTACCCATATAAATGAATTTAGGTAAAAAGGATAAGATAGTCTGGTTTTGTATTTTCAAAAGAGATTATCTTGTGATTTGGAATGAGAGTATTTCATTTACTTAATAAACCAGTATTGGAGTGTTAATCTACTTATTATCTGTATATAAGTCAATGATTGCCATGGTTTAACTTTCTAAATATAGGTAGCACTTTTGAAATTTTTCAGCATTGATATGTATTTGTTTAGTATATATATATACTATAAGATGTGGTCTTACACCCCACCAAAACCATTAATAGCAACCATACCTAATTCAAACCTGATACCCACAATAGCAACATTCTCTACACATAATAGAAATCAAGCTATATGTATAATGAGAATACAAATCAAATAAAACGTAGTATCAATACATGGAATGTTCACAAGCACTATAGCTAAGAAACAATTAATTGTTTTCATAATTAAACATTTAAATTTTTTTATAATTAAATATTTAATAAGTGTATGATAAATACATAACCTGAATTAAATTATAAAATCGAGACTTTAATACTTACCACCTTTGTTATAAAAACCTCATCAATTGTTGTTAATATTTTATACACATTACAACAATACAGGGAAAGGATAATCAGATTTTGAACAAGCAAGAAATTAAAAAAAGTATTTAAAACAAACAAATATTTTTATTATCATTAATCTATCATATATATATGAACTATAACAAATGATGTAAATAATTAATCAAATGCATGAACATGAACCTGCTGTTTGAAAACATCAAATTCACATCCAAATAGAACAACCTCACTTTGGTGATTAGCAAAAGATATAAACAAATGTCCTTCTCAAAAATCAGACCAAACACTCTGATCGGCTAACCAACATGTACAAATTTTGAGTGGAAAAATTGATCTTGTGTTTCGAACAGAAAAGTCTGCCATCTTCAAAGTGAAAACATTAAATAAAAATAGCTTATAGGATATGAATTAAAGCTTAATTAATGAGATACAGATTCAAACCCAGCCAACTAAAGAATTCTAAATTAAATATCTCAAAACAGCTCTAAATTATCCAATCTTTCCAGAGTATTTTTCCAGTTTAAGTCAGAGAGTAGATCAACTCTAACTTCAGATATCTAATGGCAAATATCTTGCACATTGATAGAAACACAGACAACTATGCATTGCTAAGTGTGAAGTTACATAAGGAGAAGAAAGTCATCACCCATGGAGCTACAACTGCCAAAAGCAAATTTAATTTGACACAGCATTTATTCATCTATGCTGTGAAAAACACAACTTTACTATTTAGATGTGGAGCTGCAAACTCAACATCTCAAACATACCATGCCATATGAAGAGAGAAATTCTGATTATATTCTAGAACACTCGAAACCCACCAATTGAAGCATGAAATGGATGAATGAGGGCAGTTGTAATCATTTTAAGACATTTTTCTTATGGACTCTTAATTAATCTTTAGGTTGATGCCATATTTTTTGTTTACTTATTTTATGTATAATTTTTCATTTATTTATTTCCTTTACTATAGATTGAAGGGGGGAGGTGAAAGCTATTAATATGTTAGAGAAGGGAAATTCATTATTAGCTTTATCTTAAATTGAAATAAAATATAGATCCAGGTGTGACCTTGTTTGTGGATAAATTTAACCGTCACCAGGGAAAGGTAAGATTTTACACTATTATACATTAAATGCCGATACTTGTACAGTCAGAATGTTATTTGTTTTTTTTTTTTGTTTGTTATTACTAATCATTTCATCATTTACTTGTTTTTCAATATAGATAATTAATAATCTCTAGGGTGAATAGTCTTTTTTTTCCATGTGTGAAAGTATCGGTCGGGAAGTGAACCCAGGACAACTGCTTGTAAGGCGACTGTGCTGACCACTCAGACACCAATGCTTTCCTACCTTTATAGAGACAAACTACAATACAAGGAGGGACTCCATACCACTACCACATTATTGATATGAACTCATCAATAAACTTATTGGCAATAATGATCACGATTTTGATAAAGTTTAAATGAGCAAGCAAGTATAAACATAAATAACAATAAGTTATTTTTTTATTTTTTTGTGTGTGTTAGTATTGACATTGGATGAGTATTCTTTGAAGGGAAACAGGTAATGGATTAATGATATTAACTGTAATAATCAAAGAATGTTTATCGATATCTAAACAAATTATTTATTTTTGTTATAACCTCATTGCCTAAATTATGTTAATTGTAAAAAAAATTGTTAAATATATGATCTTAAATTAAAGACTGTCAGTTGCATTTTTTCTGTATTTAATTCTCAATTTGTCACATACTCGCACATTATAAATAGTGATATTGATACACTCTGAAATAGAATATTATGTGTATTCTCCCTAAGTTCGAATTCTGGGATTAATGAAAGTTAAAGGTGAAGCAAAAGAGATGAGTTTACAGGTAGATTTTTGGCATATGTTATGCATTAATACACCATCTCCCAGGAATGAGATTGGAGTGGACACACGTCTATATATTTAGAAAATCCTTAACAACCTTCCTCAAACATTCTGCTGGCCTATCAAGTCCACTGTCATATAAGACCAGGACCCATTCTGTTACTATATATATATATATACTAAGTCAGAGTTTAAATCAAGTCCACTGTCATATAAGACCAGGACCCATTCTGTTACTATATATATATATATATACTAAGTCAGAGTTTAAATATGTTTATTAAATTATTAGCACCAAGTATGCTTTCAACCTTCACATCATATGCCATTAATACATCAGTCTTTTACAGTCATAAAAGAGAACACGGTCATAGTTTTGATTCAAGTTGTATTAAAATAATGTGTCAATAATGAAACAACTGAAAATGAAAAATCAAAGATGCATGATGTATTATAAAAAGTAAATCTGTTAATGAACCAGAGAACAAATAATATCCAATCAGCAGAAAATGTTTTTTTTTCTGCAGAATAACCATGAATATGATATGAAAGTTGAAAGTATATTTGGTGATAATAATTTAATAAACATTTAAACTCTGAATTAGTATTTCTTTTTATATTACTTTTCATATAGCAGACTCTCAAGATATATATATCAGGGATGGAGCGTCCATATATTGAACGGAATGAATGCTTCCGTAGAAAAATTCACTAAAACTTTCAAAAATTTTAATTAAAATTCAATTTAAAAAATTCACTTTCAATTTTTTTTAATGTAATACCAACAGTTGAAATATTTTTATATAAATAGGGAATGAACTCAATTAATTCATTCTTACATTTTCATTGATTATAAGAAGTTCAAAAAATGCTAAGATCTAATTTACAGTTAAAATTTTTAAGAATGTTAAAAAGAATTGGAAAGGTAAAAATATATTGTTAATGTATTATCTATATTTAAACTAATCTTATCTGCTGCAATATAGCTATACCAATTATGTTACAGACATTATATTTGCATATATATGTGCAGCATCACATATACAACTGTGTCAGCATCATTAGATGGGTACTCTTTAAGGATTTAAACCTGGCATAGATAGAGGTGTAGGGGTAAATAGGTGAAACATATATAATGAAGGAAATATACCATTTCAATAATAGCCATTATGTAAAAATTGTTGCAGCAAGTAAAATAAGAACATTATAAAGAAAAGATTACGTAGTGTGTTTCCATTCCTAAAAAGGTCATGCTTCATCACTGATATATATTATATAAAGGAGCATGCCATTAGCTCCTAACAAGATTTCAGGATATCCCTATTCTCAGACCAAGAGGCTTGTTAAGAGCTATTGACATGCTCATTATATAACATTTGTAATACAAACTTATTAAATTAAGTCATGTGATATATGACTTGATTTTCATGCAGTTATATATATATATAAAATACATATTTTGCGGGTTCATCCGTGTTAAAAACTCTTAATATTAATATACTGACGTTTCGACTTGATCACACAAGCCATCCACAGAGTTATAAAAGGTAGAAAGATGGTTGTATAGGCGCTACAATCACTGATTTGAATAAAACGTTAAAATTCCACCAATAGCAAAAATGTTAAATTTAGGAATGTTTTTTAAAAAAATCTTTCCAAATAGGAGGAAGTTTGCATGTATCATCTCGCTTATTGATACAATCTGACCTTTTAAGTATCTCAATGGCTTCTCTAATTTTGCATTGGTAGAGATTATCACATCTGGATATGATCCTGGTACTAGAAAAATCAATTTTATGACCTGAATCTATAGTATGGAGTGAGAGTGCTGATGATGATGAGTGTTGTTTAACTGCATTAGCATGCTCATCTCTCCTAACACTGATGTGACAATTACTCATACCTATGTAAGAAGCTTTACAATTTTTACATGAGATTTGATAGACACCATGAGATTCAAGAGGGATTGAATCCTTAGGCTTGGTTATTATATTGCTGATCTTTTGATGAGCAGAAAATGCTGTATCTATATTATAGCGTTTTAATATACATCCGATACTGTCCGTAGTTCCTTTGACATATGGAACACAAATCCTAATAGCTGATCTAACATCTTTTTGTTTCCTATTTTGTCTATTTTGGGCTTGAAATAAGGTTTTTTTATAAATTTGTAATTATAACTATTTGCTAATAAAACGCTATTAATATATATATATATAATTATAAAAGAGAGACATGAGTAATCTATCAATAAAATTTCTAAAAGTTTCATTTAAGGATGCTTCACAAAATTTAAAAAAATACAATGGCAACATCATAAAAACAATCATGTTTTCAATTTACTGGACGTGATATGGAAGCTTTATGAAAAAATCCTATTTCCAATGAATTGGACATGTAAAATGAATGAACAATGAAAGATTTTCTAAAAGGATGTTTTAAGGTAAACTTGAACATAGATTTTGTAGAATAGGCATATCCTATTTATAAGAATGATCTCAACGTTATTCTAAAGAAAGACAATGTTGATGGTCTCCATTGGTAAGATATGGAAAAGACTAAAATTCACTAGAGAGTTGCAATTAAATGTCAACATTGAACTATTTCAGCAGGAATAGTTTTCTGCTGAAGAAATTAAAAAGCATCATCACAAAATATCAAAAGTACAGAAAAATGGATCAGATTGTTATATACATGGGTGTATTTGTGGCTTGCAGATTGGTTTGGATAGATAACCCAAAACCTATCATCTCTAGAGTAGTTATTGTTATTTTTTTTTACTCTTGATGTTCCAACAGCCATACTTATTTACAAGTAACCTCTGTTCATATGTATGGACAGGTTACTAATATGCAGTAACTGTTTTTATATCCTGCATAATTTAATAGAACAATGGCACACTTTGGAAATCATGATCTGTTGATCACATTCTCTCTAGTATTAAAGAAAATCCTATGTATATCAAGTAAATTATATTTGACAAGGCAAAACTCTACATACAGTAGTGCCACCCTGTGCCAACCAGAGTAATCAATGGATGCCAGAAGGCTTGTGCATAAAATCCCTATCTAGTGCTTACTCATCCAGTATCCCCAGACTAGTTTCTGGCTTGTGGCCTTCATCAGTGAGGAGCCTTGGATCTGAGAGCAAAAATATGAGACTGAAATTGGAAAACATTAGATCCTAAGATCTAGGTGCAATGCTCTCAGATCCAAGGCTCCTCACTGATGAAGGCCATAAGCCAGAAACTAGATTGTGGTTATTGGATGAGTAGGCACTAGATAGGGGTTTTATGCACAAGCTTTCTGTCTTCCATTGATTACTCTGGTTGGTACAGGGTGGCATGACTGTATGGAAAATTTTGCCTTGTTTAATAACAATTATGTGCTAGTATAAGAGATGGTGATCATGTGTTGTTTAGTAGATTATATTTGCTTTAATTTAAAGTGTGAATGATTAAATGCAGACAATTATTAAATGTACTATTCCTTATAATATATGTCCTGTATGGTTAAATTCTATGGTAAAATGGCAGGCTCTAGAGCTTACAATATTATGCCAATTCTGCCACCCTTGGTGTTGTCTCTATGAACTCCCAAGCAATAAACCTTATGATTACTTTCTAAACTCTAACACTATTAATCAAGAGTATTTAGAATCCTGGTAGACACATATATAAATGTAAAAAAGTAATAAAAATAACAGAAAATAATTAATCAATTAGATTGCAAAACATTTTTTACATCTGCGACAATGCAAAATTGTTTTCTTCCTTTTTGCAATTTAGGTATGGCTGAGTGTACTTTTAGTGAGATTCAGCAGAAACATAGCTCTCATGCATTGATAAAATCTGCTGTTGTATCTAAACAGATGATTACACTGGTGCTTTATTCAAATTAGAAATTTTACACATTCCATTTGTTTGATAACTGGATTTGTTTTCTTTCTGTTAAATTATGTTCATATAATTGACTCTGAACCATGCCTCCTTGACCTTTAATTTTCCTGTCATCCCACTTCATGCACACAAGATTAACCTTCTGTGGGTTAAATGCAAGCCAAAAATGCTGTCCATGCTACCGGAAGATGGATCTATATTTGAGATTATTTTTAGTATACCAGAATAGGAATTAGGGCTGTGCTAGTCTTGTGGTGATATTAGCTCTCAATTCCCCAATAATATACAGCAATAGAGGTTGGATGCTGCATGGAATTTTATATATGATCTGAGGAATGTTCTTCTTTGTAATTTATCCTTTGTTAATCTATTAAGATTGGGGGAGGGGGCTGACACCCAACATTTAATGTTGGAGTGCAGATTTTTTATTTATTTGTTAATTAAGGGATGTGTGGCATATTAATCCATGTTGTATTGTAATGTTATAATATAGTGATAGGTCATATTTACATATGTATAGATTGGATTAAAAATTGATTTTTTTAATGATCGTATTGGTAGCATTTCTATGGAGTGTTTTTTTTTAATGTATGAATTTATATTTTTTCTCCACTATAGTCATTGTTGTGTATATAGAGATTATTATTATATTTTGTTTTTAGTCATTCACTTCTTTCATGATTATAGTCTTTTTTCAATAAAAAAAAAGATGGTGAAGTGTGTTCAAAATTTTCAAACACGATTTCATTTTTTATCTACTCATATAATCACTTGTTTGTTCTTTTTTTTCAAAATAGGATTAAACTTTTAACACAGGCAAAACTTTCCATAGCAGTAGTGCCACTCAGTGCCAACCAGAGTAATCAATGGATGACAGAAGACTTGTGCATAAAATCCCCATCTAGTGCCTACTTATCCAATATCTCCAGATTAGTTTCTGGCTATGGCCTTTGTCAGTGAGGAGCTTTGGATCTGAGAGCACTGCACCTAGATTTTAGGATCTAATACAACACTCCAGCAGCCATCTTTTATCTCTACTTAACTACAAAACTATGAGAATAAAATTGAAAACACAATAATATTTTCAATCTAAGCTCAATAGCTTATATAGTTATAAGGGTCTGAACTCAATTCAGTACCCATATATTTGGGTGTCTTTGGCTCTTTAACAACCATCATCACCACTATCCTATTAGGCAGGATTGGTGTTAAGCCACTAAACATTACATGATCACCATTTCTTATGCTAACACATCTGTTATAAACACAGGCAAAACTCTCCATACAGTACTGCCACTCAGTGCCAACCAGAGTAATCAATGGACACCAGAAAGCTTGTGCATAAATTCCCCAATCTAGGGCCTACTCATCCAATATCCTCAGACTTGTTTCTGCTGGAGGATTGCATTAGATCCTAAGATCTAGGTGCAGTACTCTCAGATTCAAAGATGCTCACTGATGAAGGCCACAAGCCAGAAACTAGTCTGGGGATATTGGATGAGTAGGCACTAGATGAGGATTTTATGCACAAGCCTTCTGGAATCCATTGATTACTCTGGTTGGCACAGAGTGGCACTACTGTATGGAGAGTTTTTCCTGTGTTAATAACAGATGTGCTAGCCTAAGAAATGGTGATTGTGTGATATTTAGAGGATTAAACTTTATTGGTACAAAATGTTTACAAGATAAGCATTGATTTACATAGTATAATAAGGAGATCTAAGAGGATTCCTTGTATTTTTGTCCACAGTGTTTCCAAAAATTGATCAACCTGTGACAACTCAGAGCATAAGTCCATGAGATAATTAATTATTAAAAGTAAACAGGAGGTTACAATTAGGAATTATTTGTAAAGTCTAGAGTTCAAATATGAATAGCGTTTTTGGAGTACAATATTAAAAAATCCAATTTGAAGCAGATAAGTTGAGATAGGAAAACACTTGAGATAATACAAAATATGGGCTAAGTCAATCTACTACTCTGTTCTTGAGAATGGCCTCAAATATCCCCAGAAGACAGCAATTCAGTATACATTGGAAGACTTATGGAGAACAAGGAAAAAAACTAAGCTTTGAAATGTCTCTGCTGAAAACCATTCTAATCCATCATGAAGATCCACATGAACAGCAAAGGGCCAACCCTTTGTTTGTTGTTTTCATATCCCTAAAAGTTCACAAAAAATATTGTAGATTTGTGACTCATTGGATTTATTGATATTGGTGAACAAAGAAGAAAGAGCAAATTCTATGCCTTGATTAACAATGTTTAAATCACCTATTTTCAGTATCACAATCGTTGGTAGCAAGCCTGGTTAATAATATTCTTCCTTAATGATCGTTAGCTAAATAAATCCTTACCTTGCAGTGGATTAAAAGCTATTTTACATTGTTTAATTTTACTCTATTCATTAGAATATTGGAAGTATGGTGCCAAAATGTCAATGTTTTCATCTCTTAGAGTTTTGGAGCGATCTTTATGGGAATGAATATATACTAGCAAACATGTACAATATTTATATTTAGTTGGCCATAATTTATTAAATTGATAGAGATAAATATGTATACTGTGTCGGAGTTTAAACCTCTGTCTCATTGCTTAGATTAACATTTACAAAAAAATAATTTTATGTTAAAAAAAACATGTATAATAAAACATTTAAAACATAAAAAAGTTTATACATTTATATGCCAAAAATTACCAATTTAATTATTAAATGTTAAATATTTCTTTTTCTTTCTTTTTCATTTGCCTCTGATGTTTGACTTTAAATTAATTCAATGATAGCTTTTCAGAGCCATAAAAACTCTATAGCAGTTATTTATATGGAAATCTTTGACTCGGAGGAATATTTTGTCAAAATTCTAGTTACACTTTTACTACAAATTTCTTTGCCTGTTTAGTATGATATGATTTTTATAACCCTCTTGGGAAAAGTATGCAACAACAGAATGATATAAAAGTCCATATATTTCAGAATTATCGCAGATAAGGGATTTCCTATCATTGATCTTTGGCTAATTTTTTTTTAATCCAAGATATGCGTGAATTCCTGTAATGTGTAGTTTTATATAAAATGAATTAAAAAAAATATTTCTGAAGTAATTATCCTTAATAATAACAGTTTTATATAAATAAAATTTTAATAAAAACATGATATTTGATGATAACCAAACTCCAATATATTTTGTAACTGATAACATCGTTTTACGATAGAAATATTTAAATTATCATTATTTTTTGTATGACTTCAGAACAATAGAGATATAATGAATTCAAAAACTAACAGATATTTATTGAAATCCTAATCTGCTATCGCTTTAGTGCTCAAAATATCACATGACCTCCTTAGCAACTGATTATTTATTTACTAATATTTATATCGGTAAATTTGAGGGTTAATCTTTCTATTATTGTTAGAGTTTGTATTGATGTTTATTGCTGTTATCTTCTTTACAGTTTTTTCTTTATTTTTCATTTGTTTTCATTTTTCTTCCTCCTTTTTTTATATTTTCTCTCATATTGTACAGGCTAGTATGAATAGATGATTGATCATTTTCTAGGGAAAATGTGAAATGCAAATTAGTTTTTCATAATATTAAATGACTTTGAAAATGATTTGAAAAATGAAAATTATAACAGAAACAAATCATTTGTACTATTAATTAAACTGTTCAATTGAAAATGAATGGAAAATTATATAAGATAGTATATACAGTATATAAAGTTGTACAAGATGGATGGATGGATGAGATAAAGAAGTGTGCAAGGATGATGCAAAGAAGCTAAAGATTGGAAAAGGACTGAACTTGGAGAGATCTTCATTTTGCAATAAATAGATAATGGTTGAGAATGATGATGATAATGAATGTATTTATTATTCATTCTGTATATTAGCTATTATGTTATATAGCCAAATCTTTGAAGTTAAATAGAATCTCTATATAAAAATTTTATTCTATTTGTCTGATGTTTTATTTTGTTACTACTGCTACTTTAGTTCAATTATGAAACACTAGATGGCATATATATGCAATATTCATATTTCGTGCTGAACGAGCACTCATCAGTTGGGGCAGAACACCATCTCCCACACATATATATAATCACTGCTCAGTTTATATTAAGATAGAAAATCTTTAAACTTTAATGGATGAGCTTTAATCTTCTTCACCCTTCAAATCTTCAACCATCCATATCGTTGAAAATCCAAGGATGACAACAATACTGGCACCATCAAGGGCTTTGACCATTTCACCCTCAGATTTTCAATGATATATATGGTGATTTGGACTAATTGATAAGTGCTGGTTCAGCATGAAATACATATATTGGAGATCATTTACCTTTTTCACATGTATGTAGTCATGTATTTCAGTTGTGGGAAGTTTAAGTCTTAAGTTAAAATCCCTGATAATTATATATATATTGGAAAATGAGGCTTAACTGATTTTCCATTTCTATTTTACTCTCTCTATATATATATTTGCTGAATGGTGAGGCTTAACTGAATTTCTATTTTACTCTCTCTATATATATATAAATATATTTGCTGGATGGTGAGGATTGATTGACTTTCCATTTCTATTTTACTATCTTACACTCTCTCTCTATATATATATATATGCTGGATAATGAGGCTTAACTGACCTTCCATTTCTATTTTACTCTTTCTCTATATATATATATTGTACCAGGTCGAACCACAGAAACCACTTACTTACACGTATATAAGTTTTGGCCGGTTTCAAACTCCTTCATAATACATTTATAATCTTATAAAGGTTACGTGAACGAACCGGCACGTTCGAGCAAAATGGGAGATCTTATTGATAGCTTTAACTATCAACAATGGCCCATCTCAGCTGCTAGATTCAAACCCCTACTATCCACACACTTTATTTGTTTCGGAGTAAACTCCAGGTGCCAGTTATCTATTCAGAAGAATAAACAACGTATTTGGTCAGTAGGCTAATAATCCAGCGCTCAAAACAATTTCCTTAACTAGCTCAGTCTAATTTTAATCAATAATAAAATATTGGTAAGAAAAGATTGATAAAAAGAATTGACCGACGAATAAAGTTTAGGTTTGAAGACAATTTATTTTAATCAACATTAATTAAGTTTTAAAGATAATTTATAAACCAACATTAATTTACTAAATTTAAACATCTTTATAATCTAATTTAATACACGCACATTTTTAAATTAACATTTCTAAACTAGTTTAAATATTCTTGTAGATTTTAAATAATGATCACTGGTATTTATCTAATTTAACTAATAACACTGATATAATGATCACGCACATATTAACTCATATAGCATTCACAAATATAATAATAAAGCATTAATAGCATTTAAAACTTAAACACACATATCAATAGTTCATTTTATGTATGATAGAGTTCATATAATTTGAATCTTGAATGTTTACAAATTACAGCGGTGGCTACTATGCATAAATGATAATAAATAAATGTTTACCTAGGATTTTTTGAATGTGGATATTGCTTGTTGTTGGCTGCTTCTGATGGATTATATCTAACCAGTTAGATTTGGATGTTTCTTGAAGAGATTTTGTGCGAATCCATTGGTCTTATTCTTGAAGACAGTTGAACGTTTGACGGATGATTTCTGAGTTGTTATGCAGACATTATTTCTCAGGCAGGTTTTGATGATCTTGTTGGACTAAAAAGGCTGAAGTATGAGCATATATTTCCAAAAGCTGCTCAACAATGCATTTTTGTTTCTTGATACATAATAGAAATTGCACAAAACTGTCACTGCAAACTAGACTGAATAAAAACTGAACTCCAATAAAAATCTAGCTATTTATATCTGCAAAGTGTTTTTTGTTTTAATATCCTCCAGCAAATGAGTGTTGTCGAAATTTCATTGATAACTAATCCTATGACAACATGTTTTTTGATTGATTGTTTAATTAGTAGTAGGTATTTCAAAATGTGTTGTTTTCATATCTTTAATTAGTAGCGTACCACTGTGTTTTTTTAAAAATATTTTTCATTTATTTATAATATTTAATACTGATACATTTATTTTATATTGGCACGCACAAATATAATTTTACTCTACACATCAAAACTAGTTTTAATACTATTTTTTTTAATTCAATTCGAATGAAAAAAGATTTGTATTTTGAAGCTTTTAATTTATAATAATAACACTCTTTAACTTTTATGAACTCTTAGTTTTATCTTTTCTAAACAAAACTCCCCCTCTCCCCTTTTAATCAATTAATTTCTTTTTTTTTTTTCAAACTCTTTTATGAAAGATTTTAATAATAAATAATGTTTTTTTTAGACAAATT
This sequence comes from Epiperipatus broadwayi, assembly GCA_028023455.1. Classification (NCBI taxonomy): domain Eukaryota; kingdom Metazoa; phylum Onychophora; class Udeonychophora; order Euonychophora; family Peripatidae; genus Epiperipatus; species Epiperipatus broadwayi. The sequence goes on from JAQFVV010000052.1 coordinate 4,935,802, forward strand.
TATTTTATATACATGTGCCAATTTGGCCTTGGCACATTACACCCCCCTCCGTTTTAGAGTAAAATGCGTCATTTTTGACCATTTTATCTCTTGCAACTTTAATTCTTGACTCTAAAGATTTATTAATTTAATATTTTTCTAAGTTAGCTTTTTAATATCTTTTACTTAACATACAAAGGGCATTCTGTTTTGACTATCCTTTCCTTCTATCTATGCCAAATACATTGCTCACAATGATCTAAATCATGGATAATGACCACCGGGACAAACTAATTTTGTGGCATAGGGATCTTTTGGAAATGACGTGGAAGCAGATTCGCTGACTTACACCAACTTACACATGTATAAAATCGAAACTTCATTTGCCGATTCTCTTGATCGGACTTGGAAAAAGAAAGGGTCGCTGTGAAATGGCAGGAATTTTCGACTGTCCATTTTTGACTTACTCTTTGGAAAGAGGAATGATCCCTGACAAGTCAATTACGGGTACTAGAACATCCAGTCGGCAGCTTTAAACATATCTTTAACTAAATTTATTTCTATACTACCCTCATTCCCTTTTGCTTTATATAAATTCCTACACATGTGTATATGTGCATCATAATTCTACACCTACTAATATTCTACATATCGTGTTATTACTGGACTTGCTTACAGAAATTTATAATAAATAAATCCCTTTTTGTATGCATCATAAGGTGCAGCAGTGCCAAGAAAATAACCTAAAAGGATATCTGGGTAAATACATTTAAGATACGCATCATGAGGTATCATATTTACCGAATATTACCAGTGTATGTGCGCGCATATACACATGTATACTTACACACTCTTAATACACCTTAGATTGACTTTATATTTTTATTACTAATCTTCCAACATTATTTTTAAATTCATATGAACATTATTCTAACATTTGTATTGATCTAATCTCACAATATTATTCTAAACTACCACGGACATCAGTTTTCATATTTATTTATATTAATCTAATCTCGAATATTATTTTCAACCCTCACTCAACTTTTTTATCTATGTGCGTATATTCAGAAAAACTATTTTACTTTATTATGATTCATTATTTACTCAACTTTTATTAACTTGCGTATATTCAAAAACAACTTACTTTACTACGATTCATTATTACACTGATATATATATATTTGACTTGACTTTAAATCATTTATTTACTTCCGTTTATTACCGTGCGTGTATTCCAAAAAAAAAAAATCTATTAGTTTATCACGAGTCACTTTTTATTATTATTTACTACAGATATATTTATGCTTATTTATTTAACTTGATTTTATCGATTTTATTTTAACTATTTGACCTACTTATTTATTTATGAACATTTTTCATGATTAATATGTGCATTGATCACTTTTCCTAAGTATTGACCACTTCAAATTCTTATTTTCTAGAGTGCATTTTTAGTTTTTATTTTTATCATTAGGTAATAAATGTAATGTTAAGAGAAGTAGGCAGTAAAGTATAAGGCAATTCAAACACACAGATAGATTTTGTGCTGATTTAAACCAACTTTTAATTTATTTGCCCAAATACTCGCACACACCTCAATCCTAATTTAATACACTTTTTTTTAAAATTTTATTTGATAATGTTTTATTTTCATTAATACTTTCATTATATACTTATTTATTTCATTTTTATTTTTAAAGCTTTATTTTTACTCTCCCTTTTTTTTTTTTTTAAAAAAAAAAAAAACATTTTCATTTTGCTTGTCTCTTTTGATTTACACATTTATTTTGTTTGCGTCACGCTCCGCTATGTTCTAGACTTATGAGCTGGGATATCAATATAATCGATGACATAATCGAGGGTTTTTGACATAAATTGTTTTATCGTTGCTTTGACATTTTAAAAACCTCTAAGATTATTTTATTTTACTAAGACTAACTTTAATCATTTTTAATTATTAAAACTAACTTGATACTCGTTTTTACATTTATTTCATTAAACTTTGCTAACATTTTCCATTATTCCGAGTCCATGGTCGTTATATACTAGGTCAAGCTGGCGAATCCATCAGATTACATATTTTTAATTTTTGTCTGGCGGTTTTTTATTATACAGCCCTCCAAATATCTTTGGTGACCTAGCGTTAAATGTTCCTTTTTCTATATTGCCTTTGGCTATGACAAAGGCATTGAAGTCAGTTTGAGGGACTATACTATATAGGCTTTTGTAAATCATCTGAATTTTTTTATACATGTATTTCTGAGGATGACTCATGGGGTTATTTGTAATGTGCATGTTCGCACTCAGCTTGTCTGGCTTTTTTATTTCAGTTTGTGGGCTATTTTGTTTACGATATATTTGATTTATCTTTACCATTAAATTTGTAGCTTCAACTTTTATCTCTTCAATTATTTTTCTATCTTCTATCTTATTTTTTTCTATTACTTGGTAAGCAGTCTCTATTTTATTCTCTACTTGTGTTTTAATTTCTTCTATTTCTTCCCTAATTTCTTCTTTTATTTTATTCTGGCCCATTTCAATCTGGTCTTTTAACTTTTCAAGCATTTCAGCTTGCCCTTCCAATTTACTCTTCATTTCATTATTTTGGTTTTTAAGCTCTTCGGCTATCTTTTTATATTCTTCAGCTGTTTCTTTTTGTTTTTCAAACATGCAAGTTAATAAAGCTATGATTTCCCTTTTTTTCTTGTTGGGGATATTTTCTATATTTTTACCTTGAGCCTCCATTTTGGCTTTATTTTTTTATGATTTATAATTTTAAACACTTTTTTATATTATTTTTCTTTAATATTATATTTTATTCACGTTCATAAGTTTACTAATTTCTATTTTATTTATTTCTTACTAAACTGGAAATATGCGCTGACTCTGCCCCTCATTTGTCCATTTTTCTCCACCCGATCTTAATGCTTTAACTCTGCCCAAACATCCACCTGTCTCTAATTTAACATAATGATTTATTTTAACCAACGTAAATAGCGTAAATCTTTTTTCATTTAAAGAAAACAAAGTTTTCGGTCAATTCTTTTTTTTTTTAAAAAAAAAAAATTAAAATGCTTTAACATACGTAATTTAGCTTTTGTATCGAAAATTTTTTTTTTAAACAAGAAACAAAGTATTTATTTATTATTGTTTCTTAGGTCCAGCTCCAACGTTGGGAAAAGCCATTTATGTACCGGGTTGAACCGCAGAAACCACTTACTTACATGTATATAAGTTTTGGCCGGTTTCAAACTCCTTCATAATACATTTATAATCTTATAAAGATTACGTGAACGAACTGGTACATTCGAGCAAAATGGGAGATCTTATTGATAACTTTAACTATCAACAATGGCCCATCTCGGCTGCTAGATTCAAACCCTACTATACACACACTTTATTTGTTTCAGAGTAAACTCTGGGCGCCAGTTATCTATTCAGAAGAATAAACAATGTATTTGGTCAGTAGGCTCATAATCCAGCGCTCGAAACGATTCCCTTAACTAGCTCAGTCTAATTTTAATCAATAATAAAATATTGGTAAGAAAATATTGATAAAAAGAATTGACCGATGAATAAAGTTTAGGTTTGAAGACAATTTATTTTAATCAACATTAATTAAGTTTTAAAGATAATTTATAAACCAACATTAATTTACTAAATTTAAACATCTTGATAATCTAATTTAATACACGCACATTTTTAAATTAACATTTCTAAACTAGTTTAAATATTCTTGTAGATTTTAAATAATGATCACACACATATTTATCTAATTTAACTAATAACACTGATATAATGATCACGCACATATTAACTCATATAGCATTCACAAATATAATAATAAAGCATTAATAGCATTTGAAACTTAAACACACATATCAATAGTTCATTTTATGTATGATAGAGTTCATATAATTTGAATCTTGAATGTTTACGAATTACAGCGGTGGCTACTACATATAAATGATAATAAATAAATAAATGTTTACCTAGGATTTTTTGAATGTGGATATTGCTTGTTGTTGGCTGCTTCTGATGGATTATATCTAACTGGTTAGATTTGGATGTTTCTTGAAGAGATTTTGTGTGAATCCATTGGTCTTATTCTTGAAGACAGTTGAACGTTTGACGGAGGATTTCTGAGTTGTTATGCAGACATTATTTCTCAGGCAGGTTTTGATGATCTTGTTGGACTAAAAAGGCTGAAGTATGAGTGTATATTTCCAAAAGCTGCTCAACAATGCATTTTTGTTTCTTGATACATAATAGAAATTGCACAAGACTGTCACTGCAAACTAGACTGAATAAAAACTGAACTCCGATAAAAATCTAGCTATTTATATCTGCAAAGTGTTTTTTGTTTTAATATCCTCCGGCAAATGAGTGTTGTCGAAATTTCATTGATAACTAATCCTATGACAACGTGTTTTTTGATTGATTGTTTAATTAGTAGTAGCTATTTCAAAACGTGTTGTTTTCATATCTTTAATTAGTAGCGCACCGCTGTGTTTTTTTTAAATATATTTTTCATTTATTTATAATATTTAATACTGATACATTTATTTTACGTTAGCACGCACATATATAATTTTACTCTACACATCAAAACTAGTTTTAATACTATTTTTTTTTTATTCAATTCGAATGAAAAGAGATTTGTATTTTGAAGCTTTTAATTTATAATAATAACACTCTTTAACTTTTATGAACTCTTAGTTTTATCTTTTCTAAACAAAACTCCCCCTCTCCCCTTTTAATCAATTAATTTCTATTTTTTTTTCAAACTCTTTTACGAAAGATTTTAATAATAAATAATTTTTTTTTTAGACAAAATTATTTTATATACATCTGCCAATTTGGTCTTGGCACAATATATATATATATAATGGGTTTACCTACTGTTGCTCAAATATGCAATTTTGTAATTTCTACATACATACGAAGAAAATATTATGAAAAAGGAATGATATCAAAAAAGTATTACTGTATATTATCGATATGGCGATGATGTTTTTGTATGCAGTAGGCCAAATACAACTAAATAGTTGTTTAAAAAATTAAAAAATTTAAATGGCTTAAAATGGATAAAAACAGATGAAAATTCAATGTACCGTTCAGTTTCTTGATCTTAAAATAACTAGAAATCAATGTAAGCTGGATTACTGTATAACCATTTAACAAATAGTAAAAAGAGGTTATTTTCCATATAAATCAAGAGTGCCAATGTCACATAAAACGGCAGGTTTAAAGTCCTTTTTATTTAGAAATAATAGTTTTTGTAAATATTCATCGGATAAAGCTGAAAATATTGATTGTTAAATGTTGACTACAATTATAATCGCATATGTAATGTTATTACAAATTTTAACAAGAAATATAAGAATAAAAATATTAATAATAATATTGATTCTCCTCCTAATAAAAAAAATATGGATATCAATATCATATACACTGTATTTCGAATGATCGAGTAAATTTTGTAAGGAAAATTTATAAAGGTATATGTGACATTGCATTTTATGCACCTGCTACATTAAACAAATTAATAAATAACTCTCAAGATAAAACCTTATTTATAAATAAAAATTGCATCATTTATAAATGAATATGTAGGTGTGGTCATGTATATATAGGGGAATATAGATGCACTTTGGAAAAAAGAACTAAAGAGCACTAGTTAAATCTTCTTAGACAAATTCTAACTTTATTCAATTATTGTCAATACATTAAATTGTTATTAATAGCATGCATGTTAGTATGTAACACATTTCAAATGGTATCAATATCCTCATTTCTTTAGGCATTGATAGCCAATCAGTGACAGTACTAGTGAGGGACCGAATCTGGGATCTTTAGATTTGTAAATATCGAATTTAAGGCAATACTTTAATCAGCTTGGCTATTCTGTCTAAAGACAACAATAAGTAAAAATTTCATATACTTATCTATGAGAATTGATTACACTGGCTTGTACTCAATGACATTACTGAATGGAGAGTTTAGCCTCAGTATAAGGGCAAGTTTAATGAGAAATTTCAAAATATTATGAATTATTATACGAAGTTGAATCATTTTCTTCTGTGTGCTTTTTTTCTCATTGTCCATTGTTTTTATTTTTTCCCCAATCAAACATATGTTCATCGGTACATACATGGTCTGCTACTGTAAATATATGTTTCTTCATTTCTCATCATCAGTTTGTGTTCTTTTAATTGCTTTTTAATGAAGTGACTGTTTTCATCAATGCACATTTTCCCACATTCATATGGCATTTTGAAAATGCAGTTTATATTTTTTACCACTGATTGCAAATTTTCTTTAGGAGTCCTAGTACAATTCCATGGTTTGTATTTCTGGCATTATTGGAAGTGTATACTAAGTATTTTTATTTGCATGAATGCGTTTTCTGTAAACTATAGTTTTAATTTTGCCATGAGGAAATCTTGCCACAAGAGTATCCATGAATGTTATTTTTTGCTCTTGTTCTTAATTTACTATGAAATTACTTAAAAGAAATATTCATATGTGCCTAAAATATTTTTAATAGTATTTCACCATGTGGCCATACAACAAATGTGTCATCAACATAGAGGAATTATATTTGAGATGGATATGTAGTAATATTTATGACTGTGGATTTAAGTTTTGTCATGGAAATGTTGCTATCATCGAATTGGTGATGGCAATGGTAAACCCATAGTCATCCCTTTGTTATTAAGAACTCTGCATTGCTGACCTTCTACCCTATTATTTAAATCTGTCTATCCCAGAAATGACCAAACTAAGGTGCTTTTGTCAAACACATGGTTTGGTGGAATAATGGTGATGCATTGGGCATTTGATGACAAAAATAAAAAAGTAAATCTAGACTGTGTAAAGTAATATTAAAATCAGAAAAAAAAGATATAATAGAAATTCAAATTTAGAACCAAACAAAAAAAAAGTTTTTGTTGCAGGGGTTCAATACGTACATGTTTGTCACATGTTTGTCACGTATCTAATTTTGAGATACTTACCCCAGAAAGAATTCACAATAATTTTACTTCTATTTTGTTATTTATATTCCTAAGTTGGTCCTTATATCTTTTATAAACCTCGCAATTTCTTTTTTTATGAAATTTATTTTCATCCATCAAATTGATTTTTTAAAAAGAGAAAATAAAATGCAGTCACGATTGGTTCAAATTTGAAAAATGGAATTAGAAAGAAATAAGCACAAATTAAACTTTAATTTTTTTTCTTTGATACATTATTATATCATGAAAATACTAAGTATTCTTTGTCTACACTAATATATTTTATATAGAAATTGAAGGGCAGCGTAAGAGTTGTATGGTATATTTGAATTGAGGTATGAAAAAATAATGCACGAACATAAAATATTGACCACGCTTGCTGTATCTCATATTAATGGCTATGTTGATATTAGCCACTTCTGAAATTAACACACTACTGTAAGTTGTCAATTTCTTGTAAATAATTTACAGTACTTTAATATAAATAAAAAATAAATAAAACAAATATACATATACTTGCATGATTATAAAACTAAAAAGACTCACTTTCCAAGGATTTTAAATCTAATTTTTATATAGGATTTTATAAGCTATAGTAAACCAAAGTACAGATCAATAATAGAAATTTTAATAAAACATCACATGATCATCATTTCATATGCTTACATAAGCTGTTTAAATAGTAGCAAACTTTCCATACAGCAGTGCCACCCAGTGCAAGCCTTAGTAATCAATAAATGCAAGAAGGTTTGTGCATAAAATCATTATCTATCCACAAGCTAGAAATTAGTCTGAGGATATTGAATGAATAGGCACTAAATAGGAATTTTATACACAAACCTGCATCCACTGATTACTAAGACTTACACTGGATGGCACTGCTGTATGGTTTGTTACTGTTTTAAATTTTAACAAAGTGAACAACTTGTTATTATGTATTTTATCTATAATATCCCATCCCTGAAACCAAGGAGAGAAAAAAAACTTCTAAAGAACTGTATAAACCTGGTCATTATTGCAAGAGATGATGATAATATTAAGTGATCATTAAATATTTTGTTACTGTAATATTTCAATAATAATTTTTAAATATTATACATGAAATTGTGATTTCCCCCCCCCCCAAGTTTTATATATATTGTAGTAAAATTTTTATTAATAACTCCTACTTCTCTGTTTCAAAAGAACAAAGCCTTTCTAAATTAAAATTAATTAAAACTACTTAAGAACTTCAGCCTAATATTTCAAGTTAGTATGAATTATGAGGAAAATCTAGATTTTGGAAACTTAATCACTCATTTTGCAAAAACAAAAACAGGGAAATTTTTTTTAGAGAAACGTTAATTAAATGGTGCATATGGAGTGTATTATTCTATGGTTGTGAAACATGAACACTACTAAAATTAGAAATAGTTTGGAAGCCTTTGAGATGTGGACATGGAGAAGGATAAAAAAATCAGCTGGATGAATAAAAGAAATGAAGTTTTGAAAAGAGTAAATGAAAAGAAAAAAAAGATTAACATCTATTAAGAAGAAAGTATGATTTAATGAAAGATATTTTGGAAGAATGGTGGGTCGAAGCAAGAAGAATGGAAAAGATTAACATTAATGAATGGTATAAAAGATAGAAAGAGTTATGTGTAATTGAAGAGTTAGTCAATGAAGAAAACAGAGTGGAGAAATGAATGAATAATGTGACGGCATTCAGTGCCTGCCCATGAGGCAGAATACTATCGATTGATTGATATTTTTATTTTTTTAGATTATCATTGTCACCAGAACATTATTATTTATAGCATTTTATGAAATTTAATATTTTAATGTTATTCTAGTTTAAAGATGCAACATATAAAACATCAAGCGTTGGTGATCGCTGCCTTACAAGCAATTGTCCCGGGTTAGCGGGTTCGCTTCCTGGCTGATGCTATGACATATGAAAAAAAAGATGCAAAATATATATGTAAGAGTAAATGGCTCAAGTCTTTTGATTATTAATTTTTTTTTATAACATTTCATTTTATATGAAACGATTTACAGTTTGACAAAGGCTTCTATTTAATCTTTGCCTGGGTTCCACAATTATTAGGGGTGATAGTATAAATGAAGCTAAATAGATATAGATAATAAATTAAGATTATTTTTGTATTTTGTAATGTTAAATTATATTTTTGTCTGAAATTTATAGATACTTTCAATTAGTAATGTAAAGATTCTAAATAAACACAATAACAAAATGCTTATTTATTATTAATATATACTTTATTTAATTCAGATATTATAATTTATGAAATGATAAGTTTTTATTAATGTGGTTTTTAAATGTTATAATCATATTTAACAAGTAACTTGCAAAATTTTTTAAAAATTTAGCAATAGATCCATAAAAGTGATTGGATTAACATTTCTTTTTTCCTGGAGATGATTTTGTAATAATTCTCTTCCTTACTTTCTGCTTTATATTTCTTATGAACATTTAATATGATCTGTCCATGCTCATTTTTTAACTGAGTCAGTTGAGTGAAATCCCATTTCCAGCTGTAATAGTTAAAAGTTAGATAAACGACATTCATAGGGAACTTTATAGAGGAACAATGGTAGGTCATTATGCACCATATTTTTCCAATTTCTGAATAGTGAGAATTTGAGAAGTTTTCTATTTTTATTTTACTGTCTAGTGAAAAAAACAACCAACCAGTAATAGATGGTTAATTGAAATGCCCATGGATTGTCTACTTGAAAGACTTGATTGGAATCTGAAAAAGATTTTAAAGTTTGCCATCACAGATTTAAATATAGATAATAATGTTGGTAACAGAGAGTAATAATTACTATGTTATGAGACCTTTATAAGGCCAGTAACACATGCTATTATAACTTTTTTTAGATTAGTGATGGTTCTGTAATCTACTCAGTATAATAAACTCTACTAATAAAAAATATGATTTAGAAATAATATGTATTATTAATGGTATATTTATTTCTATCTTCTTATTGCTCTAGACTGATTTTTCCTCCATTTTCCAACAACTTGAAAATAAAGCAGGAAGATTTACTTGCTATCAAACTATTTTAATGGAAATTGAATTCCAGTGCTCATTTCCCTAATATTAAATATAAGAGAGATTTGTCATTATTAATAATGTAGAAACTTATAATCTGGCACATCTTTTAATTTGGACACAGTTATGAGGAAGCCTCTCAAATTTTTGTGACCAACATTGAGTTTATTTATTAAATTTATTTTAGAAACACTTAAATGAATCTTTATTAATATTAATAAAACAATATCTATACTATTTTAAATAGAAAGTTAAATAAAAAAGAGAATATGAAGCGGATGTTTTTAATAAGAAAGACATGGATACTATGTTTGTTTTTCTGCTTTTTAATTTTATTTATTTGAGATGCAAGAAAACAAATTACATGCTCACCATTTCTTATGCTTGCTTATAACTGTTATTAGAACAAGCAAAACTCTCTATATGTATTGCAAATCAGTGCAAGCCAGAGTAATCAATGGATGCCAGAAGGCTTGTGCATAAAATCCCCATCGTGCCTACTCATCCAATATCCCCAGACTAGTTTCTGGCTTGTGGCTTTCATCAGTGAGGAGCCTTGGATCTGAGAGCACTGTACTTAGATCTTAGGATCTAATGTTACCCTCCAGTAGCCACCTTTTATCTCTACTTAACTACAAAACTATGAGTCTTAAATTGAAAACACTAATATTTTCAATCCAAGCTCATCAGCTTATATAGTCATATAGGTCTGAACTCAGTTCAGTACCTATACATTTTGGTGACTTTGAATTCTTTAATAACTATAGCCACCACTATCCTATTAGGCAGGATTTGTTTTAAGCCAATAAACATCACATGATCACTATTTCTTATGTTTGCTTATAACTGTTATTAAAACAAAGAAAACTCTCTATACGTATTGCCACTCAGTACAAGCCAAAGTAATCAATGGATACCAAAAGACTCATGCATAAAATCCCCATCTAGTGCCTACTCATGCAATATCTTGTCTTGTAGTTAAGTAGAGATAAAAGGTGGCTACTGGAGGGTAGCATTAGATCCTAAGATCTACGTGCAGTGCTCTCAGATCCAAGGTTCCTCACTGACAAAAGCCACAAGCCAGAAACTAGTCTGGGGATATTGGATGAGTAGGCACTAGATGGGGATTTATATAAAAGGGTACTTAAGTGTTAGTCCAAACATGTGGTTAATGATGATGCTTCATACCAAAGTTTGATGGGAGAGATCACCCAAAAAATGCAGAATTCACAAGTACATGGTTTATTTACTTTTTTAATATCTTTTCCTTTTATTTTTTTTTTTTTTTGTTCATTTTTTCTCTGTAAGTATTTTAAATTTATTGTAAAAAAAATATGGTACTTTTTTTTTCATATGTCAAAGCGTCGTCCGGGAAGTGAATCTGGGACAACTGCTTGTAAGGCGGCTGTGCTAACCACTCGGCCACCAATGCTTGACAAAAAAAAAAATGGTACTTTGTGTTCAGACTAGCACTTAAGTACCAAAAAAGTCATAAAGTACTTTTATTAAATAAGAAAATGAAAACCATTGATTTAATAAGAAAAGATAAGTAATATTCTGAAGTAAGTCACATGTTTCAAATAAATGAATCTTCAGAGATATTATAATGAGAGAGAAGCACATTCATGCCATTGTTTCTTGTAAGTCTGAAACAACTATTTTTACTAAATTAAATAAACAATTTTTTGGTTAAAATGGAAAAAGCCTTAAATCTGTGATTAAATAAAATAAATCATAAGAGCATGCCAGTTGACAGTATTGTATTGCATTAGAAAGTAATTTTTTTTTTTATAAATATGAATAAATGAACACATGTACAGTACTGTAAACATATATGTAAATGTGTTTTTTTGATTTATTATTAACAACTAAATCATTTGTATTATAGGCTTAATTTATAAATATACTATGCACATAAAAATGCCCATTATATATATAAACATTAAACTGGATTCCAAGAGCATGTAAAAGACCCAGAAAGAGACCACATGTGAGATGGATGGATGAAATAAGAAAATGTGCATGGGTGATGCGAAGAAGAAAAGCTAAAGATCAGAGATGGATTGAGCTTGGAGAGATCTTCATTCTGCATTGGATTAATAATAGTTGATAATGATGATATATAAACATTAAGAGCATAAAGCTAAACTAGTCAATAAATAATCAAAATTACCACAGATTCACAACCTAACCAGAATATCCAAAAAATAAACTCTAAAATACAATCAATCGTTTCACTGCTACAAGCATAAAAGAATAAAGGTATATAAAAGTAGGGTTAGAAATAAATATCTTAGTTATGCTTTAATTTGGATGAAGCTATGGTTGTCTTCTTTGAGAGAAGTGAAATAAAAAGAAGAATTAAAGAATCTTTTATTACTAAAAATTTATGATTTTGAAGCAATTAACTTATTTAAAAATTCTTTTAAGATTAAGGGTGTATGAGAGCTAAGTGCAATTGTGGATAATGTTTAGTTTAAATATGTTGTTATTCTGTAGTTCTTCACACTTGAGAAATATGCTTGTAGCAATGAAACCATTGATTATGTTTTAGGGTTTGTTTTTTGGCTAGTTAGGTTAAATTGTGAATTTGGGGTAATGTTGATTATATATATATCATTAAAAGCCAGTCACCACTTAGACAATCCCATATCAATAACAATTAACAATTTCAAACTGTTGGTAAGGCAACCTCCTTTTAACAATAAAAGTGGAATCCCACCTTTATTAATGGTCCAATATATTTATATAGATCTTAAAGATTGTAACTTGACCGCAGAGATTGAAATTATTGATTTAAAGAAGTTTAAATAAATATTTTTAAACAAGTAAATACAACCTGTTCTGAATGCAGACTAATAAATAGTTAATTATAACATTACAAACTGCAATTATAACTTTCGAATTGCACCCAAAGCATTGTAATAATGTTCAAAGCTAAATGAGATTGTAAGTAACTGTTAAATGTGAATCACCCTTTAGACAATCCCAATATCTACTTAGAGTAGAATAAACAATAGTTATATCTTGAAATCAAAGCCTTGTCAAAACTATGTTAGTTATTATAAATATTATGTGACGAATATAAGAGGAACTTAAACAAAATACAGTATCTATAGTGGCTCCACCATACTCTAATAATTTGTAATATCATATTTGTTAGACAAGGGCACTTAGGAAAGAAAAATAGGAATAAGCTTTAATAAGTAATTTTAAAAAATATTAACAACCAAAACATCACATGACTTAGTATACTGTGAAATTTATTTAAATGCATTATCATATAATTATATACTATTTACATAGATGTTATCACAAGAAAGTAAAGAACAATGACAAAAAAAACAACTAAATTTTGAAATTTTTTTGGCTAATAAAATATAGATAAATAAAGTTTTATTAAGTTATTTAATATTTAAATTTAGTACTTGTTTAAATTTTCATTAGTTTATGATACTTTAAGAACACATGAGAGTTTAATAAGATGATATGAGGTCTGCTGCTGAATTGTTACTAAATGATTACTAAATTATTTATTCAGGGCTCTGCATAGTTTATGCAGTGGTAGGGTGACTATTTGGAGTTCCAAATTCATGTATCACAACTCAGCTCTGCAACTTTTGGTAGTTCAACTTCTGTGTCATAAAACTATTAAATTACTTGATTATTAGTCCAGTAAGCCTTTAAAACAAATAGCATCAAAGATTGATGAAAACTAACAATATTCTAGCTCAGACAACATTCAAGTCATCTTATTTCCTGATCAGTTTCTATTTTCCAGAGGCTCTTTAGAGAGATTGCTTTTTAGATGGCATAACTAAGAATAGAACAGTCTCTCCAATAGCTGAAGAATAATGGTAACAATTTTTTCCACACAATAGTGACATCTAGTGCAGGCTATAGTAATCAGTAGATGCTTGAAAATTGTGCATTATAATTCCTATCCAGCACCTTCCTGTCTAATATTCCCAGACTAATATCTGGTTTGGGGCTTTAGTCAGTAAAGAGTCTTGGATCTGGGAGTAGTGCACCTGGATTTTTGAATCAAATGGATGGCTCCCAGTTCCAAGGCTCTTCACTAATGGCAGCCTAAAGCCCCGAACTAGTCTGAGGATATTGAATCAGAAGACATTGGAAAGGGGATTATATTGCACAACTTTCAAACATCTATTGATTACTATAACTTGCACTATTGTGTGAAAAATTCGGCTACTGTTTTAACAGCTTGTGTAAGCGTAAGAAAAAAATGATTGTGTGACTTTTTAATAATAGAAGAATAGTGAAGGAGGCATTATTAACCAGACATTTCAAATTCTGGATCGTTTGAGCATTTTTTCAACCTTATTTCGCTCTTCAGTCTAAGAGTAGCTAATTACAGATTTATATATAATACTACAGGATTAATTATTAATGACTTTTAAATTTGACTATTTAAAAACTAAAATACAAGCATATTATGTACCTCTATCAATATATTGGTGATTATTTATCTTTTCAACATATATGTGTTCAAGTGTATCAGTGTTATGAGATAGAGTAAAGAGTGGTGAATCGTTTGAAAGTCTGTGCTCATATATCCTATATATTACATATAATTTGACTATTATAAGTTAAAAGTAACATTTTATTAAATTTATAGACAATTGACATTCTTATTGAAGTAGATATTAAATTATCTACTTCGTAAGACTTTTTTTTAAAAAAAAGAAAAAAGTCTTCGCAAAGTCTCATTGACCTTCTGTAGTGATAAAACATGTCAAGTGAATTTCTCAGACCATTAGTTTAACAAGGTGCGAATTTTCAGCGTAGACTTAACGTTTGTCTCTGTAAAAGTAATAAATGGTTTCTAATTTTATAAGTGCTGACACTCAGATTTGATAAATATAAATTGAAATTTTATACAGTGAGCAAATAGATTTTAATTTTGAAGACATTCATAAAGATAGCGAAAAAAAAACGTAATTGCTATAAATATGCGCACTTATTATGTATGTTTTTTTGAAAGGCAGATTATGTTTAATCAATGAATAAATTATCATAATCATTTAATGCAAGCCCCAAATTCATTTTTTCATTATTTTCTTTTTTTGAAAATATTTATATCAAAATTATTTCACTTCTAAAGTACTTTTGCAAACAAGTTTTACAAGCAAAACTTGTTTTCTTACTTCAAAATTTTATCTCAATTCTTCACGTTTAATATACTGTATATGGTTTCATAATTTTCTAGAAAAATCGTTATTGAAATTGACCTGACTGCCACCTAGTGGCATTTTGAAGTTTTAAGAGAACCTTATGTGTTTAATGAACTTGGTAAATTTCTCATAATTAAAACTTTATTTCAGAATTGATTAAACAAAAAAGTTTCATATTGTTCGTAAAAAGCCAAAATAATCCATTGCAATTCTGCAGAGTTTAATTTATATGACTTCAGTTTAGTAGAATAGTACAAATTTTTTGGTCATTTACGTTTACAAAAATGTAAGCTTCCTTTTATAAAAAAAAACAATTTTAAATTCAACATATAACTACAATCAAAAGTCTTAATAATCTTATTTAACGTTTAAGAAATTTATGGTTTGCCAATTATGAAAAAGTAAAGTGAAAAAATTAATTAATCTGTATTATCCCCCCCCCCCCAAACAACAATTTTTCATGTTAAAATTTAATTAATAAACAATCGCTTTCTTGGTAATATATTTTTCTAAATGATACACAAGTAAATGTTTTGCTACAGATAATTATATTTTATATTAATAAATCTAAATATAAAACATTTCTGAACTCAATTATTATAGCTATTGTTTATTTCTTGATAGATTTAATAGATTTTGATATGAAAAAATAACCCACAGCAAGTTGATGCAATATTTTAGAACTGAAACCTTGTAAGCTATATAAATTAACAGGAATATTTCAAATAGTTATTATAGTTTTCCCATGTTTATTGATGAACATTCTTAATGAACATTCAGTTACTGCACAAATTTACAATGTTATTGGTTGGATTTGTGTATTGGTAGAGCACTTGGAATTGAAGCAGAATCTAAAGTTGATTCTGCTTATCTGATTGATGGTTTGATGTACATAAAAGGTACAGGTATATTGAATTGCTTATATTCTGGTAGGAGTTGGTATTCTTACTGTTTTTGAGCTCTTCACTCAAAATTGATATTAATTTTTTTTTTTTTGATAGTGTTAATATGGTGTTGATAAATGTGCCATTTTATAGTACATCACTGTCAAATTTCATGAGATTTCTTCAAGACAGTATTTAACTTCCACTTTGTCTTGTAGAATTAGACTTGTATTTGAAGTCCTATACTTAACTGCCATGTTTGATATGCTTTCCTTGAGCTTAATTGACTTTAGAATGTCCTGTTAAATTTGAATTTGATGACTTAAATATAATTCTTCTGAAATTTTCCCATTTTAGAATTGAATAATGCAATACTTGAACAGTATTTCTTGGATTTTCTGGCACATAGATCTTAGTTCTTTGCTCATGGCTTATAATCATTCATCAAGTGTCTACATTTGTTTCAATTATCTTGATTTGCATCTAAGTGGTCTGACATAATAAGTTTTTGGAATGTATTTGTTTCTTTGCAGTGTTTCTGGAATTCTTTACTGGTGAATATTGATGCATTGTCAGATATGAAACCATGACAAGGAAATGCATCTCGGAGAATTTTAATAGTTGATTGTAGCATTAGCACAGTTATGACTGGTTTGATTTCTGACCCTTTTGATTTTGCATTGTTGATGACCAAAATATAATAGCCTTAATTAATATGTTTACATTACTTTTGTTTATAAAATTCCCCAAGGGTGAAGAGGCATTTTGGGGGACTATTTTTTAGACTTATACATGTGTATACCAGTCATTTGATGATTTTGTTGATGTTGAGCTAGTAGACATAGTCATGGGATAATTGCTTCATTTTTGATATGCTAATGTGGATATAATTAATTGATATTTTTTGATATTTTAATAAAAAATTATGTTGAACAATAAGAACATTTTTCATGGGAGGTAAATATTTTTCTAGCACTTCATTATTTCAATGCACATTTGATTTTTAAGGGACTTTGGTGCTCCTAAAACAGAACTGTTTCAGACATTTTATAATAACCTGAGTTGAGACTTCATCTCTGTGTGATTTTCCAAATTATTCTTTCATGTAATTGCAAAAATTTCTTTCTTCAGTCAAAATTTTTAAAATTAACCAGAAATTATGGATGTATGACTGGTCTTAGTTCAACTTCCATTGCAGAAATATGAGCTGGTTGTTATTGAGTTTATAATAACTGTTTGAACATTTGATGTTATGCCTCCAGAATTGATCATGGGACCATTTTAGGCTTTTCACAGTTTGGCACAGAAGATAGAACACTCAATGTGGATTTGGGAGATCTCAGTATCGATTCTGGTGCTTTCAGGTCTGGTATTTGAACTTCTTACATGAGCAATAAAGCCATATGCCTTTATTTACATAAAAACATCCAAAAACAATTCATTTAAGGATGCTCCATAAACATTCTAAAAATATAACAGTAATATTATAAGCTCAGTTAACCTGTTTTTTAGTTTCCTATATGTATGATTATAGACTTTATTATTGAAAAATCACATCTTCATTGGACTCGCATATAAAATGAATGGAAGATACAGGAGTTCCTAAAAAGGACTTGATCATAGTTTTCATGGAAAAGAGGGACCCTGTTAACCTTATAAAGGTCATTTTTTCAAAGATATTGTAAAAAAGTTCAATATCAATTGCTTTCATTAAGAAGATACAAATGAGATTAGAGTACAGTGGAGAGCTATACTTTGGTGAGATGCTAAGTTTTTCAAAAAGAAAAAATTGCCATGGATAAAACTAAAAATACAGCATCACAAAATATCAAGTAAGTAAAATGGTTCAGTATATCCTACATGTGAATATACATGTGATTTGAAGATTGGTTTGAACCCACCTTTAATGTTTTTTTATTTTTTAAAGTTTTGGTTTCTTGGAGTTGAAATGGCCATAGTTATTTGTGGCTGCTTTTGATGAGCTTAAAATGTCCGTTCAAGTCAAATACAAGATGGCCAATAGTTGATATTCTAAAGTTTGTGGACATGGTACAGTCACACTACTGTGATAGAATTCATATTTCGCACTGGGGTTATTACACACCCTTGTGATATGATGAATATGGCACCGATTCTACTGACACTGCTATGATAGGATTAGTATGGCACAAATGTTATTACATGTAGAAAATAATCTGCTATCCTACTTAGAATTTCTTATGTATAACTATTGCAATAAATCATTATATTTCCACACTTTTCGGAATGAAAAGTGTTTCATCGCTGGGATTTCATATGACTAATTATGTGGTATTCAAAATGTAGGCAACAATGTAAAATACATTTTAGCAACCTTTACATGTAGTGTTGCTGTATTGAAAGAACTTTTAATAGATAATTAATAACATATGAAGACTAGAAAGAAGATCATGGATTAATATTTTTAAATGATAGAACAGCTTTGCTCTTTTTTAAGACTTCATAGGAGATATTCTATGCTATTAATTAAGGTTGAAGTGATTCAGATTCTATAGGTTAAGAATACATAATTTTTAGTTCAATTTTGTTAATTACTTGCCCTTTGAACTTTTTATTATCTACTGCTTTTGTTTCTCCTGTTTTGTGGCTGATAGAAGATTAAAATCCTTAGTAATGGATTTCATGTTACATTTTATAGCATTCTATTTACAATATTTTTGTTTATTCATTGAATATCATGAAAGATTTTACTCTGATATAAGAAGGTATATATCTTAAAGCTATATTTAAATAATAGCAATAATCTAATGGTTTTACTGGTTGGGAATTCCAAAGATTTCTGTGAATCTCATAAGTATCAAAATTGGAACCAGTCTTCAGATTTTATATTCCACAAATATGATTCTCTGACTCTTCAATTTCAGCACATGGATATTAGTTCCCAAACTAGTTTAGAGTTTGATTCACAAAATAGTTTGATTCGCTAACTAGTTTATAGTTTATACCAAGTTCTCAACTGTTCCAAGTTAAGCGCATGGTGAGAGATTGGTGTATACAAATTAACACAGTTCTGGTCCCAGCCAAGCTGTATTAGAAAAGCATACTATGTACATATGATAATTAATATTCAAACTATAATCCTGAACGTATAGTTTTTATGACTTAATTCTCTCCCAGACAACAACTAATTAGAATGTCTATAATTAAAATTTTAGAAATTTAAAATGTCTTTAAAAGGAATATTTTATGTACGTTTAATTTTAAAATGCATATTTTACAGTAAAAGGTAATTACATTACATTGCTTTGATGATTTATTGTGTACAGTATATATAAATAGTAATAATATTAAGAAAGTGAAAAATAAGCACCATTAACATGTAATAATCATTAACAGTTTTATTACAAATTGTATTTAAAAATGTAATCCCTTTTTTAGTTTCTATTTGCTGAAAATAGAGTAATAACATTTCCATTTTTCACTATAAAAAATTACACAATGAGATAATCTCTAGTTTAGTACATGATTAGTGATAATGATTACTATATTTATCTGAAGTGGACGATGTCAAAGTTATGATTGGTGTGAGTTTGACACTTGTAAATCAAAAATGTAACAATTTACTATTGATAAATCCTCTTCAGATAATAGTGATATATATGAGAGATTGTGACATAGGCCAACTGATGAGTGCTACTTTATCATAAAATGCATCTTGGTTATTTATCTTTTGTTGTATCTTTATTTATATGATTTTAAAAGAATGTATGGAAGTATTTAATATATTTATGAAAGATCCAGAAATTTTTATCACTCGTTATTATATTAAATAAAAAGTACCTGCCTTTACTAAAAAAAAGAAAATTGATTAATGCTGGCTCTGGCTAAGCATTTATCATAAAGCTTGTAGAGGAATTTAAAACATGGAAGTAGTTTATTTTTGCGGTACTTGATTTAATATAATGATGAAATGATTGATTCAAAAATCAAAGGTTCATGAATTACATCTCAACTTGATAACTTCTGATAGGGGAAAATTGCTTTGTTTTCTTCACAGTTTCTTGAATTTACCTCACCAATTTTAAATAACACATACATCAATAAGATATTAATGGTACTGTATGGGTTAGTGATAATAGACAATCAGATTGTAGAGCATAGGGTCCTTGGTTAAATTTCAGTTCTCGTATTTCTGGTGTTTGAACTTGCAATGAAGATGTTCGACTTATTTTTTTTTTTGGATGTTAATTCAGTCAGCGGAAATAAAATGAGAAACTTCATAGAAACTTCATAGTGTACAGTTCCCTCATGGTTAACCTCAAAGCTGGAAAATATTTTCATGATTTTATTAGAGTTTTATAGTAACGATTGTTGGAAGTATAGAGAAAATATATTACATGCTAAATATGTTAATTCATTGCATTGTACGAGGGGCCAGAAAACTGGCTCATGAGTCAGACACTGCTGTTTGACCTCAATCTCCTGGCTCTTTTTTTATGATGAACATAAACACATTTTTTATTTCCTCTTGTCATTTTGTAAATAAATATTTTGATGACTCTAGGGGAGGAAAAATCTGCTTTACAATGTTGTTTTTTGAACGTAGCCTTATTATAGAATGATAATTATTTAAATTAATAACAAGGGCTTTGAACATTTTATCATCAGATTTTCAATGATATGGATGGCTGAAGAGTGTGGATTGGAGTGGTTTGAAGCCTGTCCATTAAAATATGATTATTGGCCATCTTAATATAAAGCTGAGTACTGATTGTATATATGTGTGGAGATAGTAGTCTGGACCAACTGATGATTGCTGGTTTAGCATGAAATACGTATATTGGTGATTGTTTATCTTTTCAACATGTGTGTGATCAGGTGGGTCAGCAATATGAGATGGCATGGAGAGTTGGGGGTCATGTGACAGTCTGAGTTCGAATCCCTTGTATATAATGATAATTATTGTATAGGATGACTGTTTAAACATCAGAAATTTGTGAATAAATCCTATCAAAATAATTTTTTGTTTGTGTATTTTCAAGATAAGTTTTATTTTCATTAGGTTGTATATAGATTGTATTATGTTCTATTACTAAAATAAATGTTCAAATATATCCACAGCTATTTATAAATTCATATTTTTTATGAACCTATTTTTTATGTTTTTTCTTGCCGCTTTTTAATGAAAAAAGGAGGGGGGAGATTTAAACGAAATGTCTTTTCATGTTAAAAAGTTTGCTGAACTCTGCATTATACTGTATGAAATTTTATATAATTTGATTACAAATTTAAATGTAAAAAATCTGGTGGCTTATTCATAAAATAAAATAACTTTGAATTTGCAAAGATTTTTCTTAAAAAATTGACCTTTTTAGATCGTTAAACCCAATAAAAATGACTGTCATTCAACCACATGACAAATTGGTTGGTGGAGTGCATTATTTATAGCAAGGCAGAGTGGAACAAATTTCCAAAATATTTCTTCAGTATCCAAATATTATTACATGCATATACAATCACAAAAATTATTCTTCATCAATTAGAGATATTACTTCTAAGATACATTAAACTTTTTGTATTGTTTATTATAGATAGTTGCAATGATTTTGAGTTTCTTTTTTTAATTTTTTCCGAGTATCTCTGTGAAGATTTCACTATTTATTAATTTTATTTAAATGAATACTATATCATCTGCATAACTTAAATTATTTATTTTTATTCTATGCATTAAAACAGGCAAAACTCTCCCATACAGTAGTGCCACTCAGTGCAAACCAGAGTAATCAATGGATGCCAGAACTTGTGCATAAAATCCCTATCTAGTGCCTATTCATCCAACATCCCCAGACTAGTTTCTGGCTTGTGGCCTTCATCAGTGAGGAGCCTTGGATCTGAGAGCACTGCACCTAGATACAAGCCAGAAAGTAGTCTGGGGATATTGAATGAGTAGGCACAAGGCTCCTCACTGATGAAGGCCACAAGCCAGAAACTAATCTGGAAATATTAGATGAGTAGGCACTAGATAGGGATTTTATGCACAAATCTTCTGGCATCCATTGATTACTTTGGCTTCCACTGAGTGGCACTACTATATGGAGAGTTTTGCCTGTTTAATAACAATTATGAGAAAGCATAAGAAATGGTAATCATGTGACGTTTAGTGGTTTAATATTCTATGTACTTTTATTGATCTTATTACTTATTCTTTTCAAATGTCATGAATATGAATGGTGAGATTGGATCTTTTTGATTCATGTTTTCTCCAATTTTAGATCAGTTTACAATTCCTCCACTTATTTTTTATGACTACTTTTGACCTATCATAGTTATACATTAGAAGAATAACTGGTCTACTATCTACTCCATTTGATCTCAAATTCACTTTTTGGTCACTGCTATTAAAGACCTTTCTGCAAGTCAACAAAACACAGACATAGATTTCTCTCCCTTTTCTTGTGATCTTTCCTGTAAAAAGCTGAAGTCATAGTATTTACTGTATCCTATTACTTTTTAAAACCTAGTTCATTCATCAAAACATTCTACTATCTAAATCTAGGGCCAGATATGGGTCAATAGGATTGATTCCACCCAAATGGCATTACCCTTGAGAGGATCCCATTTTTCCAAAGTTTAAGTAATTAAAAAGTGTATTAAAAATATTAATATATATATATCACATTTTTTCAATATTCACAAAGGATATATAATATAATGAAAGAAGTTACAGAATATTATAATGACTGATATAAATGCAATTTATCCACTATGTTGAAAACTTTTTAACAATAACCTTCTACTGCACCTATATGCATACACAATCTTATGTTTCGACTGTCCTGCAGTCATCTTCAGAGCTATGATATAATGAACAACATAAAATAAAATAAATAACTATAGTCAAAATGTAAGATTGTGTAGGCATATAGGCACAATAAAAGGTTTTTTTCTAAAAAGTGTTCAAAGTAGTGGGGAAATTGTATTTTTTATAAGACATTACAGCAAAATAAAGGAAGTGGTGAATTTGGAAATATTTCTGAATATTGCAATGACTGGAAATTTCCTATATATTCAATCACATTTTTTTTTTATATTGAGTCCTCTTACAATATTACCAGTTATTTATATTAGATGTGGCAAGACTTGACTAATTGCATTGCTGACTGAACTAACTACTAATATATTTCTGGAGAAAAAAATATTTTCTGGTTTGAAACTAATAAAAAATTACATAAAGTCAACAGTGATTTGAAATAGGCTAAACAATTTGGTGACATTTTCTAATGAAAATCGAAAAGCATGCCAGCTAGGTTTTGATTCAGTATTAGTCGGTTTCTCTGAGCAAAATGCTAAATAACATAATTTGTAAATATTGATTCTATATAGATTATATACTTCATTTAAACTATTGTACTATTCAATTAACAATTTTTTTAATTAAAAAATTATGATATGCACTGGATCTATTTTAATAAGGTCTATTTATTTATAAACATTATTTATTATATATATATTTCACATTTTGAGGAGCATCACAAGAACTATCCAATAAGGCCTACCACCCACTTTTGTATCTCTGTTAGTAATAAAATTTTCTAACTGCCCACCAGTTCCATGGTAATGGTGATTTATAAAGTAGGGAAGTAACTTTATTTTGTAAAATTTATAAAGCAGTTACAGCAAGCTAAAGCATATATATCTCTATGAAATTTTTTTTTAAAGTCAATTAAATTTTAAAAAAAAGAAAGTGCTTCAGTGTCGGACAAAACCCCTACCACCCACCATGAAGACTGGAACACCCACTAGTGGGTGGTTGGAACCAGGTTGACTTCCACTGGTCTAGACTTTGGGACCCACACTAACTGAATCTGTCTCTGCTTAGACTCTGAGCCACACCTTTCATTTAAAAAGTTCATTAAGACTTTTCCTAAAAGTTAATTAGTCAATGGTTTTTTTAATTGATTTGGTGTGTTGTTGTTGTTGTTCTTATTATTATTGTTGCTGTTGTTGTTATTATTATTGTTATTATTATTATTAGCATCATCATCATCATCATTATTATTATTATTATTATTATTATTGTTGTTGTTGACATTAACAATGATTTTGGTCGCACTTTCTTTACAAGCAACAAAATTTATAAACATCACTTGAGGTAAACTATCTTTATTATATTAGCATTGTTTCCCCAGCTATAATTGAAGATGATAGGTGAAGAAGAGTAGGAAATATAGAATAAATTTAATATAGAGATATATTCTAAGAAAATGAGTCATTTCAGAAAAATCTCTGACTAGTATTTCAATCAAAGTTTCTATTTCTGTCAAACACTGAATTCTAATAAGCAATTTTTTTTGGTCTGAGAAGTAAATATTCTTTGGGATTATTATTGTCTCAAGTTTCTATATATAAATTTCTTAAATTTATTAAATATAGTAAACTCATTTATATTAATTGTACATCAATGTGCACTGTTTAGTTTGGTGCTATAATAAAATGGCTGACTCCGGAACTTAAGGTTCATAGATTGCGGTCCAGCTCTGGTACTTGCGGTATTCAAATTTCTTACAAATTTTGAACAATAAATCATTTGATTATATTATTGCTAGTTTAAATATTATAGATATATAGGCAGAAAGAGCAGAAACTTAGAATCTTTTATAAATTTATGAACATTATGAATTGTAAATGTGTTTGTAAATATATATAAAGATATGTAATTATAAGGGCCTTGAACTCAGATTTTCAAGCTCCCTACAGCTGTGCAGCTCTGTCTTACACAACTAATACACATAATCACATACATGGTAAAAAGATAATGGATTTCCAATATATGTATTTTGTGTTGAACCAGCACTCATCAGTTGGTCCAGATACCATCTCCAATATATATACAATCATTGCTTATATTAAGATAGCAAATCTTCAAACTCTAATGGACAAGCTTCAATATTTTCCATTCTCCAACTCTTCAGCCATCCATATCATTGAAAATCTGATGATGGAATACTCTCATCATTGTTAATGCCAAAATTATTGTCATATCCAGGTTGACTTTTAGGTCACTCTGAGCCCTCACACATAGGACCTTAATATGCCCATTTAATTACACAGAAGAGGGATGGCAGAATACAGGCTGAATATGTAATATTCAAATATAAGTAAATTGTCTATACTAAATTTAATGTAATTATAAAGAACTTGAATTCAGACTTTCAAACTCCCTATAGCTATGCACTCCATCTTACACAACTGATACACATAACCACATACATGTGAAAAAGATATTGGAGATCATTTATCTTTTTCACATGTATGTGGTCATGTGTACCAGTTATATAAGATGGAATGCAGAGCTGAGAGAGCTTGAAAATCTGAATTCAAGTCCTTTATAATTACATTCAATTTAGTAGAGACAATATAATTATATTGAATATAAAGATATGTGTGTTTGAAAATAAAACTAACATTTTTTAGTAATTTATTAACTTCAAAGGTAGTACATTATAGACAGTTCTTTTATAATGAATACTTTTTTACGATTTACAAATAAATTATTAATAGTTTAAACGCGGCCATTTGATGAATTTATTACAGTAATTTGCTTTAGTAATAATAGCTGCAGGACTTTTTACAAAAAATTTTAAAAGTATTATGAATAATTAAATATATTCCACGAACAACGACTAAAGACATTTTCAAAATATAGATTGTATTTTAAATTGTCAGAAATAGAGGGAAACAGAAAAGTAATTAATAGATAAGAAAATGATTATATATATTTTCGTTATTTTAAATTTAGAAAAAAGTCATTTAGGTAAAACGGAGTAAGCATAAATGACCTTCGACTAATCCGCATAAAGTAGTGCGCAGTAAAAAATCGCGTTAAATGCAATTTCATGTTTTCCAACTAGTGCTAATGTTTATTTATTTTTTTTTAGAAGAAGTTAATAAATAATTCATTTAAATTTTTCTTAATTTCTTCTTACGATTTAGCTTCTCACTTTTACAAGAACATTAAAAACTATTTCTTAATCAAATCAATAAATTTCAGATTAACCATTAGTCATTAATGACCAATTTAAAATTAAATAGAGATCAGCTTTCAAACTCTTTTCCTCTAAGGATTATTGAATATAAAAGTGATATAAAACAAAAACATTTATCCTTAAAAAGTTTTAACTGTATATTATATGGCAGAAGTAAGATTAGTAACTTGATAAAGTTTTACCTGTTGATGCAAGAGGGCGCTGTCTCTCATGAAGTTTCAAAGCACCTCCTAAGCTAATAACACCATCCCATGGAACAAACAGACCACATCCGCACTGTCTGAGCATTTGCAGTTGAGCTCGATAGAAAGATTCTACATAATAACAGACAATATAATTTTAGAATATGCATTTTTATATAACATTTTTATTATAATTTAAAAACTAATGTTTAACAATGAAAAATGTGTCAGATATGACAGCAGGTAAAAGTGAGAATAAATATTTTGTCAGCTCTGTTAAAATTAGATAGTTCAATTAAATCAAAATATATTCTCACATCTAATATAATAATAAAATGAGAATAAATATATCTGAATAACCAAAATCAATAATACATCACATGACAGGCAACTCAGTGCAAACCAGAGTAATCAATAGATGCAAGAATGGATCCAAGGCTCCTCACTGATGAAAGCCACAAACTAGAAACTAGTCTGGGGATATTGGATGGGGATTTTATGCATGAACTTTATTGCATAAATTAATTACTCTGGCTTGCACTGAGTGATGTTACTATATGGAGAGTTTTTCCTGTTTAACAGCTTAAATATGCATAAGAAATGATGATCATGTGATACGACACATGACTAAAGAGACACTATATGATCTTAGATCTTAGCTTACACATTGCTATCCATTAGAAATTTAGTTTATTCTCATCATTTTTATACCATTCAGCATAAGCTCTAGTAATCAATAGATGTCAGATGTTAGTGCTTAACTTTATGACTGGTTGACCCAAATTATTTTGTCTTTTGGCCAATTTTCTTCCTAGTGAATTTTTTCATAAGTATTATATGTTAAAATACGTTTAAAATAGTATATTTTACAATAATAAATTTTTTACCAAAAATTGTGCATTAAAAGGCAAGGAATTAAAAATTCCCACTCTTACAATAGACATAAGCCCTGCCCTGACATGTTCAGCCATTATCTCTTGCCAAGGCTGTAAAACATTCGGTGTTTTATGACATTACAGTTTCCAATGATGCAAAAATGTGTTTATTTGCAAATTTATTACAGTTTTAAATATTTTTTAAAAATAATTTGCACTACATTTATTAGAAATCAAAAAATATAAATTATTAATAACTTATTTTGACTTGAAATACTTTATTTTCAAAAATATGTTATATTAGCAGCTTACATAAATATGGCCTCATGAAAATTAAAAAATTCTAGCTTTGACATAAAGAATCTACTTTATATTTACATTAAGAAAATATCATAATTTTGCAATAAATATTCAAAAATTTAAACTTTTAAAGCATAATTCATTAAATATAAGAGAAATAAATAAATGTTCATTCATGTTTTTAAAAATAATCAAAAACAAGAAATAAATTGTTGATTTTATAAACTGAAAATAATCTCTCTAGAAACGATGATGTGTAAAGTCTTTGTTTTGATTATATCCTCATTTTTTTAATATTTACAAAAACAAAATGTGAACATTTAAAATTTATTTCAGTAGTAAACAAAAATATCTATCAAATGAGGTCAGATTTATTATTTTCTGAAAAGAAATAATCATTTTATATATTTTATGTTGATGTGTGAGACAAAGAAAAATATCAGAAATGCTGAAATATAAGAGGTGTGACACTCGAATTTGAAATGGTTAATAAATCCATAACCAGTGCTATCCTATCCAAATATCATCAAGTTAGTTTTTAGCATTAAATCTCTATCCATTGCTATTCTAACCAAAAATCATCAGATTAGATATGGCGTTTATTAAAAAGGTTTTTTTTAAATTTTTTTGAGCCATGCAGTTGGATCTTTCAGACCCAATGCACCTTTTCTCTAGTAGCAGTCATATTTTTACGTTGTGTTATATTATTAAACTACCATTCCAAACTGGAAACACTTTAATTCTTTTGATCAAAGTGCATTTGCTTGCATAGTTATATAGAAGTGAAACCAGTTCAGTTTCTAAATATTGTAGTGACCTTAGTTTTTCTATAACCTGAGGATCTTTATACTTTGATCAGTATTGGTGCAAAAACACTAATAACACATCACATGATCTTAATTTACACACTGCTATTCATTAGCAAATTCTTCAATTTTCATCACTTTTACACCATCCAGTGTGATGGCTTGATGGTCATGTGATATATTATTGGGTTGTACTAATTCTATTGAAACCAATAAAGGTGCCTAATGCTACAAAAATAAGGCCACCATATATATATATGAAAAACAAAAACAAGCTTTATGTACGTAAACTTGCTATCGCTTGTATTTATGGTCAATAGATGGAGCTTTACCAAGAACTCCAAACAAGTGTATTTTTGTTTACATAAACATCAGAGTCAGAATTAACTGTCTCTTTCATTGGCTCCACCCTCAGATCAGTTGATTTCAAGCTGATTTGCCATCATCAGTGAAGGATGATGATAGCAAATCAGCTGATCTGAGGGTGGAGCCAACGAAAGAGACAGTTAATTCTGACTCTGACATTTATGTAAACAAAAAACGTTTGTTTGGAGTTCTTGGTAAAGCTCCATCTATTGACCATATATATATATATTGTAATGGATGTTTAAGACACCATTACAAAAATTATACTTTTATAGGGGTAAAGAAAAGAAAATAGATTTTTATTTAAGATTTCATTTGTAAAACTTGATTAAAAGTTTTTTTTAATGCTTGTACTAATATATATGTATGTGCGTGGGAATTATATTTTAATACCACAGTTATATTTGGTTTTTAATTTTGATTTAAAAAAAAAGAAAACTAAGATTACTTTTTTGTTAAATTTATGTAAAAGTAAAGTGCACAAATAGATTGCTTTTCAGATTTGGGGATTTAGATTGATAAGGCTAATTAAAAAAAAAGAAAACAAAAAGAAAAGAATTTTTCATTAGTTAATTCCTAGATCTGTAAAGGGCAATTTATTTCATTAATTAGATAACTTGTTATTTACATCGAGAATTTTTAAATTTTAATTAAAAAGAAAAAGTTTGGTAATTGGTTTAAGAGATATGATTCAGATATAACAGGCTGAATCAGGCCATTGGATTATCTTGGACTAGCTTTCAATACTGGCATCAGCTAGAATACTTGCACCAGCGCAAAGAGACAGACACCAACTCTGACAGGAGAATTGTACAATTCCTGCCAAAATACTTGGAAAGAACAATTCCTGCATATTCTGAAAGCTGATCCAGTAATTATTCTAACTAGAATGAACATTCAACCTACAGCAAGAATATTTTCTTTACCATGATGTGCTAAGCTTCTTGCCAGGACAGGTTCGGACATCCTGTGTCTCCATTAACTGCCTTAATGCCATAAGAACCGGCTCCAAAGAAACCACTAACCAACTCGCCCAAGCCTACCATCAGTGAATCCCGAGTAACAGACTATACTTAAGAAGTCTAGTGCACTAGTGTTTAACTAAATTATTAAGGTATCTTATGCTCAACAATTTAAATAATTTTGTTGTCTTAGATTTGTTTTCTTTTTTTAAATATAAATGTTTTTTTTCAAGTTGTATATTATGTAATTCGTTTTCTGTGTGCTTGATAATTTTTTTTTTCTTTTAATAAGTGTTAATTTCAAACCTATTACTGTCCATCCTATTTAAGTCTTAGTAAGTAAGATAGTAGCTTATTTTAATCTCACATTCCTTGTCGTTACAGAGCGCAGTCTGGATATTACAGACTAATTTAATTGGCTTTTGGCTTGTGACCCATTTTTATTAGCCGTACTTATGTCGCGACCTTAATTATTAGTAATAGATGATTACAAAATATAATAGACTTTAGTTTTATTTCTTAAAGCTTCCAATTCGTTTATTAGGGGCACATAAGATCATTTTAACCCTTTCTATAGGTAGATCGTGAGCTCCTAGCCTGTCTCACTCAGAGGGAGGTCAATTGATTGAAAGTAATAACTTTCAACACCCTTTTTATTATTATTAATGTTTTGGAAGCTACCTTTGCATTTCTTCTGTTTCAACATAAATCTCTTTTCCTAACTATGGGTTATAAGCAGGAAGCTAACCTCCCTTGTCTGACGTGAGATCACTGTATACTTACTAATACTTCTGCTACTGACAGTATTTTGCACTCTTTCACGCACAGGAAATCGCTCTCCAAGCCATATAAATATTTTAGTTCAATTTTGACAAAAGTACGTGTAATACATATTTTAAATGTGCTTTAAAGATTATTATTTAGATTTATGTTTATTTAATCATACTTTTAATAAATTTATTTATTTATTCATTTACTTAGTTGATTTTGTTTTCTGTTGCTACCTTTCCAACTCACTGAACAAAACATAGATCTCATTTGCTTGATTGAGCTAGTCCGGCGCATTCGATTCACATATCCTGTAACCCCTTAAAAATAAATGTCTAGTTCCAAATTTCGGACTAGTGGCGCCCTGGCGGTCAGTATATGCGAGTCTAAAGCTTTTGTCTGGTATAATATATATATATAATATAGGGAGCATCCCAATAGCTCAAACAAGCTATTATTGATAAATGTGGTAAGAGAAAAATATTTAAAGTCTTTATCTAGAATACTCCTATCCCCAGATCAATTGGTTTTAATCTTTTGGCTCACCTCAGTGAGGAGCTAAAATATTCAGATACTAAATCTAAAATATCAACTCAAAACCTAGCACTTATTTAATATGTAACTATTTAGTAGAAAATCTGAAATTTTCAAACATAAAAATGTCTTTAAATCTAGTGTTTGAATATTCTCCTCCTCACTGAGGTGAACCATAAGCTTGAAACCAATTGATCTGGGGATAGGAGTATTTTAGATAGAGATTTTAAATATTTTTCTCTTACTGTACTTATCAATAAGAGCTTGTATGAGCTATTGGTATGCCCCCTATATTTCATATTTGTAAATACAAGCTTATAAAAGCAATGTCACATAATATATGACTTGCTTTATTGATTTATATATATAATACAAATAAAATGTCCATTAATTAAAAAAACTATTGTAATAATAATAAAACTAATAAGTATAATACTAATTAACTATTACATACAGTCTTTCAATCCACAGAAGTACTTTCAGTTAATTCCTTAACCCTCCCCAACTGCTGTTAAATTCAAAAAACAAAATGGAAGCAAACATGTTAGCAGCCTGTCTATTAATTATATTCATTTTATTTTTATTTATTAAAATTGCTCCCTTAATTTCTCTTTTATTATGGTTTCTCTCTTCATGAAAAATCTTAACATTTTCAATATCAAACTTGGATCTTGAAAGAACTTTGTGCAATGATTATACGTAAAGTTTACTAAATATTTTTTATCATATTTGAAGTGGATTTTCTTTTGGTATTATTCTATTTTTATATGAACTAAAGACTATTTAACCAGAATTGCAGGCTTTTCTTTTAAACAATAAAAGAATTTTAATGCTACATTTTAAAATTATTACATTTATTGGCATGAAACAATTGAATAATTAAAAGACTTTATTATGAATTTGTTCTATTCAATGAAATACGTGTAGCTGAATGCCATAATAAAATATCTGCTAATTTGAACTAAATTATATTTAAATGGAAAGTATAAACTTCACTTAGACTTGTGCAGATTAAAGTGCATTTTACTAATGAAAGACTTATATTTAGTTACTATGCCTAATTATTTTAAATGCTTGGGGAAAAATATAAAATTTAATTAATAATTGCTAATATTTGCCAAAAGTTAATGTCTTACAATGATGGGTATTATAAATGAAAGTGTTATACAAATGATTTTCATTTGTGTTTCATTAAATTTAAAGAATGAAATGTATTTTTCAGTCAAGCATTGGTTGTCAGGTGGTCAGCACAGCTGCCTTACAAGCAGTTGTCCCAGGTTTGCAGGTTCACTTCCTGGCTGATGCTTTGACACATGAAAAAAAATTTATTTTTCAACATGTTGACTCCAAGTTATTAAAAATGTTCATTTTCCAATAAGTTAATTATTTAATTTATTGCTATGCTCAATCTAGTCTCTAGAAATATTAATTTAAATTATTGGTACTGTAGTGTACCCATACATTCCAAAAATAGCAGACAAATTAAGAAAATCTGCAATCAATACAACATCAGAACAACTTTCCAGAGCCATACCACCCTACGAGGAATTTTAACATCTACAAAGCCTAAACATAAAATGCTGAAAAGAAAAAAACTGCATCTATGAAATACCATGCGAATGTGGAAGAACATATATTGGTGAGACCAGCCACCCCATTAAAAAGTGCTTGCAAGAACATAATCTGATGATTAGAAGAGAGAAAACAGATGTGTCTAAGGTAGCAGACCATGTATGTACCAATGAATATATGTTTGAATGGGAAAATACAAAAATATTGTATAGAGAAGAAAAGGTACAAAAAAGAAAATTTAAAGAAGCCGCTCATATGATAATGGCAAAAAATCACATAAGCCAACCTTGTGTGACTATACATAATGTATGTAAACCACTAATCAACTTTGCTCTTAGGAAAAAGTGGAGAAATCAGGAGGAACCTCATAGATAAGTATATGAAATTTCTATTGACTGTTGCCTTTGGCAAGATGTCTCAGTTGGTTAGTGTTACCTTAAAATTCAATAATCAAGAATCTAAGGACCCAGATTTGAATCCCATGCTATTACTGTCACTGGTCAGGTCAGCAACACCTGAAGAAGAGGGAAAAATAATACCTCTCAAAACATTGTGCAAATACTAACCTGTTCGCTGTACATTACTAACAGCTAGTGCATATACTAACCTGTTTGCTGTGGTATTACTAACAGTTGAATTTATTTGGAATATTTAAATAAAATTAAACTTTTCTAAAGACATTTAACACACATATTAGATGATGGAAATAGTCCAATATAAAAATACAACTATTTTTGAATGTGTTTAAATACTTGAAGAATTTAGAAGCCAATGTACATTTTTAATTGTTTAATAATTATGCCACAATTGTTATATTTAGCTACATTTTGCTATATTTATTGTTTTATCAGTTTTATATGTATTACTTAGCATTGTGTTTTAAAGAGACTGTAGAGTAATCTCTCTCTCATCATTTATTATATCTTGCCAGTGAATTTATTATTTGTTTTTGTGATATCAATCATGTAATTCTTTATTTAGGTAATCCCTTTTCTTTTGATAATTCTCATTTTTCTTGACTAGTGACCAAATCCTACCTCATTATTACCCTCGAACATAGGCATTTCCTTAAGTTCATGTCATCATCAATTTTATCTTTGCTTTCTTATCCTTTATTCATGATGCTTTATCCTGGTATTGGATATCATAATGGTACTATAGACACACCACCCATACCTTTAGTCACACTCTTTGGTAGTCTGAGTATTGTTGATGTGTAGGTCCTGTAGTTGTGCCTAGCTAGTACCTCACGATGTTAAATCTGATAAAATATTTAATATTAAATTTTTAATTGTATATGTGCTACATAAATTGGTATACATCTTGTTCAGCATTCACCACCAAAAAGGATTGATACGTTTATATTTCATTTAAGGTAGTAAATATTTTCACTTGGGGACTTTATAATTGCCAGATAATATATTAAATATGAGGACTTACTGAAATTATCTAAACCATAGAAGAATTTGTTAACCATTGGATATCAGTGCTATTATTTTTTAAATTGTAATATATAAATATCCTTATGTTATTTTTATTTTTGTTTTTTGGGAATAACTTGATATTTGTCTATTGAATGTTGTTAGTGATAATAAATATTATTTTTATTATTAATTCATGTATAATTGCATTTATCACCATCTGCATCTTTCAGAAATCCAATAATACTTACTACATGATTGTATTTGTTGATTTATGCATTGAGAGGATGTGAATATAAAGAAATATATTATGAAAGATCACTTTATTTGAATGGGTATTGCTAATGTTAAGAATACATCAAAAAGATTATTTTATTTCATTAAAGATCATAAAATCATTTTATTTAATTGATTGGTATAAAATCATAGTCACTTTTATTTATTCTTGATAAAGTTGGAAGATCACTTAATTTTTTTCATCACTGATGTGAGCCATAGCTCGAAACCAGTTGGCCTGGAGATGAGAGTGTTCTGGATAGAGATTTTAAATATTTTCTCATACCGCACTTATTAATTAAGAGCTTGTTTGAGCTATTGGTATGCTCTCTGTATTGCATTTTTGTAACGACAAGCTTATTAAAAGTAATGTCATGTTATAAATGACTTGCTTTTTTAATTATTATCATCAATTAAGATAACAAGATTCTTTAGTTTTCATTTTGGGAGAATATTAAGAGTAAACTATTTGATGTGATATTTTGGGTAGTCATAAAATTCCTTTTCAACTCATATCATGAATATCACGCTAGTGTACTATCATTATTTTAAAGCAAGAGTTTTTCATGTTTAATGTTAATTTCAATATCATATAATTGTTTCTTTCATTAAAATATTATATTAAGGCTAAGATTGTATCTAGCAGCTATTATTGTTTTACTAGGATCATATTCTTGCTAGGTTTATCAACAAATAAAAAGAACACAATTACTGATTATGAGATAATTCCACATATAAGAACTTTGATATTTATATATTTATAAGATTATTTGAGAAACAATTGTTATATTTAAGTTCAACTCATTTGAAGAAAGAGCTATATGGCAAACATAAAAAATTCCATGTGTTAACTTAATAATAGAAGAATTGTATATTAAGTCTGATTATCATTTAAAAAGAGATGTGCTAGAATAAGATTTGAAAGTAACCTAACTCTTTTGTGTCATGTGCTTAAAATATTAAAAGTTATTATATTTTAAAAGAGAGAGAATGAGAATTCTTCTCTTAATTTGCTGTGTTTTGTATTTGTATTATTAGTGCTTATTTATTATTGTAGCTATTGTTATTAGCATATGCATAACCCTGAGCTTACCTTATATTAATAGTATTGAGCTTATAATTACTAATGCTATATGTTTAATTGTATTTAGAGGTCGTAAGCCCTCTGTCTTCTTGGTGCTCACTCATTCATTTAAGATTACAATGTGTGTGTGTGTATATATGTGTTGATACGAAGATTTTCGCAGGTTGCATATATAAAAGACATATTTTGCGGGTTCATCCATGTTAAAAATTTAAATATTTATATACCGACATTTCGACTTGATCACACAAGTCATCTACTGGGTGATAAAAGGTAGAAAGACAGTTGTAGAGGCGCTACAATCACTGATTTGAAAAAAAATGTCTTTCTACTTTTTATTGCCCAGTAGATGACTTGTGTGATCAAGTCGAAATGTCCGGTATTTTAATATTTAATTTTTTTTAACATGAATAAACTCATGAAATATGTCTTTCAGAGAAAATGTGAGGTCCAGGGCAACTAATATCTTAGAGACCCTTCAAAATTTAAAATAAAATTGTGGACAAGAAAATAAAGTCAATGGTATTTAATATTTTTTGGATTATTATATTTAATTATTTTACAGAAGCTTTCCATGCTATAACATTAGCAAATTCACTGATTATTTCAGAATAATATAAAATATATGCTATCTGGTAATTAATGTTAAGTGTTGCTAGTCCATTTAATTGTTCCTTTCACATTGTTGATCACAGATAATTTTTAATTCTTTTCAGAACAGTAAATAATCTCTCACCTTCTGCTACACTCACGGGCAAGATTAAAAAGATTTGAAGTATAATCATTATATTGGGGAAATATGTTTACAAATTGCATATCAACAATTTCCTTAAATAATTCTGCTAGTTTCATGCTGGATTTGTAAACATGCTTAAGAAGTAGTAGTTCTTCCACAATTTTGTCATTTATTTCATTTTATATTTCTCTAGCAATAATTTTGCCTTTGCAACTATATTCTCTTGATCCATTTCATTAAATGTCCATAAAATTTCAAAAAAATTGCAAATTGAAGAAATTGCTTGAAATTGATGTGTAATTCCATCTATTGTTGAATTTAAATATAGGGGATTTGAACTCAGACTTTCAAGCACACTTCAACTGTCCACACTATCTCATACTATTGATGCACATGACCACACACATGTAGAAAAGATAAATAATCACCAATATACATATTTCATACTAAAACAGCACTCATCAGTTGGTCCAGATTATCATCTCCCACACACATATATATAATCAGTGCTCAGTCTATATTAAGATAGAAAATCTTCATACTTTAATGGAAAGGCCTCAATCTATTCCAACTTCCAACTCTTAGTCATCCATTCTATTGAACATCTAATGTTGGAAAGACCAAATCCCATGCTGATGCCAATATTATTGCTGAATTGATAATTTTGTTAAAAACTTTTAAATGAAAATATTTTTCAGCAGAATTTTGGTGTTTTAATCAATGATTTATTTCAAATTCGAGTGATTTCATTTTTGGTTGCAATTATGTTACATTCATTAAGAATGGACTTTAAGTTGTTCTATATTTTTAATTAGATTCTCAATGTTATCTTTTTTTACATTCAATGTTGTTATTTGAGATTTGATAATGAGAATCAGTTGAGGTAATAACACTAGTGTTTCCAGCCAAATTGTAGACATAAGAACACATTAAAATTTTGACAAATATTTTTTAAAAGCAGGAATCTGTGTTTGTGCATCAACGGGAAATCTTCTTAAATCATCTTCATTTAAAGCAGATCGCAAAGATTTCAAATTTAGTGCCACTAGTTTCACAGCTTCTAGCCTTGCTGACCATCTTGTTTTTGAAATATCATGTAAGGAATAGTATGCTAAATGTTTTTCTTAATTAAAAACCTCCCATTGTTTTGAACTTCCACTAAAGAAATTAAAAATTTGTTGGACAGTACCAAAAAAAGTTATTGCTTTTTTGCAAGATTCTGTTGAATCCATTCTGACAAGATTTAAAGTATGGTTTCCACAACCAGAGAATGTACAATTGCTATTTTCATGTAAAAGACCTGCCTGCACACCATTATACTATTATGCCATATTGGCCATTCTATGAGCCATGACATCGCTTTGCCTTCTCCTATATTTTTGTTTAACATATTGAGTTGCCAAGTTGAAGCCCCTAATATTGCAAAGCCTGAGGCAGCTGCCTCTTCTGTCTCCTCCCCCTATTGCCCTGTATATATATAACCATTAATACTCAGTCAATATAGAGACAATCCCAAGTAGATAAGAATCAACAATCTCAAACTGTTTTCAAAGCAACCTGCTTTTAACAATAAAATTGAATTTATTTATAATCAAATATACATCACATGATTACTATCTCATACTAGCACATAATTGTTATTAAACAAAGCAAAACTCTCCATACAGTAGTGCCATCTTGTGCACAAGCCTTCTGGCATCCATTTATTGCTCTTGTTGGCACAAGATGGCACTACTGTATGGAGAGTTTTGCTTTGTCAAATATACATGTACATGAGGTTTAACATATTAGAATGAAATTAAGCATATCTCACAGAAATGGTTTTTAGCTGTGTGATGTTTACTGTTCTATAGAGTTTTCTAAAGTGAATAAAAATTATCATTACTTTATGGCAGATTTGGTGATTTTATACCAATAAGTTGAACACCATAAATGTGAACATCTAAATATAAATATAAACACCATAAATGTAATTATCTAATTACAAATATAATTTCAACTTAAAACCATACTGGCTGAAATTAATCAGACTACAGTTTCTGATGAGGAAGTCCACATGGTTTAAGTCTTTAATTTACTTGTCAAAAATAAAATAGGTTCTTCTTGAAATGCCTGGACAGTTTGATGTTCTGGATTTTTTAATTTACTAATGAA
This sequence comes from Epiperipatus broadwayi, assembly GCA_028023455.1. Lineage (NCBI taxonomy): Eukaryota > Metazoa > Onychophora > Udeonychophora > Euonychophora > Peripatidae > Epiperipatus > Epiperipatus broadwayi. The sequence continues at coordinate 4,974,002 of JAQFVV010000052.1, forward strand.
TAATTAGAATGTGAATGATTTCAATGTGAGAAGTAGTGATGATAAATCTAATATCTGATTGGTTACATACATATATAAAGAAAAAAAAGATAAAATAATTTATTACAATTTTTGGCATCATTCATGTGAAATATTAAAATATAAAAGAAGGACCAATGTTTCAACAAAGTAATATTTCCCTACATATTTGAGTTCAACCTTTTATTTAGTTTTAACTTTTTATTGGACAAAGTATGATTTTTTTAAGCTATTTTGCTCTGTGATTTCACATATTCTGTTTTATTGCATGATTATTCATTTAATTAAATCTTTTATTGTCATCCGTACAACAAACTATCTATAACTTTACAGTGACCTCTAAATGATATCTCTAATTCAGTTATTTTGCAGCAATATTAGTTTATCTTTAGTATTTTATTACTAAAGATGAATTCAAAAATTACAATGAATTAGTCTACATTTTTTATCATGAAAACATTGCTTCAACACAATATGGATAACTTTATTTTTATAATTATATTTTCAATGGTACTGCAGCATCACCCAGTGGCCACATTGGGCATAAGTCACAATTACCAAATTTAAAATTTACATTTAAAAGACATAAACTATTTTCATATGAAAGTAAAATTATTTTAAATAATAGAGCATACCTGGATGTTTTTCAATCCATTTTCTGACTCTAACCATAGGATAAAATTGATCTAAGTAATAACCACAACCTGGGTAATAATGATCTTGTGAATTCCAATCTAAAATAAAAACAAAAATCTTAGTATGTATGCAAAGTTTTGCAGAAGGAATATGCAGTAATCCAGAATCAACCAAATAACTACAAGCATTAAATGTTAATAATAGGAGATTATTCATTGCTAGTTGTCACTTAATCCAGTTTAATCTAGCATCTTATTTTTGAAGTACATTACATGATGATTAGAGCAAAAGCAAAAATAATGCTAAATTATTAATATATATATATATTAGAATCAAAGATTAAATATGTTAAATAAAATTAATTAGACCAAGTATAATATCTACTTGTGTACACCATAATCATGGGTTTTATTAAGAATCTATGACATAATATATTGCTTGCTTTTGGGTTCATTATATATTGATTTTGTGTGATAAACCATACCTCTTTGATCTTACTTTTAATAATACTGGAATCAAAACTGTGTCCATATTTTCTTAATGTACTAAGAGAGAAATGATACAAAATATATGATCAAAGAGATGTGGTTTATCACACAAAATAAATATATAATGAACCAAAGAGCAAACAGTATTCAAATTAACAAAAATGGGTTTCATAGTGTTTTAATAGAACAACCATGAGTCAAAGGTATAGAAAGTATACTCAACCTACTTAATTTTATTTAACATATTTAATCTCTGTTGTAATAGTTTCATATTTTTTTGCATTAAACTGTCTAGATATTAAAGATACTATGCAAACCAAACCCCTTCTGTCCATTTCATGTCATATTGACTTAAGCTTAATCATTAAGTGATAGAATGCTTAATAACATCATTTTCTGGCATGTATTTACTAGATTTTATTTTTGACTCAAAGACCAATAAATACCCATCATGATTTCTGATATTTTTAATAGAGACTTCATTTGAGTTTTCATAATGGCAGGATGTGTTGTGACTGTGTGTGTGAGCACTCATTTTCTATTTATATATATATTTATAACAATCACATTATAGCTCTCATATGACAACTGTAAAATTATTAACAATGGCAACAATTAATGACTGAAGATGGAGAAACATTAGAATGACCATATTATAGACATAGACAATCATTCTTTTACAATTTTTTGTTTAGCTACTTGCAACTGTATAAAAAAGAAAAGCTGTCTATAATTAAAAAAATCATTGTTGAACTTTGTAAAGTTAGAAGAAAGATAATTTGAAAAGTAATATATTTACTATTGTAAACCTATTCAAGGAACAAGCAAGTTCGAATAACTTATTAAGATAACTTACAAGCTAAATACTCAAAAATTCATTTAAATAAACTTGTAAATAATATCCACTTTTTATATTATTAATGCCAGTCTATTTTATTAGCTAGAGCTAGGGGTGGCCAACTTTTGTGTTCATAAGATCTACTTTTTATTTTAAAAATTTGTTGTGATCGAGTGTTATCATAAGCGATCGACTCGTTGTCATAGCGTAGTCTAAGTGGAGGGAGGTGTGAAATACATATTATTTTTATATATCTACCTAGTAAAAATAACAATTATTTAATGGGCCCAAAAACTCATGTCCAAGGGAATTAAAGCAACATGAGTAATTATTAACAATATTTATTAATTCAAATTAGTTACATTAAATCAAGATTAAAAATATTATTTTCAATAATGAGTGGCTTAGTGGACTTCACCTATCTAGAATTGAAAAAAAAAAGAACAAAAAAAAAACTTTAAAATCTTCACTCAATTTGTTTCACTTCTTACCCGACAGCTCTTGCTAGATTGGTCTCGCGATCGACCAAAAATGGCTTTTTGATCGACTGGTGGATCACGATCGACTTGTTGGCCATCCCCGAGCTAGAATGTATTCTCAGCTTGTGGATTTAGTAAACCATAACATTATTTATGAGCTTATTAAAATCATAAAGATACAGATATGGAAAGAACAAAGAAAAAGAGATTCATTATAAAAAAGATATAAAAAATAGCATTTTGTAGATTAATAATGCATTAAACAGTATATAGAAAGGAATTATACATTTAATGAAAAATATCAAATACAAATAGTCCAAGTTTATGCCCCAACAAATTCTTTATGCCCCAACAAATTCTTAATAAACCTAAAATCATTCTCTGGTGGTTGGGCCCATTGCAGTACTTCTGTAAGTAAGTACATCTTGCAGGGACCCTTATATGGTCTGCTGACTGGTGTTATTGAAGGAAGTTATACTACCAAAATATTTTTGTTAAGGGAATCTCACATTCATCAATTTTTGTGATGGCCAAAAGTAGAACAATGTGAAATTTTGTTGAAAGTTAAGAAAAATGGCAGGGAAAATAGTCATAAGACTTGAAACAGCTTGTCTGCAAGTTGATCTGAAGAAATCACAAATTTATGATTGGTTTAACAGAAAAGTTCAAACTTACCATGTTACAAAAAAGTGTGGTGAATAAAATCCAATATTAAAATAATGCTGATTTTCTTTTATGTAACAGTATTGTTCACTCAACATTTATTCATAATTAGTCAGACATTTTACCTACAAGTTCTGAAGTGTTTGCATGATGAAGTGAAATGGGAACATCCTGATTTATGACAAAGTGGAGAGTGTAACTTCACCATGATTTGCCAGGAGACAAAGCTTTGAGTGTGAAACAATTTTAAACCAAAAACAGCATGACTCATCCATTCACTATATTCATCTGATCTTACTTCATGCAATTTCTTTTCATTTCCCCGAATGCAAAATGCCTCAAAGGAAAACATTTTGAGGACTTGGAAGAGATAAAGAAAAAAGCAACAGAGGTATTCAAAAGCATCACTTTTCAGGAATATCAGAACAGCCATTAAACATTGGGAACACATTTAGTTATGTGCATTGTATCAAATGGTCAGCACTCTGAAAGAGATTCTATTTATAACACCTAAAAATTAATATACATTTTTTTAATTACAAAATTCCAGATTTTGATGAGTACCTACTCGTATATGGCTTTGGACAGACTAAAAAATATTGGCATGGCTAATTTTAATTCTGAAGTGGAAAAATCATTAAAATATTAAAGTAGATAAATTTGCATAGGAGATAAAGCAGAAAGGCCATTCTTTAAAAATTGTTTGTTATAAATTTAGAAAATACATAATAGTAACTAAATGGCTACAATGTGAATCAATAATACTACAAACAAAAAAAAAGGGCCATTGATCTTGATTCTAAATTATATCATCCACCAACAGTAAGTTAGAAAATTCTTTATATATTAATCTATATTGTTTATGAATAAAAAATGTATACTTTTAAAATTAATATTAATTTTAAAAAAAATAATTTAAAATTATTATTATACTATGAAAATTTATGCACATAAAAAAAAATAGATGTCCATTCTTGTCTAGCAGAACATGACTAAAAAAAAATAGATGTCCATTCTTGTCTAGCAGAACATGACTGTCATTTTTATTGTTTCCATGGAAATTAGACTTTATTTACAAAAGGATTTGTTATCAGTAATATTTTTTAAGTTTCACTGATGTAATGTTGTGATGTGATGCAATGTGACTTCTCCTTATATGGAGTCAGGAATCTCTCAGCAACTATGCCCAGAGAAACCTGTTAGCCACTTTACCTTCTCTTTTCATTTTCCATCCTAAGATTTCCCATATCCTGCTCCATCCATTTCCACATCATAATCTTTGTCAACTCCATGGCTTTTATATCTAAATCCCCTTTATCTTTTCCCAAACCCAGCATAAAAATCAATAACCCACTTCCTGTATAATCACTTTCCTTATATTTATTCTTCCACAACTTTTTATTTGTATCCTTTCTACTTTCAGGCATTTACATTCAATTAAAAGATGCCTAATATTTTCTATGCCTTCCTTACACATCTTGCAGACTAAATCACCCACATTTTCCCATTTATGTGTATAATCCCGTTATACAAACAAAAAGCGACCTCTATAAATAACTTAAAACACAATAATTATTTTGCTTTAGTGCGAGTTTAATAATGAAAATATTCAACTGGCAGACGTGATAGATGTGTTTTAAAAGTCTTTCATCAGAATTCTAAATATAAAAAACTGTTCTGGTTTAAGCGTAATATATACTAATATATATATATAGTTCCAAATGTTGCTGTAAAATGGTTAAAAACTTTCCACAAATTTATAAAAGTTTCAACAATTTCATATAAGATTCCATATTCTATTTGTTTCAGTTCATTTTTATGAGAAAACCAATTATTTCTTTATATATACATATAACAGTCATACATTCCCACCATAAACAAAAATAAAAGTTATTTACAAGAGACATATAATGCATCATTAAGATTATCTCATAATAAGAATCTGGTCCAAAACTTTCTGGATATCTTAAGGAATTGGAAATGTTTTGAATTAAAAGAGGTTTTGTCTGTACATAAATTGATATTTTATTTCAAAATTTTAATTATGAGATGTGTAAATATTACCCATAACATCTCTATGCAATCATAGTTTTCTGCATGGTTATAAATTCATATTTTCAAAATTTATGTGGAAGCTACTGAAAAGCCCCAGTGAGCTACATGTAAACTAATACAACTCCATTCAATAAATGAAAAAGTACAGAGTGGACTCACCTATACTTTAGCTTGGATCATATATAAGCATTAAATTTATTGATGTATTACAATGAAGAACTAAAATACAGATGAGTCCACTTTGTACTTATGCATTTATTGACAGAGTTGTATTCATTTACATATAGTTCCCTGGGGTTTTGCAGTAGCTTCTGCATAAATTTCATCTATATTTGGACTATCCTAAATTATATTTACCTCTATTAACTGAAGATTAATTTAATATTCAGAGATTTTAATTATGAGGCTCAGCCTTTCCTCTGATTAAACATAGTGATTCCAGAATAGCTTACAGTTGTCCTGAAATTGTGTTAATATATACAATTCATGTTCTGCATTGTAATGCGTCAATAAATTGAATGTTTTATATACGATTCAAGCTAGAGTATAGGTGGGGCCATTCTATACTCTATTTATTGATTGAATTGTATTAGTTTTTTTTCCATGTGTCAAAGCATCGGCCGGGAAGCGAACCCGGGACAACTGCTTGTAAGGCAGCTGTGCTGACCACTCGACCACCAACGCTTGACGAGTCGTATTAGTTTACATTAGATTCTGCAAAAATTCCATCTATATTTGGGCTATGGCAACTTATAAATTCATATTTGTGTCAATTTTTACCGACTTGCTTAAAAAAATAATTTTAAAAAGATTTGTATAAAATGTTTAATAATTTCACAACTGGCAGGTAAAATTATGTCTTATTACTAAACCTTATATTTAAGATTTGGCTGTTTGCTACAATACATATGATGATACATTTGTTGCTTTAAAAAAAAAAAAAAAACACTTTTATATCTTTGAGATGATTATCTTAAATGCGGAGAAAATGGTAAACATAATAGTAAGTAAGAAAAAAATTAATAGCAATGTTATATACGTGTGCGCGCACACACACATATGTAATGAACAGTATAATAAAACTTACCTAAATCATCTTTTATTGTGAAAGCCCATGGTTTAATACAGAATGGTTCTTTATATTCTTGAATATTTTGTAATTCTAAATAAAAGTATTGCATAATTAAAATTAATATATAAATAGTTTTTACATAGATATTTAACACAAACTTTCACACGACCCACCACTCACCACTCTATCTCATATCACTGATACACTTGAACACATATATGTTGAAACGATAAATAATCACCAATATAAGTATTTCATGCTAAACCAGCAATCATCAGTTGGTCCAGATTATCATGTCCACACATATATGCAATAAGTGCTCAGATATATATTAAGATAGCCAATATACTAGAGATATCAGCCCATTCCTTGTACATGTATTAAATGGATTATGTCCTGTACATGAGGGGTCAGATTAACTTTAGGTCAACATGGGTGTGACAAGAATCTCGGCCTCAGAGTGGCCTCTGAGCATTCCATAATCAGATTTTCAACTGGATGGACGATTGAAGAGTTGGAGTGTGGAGTGGATTGAAGCCTGTCCATTAAAGTATGAAGATTGGCTATCTTAATATATATATCTAAGCACTTATTGCGTATATGTGTGGAGATGATAATCTGGACCAACTGATGATTGCTGGTTTAGCATGAATTACGTATATTGCTGATTATTTATCTTTTCAATATATGTTCAGGTGTATCAGTGATATGAGATAGAGTGATGAGTGGTGGATCGTGTGAAAATCTGTGCTCATATACCCTATATATTACATATATTGACAAAGATATATAATAAGCTTGTAATTCAGTTATAGATATTCAACGTAAAAATTTAAATTGATATTGTTATTCATTACTTTATAATTGTTGCGAACAACACTCTGCCATCCCCCACGCATTGCAACTTAAAAATTTATCATTGTACAAAAAGAAATAATAGAATGACTAGCAAATAAAACCATTAAGATAATGAAATAGAAAGAAAATAATGAGAAAAAGAACAGTAAAATTCATACTTATTGATTTAAGATAGAAGTATGCTTTTCAAAATTGTTTTATAATTATAAAGCCTAACGGAATACCCTGAAACGTTTGTTAGTAGATTATTTTAATATCAATTTTATGCCTTCTATAAGAATGTAATAAACATGCAGCTCTCTAAAAGTTTGTTGTATTGAATGAAAACAAAAACTAATCAACAATTAATTGCTAATTTAATTTTTTTTTGTAATAGTGGTATAATATTGAGAAAATAATAAGAGTGTAAGAAATTATATTATAATAATGAGAGTATTCATTTACCTATAGTTTAAATCTGTAAAGCGCATGTGCATTAGCCTGATTGCTAATTTACCATTACAATTTATTAACATAGCGCTATATAAATAAATACCTTATTATATATATGTCTAACTTCAACTAAGAATGATGTATAATAAATTTTAAATAATTTCACAAGCATCATTCATTCAAGCATAGTAAAGTAATTTAAAGTGACTGCTTAATATCTTCATGCTCTCATCTCCAAACACTTACGATTGGCCCATACTTAAACATTTGGGTTGAAAAGGTAAATTCATTCTATCTTTTCATAAAGACTTTATCTTGTTTTTCATTTTAAGCAGATTTCTTTAGTCAATTTTGAAGTTATGCGATTCATGTTTCTTCTTAATATCTTTTTTTGTATGCAGTTTTCTTTTATGTGATAAAAATTATTAGGTCAGAAGTCAAGCTCCGATAATACGCTATTACTTTAAATATAAATTTTGCACACTCACATGTCATATTTAAAGTAATAGCGCATTATCGGAGTTTGACTTCTATCTAATAATTTCAATATTTTCAGCACTTTATAATAGTAGTGTAATAGATTTTATGCAATAAAAAAGTTCATAATTCACTTAAAATCAGGATTTCCCCATTTTATATACACACATTAAATTTTACAAGATTATAATATAAATTTGTTCAAATGTTATAGATGACTATACTATGCATGCTGTTGTTTTTGCATTTTAAATCACATTCTATTTTTCCTTTTTAAAAAAAGAGTGCATAATTAATTAATTAGTGTCTGCAAGTTTATTTTTAAAAGGTGAGTAACAGTGGTGGGCACAATTAAATTTGACAATTAAAAATTAAAATCTGATTTTTAATTGTAATTAACAATTTAAAAATTACGTAATGTGATCTGAAATTAATGTGATGTTAAACTATAAAATTTGATTTTAAACAGACTTGAAAATTAAAAAATTAAAGACAAAAATAAAAAATTAATTTTTAATAGTTAGTTTTAATTAAATTTTGCCCAACAGTGGTGAGTAGGTGTCTTTTTATTATCATAAGTCTAAGTTCTTATTTTTATTTTAAACTTTGAGTTTACCCTAATGGAGAGGAAAAAATATCCAAGAAAATGAATTTCTTTGGAAACAAAAATTTCAATTTTAGATCGCTTCATGAAATAAAAAGGATTAACAGTGATTGGAAAACATTTTAGTTTGGGTGAGTCCACTACGGGAGCAATTTTAAAAAATGAAGTTGGTGCTAGTTGTATTTCCGCTTGTGACAAATCTGATGTCTTACCAGTTCACAAACGAACTTGCATATCATCGAATAGCAATAATGATTATAATACTGTACATATATGAAAAAATGTAAAATACTGTAAATTACACATAAAAATATATTGTTTTGAATAAAATTAAATACTGTAGTTAATAAAAAAAGTTTACCTTGTATCATTTTTTCAAATTTGAAATTTTTTATTAGTCATATTTTATTTCCTTTTTTTAATGCAAATTTTAACGTAATTTTACATTGTTGCTTTGCTTTTATGTAATTTTTAAAAATTACAGTATGTATCCTCCATTTTTCAAGGTAATTTAAGTCTATTTTTGTGTGATTTCTTTTGTGCGTGTTTTCTGAGGAACCTATCTACTGCATAAAATGAGACCCAGGTGTAGTTTAAAATCTGTAAAACGCATGTGCATTAGCCTGATCACTAATTTACAATTACAATTTATTAACATAGTGCTATATAAATAAATACCTTATTATATAATAATTTATTTAAATGTTCATCGATAGCCAAGTATTAAATAATAATTTGAACAAATATGATAAGAATAAGGCACAGTTCATATTATAGTTTTTGTTAATTTAAATATAACATCTCACGATATAATAAACAAAATGATAAAGGAATATATTACTTACATTTTCTTATATTTATAAGTAAATGAATAAATTGAAAAAAAATATAAATGTTATTCTTAATCATCTAGATAGATGCTTATATACATAAGACTCAAAATATTTACCCATACAAAAATATAGTGGATTTAAACTCAGACTTTCAAGCATGTTTCATGCATATATTGGTGATTATTGATCTTTTCCACATGTGTGTGATCATGTGTATCAGTAATATGAGATAGTGTGGATAGTTGAAAGATGCTTGAAAGTCTGATTTCAAATCCCCTACATTTACAATTAGGCTCCAGGGTATATGATGAGTGCCTGTATTTTAAATATTACCATACAAAAATAATGCAAAACGAAGTTAAGAGAGAGAAAAATGAAAAATCACTAAGTGAGTGAAAGAAGGAAGATGCTACAATAAATTATAATATAAAAATAGCAAGCAATGACAAACTACAACCATGGAGAATTGGTGAATCGTATTTTATTAACCTAGTTGTTTCAATATTTTAGCAGAGAACACACATAGATTTTATTATTCAGATAAATAATAACTAAGATCTGCTATTGAATTTTATTTCTGTTTTAAAAATAATACTATCAGTTCAAAAGAGAAAAGGTTGGATATGCAAATTTAACAATTTGAACAGCAAATTTTATTGAAGAAAGTAAACATTCTTTTGCATGGGCATAATTATATTACCATCATCATTTTCAACTAGTATCAATCCACTGCAAAATGAAGGTCTTTCCAAGTTCAATCCATCTTCTCTGATCTCGAGCCTCCCTTCTCCAAAACATCCTAGCACACTTCCTTATTTCATCCATCCATCCATCTCATGTGTAGTCTTTTTCTAGGTCTTTTACAATCTTTTGGAATCCAGTTTAAGGTTTCAATTATCCATCTATTATCAACTCTTCTAACAATAGGTTCATTCCAATTGTAATCCAGTCTCTTAAGTCTTTTAATGCGGTCATATCACTGTTTTTAAAAAAAGAATGAAAGAAATCATTGTCAAACTGTAATTATTCATCACTGGCATGCTTCTATAATGCTTAGAACCATGTGTACATCATGATCTTCATTGGGCAAAAATCCATCTTTATATTAAATTTGACTCTATGGTTTATTTTTTCTCTTGCCTCATTATTACATTATATTGTACTTCAGAATTCCGTTATTCTGAAAACTATTTATACGTAACTGATATTTGTAATCATTTAAAAGATTTCTTTAAATCTTAAAATAGATATCCAGTTAATTAATATTCATCCCTCCTTGTTTCTCTCCATGACTGCATTGAAGAAGACTTATGAATATCACCATACATGACAATCATCAATAACAACATCTGTTAATGACCTATTTTTTTAAGTCTACAAATAATTTAATACTGAAAGATTTCCAATTAAAATAATCAGTCATCCCAGTTATTGTTGATTAATTATGTGTACACAAACAAAAAAAATATATTTAGTGGTAATTTTAATAAATTTATTTTTATGTACAACACACAGAAATAAGAATTAATTGTTCCTAACATAGGTGACTTGAGATAAAACAAAAAATAAATGCAAAAGAAATAAATTACATACACACATATATATATACTACAGAAAAATCAAGTCAGATGTCACATGATCTAATTTAATAAGCTTGTATTTATTTACAAATGTTATATGGTCCCATATGGCTATTTAAGTTAGATAGCTGAATTGGAAGACATATGAATGTCTGAAAATTTCAGACTTTCTATTTAATAGTTATACGTTAGATAAAGTGCCGAGTTTGTCCTGGTATTTTTAATCTAATGTTTGAATATCCTAGCACCTCATTGATGATGCCAGTAGCAGAAGCCAGTCTGGGGTTGGTGATATTCTAAAAGCTTGTTAAGAGCTTATTTTGCGAGCTCTATATATAACATATATATATATGTAGTTATCCTTAATAAGAGACAAACATATTAATAAATAAATTTGTCCATAATGTTGCTTTTAAATAATTAATAATGATTCCAACACAAGTGAAATTAAATACATTTTTAATGAACTGGTTTTCATTCTATATTAGGATCTTTTCAAAACATAGGTGCTAATTTAGAACAAAAATTAGTTCAATAAAAATATCTATTTTTGTATAGTTATTTAATATATTTTGAAAAGATGTTGATACAGGATGAAAACTTGTTCAAGAAAAAATATTTATTTTTATATAGTTGTTTAATTTCAATTTCACAGGAATCATTATATATAAAATTAAACTTAGTAAAAAAAAAAAAACTTCCTTCAATAATACTAATACTATGTGATCAAAATAAAAATGTGTGGCACCCAGAAATTTTTTTAGGCTATTTCTGAATACTACACACTTTTACTTTATTCACATAATATCAATAATTTTAAAGAAAATTCACTTTTTAGTCAAGCGTTGGTGGTCGAGTGGTCAGCACAGCTGCCTTACAAGCAGTTGTCCTGGGTTTGCGGTTTTGCTTCCTGGCCGATGCTGTGACACATGAAAAAAAAAAAACATTTTTTATTTTTAATGCACTTATATGAAAAAAAGTATTTCTTTATATTTTTTTAATTTTATACTTTTTTATTTTATAACTTTTTTAAAAGTTTACATTTTTTTTGTAATTTTTATGATAATGCTAAATGTTATAACAATCTGCTGAGTGACATCAACAGCTGTGTTTCCCATGACCATAATCTCTATAGTAACAATATTCAGAAAAATATATTCTTTTATATTTAAAAATAAAACATTTCTGTAAAAAATAAATATGTAATAATATTTAGTTTTAGTTTCTAATAATTATTACACAATTAAGATACAAATATAATCATAAACGTTTCAAAAAATCAAGTTTTTAGACTATCATAATATTTTCAAGGCCATCATAATATTTTCTCAAAGTAATCTCGAAAAGTTTGAGATTATGGAATATATAAAGGATACCCATCATCCTGGACCTTGAGACACTTTGAAGATGTGATGTGATGCACTGTGACTTCTCCTTAAACGAAGTCAGGAATCTCTCACCAGCTATGCCCAGAGAAACCTATTAGCCACTTTACCTTCCCTTTCCATTGTCCACCCTAAGTTTTCCCATAATCTGCTCCATTCCATTTCCACAACATGATCTTTGTCAACTCCATGACCTTCATATCTAAATCCCCCTTATCTTTTCCCAAACCTAGCATAAAAAACAATAACTCACTTTCTGTATAATCACTTTATTCATATTTAATCTTCCATAACTTCATTATTTGTACCCTTTCTGCTTCCAAGCATTTACATTGAAGTAACAGATGCCTAATATTTTCTATGCCTTCCTTACACAACTTGCAGACTAAATCACCCATATTTTTCCATTTACATGTATATTCCCCTCTTGTTAAAGATCCTGTTCGAGCCTTAAACAATAAACTACTTTCCTTACTCTTATTATAAATTAACTCAACCCAATGTTGCATTTATTTCTATAAATATTTAAACTCATTTTACTCTCCATACTAGTTCTCCATCTTTCCAACTCCCTATTCTTTATTAATGCATCTATTCTTCTATCCCACTCCTTACCACTATAACACTCAACAATCCTGCTAACACAATCATCCCATCTTTTGCACAAGTATACTGACAAATTCTTTATCCAAATCTTCTGCATATTGCATTACCTTTCTCACCCATCTTGTTGCCTGCCCTTTACTTGTAACCCAATTAAATACTATTTTGGCTATTCTTTTATTATCCATAAACTGCAATCTACCAAACATTTTCAACTTGCTTTTTGTGTCCCTCAAATAAAAACTTGACCATCCAATTTCTCCTTGAATTGCCTCCTTTGCTGTCCACACCTCTGCATCTAATGCATGTCTTCCTACTTCCCTTTGTACTTTTTCTAAGTGATCTAATATCCCTTTACTAACACATAATACATCATTGCTGTATGTTAACCCTGCTACTGCCACTTCCTTCCATACAATTCTAACTACATCATATTTATTATATGAAAACACTGTTAATTTCTTTAACAATCTCTTTCTTTTCTTTGCTTCACTTATCAATTTTTTCTCCCATTCATCCAAGCAATTTTTCTTATTACTCAAGATGATTCCCAAATAATTATATCTATTTACCACACTTGACTTTATATCCCCCCAAAAAAAATCTTTGTCTTCTCTTTCCCCTGTATTCACCATCATTATATTTGATTTTTCTTCACTAAATTTAATCCCCATATCTTTACCCACTCTTGTGCATGTCCTCAGCATAACTTCCATATCTTCTCTTCTTTCTGCATACAAAAAGACATCATCCGCAAAAAAAAAAGACCTGACAATGTATATACTCTCTTGCCATCTATTAATGGTATCTCCATTCCTCTTCCTAGTCTTTCTATTGCTCTCTCCATTTCACTCAAATACAACCCAAACAAAATAGGTGACATAGGGCATTCTTGCCTCAGTCCCACCCCATTTTTAACTTTAACTGATTCTATATCCCCTAATTGATATGTATAGTAATTATTTTCATACAATTTCTTAATAACACCCACTAAAGTTTCATCCATCCCCAGATTTGCTAAACTTATCCATAATCTATTTCTATTCACTCTATCATACACCTTCTCTATATCTATAAAACTCATGTATAACTGTCTATCTAAATTCCTACTCATATTCATAAGTTGTGTAACTACAAATAAACTATCGCCTATCTGACCTAAAACCTCCTTGCATTTTCCCCATTACATTATTTTCTTCCATCCATTTTGCAACTCTTCCAGCCACCACATATGAAAAAACTTTATATAAAACTGATGTTACCACTATCGGTCTATAATTAGTTAACTTTCTATGATCCTTACATTTTCCTTTAAATAATAATCTTACTCTCGTATTACTCCAACTACCCAGAAAAACTCTCTTCTGAGCCGTCTTATTATAACATAATAACTTTACTTTTGCCCTACATCCTAAATTCATTATCATCTCTGCTACCCATCCATCTAACCCTCTTGCCTTACCACTTCTCAATTTCTTCCCTGCCACATTCAGTTCATTTTCTGTAAACCTAATATTCCCATTACTATATGCTTTCATATTTTCTATACCTCTGTCCTTCACATCTAACATCTTTTCTATATCCATTACATAACTATTCAATATTCTCTCTAATTCTTCTCTAGAGCTACACTCTATTCCCTCCTCATCCAGTAATACTATCTCTTTCTCCCCTAATTTTCTCCTTTTAATGTAAACTGCATATTCGACTTTCCTGCCATCTTTTGAATTTTTTTGTATTTAAAATAAAAGCTTAGCAAAATTTTCAGCAGAGGGTGGAAAATACAAATTTAATTTCTAGACATCTCAGATGGGGCTCCAACAACTTGAATTAAGATCTGGTTAAGAATGTATCTAATGTTTTTATAAATATTAATTGGTATCAAAAGCTATTCAATAAATTATTTATAATAAAATTTTATATAATCATTGAACCTAAATGTATTCATTTTTTAAAATAGTATAAATTTAGCATATAGGAATAAAAGGGTTATTTATGAATGAATACCAATTTAAACTATTAATTAATATATCTGTTATAATTTTTCAAATTCATTATTTATATTGTGTATACATTATTGGCCTCCAGTTGGGTTGATATTTATTTAATTTATAAATATTATTAATAAATTGTAACTGTATTCAATATAAATTTTGGCTTATTTTGTCAATAAAGCTTAAATAAAAGTATTACTTAAATTTATTTCATTACAAATTGGGTTTGATCAATTTATATAGCTCTATAAATTTTAGTTAGCCTATTTATATTTTTACAGATTTTAGCTTTGTATAATTCATAGAACACATAAAAGAAATCATTCCCGTATGATCAATTTATTTCGTTACAGATTTTAGCTTTCATACATGTTGGTTTTTATTATAATAATTAGATCAATTAAACTTTTTCTTATTTTATACTGTTATAAATTTAGTTTTCCGAGGGACTTGGTATATTAACAAAAGGAATTCTCATGTTCTAATTTTTGTATTATTAAAGATTTGGTATCCAAAGTTTGGGCATGCAACCGGGTTTCTTTTCTTTCTTGTTGATTTTTATACCATTGCAGATTTGCTGTCTAAAGTTTCAGCATGTAATAGTCTCTATCTTGTACTTTAACAGTGAGAAAATGTAAGTATGATTAGACTGGACAGATTTTTTTTCATATACAACTTTATATAAAACATATTTATATATAAAGAGATAAATGTGATGCTGACCTATTGAAAATATACTAGACTAATAGAGTAAATATTAAAATATATGCTGTTATTGTGTCATTATCACAGAATTTGATATTTAACCATCAAACATCACATGATCACCATTCTTTATGCTTCACAAGCTGTTTTTCACAGAGGCAAATCTCTCCATACAGTAGTGCCACTTAGAGGAAGCCACAATAGAAACTAGTCTGGGGATATTGGGTGAGTAGGCACTAGATAGGGATTCTAAGCACTAACCTTCCTGCATCCATTGATTTACTCTGGCTTGCACTGAATGGCACTACTGTATGGAGAATTTTGCCTCTGTGAAAAACAGCTTGTGTAAGCATAAAGAATGGCGATCATGTGATGTTTTGATGGTTTAATACCAATCCTGTCCAATAGGATTATGGTGACTGTGGTTATTAAAGAATCAAAGACACCAAAAAGTATGGATGCTGAATTGAATTCAGATCTATACAACTATACAAGTTGATGAGCTTAGCTTGAAAACATTATTGTGTTTTCATTTTGGACACAAAACTTTATAGTTAGCAAAAAAAAAAAAAAGATGGCTGCTGGAGGCTTGTATTAGATCCTAAGATCTAGGTGCAATGCTCTCAGATCCAAGACTCCTCACTGATGAAAGGTACAAGTCAGAAACTAGTCTGGGGATATTGGATGAGTAGGCACTAGATAGGGATTTTATGCACAAACCTTCCTACATCCATTGATTTACTCTGGCTTGCAATGAATGGTGCTACTGTATGGAGAGTTTTGCCTCTGTGAAACTAGTCTGGGGGTATTGGATGAGTAGGCACTAGATAGGGATTTTATGCACAAACCTTCCTGCATCTATTGATTTACTCTAGCTTGCACTGATTGGTGCTACTGTATGGAGAGTTTACCTCTGTGAATTTGATATTTAATAAATACAAAAATATTCCGAACTTAAAAAGTTTTAACTAAATAAGTATTATACATTAAATATAAATATATACACATGAATTCTAGTGCCATCTACTATAAGCATATGTAATCAGTGTTTTTCAGATGAAAGCACAACTTAATGCTTAGCACTAGACTTGTTTCTGAAGTTTCCCTTTCTCAATGAGAATTTGGAATTTAATGCTTCTGGCAGCCGTATTTGTCATCAAAATAATTATTAGGAAAAAATCAAGCCAACTTTCTTGTAGTGTTACATAAATCTGATAAGGTAGTATCGATATATTTTAGAATTTTCAGTTCTAATTTAACTGTAGACATTTTTTTCTTTGATTAAAAGTGTGAAACTTACTAATGATGGACTAGAGCAGAGAATAGAGAAATGCTCATTTACAATATAAAGCTGGAAAAAAAATCAAGCAATGTAATAACGGTATTAATATTATCCAGCCAGGTAAGAAAATGAAGTTAGAAGTGATTTGACATAACTAAAATATATAGTTACTGATCTGCTGATAGATGTACGTAATTAGGCAAGGAAGTTGGTTTGAATTCACAACCTAGTTCTTTTGTTATTTCAGACTATTAGCTTGATAATAGAAAAAAAGTAAACATGGCTGACATATTTTTAACTATATTAATTTTTAATCCCAGATCCTCTTTGATAAACACAATAGCTTGAAATTGATCCTAGGATTGAGATTAAATTGTACTTCTCTCTGATAAACATTGATTAGGTAAAACAAATAGTACTAGAATAGAAAAATAATAATGTTGATATTTTATCATTGCATTTAAAATATTGGACCCATTAATTATAAGTATATCATATCTCATTCAATAACAGTGGAAACTGTAAGACAATCAGACACCTATTTAACAGCCAGTTATGGTTGACTATCTGAATTGGCTGAGGCAAACTTATACACAAAATTCTAGTAAATTAAAAAAATGATCTAAGGTCGATTCTGGATTTGAACCCGAAATTATACAGTAAAGTAGAAATACACTAAACGTTAGACCAGAAGGTTCTTTTTAAAACATTAATAAAATTCATTCAAATTTATTAAAATTCTTCATTTATAAAACTGATAATAATAATAATAATAATAAAGACTTTTTAAAAAAAATATTTAGAAAAACAAAATGAATATAAACTAATTCTAATTAAAAGCAAAAAATATTTAAAAACTTTTAATTGTTGCATGAGTGTTAGTCTTTTAAATCCCATTTAATCCAAGAGAATTATATATTCGTCTGCAACCAAGTAATTTAATTTTCTCTAAACAAATTAAATGTTTTAGAATACTAAATCCGTTTATCAATAAAACACTCTAATTAATTACATTCTAAAGTGTAAACAAAATGTAAAAAATAGTGATAATATTTATACTCACGCGCGCGCTCTCTCTACACACACACACATATATATATATATCGAGATTAATACACCAACACTGATCTATGAAGTAAATGAAATACTTTCAATCCAAAGCACAATATAAAACATTTTTTTTAAAAAGATAGGATTATCTGGGTTTGATCTTTCCTTAAAAAAGTTTTGGACTGCGGATATTTCATTTTGGAGTATTAATTTTGATATAAAATTATATATAATATTAACTGCTGGGAAGTTTATATATATATAAATTAATAATCAAATACCGAATCTTTCTACAAGCACACTCCTCATAATGTTCTGATATAGATGTTCAGATAGATTAGGCTTAATCTCATGATTAAATTTTATTTACAAAATACATATATAGCAAGAAAAAGGATTCTAGAATATTTTTATACTGGCAGCGAATTATAGTGTGACGAATTTCAATATGAGAAATGTATTTATAAAACGATTTTGCATCTAATTAGTTACACTTATTTCTATAACACACACGCATATACTGAAGTGTTCAATTCTGCACATGCTCCTTAATTTCAGTGTACCCAGCCTCTTTATTTGCTATGCATACTATCTCAAACAAGTGATATTTTAAAGGCTGAATCTCAGATCAAGCTCAAATGTAAACAAAATTCATTTCAATACAATTCCTGCATTAATCTTTATTCGGCAGATCTAATTTTTATTCATTTACAAGCCATTGTGAATGAACAATTTTATAGATGAATGTGGAAAGTTGGACCCTGTAATAATTACATTAGTTTGGAATGCAGCTGTTAGTAACTTTTATACAATATGTGGGATGTAATTTTTTTATTGTCATTAACTTATATTGCAATATTTTGCAACATTAACAAATCTTTATATAAGGTATGTGCTTAAATCATTAATGCAGTTTCTATTTAGTTAGCAATGAAAGTAAGATTCTTTAGATGTTACATAATTGCTAATTTCTAAAAAATCAACAGTAAAATCCAAAAACTAGATAGAATAAAATAAAATTTTAGTTTCAGAAAAACCTCATTGTGGCTGGGATTACAGTTTGATAACCAAAAATCTATTTATATAAGACAGATGTTAATTATTTATTGTAAATAAAATTAAAATATTTTGTAAACCCATTTATTAAAAGCATATAGTTCTTATAGTGAGCAACCTCTCACATGAATATTTTTCTTAAAGGCAGAAATAATATTATCATTATTTTTGTAAACCTATAAGATATACGCGAATAATAATAATAATAACAACAACAACAACAACAACAATAATAATAATAATAATAATAATAATAATAATGATGATGATGATGATGATAAAACATTTTTTCTGCTTTATTTGTGTGTGTATAAAAATATTACTAAAAAATATTGATAATAAAAATGTTTTTTATTAATCATTTGAAATGCATATATGTATATATACATCGTTTTTTTTATTATTATAATTACATTAATTTTAATATAGTAACACATATCCAAGAAAGGCTGGATCCAATTAATTTTTATTTTTGAAGAATTTATGAATGGTCGTCATCATCATCATCAACCATTATGAATCCACTGCAGGATGAAGGTCTCTCCAAGTTCAATCCATTTTTTCCTATCTTTAGCTTCTCTTCTCCACATCACACCTGCACACTTTCTTATTTCATCCATCCATCTCACATGTGGTCTCTTTCTGAGTCTTTTACAATCTTTTGAAATCCCGTTTAAAATTTCAATTGTCCATCTATTATCATCTCTTCTAGCAATATGTCCAGCTCAACTCCACTTCAGTCTTTTAATTTTTTCAATGAGGTCAGTAACACCTGTTTGTTCTCTTACTCATACATTGCGTTTTTGATCTCTTCTTGTTACTCCCAACATGCATCTCTCCATACTTCTTTGAGTGGTCTGAAGTCTCTTTATTGCTCTTCTATTAAGTATCCAAGTCTCAGGTCCATAAGTAAGAACTGGCAAAATACATTTATTAAAAACCTTCCTTTTCAAACATATAGGCATATTTCCTTTTAGTATCAAGTTATTTCTACCAAATGCACTCCAACCAAGTTTAATTCTATGATTAATTTCATCCATTATGTTTCCATCTGTATTAATAATCTTACCAAGGTATTTGTAACTGTTAACTTCTTCTAACTCATCATAATCAATCTTTATTTTTATATTTTGAGAAAATCTATTAATCATTACTTTAGTCTTTTTAATATTTATCTTTAGTCCTACTTTCATCTGATAATTCCTGCAATATTTCCTGTAGCTCTAAAGCATTATTTGCAGAAACAACTACATCATCTGCAAAATCTAAATGACTTAAATAATCTCCATTTACTTTCACTCCTTTAGCTTCCCATTTTAATCCACAAAATACTTTTTGCAGCACTACTGTAAAAAGTTTTGGAGATATGGAGTCACCTTGTCTTACACCCTTTTCAATGTTGATTTTCCTACTATCATTATGCAATCTAATTGTTGCTGTTGCATTTTTATAAATATTCTTTAAAATATGACAATATCCTGGATCTACACCTTGATGATCCAATGCTTTAATCATTGAAGAAATGTTTAAAGAATCAAATGCCTTTTCATAATCTACAAATCCTAAGCATAATGGCAACTCATATTCATTTGTCCTTTCTATAACTTCTCTCAATACCTGGATATAATCTACTGTACTAAAACCACTTTTAAATTCAGATTGTTCTTTTGGTTGGTGGAAATCCAATATTTTCTCTAGTTTTATACAATTTTTTTTTATTAATGATATTAAATAATATATTTAATAAAATCAAGTCTGTCCATTAAAGTATGAAGATTTGCTATTTTATTATAAGCTGAGCTTTGATTGTATATATATGTGAAGCTGATAATCTGAACAAACTGATGAGTGCTGGTTTAGCACGAATATGTACATTGGTAATTATTTATCTTTTCGACATGTGTGTAATCAAGTGTATCAGCGGTATGAGATAGCATGGATGGTTGAGGGTCATGTAAAAGTCTGAGTTCAAACCCCCTATATATTACATATATAAGTGCAGGTATGAAAAAGCCTGTTCTGTAGAAAGAAAAAAAATTCATATTTAAAAACCTAAGATTATACATTTTGTTTAAATGTTAGAGTAGTGGCTAAATATTGAAAAACAAATAACACGCCATTGTGGCCAAGAACTAAAGCCTTTAATTTTAGAGAAACCTGATTTTCAACTACATAATTTCACAGTGTCAGCAACCATAATGCAGAAAATTGTGGAATTTATTTATGTAAGATAAGTATTAATTGTCTTAGGTGAATTTGTAAAAAATTTCATGTATATATTTAGTAAATAAACCTATACCCTGATTAGTGCTGGACTTTTATGTGGTGATCCACCCTAGCAATCATCATCAATTTATATCCACTAGTTTAATTAAGAACCAATTATTTACTACAACAGTGGTTCTCAATCTTTGTAGAACTGCAGAATACATTGCGCTGAATATTTTTCCTGCAGAACACAACCATACAAAAATTCAAAATTATAAAATAATTACTGAATACTTTATGGATGTGACTAATCAATAACATTAAACTGTCAAAAGAAAATATAGAAATTTTATGGAAAATTTAAACTTTTAAAGTACCAAGTATAGGAGAGTAATAATCAAGGAAATAAAACAAATTGCTTGTATAGTTACATGAACATATTATTAGCACTATATTTAAAGAGCCATTAAAAAATTAATTTTTTTTTTAATAAACTAAAGAATAAACTTAATGTGCAGTATGTGCTTGATGTTTCTCACAAATTTCTGAAACATTTGGACGAATGAATGACAATGTCACTCACACTTCCTGTTCTAAGTTTTTAAGTCTTTTGCATTTTTTTTTTGTTTTTATGTTGACTAATGTTGGAAAAACCTAATTCACAGAGTTGCTAAAAAGAGCAATAAAACATTTATGGCTTTTTTGATATAGCAGAATATTCCTTTTCGACAGAAATCCAAAGCTCTTTGAGAGTCATTTCTGAATATTTTCAATGTAGTCCACGGTCTGAAAAAAGCCAATTGTAAGTCATCTTGATCATTTATTTTGAATCCAGAAATATCTGAACAAACAGAAAAAATAAATGAATTTCTTATTCAGTCACATTCTTTTGTATCTAATATCGGTCACACAAAAAATGCATGGCTACAATTGCGTAGAGCTATCTATTATTATTTCTATAATTTTTTTCATGTGAAGCAGATTCATGGAACAAGCTTTGAGAATCTTTGCACTATAACTATCATATTTGAAAATGGTGACCATTTTGTGAGATTGGTGACATCATAGGATAGTGACTTTATGTCATCTGAAAAAAAATGGCAACCTTCATGCAAAAATTGTATAATATTACAATATATAGAATTTTGATTATAATATTAAGATACATTAATGTACTGTACTTTTATTTAATTTTCATCTAGTATCCTTGCAAGACAGTCAATACATTCTTAAATGATGTATCCAAAGTAAAGTTTAATGACTATAAATTTTAAAAAAGCACCTCATTTAGCACAATAAATAATCAAAGGCCTACTTTAATGATATACAACAACTAAACGTATTAATATTATATTTTAAAATGTGTCCATTGACTTAAAAACTGTATTTTCACTCACTTTTACAGATTAAATTATTAGTGGTAAAAATTACTTGCATCATAATTGTAAAATTTAGTCAACATAATTGTCAAGTTATTTTGAAAAAAAAAATGATTTCATGCATTATGCAATTAATAATCAGCATTACATGATCAATGTTTTCAAATATTTATAAAATATCATTTACTATATAATATCCTAATATTGTAATTTGTTTCAGACACAAACAAGTTAAAATAGTTGTTGTCATAAACATAAAAAATACAGTGCCAAAAACAAAATACAAATGTTATTCAGCAAAAAATAAAAATAAATTTTAGTCATACACTATACTATTAATAATTAATTTTAAATTGTGGACTATATTGAAAATATTTGTATAGTTTATTTACTACTTTGTTCTACTACTTTATGTATATATATATATATATTTAAATAATAAGAGAGAATTCTTAAAGCTAAATGGATTAATATATAACCATTAGAAACCAGTAACCACCTAAACTACCAATACAGATAGTAATCAATATTTACCACTGTTGTCAAGGCAAAATGGTTACATATTATCCCATTTAGAAAAAGCATTATTTCACTTATTATTTAAATAATACATGAGCAATTTAAAAGTATTGCAGTTTGTAATGTTATAATTGACTATTTATTAGTCTTCATTACATGGACATGTTTATTTCACGTTTAAAGAGGTTTATTTAAACTTCATTGTATCAATATTCCAATCTCTGTGGTCAAGTTGTAATCTTTAAGTGTCCATGTATATTCATTGGGCCATTAGTAAGATTGGATTTCATTCATTATTAAAAGGAGAGAGGTTGCCTTGACAACAGTGAGAAATATTGATTACTATCTATATTGATATGTTTAGGTGGTTACTGGTTTCTAATGGTGATATATATATATATTATAACGTTTTCCATTTTGCTAGGCCTCTATACGCATTATAAATGTGCGTGTTGATCAAGTTATGTAAAAGAAAAATAAATGTTCATTTATTTTATTCAAAAAAAGAAGAACGTTTCATTATTATTCTAAAAACATAACTACCTTTCCTGATCAGCTCGGCCTAGAATTATTACTGAGTACAATTGTGAGCTGGATCAGTTTTTAATTTCTACATGAGGGCGCCAGAGTCATTAGACCCACTGAGCCTGCGTCGAACATATTGGAACTCATAAATAATTATACGATCTGGATTAAAATTCCCATTAAGTAGAAGATATTCTCCTTTGACTTAATTAAGAAAAATAAATCTATTTAGCAAAGGTAATTTGTATACTAATTTGAATTTAAATAACTAAATATAAAACTTAAATATCATAACATTAATTTTATACACGTACAATGAAAGTTAAGCTAATAATAAAGATTTATTCTAGCCTGTCAAACATTTAATATTTAAGATTAAGACAAAATTATAATATTGGAAAGTATTGTGCATATGAATTTAATAATTTGATTCAAATATTGAAGTAATCACTAGTTGGTGTCTTAGTTTTCCGTGGTAACAGTTTAGTTCACTTCTCAGTTCACAAATTTCGATCCAAAAAAAATTATGGTATAACATTTCATTCAAATCTCTATTTATAAAGCTTTATGTAAAAGTTATGGCCATTAACTTACCGGTAAGTTGATATTTAAATAGGTCATTGGTCCTCCGATGTCCACTTCAGTCAGTGGGTAGTCCGCAGTATTTGTTTTTTTTTAGTTTCACTTCTTCCAAATCTCCGATCAAATTTAGGTAGAAGCAGATGACGATCTAGGTGACTTTTCTAGAGAGAAAGTGTCAGCAAACAATAGAGTTCTACTCACTCATGGCGAGTGATTTCAGTTCGTATCTAAGTGGACACATTAATATTATTTTTGTATAAAAAAAATACGAGGCACTTCAAATTGCTCAACACTCTCTGGAACAACAAGACAAAAGACCCTTTTCAAATCTGTCGGCTCCTTTTATATTCCCAGATTCTTTTTAGAAGTTCTGCGCATATTCCTTTTTACCTTTTGTTCTATTTTATAAACTTCTACATTATTCGCCTTTTTTTTATTACAAAGTCTGTTTTCTCGTTAAGAATTTCTGCCATTTTTAATTACTATCAGAAAGTCGGACTTTCTGATAGCAATCTTTTACCTTTGGAATTTTCTTTCACTATTTGAATCAATTATTCAGTATGCACTTTCCAACATTGAATTTATTTTAGTTAACTTATATTAAAAAAAAGAAAAATTATACTTTCACTGTACATTTTTCTTATAACAACATTATATTACAAAAAAAAATTAGGGAATCGGGTTCTCTCTTTTTTTATTTAAATGATACACAATATTAAATAGTAATTTGTACCATATATATAAATAAATGGCACAATATATATATCTATATAATATAAGTAAATATTACAAATGCTTAACTCAGTACATAAATAATTTAAATGAAAGTAATTATATTTCTAGAAACTATAAACAAATAAAACTCATACATCAATACATGTCAAGAATAGAATGAATCATGTATTCTTTACACTTAGATGTTATTTAAACATTCATTTATTAATATTGTTGCAAATAGGACATGGTACTTGTGTATTAGCCTGATTTAAATATAGCATCAACTTTTTCTTAATTACATTTAAATATTTAGAAGTCAAAGATGAAGTCTTATTCCTAATAACCTCAGAATATAAAAACTGACATAAAAATGGACCTTGTATAATAATACAAGATATCGGGAATGTGATTCCATCTTTAAATTGCACTTTCAGAAAGATTTAAGCCATATTTAAAATCAGGCTAATAAACAAATATCCCATTGTATTTTTAATAAAATCATAAATGAAAGCTTAAGTACCATATAACCATAAAACATGGATGATCCATCTATTTTTAACACTTACTGATATATGAGTGCTGTTTGTATAGCTCTCAAAAGTATAGTACTTCCTTTTAAATTATGTTCATATTACCATATAATAGTAAATTGTCCATTTCTAGCCTCAACTCTAGAGTTGAGGCTAGGAGATATAAAGTTCTGAAGAAGATTGTGGTGCAATCGAAACTATAAACTGTAAAAAAGGGTAATAAATAAAGCATTGTGTAACAGTAGTAAAGTGAATGGACAATTTACTATTATATGGTATACATTTGGCAATGCAATAAGAAAGAGTAATTATTATGTTTATATTAATGATTAATAATATATGAATTTAGATATCAGTAATACTGTGGAAGGAATTATTCTTCACAAGTACTAGAACTGAGACACACTCTCTCCCATCAATAATTGTTTTAAAAACTGAATTTGTACAAGAAATATGCCAATTTAATAATCAGGCTAATAATAAGTTCAAATCATAATTCAGACATGGTCCACATTTGTTAGTTTATTTAAAAAATAAGCTTTAACTATAGGTGAACCAGCTTTAACCATAGGTGGATGACCTATGGTTTTAAAACAATTATTGACATAAAAGAGTATCAATTCTAGGGCACATGTGAAGTAAAGTTTCTTCCACAGAATCACAGATATAAGCACACATGTGAACTATAGTTTCTTCCACAGAATCACAGATATAATTAATCAGTCACCTAAATAAAAAGATAAAATAAAACAATCTTTAAAAAACCCATTGTCAAGTAAAGATCTTCTTTAACAGCTTACACAGAGGACAATCGAAAAGCCAATACTCACTCTCACTAGTCTTGCTAATTAGTAGATGATGAAAGTTTGAATAATTTCCCATCCTTATTTTGACATATGATATAAATGCTATTATGAAAGAATTATTTAATTAATTTTCTGATTACTATATTTTCAATTATAATTGAAAATGTTGTGGTTCTGACAGAAGTTGTTAACATAATCGCTGCAGTCGTTATCAGCTGCCTTGAAATACTTGAATTGTAAGTAATAATTTCATATAGATACACAAGAAATATATTTTTTAATAAAACCCTTTTACAAATAAAAAAAGATCAAAACTAAAAATGTATATTAAAAAAGTGAAATTAAAATCAATTATTAAAAAACGTGGGTTCAAAATAAGAGTGGTCACCACACAAATAAAGACGTTACTCCTGATGTTGAATTATAGTTTTCATTAATGAAAGAAAAGGCAGAAATAAGTCTGAAAATAGAAGTGCTTGATTACTATGTCATTTGGGGTCCATTGATTACTCAAACTTACAGTAGATGGTTTTAGAACAGAATGAAGTAAACTACACTTGCAAGTGTATAAATAAATATTATGATATTGTTGTTAGCATAAAAGTAGAAGAAATCTACAATTGATATAAAATTGAGATCTCTAACATATATAGGTATATGATTTGATATCAGATCAGAGTAAAAGGTAGTGCCAGTTTTGAATCTTAGTCCTTAAAACAGAGACAAAATCTTAAACAGGTTTGGGAATGGAGATGTTAAATCACTGTAATGTCTAGTATTCATTGATTATTCAAGATTTTAGCAGATAGCTCTGGAGTAAGATGAAGAAAAGGGTTTTAGCAATTTTATATAAGAATAAAATGGTGATGCTAAATATGACTGCCATTTTCTAATATACAGAGTCAACACATACAGAGACAAAACTCTCCATACAGTAGTGTAACTCAATGCAAGCCAGAGTAATCAATGGATGCATAATGAATGGTGATCATGTGATGTTGTCTAATATAATACAAACAAATAACCAGTCATAATAATGCGACTGTCAGTTTGTTTGGCATTTATGTAATTTGTTTTCCAGCTAGTGTTTTAAGTATTTGTACACTATTTAGTAATATTAAATTTTGATTTATTAAAGGTTAATTACATATTATGGAGACATTGCAAAATAATTAAAATCTACCATAATTCATTTAGATATTAATTTATAGTCTACCACATGGTAAAGGTTCCTTCAACAGCTCCTAAATCTACCATAATTCATTTAGATATTAATTTATATTCTACCACATGGTAAAGGTTCCTTCAACAGCTCCTGACCCCCAAAATAAATAGTCAAGGAAAAAGCATTATTGGTTACACTTGACAAATCTGAACATTGGAGCATTTTTTCAATCTTGTTTTAAACTATAGTTAAGTGCAGTTAGATTAATATTTATTGACCAATATAGGATAAATAATTGGCTTAATTGTGGGGTGACGAGTTTTAAAAAAAGCTCTAGCATGATGCAAATTGGGAAAAATAATCTGGCTTATTCAGCTTGGTGGCAGGCAGAAATGTTTTCTGTATACAATAAGGATCATCTAGTAAAATATAGTATATAACAGTTCACGTAGAATTATAGTATTGTGCGGGAAATTTAATATCACACTATTTGTGACTATATATATATATACTTTTGTTTATATTCAAATTTCATTATTTTGATAAAATAATTTGAAGTATTTTATTTTATAGAGCATATATATATATTAGCTGATATATATATTAATTGAAAAATCTAAGTTTAAAAGAACAGTTCCTTAGGTAAGAAATGTAATTATTAAATCAATATTGAAGAGAAGTCGGGAATATTTCTAATCTAGGGAAGGTTTGTGTTTAGATAAAATAATAAATAAAGAAAGAAAGAGGTCATATATTAAAAAGAAAAATTCGATGATAAAAAAAAAAATCTATATACGGTAGAACTTCTTCAGTAAATTATTGTTTGTTCATAGTCAGATGTTTACTTAAGCTAAAATTATGCTTTCTTAAACAGTACAATTTAAGATTCACTCGATATAGGTAAATACGCCTTTCAGAAACAATTTCAAGATTCCCACAAGTTAGAATACATATAAAACAACTTTCTAAGCATAAAACTTTCCAATTTCTCTGTCAACTTCTCAAGCAATATCAAATGGAAACTTATTTCTTGGGGATGAATACCGAACTGGTTAAAATTATTAAGCTGAGCAAAGTCATCCGAATATTTCCAATTGAGAGAACATCAAAGGGGGTACAGTACACAGGAAAAACTGCAATTAAGTTTATTGCATTCCAGCAGTCTGTATGTAAATGATGACTCAACCCCTGTGTTTGCTAATATGAGGTTGATTGAGTTTAAGAAGGCAGTTCCTATTATTGAACTAAATAATCTAGGATCACTTCCATCACATGATCACAGACAGAAATGCAAATAGGGAAACAAGATGAGAGAAGTATTAGGTGAAACCACAGACAAATAAAAAGAATCACAAGCTCAAATTAAATTGAAAATTTTCCAAATAATTATGTTTCAATTTCTTTAAAAAAGTAAAATAAAATGCATTAAATGAATATTGACTGACAGACAATAAACACTTTTACGTTACTTGAATCATTTTAAAATTCATCCAGCTGAAATAAATTACAGATAGGAAGAGGAATTAATTTCCTGGAATAAAACAGTTTATAAGATTTGAATCAGGTATTTTTTATTTTTCTAAATTTTTAAAGTTTAATTTCTTGCAAAATAAATACACATATAATATGTAAATGTTTTCGGCTAAATTGATTTTTTTTTCTCCTCTAAAAAGTAAATAAAATTCGGTCACATAAAATTAATCAATTTTTAAATCCAGTCAAAATTTTTTAAAATTAATTAATATATATAAAATCATACGTGTATATTAAAAGTATATGCTTACTGCATTTATTTATATATATGCACACATACTGTGTATTCATACAATTTTTTGTCGGATTACCTTACCAGAATAATCTACGCAATTTTTAAAATATAAAATAATTTGAGTTTGGGAGAAAATGACATATTACCGAGTTTGCGAATAATATCAAACTATTTAATTGTACAATTTGCATTTTTTAAGAATTAATTGGCAATCATTATAAAGTTCAATTATTTTGATTAGACAAAATCACGTTGATTATACCATCAACAACAATCATTATCAATCCACTGCAGGATAAAGGTCTCTTCAAGTTCAATCCATCTTCTTCGATCTTTAGCTTCTCTTCTCCACACCACCCCTGCACACTTTCTTATTTCATCCACCCATCTCACACGTGGTCTCTTTCTGGGTCTTTTCCAATCTCTTGGAATCCAGTTTAAGATTTCAGTTGTCCATCTATTATCATCTCTTTTAGCAATATGTCCAGCTAAACTCCACTTCAATCTTTTAATTTTTTTAATGAAGTCAGTAACACCTGTTTGTCCTCTTATCCATATATTGCATTTTTGAT
Organism: Epiperipatus broadwayi; assembly: GCA_028023455.1. Classification (NCBI taxonomy): domain Eukaryota; kingdom Metazoa; phylum Onychophora; class Udeonychophora; order Euonychophora; family Peripatidae; genus Epiperipatus; species Epiperipatus broadwayi. The sequence continues at coordinate 5,003,881 of JAQFVV010000052.1, forward strand.
CTCTTCTTGTTACTCCTAACATGCATCTCTCCATACTTCTTTTATACCTTTCTATATATAAAATAATAATTACATGAGTAGACATTATAACTGCTTTCAGATAGAAAAAACAAACAAACCTAGAATATAATTGCGTGTGACTTAATAAAAAATAATGAACTAAATTACCAAAATAAGCTTTTGGATTTTGTTTTACAGAGCTGACTATTCACAAACATTATAGAAAATATATGTATAGATTTCGAATAGGATATGGATTTAATTGTGGCTTTATAAGGTCTTTTAATTCTGCCTTGATATAGATTAGTAATTCTGACATGATTAGAAAGTTACTAAATATATGGATCATAGTTTATATTAGCACTTACTATTTGTACTAATGGACATTAATGAGGCACTTTATTAATATGCTGAAATATTAGTCAATAACCCACTACAAGGCATAGGCTTTCCAAATCTTCCAATTTAAAGGAAGAGTAAATGGAAAGATGTCATCCTTTAGTCCAATTAACTTTGATATAGTGAGAGTTTTATAATTTTGCCATCATTTTACCTATTAGTTTAAAGGAGTTACATACACAATGACTGATAATGCAATTTGATGGTTATGAATATACTGTTTGAAAAAACATTGAAATAATTTGGAAATAATTAGATATGGAAAGAAAAAAACAATTTTATTTATGATTTATATTAACATTGTGGCTATAGCAAACATATGTGCTAATAATGGTAAATATAGGAACTGGACTTCCATAAATAAATGAAAATCATTGTTAAGTAAATTTGACCTTTTTCAGTCATAAATGTTTATAGCAATAAAGAAACAATTATTACTATTACACAAAATGAACCAAAAATTAATTAAATAAAATATTATTTTGTTATCATAGATATTTTTCAATAATTAGTTATAAACTAAAGATCAGCATTTCAAGCTAATGCACTTGCACTTTATGAATCTTTATAATAAATGAATACTTTCATTTCCAACATAAGATAAAGTCTTTGCGAAAGAATAGAATGAATCACCTATTCTTTCAACCCAAATGCTTAAGTATGGGCAAATCTTAAGCACTGGAAATGAAAGCGTGAAGATAAACCAATCACTTTAAATTATTTTTTACTATGTCTGAATTCATAAACATCATGATATATAAAATAAATATATCATTTACATATGTTTAGTTTCATTTAAGAATGTCGTAAATTCTAGAAAATTTCATAGGCGTCATGACGTGTCGTAAATTCTAGAAACTTTTGTAGGCGTCATTCGTTCAGACATAGTAAAAAGTAATTTAAAGTAATTGGTTTCATTTCCAGTGTTTAAGATTTGCCCATACTTAAGCATTTTGATTGAAAGAATAGGTGATTCATTCTATTCTTATCTTGTGTTAGAAATGAAAGTATTCATTTATTATTAAGATTCATAAAGCGCATGTGCATTAGCTTGAAATACTGATCTTTAGTTTATTACAATTCATAAACATTGTGCTATATAAAATAAATATCTCATTTACAATAATTAGTTATATTTCATTAATTATTTTATTAGCACAATTAAACAAACATTATAAATAAAATTAAACCGAAATTAAAAATAAAATAAAACAGTAATATGAAATCAAGTAACTATAATCCCTTTCATATATATTTCTTATAACATCTCCCTTCATATACACTTTAATGCAAAAGATTTTTTATAACTTCTTTATTTTCTTTGACAGTTTCAACTGTCCTGCAGTATTCATCAGAGGTTCTCAATTTCCTGTACATTTAAAAAAAATCTTTTGCATTAAAGTGTATATGAAGGGAGTTATTATAAGAAATATACATGAAAATATGTAAGAAATGCAAAGAAAGTAAAGGAGAAGAATAAGAGTATAATTACTTTTCAATTTACATAAGACAATGATACTATAATTTTTTTTGGCATAATTTAATTTATGCAAATATATATTGAAACAATTGTTATAGTAATGCCATAGTCACATTGATTTATTTAAAAAAATAATGTATGCATGTATATACATACAGAATGGAAATAAATAAAGAAGGAATGAAATAACCACATGCAGAAAATAGTTGTGTGAATACTAATTTTATCTAATTTAGTAAATATGCACTGATATATTCATTTAATTATTTTCCCTTTGGTTAGAAAACAGATTACTTTATAAATTCATTGAGGAGACAATCGCAAAAATTTATAAATAAAGCAAAAAGATTTTGTATGTAAATGAAATCAATAATATGCTCTCTCTCTCTCTCTCTCTCTCTCTCTCTCTCTCTCTCTCTCTCTCTCTCTCTCTCTCTCTCTCTCTCTCTCTCTCTCTCTCTCTCTCTCTCTCTCTCTCTCTCTCTCTCTCTCTCTCTCTCTCTCTCTCTCTCTCTCTCTCTCTCTCTCTCTCTCTCTCTCTCTCTCTCTCTCTCTCTCTCTCTCTCTCTCTCTCTCTCTCTCTCTCTCTCTCTCTCTCTCTCTCTCTCTCTCTCTCTCTCTCTCTCTCTCTCTCTCTCTCTCTCTCTCTCTCTCTCTCTCTCTCTCTCTCTCTCTCTCTCTCTCTCTCTCTCTCTCTCTCTCTCTCTCTCTCTCTCTCTCTCTCTCTCTCTCTCTCTCTCTCTCTCTCTCTCTCTCTCTCTCTCTCTCTCTCTCTCTCTCTCTCTCTCTCTCTCTCTCTCTCTCTCTCTCTCTCTCTCTCTCTCTCTCTCTCTCTCTCTCTCTCTCTCTCTCTCTCTCTCTCTCTCTCTCTCTCTCTCTCTCTCTCTCTCTCTCTCTCTCTCTCTCTCTCTCTCTCTCTCTCTCTCTCTCTCTCTCTCTCTCTCTCTCTCTCTCTCTCTCTCTCTCTCTCTCTCTCTCTCTCTCTCTCTCTCTCTCTCTCTCTCTCTCTCTCTCTCTCTCTCTCTCTCTCTCTCTCTCTCTCTCTCTCTCTCTCTCTCTCTCTCTCTCTCTCTCTCTCTCTCTCTCTCTCTCTCTCTCTCTCTCTCTCTCTCTCTCTCTCTCTCTCTCTCTCTCTCTCTCTCTCTCTCTCTCTCTCTCTCTCTCTCTCTCTCTCTCTCTCTCTCTCTCTCTCTCTCTCTCTCTCTCTCTCTCTCTCTCTCTCTCTCTCTCTCTCTCTCTCTCTCTCTCTCTCTCTCTCTCTCTCTCTCTCTCTCTCTCTCTCTCTCTCTCTCTCTCTCTCTCTCTCTCTCTCTCTCTCTCTCTCTCTCTCTCTCTCTCTCTCTCTCTCTCTCTCTCTCTCTCTCTCTCTCTCTCTCTCTCTCTCTCTCTCTCTCTCTCTCTCTCTCTCTCTCTCTCTCTCTCTCTCTCTCTCTCTCTCTCTCTCTCTCTCTCTCTCTCTCTCTCTCTCTCTCTCTCTCTCTCTCTCTCTCTCTCTCTCTCTCTCTCTCTCTCTCTCTCTCTCTCTCTCTCTCTCTCTCTCTCTCTCTCTCTCTCTCTCTCTCTCTCTCTCTCTCTCTCTCTCTCTCTCTCTCTCTCTCTCTCTCTCTCTCTCTCTCTCTCTCTCTCTCTCTCTCTCTCTCTCTCTCTCTCTCTCTCTCTCTCTCTCTCTCTCTCTCTCTCTCTCTCTCTCTCTCTCTCTCTCTCTCTCTCTCTCTCTCTCTCTCTCTCTCTCTCTCTCTCTCTCTCTCTCTCTCTCTCTCTCTCTCTCTCTCTCTCTCTCTCTCTCTCTCTCTCTCTCTCTCTCTCTCTCTCTCTCTCTCTCTCTCTCTCTCTCTCTCTCTCTCTCTCTCTCTCTCTCTCTCTCTCTCTCTCTCTCTCTCTCTCTCTCTCTCTCTCTCTCTCTCTCTCTCTCTCTCTCTCTCTCTCTCTCTCTCTCTCTCTCTCTCTCTCTCTCTCTCTCTCTCTCTCTCTCTCTCTCTCTCTCTCTCTCTCTCTCTCTCTCTCTCTCTCTCTCTCTCTCTCTCTCTCTCTCTCTCTCTCTCTCTCTCTCTCTCTCTCTCTCTCTCTCTCTCTCTCTCTCTCTCTCTCTCTCTCTCTCTCTCTCTCTCTCTCTCTCTCTCTCTCTCTCTCTCTCTCTCTCTCTCTCTCTCTCTCTCTCTCTCTCTCTCTCTCTCTCTCTCTCTCTCTCTCTCTCTCTC